>OX030948.1:192870210-194097710 GCA_943735915.1 Pherbina coryleti
GACGCTCAATGAATAGTAAAAAAATAATTTTTGATGTCATTTTATAGGTGATCAAATAATCTATAATTTTGTCCTTGGGTGCATTTCAATCCAAGCAGTATTAAAAAAGTTACAGCGATTTTTCCATAGCTTATTCATTTCAGATAAGTAGACAAAATCGCATAAATATAACTTTTCTAACGATCAATGAAATGCATCCAAAGCAGCTAAGAAAATTCTGCACAACTGAAAAACCATGCAAAAAAGTTTTTCTAAAAAACATGTATAAATATAGTTAGAAAACAATTTTTGATGCCGTTTTAATGATAAAATTACCTACAATTTTGTCTTTGTGTCCATTTCAATCCAATCAGTATTTAAAAAGTTACAAAATTACGATTTTTCTATAGCTCCATTGAAATAGAAAAATTGCAAAAATATAACTTTTCTGGCGATCAATCTATGAATGAAATGCAGCCAAAGCAGTAAAGAAAATCCTGCAAAAGTGAGACAGTTGAACAACAACAAAAAGCATGCAAAAAAAATGTAAACAAACAAGCGTAGTATTTCGACGAAAAAAATAAAATAAACATGGCTTCTCGACAAAGTTTTGTAGTTCTAGAGTCTATAAACAAACCCTAGCAACATAACTTTATCGACGCCATGCGCTTTAGTTCGCCTGGCCACCGTTTTTTCGCCGTGCCCATCTTGACATCCGAATGTCTGAGTGGAATCTCTCGAGTGTTTCTGATGCAAAGTCTATAGAATATATAGTCTCTGCTGTAGGCAGCGTCGATAAAGTTATGTTGCTAGGGTTTGTTTATAGACTCTAGAACTACAAAACTTTGTCGAGAAGCCATGTTTATTTTATTTTTTTCGTCGAAATACTACGCTTGTTTGTTTACATTTTTTTTGCATGCTTTTTGTTGTTGTTCAACTGTCTCACTTTTGCAGGATTTTCTTTACTGCTTTGGCTGCATTTCATTCATAGATTGATCGCCAGAAAAGTTATATTTTTGCAATTTTTCTATTTCAATGGAGCTATAGAAAAATCGTAATTTTGTAACTTTTTAAATACTGATTGGATTGAAATGGACACAAAGACAAAATTGTAGGTAATTTTATCATTAAAACGGCATCAAAAATTGTTTTCTAACTATATTTATACATGTTTTTTAGAAAAACTTTTTTGCATGGTTTTTCAGTTGTGCAGAATTTTCTTAGCTGCTTTGGATGCATTTCATTGATCGTTAGAAAAGTTATATTTATGCGATTTTGTCTACTTATCTGAAATGAATAAGCTATGGAAAAATCGCTGTAACTTTTTTAATACTGCTTGGATTGAAATGCACCCAAGGACAAAATTATAGATTATTTCATCACCTATAAAATGACATCAAAAATTATTTTTATACTATTCATTGAGCGTCAGAAAAGTTATACTTACTCGATTTTGTACTTATATCTCAAATTATGAAGCTAAAGAAAAAACGCTGTAACTTTTTTAATTCTAATTGAGTTACTACCCCAGGCATCTAAAATTATTTTTTTACTAAATTAACTATTTTTATTTCAATATTTCAATTATTTTTATTATATTGTATCTATCTACCTATGTATTTATATCCACCCGTCAGCTACCTAAATTACAAACATTATTCATATTGGTCTAGTTGCCACGCAGAACAATCGCCAGCTAGACTCGTATTTCAATATTTTATTACTTACTTTAACAATTTCTTGTTTTATTATTTTTATATTTATTTAATTCTGTTTTCATACTTTCAAGTTTAAAAATCTTAAAAATATGAAACAAAATTTAAAAAAAAAATCAAATAATAACTACAATTTAACAAAATTCGTAAAATTAATTAATAGAAAATTTCAATTTGAAAATTAATGTTTTTATAAAAATTAAAAAAAAAAACATTGTATATTTAGCAAGAAATAAGATAGTGTAAAAATAAAATGAAAAGAACAGCTTTTGCAGAATATAAAGCATCAATGTTCATGCATTTTTTAATTTCCAGTTTTTTATTTAATTTTTACTTATATTGATTTGTGCATATTTATCTTATATATCATTTATATTTTTTTATTTTGACTTTTCGCACTCTTTAATCTTTAAATTTAATTTTCTTGCTTTATTTGAACACTTCAATTTTATTAAATTTTCTTTTAGTCTTTACAAAATGATATTTTTTAATTTATTATTTGTGTTATATATGAACTGTTTCATTTTTTAACAAATTTTTCGTAATTGTGTTTTATTTAAAACTTATTTTTAATGTTGTTTGTTTTATAAATTAGCTTTTAGTTTACTTATAAAACAATAATAAAAATACACTCTGCTTTCGATTTCATATATTTTAATTTTGTTCTATTTTGCTATCTTTTATTGTTTCCACACTTAAATTTATTCTACAAGTAATTTTTTTATTTGAAATACTTAAAAAAAGATACGTTTTAATTTTTTTTTTCATTACAAAATATTTTATAGAAAATTTTATAGAAAAAAAACATAAGAACGCTGAAAATAAAAAAAAATTGAGTTAAATTTCTAACTATCTCTTCCATTTGTTTAATACTTTCAACAGTTTAAAAATCTTAAAAATATGAAACAAAATTTAAAAAAAATCAAATTATAACTACAATTTAACAAAAATTGTAAAATTTATAAATAAAAATTGAAATGTGAAAATCAGTATTATTTATAAAAATAAAATAAAATTGTTTATATATTTTATTTTATTCTTTAAGTGTAAGAATAAAATAAAAAGTATAGTTTTAGCAGCATATAAACGCATCAATAAAAAATAAGTAATCAATAAATCAAATCAAATAAAATTAAAAAAGTCCATTCCTTAGTTTTCAGTTTTATATTTTATTTTTACTTATATTTATTTATATATATTTTTCTTGTATGAAATTTATATTTTTTATTTTGACTTTTGACACTTTTTAATTTTTATATTTTATTTCAATAGGTTTATTTAAGCACTTTCATTTTTATATAATTTTCTCACAATTTTTATAAAATGGCATTTTTGAAATTATTATTTATGTTTTATTTATACTGTTATATTTTTTAACAAGTTTTTAGTTTTTGCGTTTTATTTAAAATTTATTTTTAATGTTGTTTGTTGTATAAATTTGCTTTTTGTTTTTTAATTTCACTTTTATTTTTAATTCTATTTATTTTTTTAAGTTTATTTTATTTTGTTAAATTTTTCGAACTTTAACTTTAATACTATGATAAGTAATTTATTATTTGAAATATTTAAAATAAGTTTTTTATTTAATAACAAAATACACTCATGGACAGATAAATAAGAACACAACTTACTTGTGAGTGCATTCACTGGTGATGCTTTATTATTCAGTACTAAATAAAAATAAATGACTTCATTAGTTAAAAAGAACTTAAAATTAGTTAATACAATTAAAAAAAATAACATAAGCAAGTAAATAACAAAATATTTTTGCAAAAAACATATTTGGAACAAAATAGCCTGGCCAAATAAATAAGAACATTCAATGTTTGCTTACAGATTAAAGTTTAGGAACATTACTAGTACAAAAAAAAACTTCAAGCTTAATATCCGGAGTGTCCTCCTTTGTTTTGAATAACTTTTTGTATCCTATTTGGCATTGATGATATTAATTTCCTACAAGTTTCTATGGGAATTTTATGCCATTCCTCTTTTAAAAAACTCCATAACTGTGCTTTGTTTGAGAACTGCCTCTTTGATACCTCATTTTTTAAGACACCCCACAAGTTTTCAATGGGGTTTAGGTCCGGTGATTGACTTGGCCACTCAATCATTCGGATTTTATTATCTCTAAGCCACTTTTTTACTAACTTGGAGGTGTGCTTCGGGTCGTTATCTTGCTGTAACGACCATATCAAGGGCATATTCTCGCTGGCATACGGAAACATTACAGTTTCCAAGATATCCTTGTAGCTCAATGCAGTCATAGTGTCGGTAATGAGATGTATCGGACCAGCGCCATACCAAGAAAATCCTCCATACACCATAATGTTGCCGCCCCCATGCTTTACAGTCTTCTTTGTAAATCGAACGTGGAATTCTTTACCCTTTGGCCTTCGTACATTGCGTGCGTAATCATTTGAAAACAAATTAATCTTACACTCGTCAGTCCATAGAATATTTCTCCATTTCTTTTCACCTTCAGTTCCCTTCCATGACACATGACTTTTGGCGAATTCTAACCTACTCCTTAAATGATGAGGACGTAGCAAAGGGACTCTTCTGGCTATTCTTCCAGGTAGATTTGCGGCCTGTAATCGCCTCCGGATGGTTCTTGAAGACACTTCATTATTTATTTCGCCAGCAATCTGCCTCGAAGACATGAAAGGGTCTCTTTTTACTAGCGTTAGAATTCTATTGTCTGTAGAGTCTGAGGTTTTTTTGTTGGATTTTCCTCGACCATCATCACTTTTTTGTGGCTTAAGAGCGTTGTGCACAAAACACAAGGACCGATCCAAACAATTAGCGATGTAACGGAACGTATGGCCCTTCGATTTCAATTTCTCAACCAGCCGCTTTTCCTCCAATGAACAGTGCTTACTTCGTCCCATCTAATACATCATTTACATTAATTAAACTAAATATTTCTCCTGCTATACAGAGAATTACAAACCTTTGATAAAAAATCACTTCAACCCGTAGAATTTAAAAAAAAATGCTTACGTTCTTATTTATTTGTCCACGTGTTAAAGCAACTGGTTGTAGAAAAGTACGCATCAAACACAAATAACGGGATTTCCCCGTTGCTTTTTACTAGAATACGGCATTGCCAGAATCAAAATATAAATTTCATTGCGTTTGGTGTTTATGCATCGAATTTTTTTGACACATTTAGGTATTTTTTGTTTTTAAAAAATATGTTCTTATTTATCTGTCCATGAGTGTATTTTTAATAAAATTAAGTCCGAACATTTTATATAAAACTAATTGGATCTTAAGGCCATAATTTTAAAATATTTTTTTCTTGTTCATTATAGTGTAATTGATTTAAAGTTTATTTACTATAACAAACAAGGTATATTTAATTTATTTATATATTTTTATCGCATATTTTGGTGACAATAAGGCAAATACAGCAGCAACAAGACTTCTTATTCTAGCTTGCGATTGTCCTGAGTGGCAACTAGATCAAATATATTTATTATGAAATAAATTATATTTATTATATTGGTTCAGAAAGGGTGCATTTAGATATATAGATGTATTCAGTTAAGATAAGTTAAAAAAAAATTAATAAATTTACCAAAAATGAATTTTTGATGTCATTTTAAAGGTGGTAAAATTATCTACAATTTTATCGTTGGGTGCATTTCAATTCAAACAGAATGTAAAAAGTTACAGCGATTTTCCTATAGCTTCATCGAGATAGACAAAATCGCAAAAATATAAAATTTCTGACGATCGCCAAATATTAAGCTAAAAATCCTAGCGAAACAAAAACCTGCAGAAAAACAAAGAAAGAAGAGCAACAACAAAAACCATGCAGAAAAAATGTAAACAAACAAGCCGTCCGTCGGCATAGAATTCCTATGAATACAAATATAGACATGGCTTTACGACAATTTTGTTGATAAAGTTTTGTAGTTCTAGAGTCTATAAACAAACCCTAGCAATATAACTTTATCGACGCCATGCGCTTTAGTTCGCCTGGCCACCGTTTTTTCGCCGTGCCCATCTTGACATCCGAATGTCTGAGTGGAATCTCTCGAGTGTTTCTGATGCAAAGTCTATAGAATATATAGTCTCTGCTGTAGGCAGCGTCGATAAAGTTATGTTGCTAGGGTTTGTTTATAGACTCTAGAACTACAAAACTTTGTCGAGAAGCCATGTTTATTTTATTTTTTTCGTCGAAATACTACGCTTGTTTGTTTACATTTTTTTTGCATGCTTTTTGTTGTTGTTCAACTGTCTCACTTTTGCAGGATTTTCTTTACTGCTTTGGCTGCATTTCATTCATAGATTGATCGCCAGAAAAGTTATATTTTTGCAATTTTTCTATTTCAATGGAGCTATAGAAAAATCGTAATTTTGTAACTTTTTAAATACTGATTGGATTGAAATGGACACAAAGACAAAATTGTAGGTAATTTTATCATTAAAACGGCATCAAAAATTGTTTTCTAACTATATTTATACATGTTTTTTAGAAAAACTTTTTTGCATGGTTTTTCAGTTGTGCAGAATTTTCTTAGCTGCTTTGGATGCATTTCATTGATCGTTAGAAAAGTTATATTTATGCGATTTTGTCTACTTATCTGAAATGAATAAGCTATGGAAAAATCGCTGTAACTTTTTTAATACTGCTTGGATTGAAATGCACCCAAGGACAAAATTATAGATTATTTCATCACCTATAAAATGACATCAAAAATTATTTTTTTACTATTCATTGAGCGTCAGAAAAGTTATACTTACTCGATTTTGTACTTATATCTCAAATTATGAAGCTAAAGAAAAAACGCTGTAACTTTTTTAATTCTAATTGAGTTACTACCCCAGGCATCTAAAATTATTTTTTTACTAAATTAACTATTTTTATTTCAATATTTCAATTATTTTTATTATATTGTATCTATCTACCTATGTATTTATATCCACCCGTCAGCTACCTAAATTACAAACATTATTCATATTGGTCTAGTTGCCACGCAGAACAATCGCCAGCTAGACTCGTATTTCAATATTTTATTACTTACTTTAACAATTTCTTGTTTTATTATTTTTATATTTATTTAATTCTGTTTTCATACTTTCAAGTTTAAAAATCTTAAAAATATGAAACAAAATTTAAAAAAAAAATCAAATAATAACTACAATTTAACAAAATTCGTAAAATTAATTAATAGAAAATTTCAATTTGAAAATTAATGTTTTTATAAAAATTAAAAAAAAAAACATTGTATATTTAGCAAGAAATAAGATAGTGTAAAAATAAAATGAAAAGAACAGCTTTTGCAGAATATAAAGCATCAATGTTCATGCATTTTTTAATTTCCAGTTTTTTATTTAATTTTTACTTATATTGATTTGTGCATATTTATCTTATATATCATTTATATTTTTTTATTTTGACTTTTCGCACTCTTTAATCTTTAAATTTAATTTTCTTGCTTTATTTGAACACTTCAATTTTATTAAATTTTCTTTTAGTCTTTACAAAATGATATTTTTTAATTTATTATTTGTGTTATATATGAACTGTTTCATTTTTTAACAAATTTTTCGTAATTGTGTTTTATTTAAAACTTATTTTTAATGTTGTTTGTTTTATAAATTAGCTTTTAGTTTACTTATAAAACAATAATAAAAATACACTCTGCTTTCGATTTCATATATTTTAATTTTGTTCTATTTTGCTATCTTTTATTGTTTCCACACTTAAATTTATTCTACAAGTAATTTTTTTATTTGAAATACTTAAAAAAAGATACGTTTTAATTTTTTTTTTCATTACAAAATATTTTATAGAAAATTTTATAGAAAAAAAACATAAGAACGCTGAAAATAAAAAAAAATTGAGTTAAATTTCTAACTATCTCTTCCATTTGTTTAATACTTTCAACAGTTTAAAAATCTTAAAAATATGAAACAAAATTTAAAAAAAATCAAATTATAACTACAATTTAACAAAAATTGTAAAATTTATAAATAAAAATTGAAATGTGAAAATCAGTATTATTTATAAAAATAAAATAAAATTGTTTATATATTTTATTTTATTCTTTAAGTGTAAGAATAAAATAAAAAGTATAGTTTTAGCAGCATATAAACGCATCAATAAAAAATAAGTAATCAATAAATCAAATCAAATAAAATTAAAAAAGTCCATTCCTTAGTTTTCAGTTTTATATTTTATTTTTACTTATATTTATTTATATATATTTTTCTTGTATGAAATTTATATTTTTTATTTTGACTTTTGACACTTTTTAATTTTTATATTTTATTTCAATAGGTTTATTTAAGCACTTTCATTTTTATATAATTTTCTCACAATTTTTATAAAATGGCATTTTTGAAATTATTATTTATGTTTTATTTATACTGTTATATTTTTTAACAAGTTTTTAGTTTTTGCGTTTTATTTAAAATTTATTTTTAATGTTGTTTGTTGTATAAATTTGCTTTTTGTTTTTTAATTTCACTTTTATTTTTAATTCTATTTATTTTTTTAAGTTTATTTTATTTTGTTAAATTTTTCGAACTTTAACTTTAATACTATGATAAGTGATTTATTATTTGAAATATTTAAAATAAGTTTTTTATTTAATAACAAAATATTTTTAATAAAATTAAGTCCGAACATTTTATATAAAACTAATTGGATCTTAAGGCCATAATTTTAAAATATTTTTTTCTTGTTCATTATAGTGTAATTGATTTAAAGTTTATTTACTATAACAAACAAGGTATATTTAATTTATTTATATATTTTTATCGCATATTTTGGTGACAATAAGGCAAATACAGCAGCAACAAGACTTCTTATTCTAGCTTGCGATTGTCCTGAGTGGCAACTAGATCAAATATATTTATTATGAAATAAATTATATTTATTATATTGGTTCAGAAAGGGTGCATTTAGATATATAGATGTATTCAGTTAAGATAAGTTAAAAAAAAATTAATAAATTTACCAAAAATGAATTTTTGATGTCATTTTAAAGGTGGTAAAATTATCTACAATTTTATCGTTGGGTGCATTTCAATTCAAACAGAATGTAAAAAGTTACAGCGATTTTCCTATAGCTTCATCGAGATAGACAAAATCGCAAAAATATAAAATTTCTGACGATCGCCAAATATTAAGCTAAAAATCCTAGCGAAACAAAAACCTGCAGAAAAACAAAGAAAGAAGAGCAACAACAAAAACCATGCAGAAAAAATGTAAACAAACAAGCCGTCCGTCGGCATAGAATTCCTATGAATACAAATATAGACATGGCTTTACGACAATTTTGTTGATAAAGTTTTGTAGTTCTAGAGTCTATAAACAAACCCTAGCAATATAACTTTATCGACGCCATGCGCTTTAGTTCGCCTGGCCACCGTTTTTTCGCCGTGCCCATCTTGACATCCGAATGTCTGAGTGGAATCTCTCGAGTGTTTCTGATGCAAAGTCTATAGAATATATAGTCTCTGCTGTAGGCAGCGTCGATAAAGTTATGTTGCTAGGGTTTGTTTATAGACTCTAGAACTACAAAACTTTGTCGAGAAGCCATGTTTATTTTATTTTTTTCGTCGAAATACTACGCTTGTTTGTTTACATTTTTTTTGCATGCTTTTTGTTGTTGTTCAACTGTCTCACTTTTGCAGGATTTTCTTTACTGCTTTGGCTGCATTTCATTCATAGATTGATCGCCAGAAAAGTTATATTTTTGCAATTTTTCTATTTCAATGGAGCTATAGAAAAATCGTAATTTTGTAACTTTTTAAATACTGATTGGATTGAAATGGACACAAAGACAAAATTGTAGGTAATTTTATCATTAAAACGGCATCAAAAATTGTTTTCTAACTATATTTATACATGTTTTTTAGAAAAACTTTTTTGCATGGTTTTTCAGTTGTGCAGAATTTTCTTAGCTGCTTTGGATGCATTTCATTGATCGTTAGAAAAGTTATATTTATGCGATTTTGTCTACTTATCTGAAATGAATAAGCTATGGAAAAATCGCTGTAACTTTTTTAATACTGCTTGGATTGAAATGCACCCAAGGACAAAATTATAGATTATTTCATCACCTATAAAATGACATCAAAAATTATTTTTTTACTATTCATTGAGCGTCAGAAAAGTTATACTTACTCGATTTTGTACTTATATCTCAAATTATGAAGCTAAAGAAAAAACGCTGTAACTTTTTTAATTCTAATTGAGTTACTACCCCAGGCATCTAAAATTATTTTTTTACTAAATTAACTATTTTTATTTCAATATTTCAATTATTTTTATTATATTGTATCTATCTACCTATGTATTTATATCCACCCGTCAGCTACCTAAATTACAAACATTATTCATATTGGTCTAGTTGCCACGCAGAACAATCGCCAGCTAGACTCGTATTTCAATATTTTATTACTTACTTTAACAATTTCTTGTTTTATTATTTTTATATTTATTTAATTCTGTTTTCATACTTTCAAGTTTAAAAATCTTAAAAATATGAAACAAAATTTAAAAAAAAAATCAAATAATAACTACAATTTAACAAAATTCGTAAAATTAATTAATAGAAAATTTCAATTTGAAAATTAATGTTTTTATAAAAATTAAAAAAAAAAACATTGTATATTTAGCAAGAAATAAGATAGTGTAAAAATAAAATGAAAAGAACAGCTTTTGCAGAATATAAAGCATCAATGTTCATGCATTTTTTAATTTCCAGTTTTTTATTTAATTTTTACTTATATTGATTTGTGCATATTTATCTTATATATCATTTATATTTTTTTATTTTGACTTTTCGCACTCTTTAATCTTTAAATTTAATTTTCTTGCTTTATTTGAACACTTCAATTTTATTAAATTTTCTTTTAGTCTTTACAAAATGATATTTTTTAATTTATTATTTGTGTTATATATGAACTGTTTCATTTTTTAACAAATTTTTCGTAATTGTGTTTTATTTAAAACTTATTTTTAATGTTGTTTGTTTTATAAATTAGCTTTTAGTTTACTTATAAAACAATAATAAAAATACACTCTGCTTTCGATTTCATATATTTTAATTTTGTTCTATTTTGCTATCTTTTATTGTTTCCACACTTAAATTTATTCTACAAGTAATTTTTTTATTTGAAATACTTAAAAAAAGATACGTTTTAATTTTTTTTTTCATTACAAAATATTTTATAGAAAATTTTATAGAAAAAAAACATAAGAACGCTGAAAATAAAAAAAAATTGAGTTAAATTTCTAACTATCTCTTCCATTTGTTTAATACTTTCAACAGTTTAAAAATCTTAAAAATATGAAACAAAATTTAAAAAAAATCAAATTATAACTACAATTTAACAAAAATTGTAAAATTTATAAATAAAAATTGAAATGTGAAAATCAGTATTATTTATAAAAATAAAATAAAATTGTTTATATATTTTATTTTATTCTTTAAGTGTAAGAATAAAATAAAAAGTATAGTTTTAGCAGCATATAAACGCATCAATAAAAAATAAGTAATCAATAAATCAAATCAAATAAAATTAAAAAAGTCCATTCCTTAGTTTTCAGTTTTATATTTTATTTTTACTTATATTTATTTATATATATTTTTCTTGTATGAAATTTATATTTTTTATTTTGACTTTTGACACTTTTTAATTTTTATATTTTATTTCAATAGGTTTATTTAAGCACTTTCATTTTTATATAATTTTCTCACAATTTTTATAAAATGGCATTTTTGAAATTATTATTTATGTTTTATTTATACTGTTATATTTTTTAACAAGTTTTTAGTTTTTGCGTTTTATTTAAAATTTATTTTTAATGTTGTTTGTTGTATAAATTTGCTTTTTGTTTTTTAATTTCACTTTTATTTTTAATTCTATTTATTTTTTTAAGTTTATTTTATTTTGTTAAATTTTTCGAACTTTAACTTTAATACTATGATAAGTAATTTATTATTTGAAATATTTAAAATAAGTTTTTTATTTAATAACAAAATATTTTTAATAAAATTAAGTCCGAACATTTTATATAAAACTAATTGGATCTTAAGGCCATAATTTTAAAATATTTTTTTCTTGTTCATTATAGTGTAATTGATTTAAAGTTTATTTACTATAACAAACAAGGTATATTTAATTTATTTATATATTTTTATCGCATATTTTGGTGACAATAAGGCAAATACAGCAGCAACAAGACTTCTTATTCTAGCTTGCGATTGTCCTGAGTGGCAACTAGATCAAATATATTTATTATGAAATAAATTATATTTATTATATTGGTTCAGAAAGGGTGCATTTAGATATATAGATGTATTCAGTTAAGATAAGTTAAAAAAAAATTAATAAATTTACCAAAAATGAATTTTTGATGTCATTTTAAAGGTGGTAAAATTATCTACAATTTTATCGTTGGGTGCATTTCAATTCAAACAGAATGTAAAAAGTTACAGCGATTTTCCTATAGCTTCATCGAGATAGACAAAATCGCAAAAATATAAAATTTCTGACGATCGCCAAATATTAAGCTAAAAATCCTAGCGAAACAAAAACCTGCAGAAAAACAAAGAAAGAAGAGCAACAACAAAAACCATGCAGAAAAAATGTAAACAAACAAGCCGTCCGTCGGCATAGAATTCCTATGAATACAAATATAGACATGGCTTTACGACAATTTTGTTGATAAAGTTTTGTAGTTCTAGAGTCTATAAACAAACCCTAGCAATATAACTTTATCGACGCCATGCGCTTTAGTTCGCCTGGCCACCGTTTTTTCGCCGTGCCCATCTTGACATCCGAATGTCTGAGTGGAATCTCTCGAGTGTTTCTGATGCAAAGTCTATAGAATATATAGTCTCTGCTGTAGGCAGCGTCGATAAAGTTATGTTGCTAGGGTTTGTTTATAGACTCTAGAACTACAAAACTTTGTCGAGAAGCCATGTTTATTTTATTTTTTTCGTCGAAATACTACGCTTGTTTGTTTACATTTTTTTTGCATGCTTTTTGTTGTTGTTCAACTGTCTCACTTTTGCAGGATTTTCTTTACTGCTTTGGCTGCATTTCATTCATAGATTGATCGCCAGAAAAGTTATATTTTTGCAATTTTTCTATTTCAATGGAGCTATAGAAAAATCGTAATTTTGTAACTTTTTAAATACTGATTGGATTGAAATGGACACAAAGACAAAATTGTAGGTAATTTTATCATTAAAACGGCATCAAAAATTGTTTTCTAACTATATTTATACATGTTTTTTAGAAAAACTTTTTTGCATGGTTTTTCAGTTGTGCAGAATTTTCTTAGCTGCTTTGGATGCATTTCATTGATCGTTAGAAAAGTTATATTTATGCGATTTTGTCTACTTATCTGAAATGAATAAGCTATGGAAAAATCGCTGTAACTTTTTTAATACTGCTTGGATTGAAATGCACCCAAGGACAAAATTATAGATTATTTCATCACCTATAAAATGACATCAAAAATTATTTTTTTACTATTCATTGAGCGTCAGAAAAGTTATACTTACTCGATTTTGTACTTATATCTCAAATTATGAAGCTAAAGAAAAAACGCTGTAACTTTTTTAATTCTAATTGAGTTACTACCCCAGGCATCTAAAATTATTTTTTTACTAAATTAACTATTTTTATTTCAATATTTCAATTATTTTTATTATATTGTATCTATCTACCTATGTATTTATATCCACCCGTCAGCTACCTAAATTACAAACATTATTCATATTGGTCTAGTTGCCACGCAGAACAATCGCCAGCTAGACTCGTATTTCAATATTTTATTACTTACTTTAACAATTTCTTGTTTTATTATTTTTATATTTATTTAATTCTGTTTTCATACTTTCAAGTTTAAAAATCTTAAAAATATGAAACAAAATTTAAAAAAAAAATCAAATAATAACTACAATTTAACAAAATTCGTAAAATTAATTAATAGAAAATTTCAATTTGAAAATTAATGTTTTTATAAAAATTAAAAAAAAAAACATTGTATATTTAGCAAGAAATAAGATAGTGTAAAAATAAAATGAAAAGAACAGCTTTTGCAGAATATAAAGCATCAATGTTCATGCATTTTTTAATTTCCAGTTTTTTATTTAATTTTTACTTATATTGATTTGTGCATATTTATCTTATATATCATTTATATTTTTTTATTTTGACTTTTCGCACTCTTTAATCTTTAAATTTAATTTTCTTGCTTTATTTGAACACTTCAATTTTATTAAATTTTCTTTTAGTCTTTACAAAATGATATTTTTTAATTTATTATTTGTGTTATATATGAACTGTTTCATTTTTTAACAAATTTTTCGTAATTGTGTTTTATTTAAAACTTATTTTTAATGTTGTTTGTTTTATAAATTAGCTTTTAGTTTACTTATAAAACAATAATAAAAATACACTCTGCTTTCGATTTCATATATTTTAATTTTGTTCTATTTTGCTATCTTTTATTGTTTCCACACTTAAATTTATTCTACAAGTAATTTTTTTATTTGAAATACTTAAAAAAAGATACGTTTTAATTTTTTTTTTCATTACAAAATATTTTATAGAAAATTTTATAGAAAAAAAACATAAGAACGCTGAAAATAAAAAAAAATTGAGTTAAATTTCTAACTATCTCTTCCATTTGTTTAATACTTTCAACAGTTTAAAAATCTTAAAAATATGAAACAAAATTTAAAAAAAATCAAATTATAACTACAATTTAACAAAAATTGTAAAATTTATAAATAAAAATTGAAATGTGAAAATCAGTATTATTTATAAAAATAAAATAAAATTGTTTATATATTTTATTTTATTCTTTAAGTGTAAGAATAAAATAAAAAGTATAGTTTTAGCAGCATATAAACGCATCAATAAAAAATAAGTAATCAATAAATCAAATCAAATAAAATTAAAAAAGTCCATTCCTTAGTTTTCAGTTTTATATTTTATTTTTACTTATATTTATTTATATATATTTTTCTTGTATGAAATTTATATTTTTTATTTTGACTTTTGACACTTTTTAATTTTTATATTTTATTTCAATAGGTTTATTTAAGCACTTTCATTTTTATATAATTTTCTCACAATTTTTATAAAATGGCATTTTTGAAATTATTATTTATGTTTTATTTATACTGTTATATTTTTTAACAAGTTTTTAGTTTTTGCGTTTTATTTAAAATTTATTTTTAATGTTGTTTGTTGTATAAATTTGCTTTTTGTTTTTTAATTTCACTTTTATTTTTAATTCTATTTATTTTTTTAAGTTTATTTTATTTTGTTAAATTTTTCGAACTTTAACTTTAATACTATGATAAGTAATTTATTATTTGAAATATTTAAAATAAGTTTTTTATTTAATAACAAAATATTTTTAATAAAATTAAGTCCGAACATTTTATATAAAACTAATTGGATCTTAAGGCCATAATTTTAAAATATTTTTTTCTTGTTCATTATAGTGTAATTGATTTAAAGTTTATTTACTATAACAAACAAGGTATATTTAATTTATTTATATATTTTTATCGCATATTTTGGTGACAATAAGGCAAATACAGCAGCAACAAGACTTCTTATTCTAGCTTGCGATTGTCCTGAGTGGCAACTAGATCAAATATATTTATTATGAAATAAATTATATTTATTATATTGGTTCAGAAAGGGTGCATTTAGATATATAGATGTATTCAGTTAAGATAAGTTAAAAAAAAATTAATAAATTTACCAAAAATGAATTTTTGATGTCATTTTAAAGGTGGTAAAATTATCTACAATTTTATCGTTGGGTGCATTTCAATTCAAACAGAATGTAAAAAGTTACAGCGATTTTCCTATAGCTTCATCGAGATAGACAAAATCGCAAAAATATAAAATTTCTGACGATCGCCAAATATTAAGCTAAAAATCCTAGCGAAACAAAAACCTGCAGAAAAACAAAGAAAGAAGAGCAACAACAAAAACCATGCAGAAAAAATGTAAACAAACAAGCCGTCCGTCGGCATAGAATTCCTATGAATACAAATATAGACATGGCTTTACGACAATTTTGTTGATAAAGTTTTGTAGTTCTAGAGTCTATAAACAAACCCTAGCAATATAACTTTATCGACGCCATGCGCTTTAGTTCGCCTGGCCACCGTTTTTTCGCCGTGCCCATCTTGACATCCGAATGTCTGAGTGGAATCTCTCGAGTGTTTCTGATGCAAAGTCTATAGAATATATAGTCTCTGGAAGTTTTGGAAGAAACAGAAAATGATCAGAATTTAATACCATTTTAAATTGTATAATTCTAGATATTTTCTATCAAGTCATTGCAATATGGACGATTATTCATATAAGCGAGAAATTCCTCGGTTATATGTGTACTCGTAAGTGACCTGAACCAAGTCGTTTCACTTCCTCCTATAAAAAAAAAAACCGTAATGAAAATTCATCCAGAAAATTTTAAAAAGTTGTATTACGATTACATTAGTTTTATTTCTTAATTTAGTATATATAACTATATTTATAAATGAAATCTTCCTTATCGTTTCCTTTTTAAATGTTTCCAGATTTCTTCCCCCAAAAATTCTCACTTTCGTTCGTTATTTCATCAAGTCGTTGCAAATAAATACAATAAATTCTTGGCAAACTGGAAGATTTCAGTGCCGCCCAATTTTGAAGTGCCATAAACGCGATCTACAAACGTGATGGGTACCTCTCCAATTGTGTAACTATGCTGACGTGCACGTACCAGCATTTCCATTTGAAAGACATACCCTTTAGACACACAACTGGCGATGCACTTTTCGAGTACATGTTTCTTATATAAGCGGAAGGAGCCTGTCAAGTCGGAAGCATTGGGTCGGAGCAGCAGCTGCGACAGAAAATTGGCACCACGTGATATTAGCTTGCGTTTGAAATCCCAGCCGTAGACACCGCCTGAGCCACGATAACGTGTGCCAGAAATAATATCATAGTCCTTAGAGGCTTGTAATGCAATGAATTCAGGTATAAATTTTGGCTAAGTGCAGAAATTATACAGCTAACATTTTTTTCTTTTTTCAACGAGTAACTTACATGATGACTCAAGTCTGCATCCATTATAATGATGAAATCCCCTGTTGCATGTTTGATCCCATGTATGTAGGCTGTGCCCAGCCCCAGCTTAGCACCGCGCGGCCGCAGCACAATCTTCTCTTCCCCATATATATGTTGCAGGTCTTTGGCTACATCAAGTGTGCCATCCGGGCTTCCATCGTCAATGACAATAACTTCATAATCGAAGCCACTACATACGAGTAAAACAATCATTTAGTTTCAGATAGCCGAACTGTATTTACTCACCTTTCTTTCATGTATTTCACGATCAACCAAATAATAATTGGTAGATTTTCCTTTTCATTGTATGTTGGCAGCAGGATGCTGTACTTGTGTTTGTTTCCTGGCATTTTTTTTTTTCTTAAATATTATAAATAATTGGCTAACAGAAATTTTCTTCGTCAATAAATCCGTAGACGTGTTTTGACAGCTGATAACAACTAACAAACAGTTTGAGGAACAATGTTGCAATAAAATTCAGGGCTACCAAAATAACTTCTAATTGATTGCGATAGAAATTGTTTAATGGGTCAAAGAGCTCGCATGAGTATATAAAAGAGAAAGAAAAAGTGGTTCAAGCAAAATACACAAATAATCGAGAAAAAATTATTTCAACATTTAGAAAATTTATCTTTACTGTGGGAAAGATCTTCTGGACTGAAAATTGTTAATTTAAAAATGTATTTTCTATGCAAAAATATATTCTTTTGAATGGTATTAGTTTTTAATTGTGCTAAAAAAATGATTTTACTATGGCTTGCTAAGGTTAATGGTTTTAATGGCTTAATGAAAATATGGCGTCTTTTCATATGAGTGAATTCGATTAATTAGCTTTTCACTTTTCGTCTTTCAAATATTGGTCTTTTATTAACAGAAAATTCACAAAAAGATAAAAGTCATTTACAAAATGCTACGATAAAAAATATAAAAATAAGAACAAAAAACAAATTACCCATTTAAGAACGGACTTTGACTTCTCAGCATCTTATGATCAAATTGTGTTGTGTGTGTTATTAAATCCTTTGAACACAAATTATCGAGAACTGAACTTACCAGTTTTCTGCCAACACCGAACGGCAAAAGTGCATGTTCTCAAGATCTTCACACAGCATTATTTATTCTCTGAGGTTTTTCATGGTCTGCAGAGAGGTGTGAAGGTCGAACAGAAAAATTAATTTAAATACAAAAATTCTCTTGGTCAGCTGGGTTCGAACCTGGCCTCAAATTAGCATCGAGTGGTCCACGCACTTTTTAATGCACGCGACCATGACCGCCGATAGTAAATAAGATGAATTAATTTTGCTCTTTGTGCCTACAGAAAAAGTAAAAGGAAATAAAAAAAAAATTATTTGTATTTTGAACAGACAGAATTGTGAACTGAATTCAGCACCTGTTAGCAATTTTGCACAATAGTTGATAAATTTGTAAATAGGAATTGAGAAAATGTTTGAACTTTAAATAATGCTTAAATTTTATCAATGTTAACATCATTGAAGTGTTATCATTTAAACATTAAGAATTAAGTTAAAAATATACGTTAATAGTGAAAAAACAAATCAATACAAAACAGCATTTCCTTTGAAAATAATTATACCGAATAGTTTCGAATAAATTAGTCAGATGCATGGTTGAATAAATAAGGTTGTCGCATGGTTGAGAGCGAGTTCCAATAAATGTCAAATCAAAGATGACAGCTCATACAAAATCTGAAAGCGAAAATTGATAACATGAAAAACCGATAAAGTTGTTGTTGCTTTTCGTTGATTTTGACAATTATGGGTACTGAGAAGAGAGTACGATCAGCTCCGAGAGCATCTTATTTATTCAACCATGGCTAGATGATGGAAAAAATTATCAGCACATAAATTTTGAACAAATTTTCAAATAAAAACACAAAAAATATTTCTCCTTATTTGAAGAAATTAAACACATCAAACTTTAACAACTCTTAATTTATATAACACGCATTGTTGCTGTAAAAATTGCTTTTTCAAAAATTTTTATTTAAAAAATATTAAGTAAAATTTTTATTACTCAAACATATTATTTATAGAAGCAAATAAATTTATATGAATAATATTTTATTATACTCTAAATAATTTTTTAAAATGAGTCTATCAAACTACAAGTCACGGTAACAGAGAGACAAATGGTTGTCAACTCCTCCAGCACAAAAAAACAAATATTGCACTTTTTTCAATATCCAATGCTTTTGAAAAATAAAAATCGTCGATGTCTCAGTGAAAGCATAAATCATTCTAAAGAACTTCTGTTCATAAGCAGTAGAAGATTCACCTTGTCCATTTCAAAGAATCTACAGTCTTCGACAGTTCAAAGGGTATACTTCTTCAGAACAAAGGGTGGCTTTTAGATGTAAATCAATCAAAATACAAATATTTAACTTAAGCGTGGTACACATTAGCGAGCATGAGTGCCACTCAAAAATTCAACTCTTTTGAGTGATAGTTCGTAGTGACCGAATTATCATTCATGCTCAAGCTCAAACCGTCATTCAAGTTGTGGAATTTGAGTAATAGGAATGGAAAATAAGAAAATTGGATATGCATTGCTAGTTATCGCGCTAGCTGATAAAGAAAATAAAAAGAAAAAAAGAAGCAAATGGGTAAAGACATGGGTTACCAAAAGAAATAAATATTCGCATGTGAATATTTTAAATGAAATTAGAGATTCTGAGCCCATGGACTTTAAAAACTACTTTAGAATGTCAAGTGAAAATTATGATTATTTAATGAAGCTCGTGACTCCACTTATAAAAAAAGAGGATACAAAAATGAGAGAAGCCATAAGTGTGGACGAGCGATTAGCTGTGACACTGCGTTTCTTGGCGACTGGACGACATTTTAGAGATCTGAGCTACAGTTCTTTAATGCGTAGGAGCACTGTGGGTGAAATTATTCTGGAGACTTGCCAAGCTTTAAATAAGGTGTTAAAAGATTTTATTAAGGTTGGTTTTCAGTACATTCGAATAGGGGCATAAATGTGTTTATTTTTTTTTTTACATCGTCTAAAGAACACTGCATTTTATATTTTTTCATTATATGAAGTAGCTCCTCGTAAGCTTTTTTTTATGTCACGGATCATATAATCCGGACTTGTTAAATCCCACAGGCACCGTTGCATTTCATAGCAACTTAGAAATTCCTTCATAAAGTCTGTTTCTGCATCCATTCTACACAATAACACAATATGCGTGGTACACAATAACGAGCTTGACTGAAACTATTTTGTGCAAACTATCAGTCAAAAACAAATATGGCCGCTGACTGACACTCAACCACAAAAATTTTTGTGGTTGACTGTTGACTGACGAAAAATAATGGCCACACACGCGAACCTGCGTAAAAAGAGAGAATTTGAGCAAGAGTGCCACTCATGTTCGCTAATGTGTACCCCGCTTTAAAACAAATTCACAAGAACTTAAAGTTTACCTTAAAATTTATTTTTACTAGACCCCCACATTTAAAAAACGTAAATGGGGGTATATTAATTTTGTCACTCCGTTTGTAACGCATATAAGGAGGCGTGGAAGGTATAGAAAAGTATATATATTCTTGATCAGCATCACCACCCGAGTCGATTTAGCCATGTCCGTCTATCTGTCTGTGATCACGATTACAGGCGTCATTTTCTAGCTATCATCACGAAATTCAAAATTCAAGCTTTTATCTAAAAAAGAAAGGTCAAGTAGATCTAAAAAATAAAGGTAAAAATGGGCCAAATTGGATAAAAACCACGCCTACCTCCCATACAAAGTGACTTTATCAAAACGGTAAAGTCTTTTAGAAGTCCACAAAAATTAATATATGGACTTGAAACTTTGCAAATGAATAAAAGCAAAAGTTTTCTGTTAAAACTATGATAAAAATGTTTTAACAAATAAACATTTTATTGACTACTTAAGACTTTAAATATACTTTAATTTGGCCGTGGGGGTATTTTAACTTCGGCCCAGTCGAAGATCATTTCTTTCTAGTTTTCCTATAGCTCGTTTATTGAAATTTTTGGAAATTATTATGTCTTCAAACAGCTCTTCTCATTGAAATATTAGATAAACATCGATAAGGAAGAGTTGCACGTCAACTTTAATGAATCGGTTTTTATCAAATACTTGACAGTTTGTCAATAATTCTATTATAGTTCACAAAAGATTTTATACCAGCTTTTTTTTAAAGAGAAATAGCAATTATTGAGCTCTTAAGAGAATGACACGTAAACGAATTCATAATAGAAAGTTATTAAAACAGAAAAAGTGCGAATCATGATTTCAGAGTGCCTCAAACTCAAGATCTATGTGTTATTTGATATTTTCATTTTATTTACTCAAAATCCATTCTTTTGGCCTAAAGGCGTATTACAAGAGCTTACTAGAAATGTTTATATATTTTAATTATATGGTTTTAGAAATTAGGATTATATGGTAAAGATGTTTCGTTTTTGTAACAGATATATATCTTATAAAAATGTATATAAAACATTTTTTAGAATTATAAAATTGTTCACACATTGAGTAAGTTATACAAATTACTAATGAAAAAGAAAAAAAAATAATTTCATTCAATCCAACTTGTATTGAGCTTGACGTTGTGTTATGAATTTTAATTATCTTGATCGATTGGATGATCGCCAATCCTATCGCCAAATTGTATAACCAAAAATACATTTTTAAAAATTTAAAACTCGAAACAAATTGATTCATCGCTCTTTTCTTTTGGTCATTGAATTTCATAACCATAATTTCCAACAGTAAAACAATTGTTACCGAGCGTTTCCACTGCCCGAACGAACGAAGAAATCATCGCGAACAAATCGTAGCGATGAATTCTTCGTTCGGTCCAACCGTTTCCACCGCACGAACACAAGTTGCGGACATTGGTAAGTCGCCATCTTGTTCGTTCATGCAGTGGAAACACTTAAATTCAATGCTTGCGAGCATCAGCGTTGATCAATTTTTGTTTATGCAAACGTACTAAATTTGATTAATTTTTACTACTTTTATGCCTTTTAATTTAGGTTTTATGTAAGTATTTATATAAAGAATTTATTATATAAAGAATATTATATACATAATTTGATTATACAAAGTGCTAATAATATAACAAAGTAAAAGAAAGTTCTTTTGCGTTAAATTTTCAATATATTTTCTTTCTTTTTTGTTTTTCCTACGTTATTAACTACCATTTCAACAAATCTACTACCTATGCGCAAATAAGCACTGGATTCGCCCAAAAAGATCGAGCGTCGGCCGATCAGAGCGGACGAAGAAAACTTCGTTCGTTCGTGCTGGAAAAGTGTTTACACTGCGCGAATAGCGCTCGCGAGCATTTTGTAAAAACCAATGTTCCGAACCTTGGTTCGGACCAAATTGTTTACGAAGATTTCTTCGCTCGTTCAGGCAGTGGAAACGCTCGGTTACAAATAACTCTTATCAAACTTGTAACAAATCAATCACAATGTGTAAACTGCATAAGCATAAGCACAACATAACATTGCTTACAACTCGGCGATACGAAATTTTGCAAGCTTTTTCACCTGAGCCGCATACAGCTACCTCCTTCACACACAACACAAACTGCGCAATTTACTCACACCACTGGATTCTTTTCTCGCTCGCACTATCGCATACTTGCGGAGTGTAGAAAAGCGACAGAGACTGTTTTGCTTTTTAGCAAGAGCAGAAAAATTTTATTGGACACGATTAATAAACCGCAGCGAACAAAACTGCCCAAAAATACTATATTTCAACTCAAGTTATGCAAAAACTAAAATAAATGTACAACAAATAAATAGAAGAAAGTTAAACTATTAAAAGTGTGCTATTATAATAAACGCTTAATAAAGTGTACGAATTTGATAGTGAAGTGAAATAAGTTTTGCGTGTTTTGATTTTTCCAAATGCAAGAATGTTAAGTGTTCTACAGTGGTGGCTAATTTGAAAAGATTTAATGGAAAAATTGCGAGTCAAAAGCAGAATTGATTAAAGTTAAATTGCAAATTTAATTAACTTATTATTCAGCCAATATTTAACTAAACTGTGCAAACATAGAAAATAAATTTTCAAAAATTAAATTATATGAAACAATTCAAAATCAATGCTAGAGCGAGCAGGCTATATTCCAAGAATTGCGTTTATTTTTGTTTTGGTTTTGCTCTCGCCACACGATAAACTCACAGATAAACTGTCAAACTTCATTGTTTCTCCTCTAGCGCATTAGTGTGCGTGCAAATTTCTACTGTTTGAAAATAACAATAAAGCAATTGAAATGAACATTTTATAAGATTGTGCAAAATAAAAATACTATACAAAGACTCGAGAAAATTCGTGACTTCAATTGGTGAATATTTTGAGGTAAGTTTTTGTGAATTGTTTAAAATAGGTTGCTGTTTCTCAAGGTTAAATAGGGTTGCATGCGCCCGTTTTGTGTGTGTCCGCCCATCAATTCCGTCTGCTGATATTTTCAATTTCATTTGTTTTGGTTTTTCATTGAGCTGCAGTTGAATAGAATGTTTCGGTATTTGTTCAGGCATGGGAATTTAGCATAATGCACAGTGGGCAAGAAACCCAAATGTGTGGATTACATTATCGAAAAAATTGTGACAACCAGCTTTATATTTTGGAAGCTTTCAGCGAAAACGGAAACTAGTGTTTCATACGGAAACGAGTGTTTCAAAGAAACTTAAAAACTTTTGCTGCGTTTCAATTAGCGATACATTAGCTGCGTTCAGCAGGTACAACTGTTGAGCTCAACATGCTGAGTAAATGTATCAGAAAAATAAAATGATACCAAAGACAGATAATTTTCACAACATGTTGAGCTGATCAGAAACTGATATTTATGCGAACAGCAGGCACACACTCAACAGTTGTACCTGCTGAACGCAGTCATTTATAAAAAAAATAGTGCTCATTGAGGTAGCGCTTTGGTAATAAAGGGTGATTTGAAATTTTTTTTTCAAATGTTAAAAAAAATAAACAAAAATTCTATTTTATCGGTAAATCTTAATTAAAATAGCATATTTCTAATTTTTCGATCCCATCCAAATAATTCAATTTCAGCAATCCTTCAAAATAGAGGATTTACTTAGCGCTGACCTACCTCATCGTTTGGGCCAAGCATATTTTAGCCGACCCATTTCTCTAGTTAAATGGAAATAGTTAAAATAAGCTTCATTAGAAATTATATAAAGTCGAAATCAATCTAGAGAATATGGTGGATGACGAACCAATTCGTAGTACAATTCATGGAATTTTGCCATTGCGACTGTAGACTTCTGCGACGGTGCGTTGTCTTAATGGAAGAGCGCTTTTAGCGGCCGCTTCGCTTCAAATCGGGGCGATTCGCCAGGACTTGACTACTGTTTTGTCATTTTTGTTTTTTCATCCACTTTTCGCACAATGTTACGAAACGGTGCAAGAGTTCTTCTGATTGTGCTTGAACATAGCCTCGGGCTATATTTCGCTCGCCGATCGTACATTATCATACCATCGATTTTTTGGAAGATTTCTGGCGTTGTAACATCAATTGAACGACCAGAACGTTCGACGTACTTAGTGTTCATACTACCACAACGAATATTAGTAAAACCACTTCTGAGTCGGTCCAAACGACGTTGAGGAGTACCCATTATGTTTTGAAACCCATGCTTTGATTTGCGTAATATTTTGACGTGACAACGTTACGATTTACCTCTCAAGTTATCAAAAAGTTCAAACAAGGAATTATAACTCGCTGAGTATAGGTGCTAAGAGTAATGTAGTTATAGTACGACAGTAAAGATTAGCTTTGAACTCATCACTAAAATAAAAAGAAAATAAATTACAACATCGGAACGTGGATGGAGCAACGAAACTGCAAGTTTGTCACATGGAATAATTATTCACTGAGTAAAGGTGATACGGTAAAACATATGATAATGAACTCAGACAAAAACTTTATGACGTCATAAGGACGCAGAGAGAGTCGCTCTAATATAGAAAATGGAACAATCATACTACGGCGTTGCATCGAATTATTACTCGGTGAGTACATGCACTACGTTAAATGTTTATAAAACGAAAATGAAGGATTTGTACTTGGCCCTACTACAAAAATGAAAAAATAAATATGACGTCGTTAGGTCGTGGATCTACCAGATCATGCAACATAAATGTAATATTGTTGCATTAAATTATTACTATTATTATCAGAAGCGGTGCTACGGAAAATTTTATTTTACGACAACAAAGATTGGTCTTATGGCCAGATAAAAAATAATAAAATTTTTGGCGTCATGAAATGCATCAATAATAAAAAAATGTTGCATAGAATTATAACTCTGTGACTATTGGTGCTACGATAAATTGTATAGGACGACAATAACGGTGAGGTAATGCCGGCTTTAGGGGTGGGCAACCGGGGCGCCGGTGACTGGAGGGCGCATCTGAATTATCATCGAAATTTAGTATTTTTTAAACCACTAGCGTGATTAGGACACATACAACGTAGGCCGGGTGAAGACGCTGTTGATGAACCAATAACTGATCCAAAAAAAAATTTTTTGAAGTCGAGTTTTTTAATGCTCTTTTGAACACCGTACTTATATGTATGTATGAAGGAAAGATTTCAACAGATACAAGATTTTTCCGCCACGTGAAATTTTTTTTGAACATAAAAATTGATAAAAATAAAGAAGAACTCATGCGACATTGCTCTGCACTTTAAGAGAAGTTAACGGTCAACTTTAAATCTGATGTTGATGGAGATTTGTTGAGCGATGAAATTATAACTCTGCAACACTACATCGAAGACACACTGGCAATACCTATCGAAAGATTAAACTTTATCAAAAAGTACAATCTTCACGTGTCATATCCCAACACCTGGATATCGCTGCGTATTCTGTTAACGATACCAGTGACCGTTGCAAGTGGCGAACGAAGTTTTTCTGACCTAAATTTGATAAGAACGTACTTGGGGTCTATAATGTCTCAAACAAGATTAACTCGTTTGGCCTCGCTATCCATTGAAAGTGAAGTTGCAGAAAACCTAGATTTTGACAGGCTTATCAAAGAGTTCGCTGAAAAAAACTAGGAAAATAATGTTTAAGCTATTTTTTAATTTTTGTTTTTCATTAAATGTTTCGTGACTAACTCACACAACATATCGATGGCTTCATTCCAGAGTATGCTAAGTCTAGAAAGTGAATTTTGCAGGAGACGTGTTCAAAGTTTATTTGGAATTTCTCAAAAGCCGTATAAGATAGAAACTAAATTTTTTCCGGCTTAAAAATCATATTTATTGCAAAATTTTTTTACTGTCTTCAACTTTAAAATTTTTTTTTATATCAATCCGAATTAAAAAAAAACAATCTCCTTGAAAACATGCTAAGTTGACTTAGCATACTCTGGAATGAAGCCATCGATATGTAGGCACCGTACATTGTTTAGATAATGAATGGATAAAATATGATATTCTTAATAATAAAAAATACATGTTTGAAGTCTTCTATTAATTTAATAAAAAATTTAGTACACAATAGAAAATAACTTTTTTAATTTTAATTATATATAAAAGGGCGCCAAATGCATGACTCGCTCGGGGCGCGTAGATGGGCAAGGCCGGCCCTGCGGTGAGGTTTTCAGTCAGTCACATGATAAAAATTGGTCCTCAGGTCCTAGAGGGAACCGTTTAATGTAACGAAAATACGCCATTGTTGTATTTATGTACCACACAAGAGCAAAGGCAGAAGAAAAATCAAACACAAATGCAAAATTAAAAACTGATAAAAAATAAAAATAAACATCAAAATTAAAAAAAAATACAGATAAAAATAAAAATAATACATAATTAAAATAGGTCAAATATTGCAAGGAAGATCTAAATCTAATTTAGGATTGCAAAAGGACGTGGTCAAGGATTTGAACAAGGATTAGGACCAGGAATTAGATAAGGATAAAGACAAAGATTTGAACAAAAGTAAAATCCAGGATTTGGACAAGGATTAGGACAAAGATTCAGGCAAGGATTGATAAAAGAATTTGAAAAACGCTTAGGATAAGAATTGCGACAAGGGAAAAAAGCGGGTTAAGGATGAGGAAATGGATTCGGACAAGTACTAGCTCACAGATTAAATCGAGAATTTGAAAAGAATTATGACAAGGTGTAAGAAAAGTATAACCTCAAGTACAAGAATATGAATAAAAATTAAGATATGTTGAATGATAAGGGAAAGGATGCGGATAAGAATAAGGATGAGACAAAAGATATATTTTTACGTCAAAACTTACGGGGCCATGACACATTTAACGCTAGAAATAGGGTTTTATCGAGATGCAATATAAACTTTTATCAATCTTAATAAAAGTCTTCAGAGTTGCTTGCTTTTGATGGGTGTCAAAATAGAATTGAATGACACATCAGTCAAAAATATTACCTCACCAATTTTACATGGGAATTGCGATAAAGGCGCCATATGTTTTATTTTTCTGGGACTTTCCATCTTTCCCCCATATAGCGGCTTAAAAAACACGAGCCCACCCAAGACCTTCCTTTTGCTTTAAGAAGAGTTACTTAGTTTTCTGCTTTAACATCATGTTAGTGTTTTTTATAACAATATAATAAAAATATTTTATTATTATTATAATTAAATTTTCACGCCGAGTATCTTGTGCTTGGGAGCTTTAAAACTTAGCGTGAGCTTTTAAAAACAACATCACTGCAGCCAGCACTAGTTGGCAAGGCGGCGCCCATTGTCTTGTTGTTGGCTTGGCTGCGTTTTTAAATTTACGTTTTGCTTGTTTTTTTTTTGTTTTTTCCAATTTCGTTGTTTTTGCAGTTTTTGTTTTTATTGTTGTTGCTATGTTTTTGTCATATGCAAATATTTTATTTTGTATTTTTCTTTTTCAAAAAATTTTAATTTTTGACTGTTCAAACAGCATCAAATGTTTTTCTAAGAATTGTGCTAGGATGGTTTACCATGTTAAAAATACAAAACGAAAAACAAAACCCAATAAACAAGCCTGCGAAAAAAGCAATGCTTGGTAATAGGATCCGAGTCAGATTTTAAAGGTAGTCAGCACAACTGTAGCTTATCAAAAATAGCATCGATTTCAAGGCTTAGAACAACATTTTATGATGTTCATAAAAATAAACACTGGTCAACAATTATTTCTATTTAAAAAAAAACGAAAAAAATTTTAATTAGAATTCAAAACAAGTTGTAAAAAATATAAAAAAGAATTTCGCAACTTTAAAAATGCTTGCGTTGCCATCATTTTGCTATAAAAATGTGTTTATAACAAAAACTATAACATATTAAGCAGTAGTTAAAACAGCAACTTGTTGACTTTTTGGAATTACATATATACTCAAAAAAAAAAAAAAAAAAATTGAAAATTTTACTCACTGTTTGCTGTTTCAGCAACCACGGGAAAAAGGCCCATTGAATCGACTCGTTTGCAACATGATAAAGTTTTTGTTTTGGCAGCAGCAAAAAACCAAAAGAATAAAATAATGCGAAAAGCCAACATTTTGCTGTGCAAAATTTTTATCATAAATCTTAATTGAAAAATGAGTTCATCATTTCAAGACACGTTTTTTTGCACAAACATAGAGGCCGGCTATTTAGGCGGTAGTTTTTTCTTCCAACAATTCACAAGAATTATGCAGTAGTTTGTGTGGCTAAATTTGATGCCTTGAGAAAGAAATAAAGTAGTTATTATTTTATTAACGGTTTATTGCACTACGTGACGCATACGAAATGGCCGATCGTCACATGAGTAGCACGTGTTTTCGGCAGTTATACGAGGTCTTAACGAGCATAAAAAAATCAAGAATGACTGTCAACAGCTTAAATTTATGAATACCTCTTGTGTATATCTAAATCTTATGCAGAATAGCTTAAAAAACTTACATAACAACCAAGCTGAGCTTTCAAATTTTGTTAAAGTTTCTCGTTATCTCGGATTCTCCATTTCTTCTATGGGATGAGAATTTTTAAAGCTTTAAATATTTTTTAGGTTAACTTTTTAAAAAATTTTCTAAATCGTGTCGATTAAAATTAAAATTTTCTCTGAAATTAAATTTTTCGAATCATCAAATATTTAGTTAATAGAAAAAAAAGAGTTGGCTGTGCCGTGGACACACCCGTAGGTTTTGACGTGACGAAGTTTCTTGCTGTTGTTGTTAATGTTGATGTTGATGTTGATGTTGATGTTGATGTTGGTGTTGATGTTGATGTTGATGTTGATGTTGATGTTGATGTTGATGTTGATGTTGATGTTGATGTTGATGTTGATGTTGATGTTGATGTTGATGTTGATGTTGATGTTGATGTTGATGTTGATGTTGATGTTGATGTTGATGTTGATGTTGATGTTGATGTTGATGTTGATGTTGATGTTGATGTTGATGTTGATGTTGATGTTGATGTTGATGTTGATGTTGATGTTGATGTTGATGATGTTGATGTTGATGATGTTGATGTTGATGTTGATGTTGATGTTGATGTTGATGTTGATGTTGATGTTGATGTTGATGTTGATGTTGATGTTGATGTTGGAGTTGTTGTGGTATTTGGAGTTGGTGCTTTTCGTTTAGCTTTTTTTTGCTTCCCCATTGGTTGTGCTCTAATTTCAATTAATCCAGCAAAAGTGATGCATATGCGTCACATTAGGCGGTTCCCTGAGGGTTTTTGACACGCCGTCAAATTTTTTATTTATTTTTGTCATATGCCCGAAGACTTCACCTTTGTTTTCGTTCCTTAAAATTTACCGTTGCACCAGTAGTCACAGAGTTAAAAATCCATGCAACGTTTTTTTATGGCTGTAGCATTTTAATTGCATTATGTGATTGCATCCCTGAAATCACGACAACAAAATTTTTTTTTGTAATTTAGTTGTGAAGCGTAATAACACATCCCTGCTGTCGTAAAACAAAATTTACTGTAGCACTCCTCCTGAGTGAGTAATAATTCCATGCAACGATATTACATTTCTGTTGCATAAGCTGCTATATTCACGACCTGACGACGTCGGAATTTTTTTTTTTATTTTTGTCGTAAAGCCATGTATGAAAACTTTATTTTCCTTATTAAACTTTTATCGTAGGTTATATACTCATTGAGTAAAAATTCAATGCAACGCCACTGCATGAATGTTGCGTTATCGATCTTTGAGCGGCTCTCTCAGCGTCCGCATGATGTCAGAAATTTTTTGTCTAATTTTGTTGTGAGGGCTTCCAGTAGGCCTTTATTGGCGTATCGTATTTTTAATCCTAGCACTAATACTCAGCTGGTAATAATTCCATGTAACAAATTTTCAGTTGCGTTGCTTACGCAGCTTCCACTACGTCCCTATGCCGCATTAAATTTTTTCTTTGTTTTTTTAATATAGTCAAAGGATTAATCTTTATGGTCATACTATTTTTTGAATCATAGCTCTTATACCCAGCGAGTAACAATTCAATGAAACGCAGATGAATTTTTAAAAAATTAATTTTTCAACTTTTTTGGAAACTAGAGCAGTACAACGTAACTTCGTCACGTCAAAATAATAATTTAACATTACCAAAAAGCTTTTATTTACTTATTAAGTGGCGGTCACAACCGTCGATAGGTTTTGGCCTCGTCCAAGGCAGCCATTTCTATTATGTGCCGGCCAGTGCCAGTTTGAAACACCAAGCGTCGTCAGTTTGTCTATCACTTGGTCCATCCAACGGATATGTGGTCCCCCTCTGCTGGCTTGACCGGCATCGGGCATCGAATGAAATTTTTTATTCGCGGGAGCATCGTTTTTAATTCGCTCGATTTTTGTTCCCTTAACTTTGTCGTTATCGGCGTCTATACAGTTCATTGTTTCATCGAATTCGGTACTTGCCACATACGCAGATTGAACCTAAGATTCTACGAAGGTTCTTTCTCTTGAAGGCTCCTTGGTTTATGCAGCATACAATAAGACGGGCATGATTAATGAGAACGAGCTTATCAATTGCCTACTGAGCTCAAAGAACACCTGTTAGCATGCATATAATGAAAGGACTTTGACCAAGCTGATCAATTGCTTTGTGCGTGTTATTCTATGTTTGTACACAACTTATCGAGAACTAGATCAACTATACCGACTTCAAATGGCTAATATGCATGTTCTCAAAAACCTTTACATGGAAATATTTACACTTTGACGTTGGCAGAGTTGGCCAGTGTTATCCTTCGTTTAATCTCAATGCTGACATCGTTGGTGGAGTTTATGGTGGGTCCCAGATAGACAAAGGAGTTGCTGTCAACAGTTATATGCTTTCCAAGACGCTGGGATTGCTTGTTTGTTGACACTAGGTAACACATTTCGCCTAATCTGCAAGGCGCACGACTCGACTGTTGCGCTAACCTGGAGAATGCTGCACTGACTTCACGCGTATGATGGCCATTGATATCGATATTATCGCATACGCCAGCAGCGTAATACTCTTGTAAAATGTCATGCCACAACGTCTCAGTTCAGCAGCTCGGATGATCTTCTCCATCGCTAGGTTGAAACAGTCTCACGATAAGGAATCGTCTTGTCTAAAACCTCGTTTGGTATTGAATGGAGAGGGGAGATAGAGCTTTTAAATGTTATAAAATAACTCACTACATTTCGTAAGAGATCTTTATTCTCGCCTTACCTGAAATTATTTGCAATATTTCTTTAATTTTTATTTGAGGAATACTTGAATTTTGTGCTTAAAAAATTCTTCAAAATAAATTTCGTATATTTCTACAACCACTTTACAAAAAGCTTTTGACAAAATTAACGTTATTTCGATTTAACACCAACGCCAACACCTTAAATCATAACAATAACAACAACGACACAAACGTGACTTTGACCGACTCAATGCATGTCGGCGGCAATAATGATGGTGATAATGATGATGCTGCTATCGTCGAGTTGTTGATAATAACAAAATTTGCGTTGTTCCGAATTTTCATTCAGCTTTTAGTTGGCCGCTTTTCTCGGATAACGAGAACAGCTTTCAAGCGTTTGTCGTTTATACCTTAGAAATTTTCTTAGGTTAGGCAGCAGCAGCAGTAGCAGCTAGCGTGTGAATGCCGAAAATGTACACTTATTTTCGAATTTCGAAAATAGTCGAATATCGTGTCGAGGACCTCGGGCAAGGTCAATGTTCATCGATTTCTGTGCGACTCACCCAAAATATTTCGATTCTTTTTGTTTTGGTTTTGCTCGCGTCAGAGCGCGAGCTTTGCACACACACACGCATACACCATAACACACTAGAGCACACAACCATACATGCACACCTAGCTCACAGCACGAGAGCTGACAGTGGGGCGGTTGTAGTGCTTTTGGTGGTAGCGATTTTTCATAACAATCGCATTTGAATTTTGGAATAAAAAGTTTTTTTTTTCCTCTTACCTATCAACCACTCCACCAGCTCAGTGATAAGGATAACTCTGTCCAAATGGGATACGCCTTGAGGGTGTGAGTGGTATGAGTGGTTTGTTGTTGGTGTTCGTGGTGTTCTTCATGCTGATTAAGTTGTGTAAGTTTTCTGTAGACAACATAATTTTTCGATTTTCTCCCACATAATTCCGCCTATTTGTCTGGCGTGATGAATTTCTTTTAGCATAACTCAAAATAAAACTTCATTGCTTCATCTTTTATTTAAAAGTCTTTTATTTTAAAATTTATAATATTAACAGCAGCAAGAAACCTTATTAAAAAATCATATTATATACTATATCGAAAGCTTAGCAAACAAGTAACACTGCTCGACAAAGTTTATACAGTTACTTTTCGTCTAATTTTTTTCTTATATGTTTTTAATCCCTGACTCCGAGGTCAGAGGTTCAATTGTACCTTTTCCGCTTTTGAATTGCAATAACTTTTTGACACGTCTGATTGGAATGACAAAAAATTAGCCATATACCTCTTATTCCTTTTGTCTATTCATTAAGGATAGAATAATTTAAATATATTCGTAGAAAAACCCATACTTATACTAATAAGTATAAAAGGGTGCAGATGTACCTATACCGCTTTTTAACGCTGTAAAATTCTTCCACTGCACAAAGGTTAAGAATGTATGAGGAAACAGTAGTATTAGAAATGATGGGGAAACATTCCTTATCGTATCTTTTGGAAACTTATGGGAAGTTTTAAATTGATTTTGTTTCCAAACCGCTTCTTAGGGAATTCATGTGGAAACTTTTGCTTATTTTGGGGCAATTTGAATTTATTTTCAATAATAAAATCTCGAATAATAAGGTGACCTCGGTAGGCGAGTTGGTAGCGTGCTTGACTGCTAGCCTGGGTTCGAATCCCGACCAGGTTATATTTGAAGTTGTTATTTATTTGTTGTTTCCACATTAATTTTTAAGACAATGTAGCGAAATGTTTCCACATTAATTTTTAAGACAGCGGAGAGGAATGTTTCCCTCCAATGACATAGTGTGTATAAAAAGAAATGGAGCGTACAATGAAAGGGAACGACTTCCTACATTCTATGGAATGTTTCCTGCTTACATCCGGAAATGTTTCCATTTTCCAGAGGAATGTCAAAAATTTTTAATTACCTTTGGAGAAGAAGAGGATACCATTTAAACTTTTAGAACCTACTTGTCAAACCATATTCTATGCTTAAATAATTTGGTATATTTTGATTACAACTTGATATATCTCCTGTTAAAATAAAAAAATAAAGACTGATCTATTCGAAGGACTTTCCACCAACATTTTGCCAAATTGTAAACCTTTCCAAATTATGCCCAGCTACAATACTCGAGTGGTTTTTATAAAATTTTGTTATTAAGTCAGGATTTAAGACTAGGCGTTTCAGAAATTAACATAATTCTGCGCTATCCCTCACACTTAGAGCATCCTATACATTTTCCACTTAAGTGCATCCTATACATTTTCCATTAAATTGCCCTTATTCAAACCAAGGCAGACGTGACTGAATGAGTGTCACATCTGAAAACCTTTGTTAAAGTTAAAAAAAAAAATAAATTCAATTATTATCTCATCCATATACTTTTCTACCAACTCTACGAACAACTTGTAAGTCGAAAATATCGACTATGAATATCATATTTTATTTGAAGGACCATGGCCTGCCTTGTCAAAATGAATGCCTGGCTAAAATTTTTAATTTATATTTTTTATTATTTTATGCTTTATACTTAAGAATACATGCGATACAATTAATTTTTATTAGTTCTTCCATTGAAAAACTTAGTTTCATTTTGTCATTTTCCCCCTACGAAAAATAGTTCGTGTCTTTGCTTTTTATTTCTGGTATGGAATTTATGAAAAAAAGTTTGTTTTCAATTCACTTATTTGTTGAATTAAATGATAGAACATTGAAGAATAACACTCAGAACTTTTAAAAAATAAAATTAAATTACGCCTTCTATGGTTTAATACCAACAAAATGTTGGAACCTAGATGGACACGTGATAAAGAAGTAAGCAAAAAGCGCAACAACAAAATCTTTGCAGAATCAATGCAGTCAACTTTTTGAAATTTTGCGACAAGCAAAAGAGTAGAAAAACACTGCTTTGATAAAGTCAATAGCGCTTCTATAATTCCGCTTTGGTTTTATTGCTGTTGCGCTTATTAGCTTTTCAAAGTTAGTGGACTGCTAAAACCACACAGATTACTGATGAGTTGGAGTAGCGCCCGACGAAACCATGGTCTAGTCTGCTCGGTTTGTTCTGCAAAGAACTTTTGTTGTTGTAGCAACCTGTTGATTCATGAATTATTTGGCATAAAGCTCAAAATATAATTCTTAAAAAATATGTTTTTTGAGAATTATAAAATTAAATTAATTTTATTTAGTCCAATATTGCGAACTCCGCCGGAGTTCATCATCAAGGACACTGTTAAAATATACAGGGTTGCCCATATTCGACGGACCCATCTGGCAACGCCATAACTTTTGACAGAGATGTCAGATGTCAGAACTCTGAAATAGTTGAAATTTACATTCAACAGAAGAAGTCAATTGTGAAAACTCAACGTGCTTTTAAAAACACCATTAAGCGTTTATACGAAAAATTTTCGACTGGTGAGGCTCTTTCTAATCCGAAGAGGCCAAATAAAAGTCGACCAAGGCGATCGGCCGAGAATATCGCTGCCGTACGAGCCAGTGTTGAGAGGTCCCCAAGAACATCCCAAAAACGCCGTTCTCAGCAGTTGGGCATGGCTCGGTCCACTTTACAACGGATTATTCGCGTTGATTTGCATTTGTTCCCGTACAAAATTCAATTGACGCAAAGATTGTTGCCTGCGGACAAGCCTCGTCGATTGGAATAGGCCCAAAGAGTTATCGAAATGGCCGAAGATGACGAGCAATTTTGGAACAAAATTATCATGTCCGATGAAGCCCATTTCACATTGAATGGGACCGTAAATAAGCAAAATTGCCGTATTTACGCCACTGAAAATCCTCAGGAGATTCAAGAAGTGCCTCTTCATGACGAAAAAGTCACAGTTTGGTGCGGCGTTAGTGCGAAAACGGTCATTGGGCCGTTTTTCTTCCAAAATGAAAATGGCCATGCTGTTACCATCAACCAGGAGCGTTATCGCGACATGATGACCAATTTTGTGATGCCAATTATTCGTCGAAAGCGTATGAGGCAGTTCTGGTTTCAACAAGACGGCGCTCCACCGCACACAAGTCGCATAACAATCGATTTTCTGAAGAATTTGTTTCCGGGCCGTTTGATGTCGAAAAGTGGTGATTTGGACTGGCCACCGCGTTCGCCCGATTTGACGCCGCCTGACTTCTTCTTGTGGGGATATTTGAAGTCAAAGGTTTACGTTAACAAGCCAAGGACCGTAGAAGAGCTCAAGGACAACATTCGTGAAGAAATAGCCGCTATTCCGGCCGAAATGTTGGCGAAAACGATGGAAAATGCTGCAAAAAGGGCACAATACGCCATCAACGCCAGAGGCGGCCATTTGAGAGATATCATATTCAAAAATTGATGTAAACAAATCTACTTGGAACAAATTAAATTAAGATTGCCAACCGCCAAATTTTTATTTTTTTCTTTGATTTTTTTAACAAAAACATGGGTCCGTCGAATATGGGCAACCCTGTACATGCATCTCATGTAAAAATATTAAATTCTTCAATATTGCATTTGCATTTCAATGCACTGAAAGAAAATTTTCAAAAAATCGCGTGTAGAGTTGAAATTTAAACAAAAGACTTCACACTTTATAGTTAGATTGCCAAGGCTCGGTTATCGTTGAGATGTCATATTTTTATCTGCTGTGGGGAACACCGTTCATAATCCCCAATTTCTAAAGTTAAAAATTAGTACCATTTTAACCTTCTCTGGTTTTCGAGTAATTTTTTATAATTTAATATATTTGCTTGTTTAAATCATTTTTAAGCGTTTTGATACCAAATAAAGGGTGGATCATATGCAAGTTTTTTTTTTTTTTAAATGCAATAAAATGAACAAAATTAAATTTATTCCATGTATTATGGATTTATTAGTAAGAACAAACATTCATTAATTATGGAATACAACGTCGTTTAAGTGGCTGCCTCGGCTGGCTTCGCAGTAGCGCATTCTGTCACTCCAATTTTCCAAGACCTTGTTGATGGTTTCGGGCTGTAGCTAACAGATTGCTTGGATGATATTGACCTTAAGTGCTTGAATCGTTTCCGGATTGTTGGCATAACATCGGATAACACGATTTGGGAATTTGGTGCGCAAGAGATCGACTGCGGCATGGCCTGCCATCCAGCATGAACCAGAGGTTATCTAAATTAATTTCTCCAATTAAAAAAAAAAAAACAAAATCGGTTAACATGGCTCTGTAACGCCCAAAGTTGACCGCAACTTTGTTCCCAGCCTCATTTTCGAAGAAAAATGGCCCAATGATGCCACTACTTCACAATCCGCTCCAAACTGTCACTCTCTGTGGATGCATCGGTTTCTCGACAGTAAAGTGCGGGTTTTCCGAGCCCCAGCTACAGCAGGCGCGGTGGGTGCTTCATTTTGGTCAAAACCTCTTTTCAAATAACACACTGTTTGGGCTACACAGCACTTACTTTGGAAATAAGTTTCCAATATTTCCCAACGTTGTTCAAGCGTAAAGCGACTCATTTCTTTCCGCGGAGGTATGATACTGACTTTATGTTAAGATTTCGAGCGGGAAAGTCAGTGTCAAAATAACCTGTGATTTAAAAAGAAACCATTTGCTTTAAAAAACTGTTGAAATTACTTTGAAACTCAGTTTTGGAAACCTGACTTTTACCTATATAACGGCGATATTAATCTTTGTACAAAAAATTCCTAACCTTAAATTTGAAAATCCTCTATGACGGCAAAAAAAGATTTAAAAAAAATTATCTTTGTTCCCTCCTTATTGAAGCATAAAAACGGTTCTTGAAAATTTCAACTTTAAATTTTCTAAAATTTATTCGCACACGTTATTCTAAAAGGCCACAAGATTTTTCGCATTTTTCGTTGTTAATTATCATTCCTAGCTCTTTAACTGTAAATTCGCACTTTCGTGAGAATTCAGTTGTTTTGGGTGTAATTACTTGGAATCGGGAAAATTATGTTTTGTTTTCCTTTTATATTGTTTATCTAGTTCATTTTTTGGGATCTCAACTGGGGTGTGATACTTCTAACTCGCAAAGAAAGCACGGCTCCAAATCTTCCTACTAAATTTAGATTTCTTGCAGTTTCCTCTTTAATTTTCCTAATAGGGGGGAAACTCAAAATTTTATAGTTTTGCACTTTTCTTCCAAGCATTCTTTCCAAAAGTTTCTTGAGCTGCATTTTGGTAGAGGTGTTAGAAATAGCAGTAGGTAATAAGTTTATCCTTTCAGGAAATTGGTTCCCACTTCATATTCAATTCCAAGAAACTTCAGTTTTTTTAGCAAGCCTTTAAGATTCTATGTTTAATGATCATTTAAGGTATAATATACGTGTAACAACCAAAAACAGGAGCTGTTTTCAAAAAATTTTTTTAGATATAAGAAGTTATTATTTTTTTTTAAAATTTATACAGGTTATTGTACATAAAAAATACTTTATAAAAATATTTTTTTTTTTTTTGTAAATACAGTTCTGGCTTTTATATAGAGGGCGCTGAAAATGGCATTGAAACAAAGACATCCAAAACGGTTCGATGGATATGACCTTTCCCATGTATCGGAAACAAAAAAGTCAAATGACATTTTAAAGCATAGACCTTATATTAAGCATCCCCCACTGCTCAAGACCCCCGGGGTTTTTGTTTTTATTTATGGCGGAAGTTGAAGTAAAAAGTTCGAAAAATAGATACATTTACGCGCGCTTTTTTGTTTATATAAAAAAAACAACAAAAAATAGATACTTGAATTTAGGGGGGATGCTTAAAGGACAAAATAACGAACAAAATGCAAAAAAGATCATTGAAATTGAATCAATAGATTTCGAATTATCTATCGAACCGTTTTAAAAAAACTAGTTTCGAGGAAATCGCGTTTAAAGTTTTTTGTTTGTTGCATGGAGCTTAGACATAGGTTAACGAAAACCGTTATAACTTCTGTGTTTTTTTAAATATCGATTTAAAAATGTGTTTGTATATCCTTAAAACTATAAAGAACACATTAAACAAAAAAAAATTTTTTTTTCGAAAAATTTACACGTATATTACCTTAAGCAAATAAAAGCTCGCGTGAAAGAAGCTTGCAGAACTTACAGTGGCGGCTTACTTTTTAGTGACTCAAGCTTCTTACTCAATCAGCGCTTACTTTATCAGCACTACATAAACACTGTCTTGGAGCGACGCCAATCGACTGTTCGATGCGAGATAAACGTGTGAATTTTATGTTTGCGTTGAAATATCATAAACATGCAAGAGCGGCTAGTTGGAGATTGACGGACAGACGGACGGACAGAGTGACGGTATACTAGCGGCTATGCAACACGCTATGCTAGCGCGTATTGCCCGCGGCATACGCTTCACATCCGTATCTGCGGTGGTTCGTATTTACAGTTTGTCTCTTCATTCAAATCAAATTTTTCTTTAATTTTTTTTGCTTTTATTTTTTTTGCAAATAAACAAAAGTATAAAGCATGAATGGCGAACTTTGAGTTGAGCTGCTAAATTAAATTGAGTTGGGGTAATAAAAATATATATGTACGATATTTTACGATCTCGCGCTAGGCTTCGTTTTTATGTGTTTTTTTTTTTTTTTAATTTTGTTTGTTGCCTTTGAGGCTGGTGTTGCTTATGTTGCTGGTGATGTTGCCGGTGCAAGTGTTAGTTGGGTTCCACTGTGTGCAAGTAAGTCCAGCTGTTGTATGTTGATACGATTATTTTCAAGCGCAGCGCCATAAACAGTTTAAAATAAAATATTAATTCAAATAAAATTTATCCACTTTTATCAGGCGAACGAACGAATAAAGCGTATGAACAGTGTGACGATCAGGGCGTTACAGGTATGGCCAGATAACTTGTAAGAGGCTCGTTAAAATTTTGCCATTTAAGAGCATTAACAAATTGTTATTGTAACATTTCGCACTTTGGCGTAAAATCGTTACAAAGAATTGACGAAGGCTATTTTGAGGGGAGAAAAACAATTAAGTGTATTTAATTGTTGGGTATGTACTCGTATAATTATAACAATATTTTAAGGCTAAATTTTATTGGTGCGATTGGACAGTTATGGCCAATTTGTTCTTTTCGCAGTGCAGCATTAAGCTTGACTATTGTCATTAAAAAGTAAACATTTTTTACACGCAGCTGAATATGGTAAAATGAAGCTGAATTGCGTATTGCTTAACTTTTCTGAAAATATTGTAACATACTCGCGACAATACACCTATTAAAATTGCGCTGAATAGCATTTCTTTAAGCTGAATGTGTGTTTTAAGAGCCAATAAAGGTAAATGAAGCATTTTATATCTTATTTAAGACTTAAATCTTTAGCTGAATAGTTGCTGGCAAAAATTTAAAAGGATTTACTTAAACAATATTTTAAGGCTAATTTTAATTAGGGCATATGAATATTTATAGCTATTTATTTTTTTTTTTTGCTAAGCTGAATTAGGCTTAAATGTTGTAACTAATAAGCAAACATTTTTTACATATAGCTGAATATGCTAAAACGCAACTAAATTGTGCAGGTCCTGAACTTTTCTTCAAATATTGTGACATAATCGCTACATTGCTATTAGCAATTTCTAATCAACGCATTACACTTGCGCTGAATAGAATTTTTCCGAGCGAAATTTGTGTTTAACAGACTAATAAAAGCAAACAAAGCAATTATTATCATGTTTAAGTTTTAAGTTCTAAGCTGAATAGCTGCTGACGGGAATTTCAAAAGTGTAGTTTAAACTTTAACAATTATAAGACCAATTTTTTCAGGGCTATTTAACAGTTTGGTCTATTATTTTATCCCGCGAAGCTTAACTTTTGTTATTAATAAGCAAATATTTTTCTTTACATAGCTGAATATGTCAAAATGCAGCTGAATTGTGTAGTTCTTAACTTTTCTTAACAAATATTGTAACATATGCCAAAAATGCACGCATTGCAAGTGCGCTGAAAAGAATTTCTCAAAGCTGAATTTGTGCTTTAAGGGCAACTGAAGTATAAATTAACATATTTAATTAAAAAAGCTGCTGACAAAAAGCTGCTGACAAGATTTCAAAGACGTTACTTGAATTGTGCCATTTTTAATGAAAATTTTTACATTTTTCTTTTAATATAAAAAATCCTTCAAGTTAGCTTAATTTGAAATGGCAGCTACATTTGAGTTAAGGTCTTTTAAGACCATGCTTCAAATACCGGGTCTTTAAAGACATGTTTTATTAAAACAGATTTCAATTGTGGAAGCCAACAACAACCAATGACAATAGTGCGACAGTTGCGGTCAATTTCAAAATACTGTTACCTCTTTAACTCAGCACGTATTTTAAGCGAAACATGCTTACTTGCTCTCACCGCCTGCCGCTTGCCCTTGTAGCATATTGAGCCATAACAAATCACACTGATTTATGGAGAACGTTTTCTCACCAGCAGATTCCTGTTATATATTTGATTCGAAAAACATTCGATTTCTTGGCAGGCACACTACCCACTAACTCACCACTTTAAACGCGCCCAGCACCACCTGCTGACACATGACGAAATTAAAATAGCAATTGCAAGAATAGAAAGAGAAATAAAAACATACAAAATACAAAACCGCAATGAAAATCAAGAGCATTGAAGACATAAAAATAAGGCAAAAATCCATCAACCACCCACGAAGTCAACAAGTGAATTCAATCAATTTTCAAACTGGGATCAACTAGATATCCTTGAACTCTATGGGGGAAAGAGAAGAGAAATAAAAAAGAATCCAAATAACGTTGACAAATTCTTGCAAAACCATAACAAGAAATAAAGAAAAAAATGTTGCCTTTTTTGTTTCTTTTAAAATAAATGTTTCTGACATGAAACAGATCTTAAACAGCTGATGTCAAATATTGAAATTTGTTATATATTTTATAAAAAAGCATTACCTCTTCCTTCTTTGGCATGACAGCAATAATGATTATTTCAATTGATTTTATTTTTATGCTTTCAGTTTGAAAAAAGAAATTTTCGAGAGTTTTAGAATTAAATTTTGTTTCTAACTGAAATAAGAAATTCTTTGCTGGATTTGGTCTATTGACTTTTAGGTGGATTGTTCGAATTTTATGAGCCACGAGGTTCCAGCGGACACAGAACAATTTTTCAATCTCTTGACCGTCACCGCTCGCCAGACAATAGCAAACTTCAGAGAGTATATGGCCTTGTAAATTTTATTGAGAAAATGCACATTAGCCGTTTGGAGTCGGCATACAACTATTAGGTCCAGTTCTTGACCATTTGTATACAAACATTTAATAACACGTACAACACAATTCATTATAAGAATGTCAAAGTCCTTTCAAGGGCTGAAATTGTCAAATTGTTTTTTTTTATATGTTATAAAACGGGCTGAACTGTATGAGTTGAACTGTCTTCTGTCAAAAAACAATTTTTGAGAGGCTTTCGAGAGGAATACATTTCTGGTTGGTGATATCGAATATTTTTGGACCTCGCATGAGATATTAGATGAAATGGAAAATCTGAAATGGTCAAGTTGAAAGACTTTGAAAACTTGACGAGAGTGAACCGCTTACCTACTTGTTATGAAATTAAATCAACTCCGTAGCTGATCACGATATTGAGATTATAAAGTCGGAACACCTTCAACCCCAAAGTTGCTTATAAGTAGGCTTGCCACTTTTAAGGACCCCAAAACCGGAGATTACAAAAAAAAAATGTTTCAATAGGCTTGGCCTTTTATTAAGGACATATTTTTTAAAATAACGTAAAAAAACTTACATAAATAGTATTTACATATTAGTAAGTGTGGGATGTGGTAATTCCCATGGTATTTTGTGGTAAAAATCTCTCGCGTGGAAAAGGAAATACCACATGTGAGATATTTACCACGTGTGTGAAAAAAATCCTCAAAATATCACAAAATACCTTAAAATATCACAAAATACCTCAAATTACCACAAAATACCACAATACCTCAAAAGAAAATTTGAGGGATTTTGTGGTATTTTGTGGTAATTTGAGGTATTGTGGCATTTTGTGGTAATTTGAGGTGGTTTTTGGTATTTTGAGGTATTTTGCGAGTGTGGTAATTTGTGAGAATTAAGTGTGAAAAAAAGAGAATTTTGGTGGTAATTTTATCTGGCAACACTGATTCTAATACACAATTCAGCTTTTACTAGCTCTGTCCTTTTTTTACCCCTGTCGTTTCCCCAAACCGATTCCATAATAGAAAAAACCCGCTCCACAAACGCATTGCTCTCTGGAATACTCAACGTTTTTGAAACAACTTTTCTAACACAGAAACTATTCTTCAACTATTTGGATGCTAGAAACTGCATCTTTTTACACAACCTGATCTACACTCACACTCCTGAATACTTATTTGAAAAGCTACAATTTTGTAGGTCAACTAGAAATTTGAATCTAATAATCCCTGTTTATAATTTCTTAAACTCTAACAGACTCTTCTTTGTGAACGCCATCAGATTGTGGAATTCACTGCCTTTAAGTATAAAAAGTATCGCAAGTAAACGCAACTTTAAGCATGTAATTTTCCAACATTTCTCTTAAGTCTCTCTCTTTCTCTAATTCTAAAATTTTTTTTTTGATATTTAATATTCATTTGTTGTTATTCTTGATTGTTTCGATTTTTTCGATTTTGATTTAAATATTATTTATTATTTTGTTAAGATCTTTGAGTAATTATATTATGTTAAATTTTACCTATTTCTCTGTTGCTTATCACTTGTTATTTGTTATTTTTTATATGTGTATTCTTTCTGCATTTAAAAGACTCTGTCTTGTTTGTGAACAATTCTTTCTTAAATAAATTGAAATTGAAATTGAAATTGAAACAAAAATAACACAGGGTGACCCGAATGAATGATGTTATTGTGATGTGTGATTTTTGCTGGTATATTTTATCAAATATTAATAACGAATACATACTTTAAATTGTGTTTTTAACCAAAATTTATTAAACCTATTAAAAAACCGGAGATTTTTTTCAATAAACCGGAGACCGGAGAAATGATTAAAAAACCAGAGTCTCTGGGTGAAAACCCTGTAAGTGGCAAGCGTACTTATAAGCAACTTTGATTTTTAGCACCGTTTTATTTGGAACAAACGGTACTTAGTCATTAAAGCGCACATCGAACTTTGGGTAATGGTTATAAAACATTGAAATCGAAGACATGAACAAACCAAGAAAGAACTGTGTGAAGCGGATATAAAAGCCATTCTGGAGTTTGACTGGGACAAGTCTTCTGATGAAGATTGTGAAGATGATGATGAAGTAAAGTTTTTAGAAAATAATTTCAAAGAAATTTTGGAGAAAGGTGAGGAAATCGAGATAGTCTTACTAGAAGGTATCGTCACTGAAGAACGTGCTGAAGAATTTCCAGAGAGTTCCAAATATTTTGCCGTTGAAAAATAGACTTGTCTACATTGCGATGGAGGAAAAAACCCATTGATGTAAAAGACGTATCATGGGAAAGGCCTCTAGAAGATATTCAAATGGTGAATACTTCAATTCAGTTCGTTGACGATGCATTGATTGAATTGATTGTAAAAGAGACCAACTTATATGCACTTCAAGAGTCAGGTTCTGAACTCAAATCCACTAAAGACGACATTTGTCGGTACTTTGGGGTCTTGTTGTATATGGGTGTGATAAAACTTCCGAATTTCAAAATGGCGTGGTCCCAAGAATTAAAGTTGTAAACCGATTCGCTGCCAGGAAAGAAATTTGAAAAAATAAAGAAATTTCTCCATTTCTCGTACAAATCGAAGCAACCCAAAAAAGGTGATAAGCTGTACAAAACACGTTCAATTTTATTGATGCTCAAAGACAAATTCAACAGTCTTCCTCAAGAAGAACCAAAGTATTGATGAACAAGTAATAGCATACAAAGGTATGTTTCAATTTTCACGATGTCAAAAAGAAATGTTTTTGAACTACATTGAATTCTTAGGAAGATCAAGCAATATAATCCAGCTAAGCACCATAAATGGAATACGAAAATGAATATCGGGTTCAATGGGTATTATAAATGACTTAACCCTGTGTGTTAGTGATGGAACTTGCCCCTCATATGGGCTTAGGATGTCATCTGACATCGTCTTGTATTTCGTATCCTCAGAACCGAAATTAAAAACTACAAGCTATTTTTCAACAACTGGTTTACTTCGGTCAACCTTCTTGTATCCTTGAAAGAAATGGGTATATTTTGCATCAGCACTGTCAGAAAAAACCAAATGGGCAATTGTGAATTGAAAACCGAATCTGATTTAAAAAAGCTTGGCAGAGGATCTTACGATATGAAGTGCGAAGTCAACCATATAGTTGTTGCAGTTCGTTGGTTGGACAACAAAGCGGTGCAGTTGTTATCTACATTTGTTGGAGATGAGCCGATCGGAACATGCCGTCGCACAGTGGGGTATTTTATGCCATAAGTGACGATTAATTGACAGGGGCGACTTATCAAGACAAAAATTGTACCTTGGGGGTTTTTGGGGTCGCTGATCACGAATCTGAAGTCAAAAATCTGAAATTCAAAATGGCAGCTTCGAAATGGCGGCCATGAACAAGCTAACTTCTACAAAAAACGTTTAATGGAAGTAAAATGTTGTATACAGGGTTTTGTGGGGTCGCTGATTAAGAATATGAAGTCAAAAATTTGAAATTCAAAATGGCGGCTTCAAAATGGCGGCCATGAACAAGCTATGTTCTGCAAAAAACGTTTAATGTAGGTAAAAATTTGTATACTGGGGTTTGTGGGGTCGCTGATCATGAATCTGAAGTCAAAAATTTAAAATTCTAAATGACGGCTTCAAAATGTAATCATTAGCTATGTACTTTTTACCGAATTACAGAGTATATAGAACATAATTTTCGTTATTACTACAAATTGCACAAAACAAGCTTTAAACGACATTTTATACAAAAACAAAGGATTGCAATAACAATAGTTAATAAACATAAACAATGATGTTGATTTCACATGTACCCTGCAAACTGCAGTGCAAACAATTTATATCTTACTAATATCAAAATCAGAAAATAAGTGTTAAAATCGAACAAATATAATTTAATTTAATAGCTTAACACATTTATCTGCTTCTTTTAATATATAAAAAGCCGGTGTTTGAAAGAAACATCAACTATCTACCTTAATTGTGAAAAGGTGCACTGCATATGCCGCTTTCACAAAGTGAAGAATAGTACTGGTAAACAACAATAAAAACAAAAAACAGCAAAATCTGTTTACTATTTACATTTATTTTGTACTTTATATCGTTTGTTTTAATTTTTCGAAATAAAATCGTAAATTCGTGACATGTAAGTTAAAGTAAAAAAATCGAAATACCGCGAAAGTGCGCAGCATTGACGCAACTTTTTTTTTATAGAATATAGCTAAAATGTACTTATCTTACGATAATCAAAACAGTTTTCCTTAATTCCACTCAACTCACAACTATATCTCTATTAACATATTGAAAAATCCAACTTTTTAAGGTTAAATTAAAATAAATAAATTAATATATACAGCCATGGACATATAAATAGCACAAATGTCAACTTATTTTTAAACGTTTCGTTTGAACCTAATAATGCATTCATTAACTGTAGTTATAATTTTTTGAGACTCCAGTGTGACGTTGTTTAAAACTCCGAGAGAGATGTACCGTTACTTACTTTTATTTGCTCAGGCCATCTCTTTCTGTATAGGTATGTACGATCTGCTGTGGTCATATAAATAGCACACATGTTAGTTGGTGAATAAAAGTTAACAAGATCGGGTGTTTGTAAAAGTTTTAGAGTTGTATTCAGTTGATTTCGCCGATTCTAAATAAAATGGGTTGTGGCAAACATTGCACTCCGGAAAAAAGGTCTATAATTCACGAACTAAGTCGAAAAAGCAAAAAACCATCTAAAATCGTGGATATTCTCAAAATTTCGTGAAAAATGGTCTATAATACACTCAAGCTGGTTAAATTAAATGGTTCAAATAATTTCGAGAATAAGCCGCGCAATCCTAGACCGCGTAAAACCACCGCTTCTACTGATAGACTTATAGTTCGCAAAAGTAAGGCTAATCCTTTCAAATCAGCAAAGCAAATTATGAGGGAAATAAATGAAGAAAATAACCTTAATGTTTCAAGAAAACTAGTATATAGCAGACTACATGAAGCTAATCTTTATGGACGCATTAGCCGAAGAAAGCCGCTCAAAACAAAAAAAAAAAAAATAAATAAATAAAGGATCGTTTAGCGTTTGCAAGGGCCGATGTAAATAAAGAAGACCAATTTTGGAAGAACGTGATCTGGACTGACGAAACTAAATTTAATAGGGTTGGACCAGATGGAACAACTTTTGTTCGGCGCCCCAAACGCCAAGAGTTGAATCCTAAGTATACAACAAAATCATTAAAGCATAGAGGAGGGAATTTAATGGCTTGGGGAGCTTTTTCCTGGCACGACGTTGGGCCAATTTTCCGTATATCAGGAATAATGGACAAAAATATGTGTTTAGATATTCTTAATAACCAGATGGAATCATTTGCTTTTGAGAACATGCCTATTAGGTGGACTTTTATGCACGATAATGATCCAAAACATACGGCAAAGGTTGTGATTGATTGGCTAAAAAAGGAAAAAATAAATATTTTGAATTGACCGGCTCAAAGCCCAGACCTCAATCCCATAGAAAATTTATGGAGTGATGTAAAGGTCAGCATAAGCAACAAAAATTTTCGAAATTTAGATGAGTTATGGAGTGAAATTGAGAAGGCTTGGTACTCTATTCCGAAGGATAAGGTCAGGAAGCTTGTAGAGGGTATGGGACGAATATGTCGGGCTGTTTTGGACGATTCGGGATACAGTACCAAGTACTAGTAAGCATATTCGTAAGCTCATTGTAAAATAAAAATAAATTACTATGTCTTTTTTTCAGAATCCAAATTGTGCTATTTTTATGTCCACCTCAGATCAGGAGCAATTTCAGATTTTTGATTAATTTTCTAATTTTTAATTCGTAATTACAAAGTTGCTTTAAGTTTTAAGTTTTTAATGTTTAAACTCAAATACAATGAAATAAATTCTTGTTTTCCTCTATGTTTTTTATTTAAATTCATGTGAAACACTCTACATGTATTTTTGTGCTATTTATATGTCCATGGCTGTATATATAAACTCTATTTCATAAAAAAAATTTAATTTTGTATTGCTTAAATACCTGAACAAGAAGGTTCCATCGTAATTTTTTGTAATTTTTAAAAAATAATACACAAAAAAAAACTAAAAATTTCGAATAAACACGTTTGTCACTGTGCACACTCAAAGAGAAAAAAATGATGACTTTCAAACTGCATTGCGGGTAAACGGTAGAATATTTTTCAACTATACTTTCACCTAGTAATAGAATTTTATCTTCTTTCATCGGGTACCTAACATCACTATGTACCTTGAACGTTTTTTTTCAATTAATCGTCACTTTTGGCATAAAATACCCCATTGTGCGTCGTTGGAGCGCAAAGGAAAGAGAATTTATTGATGTCACGAGGCCAGCTATTGTATCGAAATACAACAAGCACATGGGAGGGGTAAATCTCTCTGACATGCTAATGGAGCTCTATAAAATCAATCATCGCTCTGTTAAATGGTACATGCGAAAATTTTACTGGTCTTTGGGAACAGCAGTTACCAATTCCTGGCTTCTGTGTCGCAAGCACCTCAAAAAATCCTTAATTCAGGTCTAATAAACGCGGAAATCATGAAAACATATTTTTATAACTGTTGGTTTAGGAGCGGGGCCGAAAGGTTTAAGGACTGTAAACAACTTATAAATAGGAAATTTATTTATTTATATCTTCAACAAAGTATTAAATAAATATCGCTTAATTGTGACGAGAGAATAAGATGGGGGTTGGGAGTTAAGATCTGCTTGTATGAAAATCGAATTTGTTGATCATATTTTTCATTTATCAATTAATATATATTAATTTAAGAGAAATTCACCAATTTTAAGGGTATGTTTTTTTCCTCTTTGTTTCTTTGAAATTTTTTGGTAGACTGCATAATTACAGCCTAGCAAAAATTCTAGGAATTTGTTTTTAAAAATATTAATAAAAATTAAAAAAAATTGTATTATCAAAAACAACACTATTGTTCACAGCGTAGCTTCTTTCCTATGTTGTTCGCTTCACTGTTTATGCGAAAACATTTGCACTCAACTGTGAATGGATTAGAAGAAGAACAAAAAACTTGCGTGGTCTATAAAATCAACCCATCAACCGGACTTTTTGCATACGCTACTTAAGTTATAAGCGTCTTCTATTGACATTCAACTAACAGTAGAGAGTTTGTTCACCACTCAAAAGGATATAGTCCAAAAGATATACACAGCTGCGGTAAACAAAAAATTGCACTATGATCTATCCATGCACTTGAACTTGATCAATAATACCATGAACGATATTTTTAACTTACTAAAACCCTTATCCTGGCACCTCTTGACTAATATTTTTTATAAGGAATCCTGAAGGGATTCATAATTTCTTTGGTTTATATTACAAGTTGCATTTTCTTTTCTGTATATTACGAAGTTGATAATTTTCTTCGAAGATTAAAAAAGCAAATAATTTTTTTTTTAAACAAGATAGTGCTATGAGGGTTACTACAAATATTTCGAGAATAAATACATAACATATTAAACCAAATTTTTTTTTGTTATGACAAATGGTTCGAACGAATGCAAAAATGTATTATCCATAGAATATTTGAAACAAACGGTAAAGACAAAATTCGGTCTTTATTTCTTTTTCCGAAAATATGTAGTATACTACGAATTATTTTTATCCACCAGTTCGTGTTTTTAATAGGAAAATGTTTAATATCAAAAGTACCATAATTATTTTGAGAGTTATGATTTTTCTTTATTTGAACTTTATGTTTAATACAGTAAAATTGATGCATGGTACCTTATATTCATGCCCTGTCGCAGTACCATTTTTTTACCGGCACTATAGTAAGAAAAAATTTGTTTTGCTCAACTATTATGAAGAACTTTTTCTCTTATGTAATTTTTTACAGAGCTTTTCAGCTATAGTTGCTTTAACTATAATTCATACTAAACTCTGTTAAGCCGCTCTGTTAAGCAAAGTTATTTTGTAAAATTTTAAAAGCTTTCAAGTTTTTGAGTGAAAAAGGTTTTTACTATGAATTATGGACTTTCTCACTTTCTCACTTCTGTGTACATAACTATCTCTCTTTCTGCATTGAGAAGAAAGCTCAATTCAACTTTTAAATTTTAAGAATTATTTTAAGAGTCCGGTCCCATTTTGTTGGTTTAAGGGGGGAAATAGATTTAGATGACTTAAAAAATAGATTTTATAATGAACCATAAATGTATTAAAACCCTGTTCAAAAATATGTTTTCAGAGGTTCAACTCAAAATTTCAATTCGTTCTAATGTTCGGAACGATTAAGTGTCGTTAAGGGGGGAAATATACCCAGAGGCCGAAAAAAAAAGTCATGTTTGTGCATTTTTTTAAGGAAACCTAAGGGATATTTCTAAATGATAGTTTTTATACCTTAAAATATACACATTCAAGAGTATGTTAAGTATTTTTTTATTAAAAAAAATTTAATATTATGGTAGATACAGCATATAATATTATGGTAGAAACGCATTCTACTTTTGTTACTAATATAGAACAGAGGTGGGAACCCTTTAACCCCTGAGGTAACAAAGGAGGCCACATAAGGTTCAATACCGATAAATATAACTTTTGTAAAGTTATTGCTGTTCAAATAAATTTTTTTTTTTTTAAATTCAGTTTTTCAAAAATAAAAATTTTGACAATAAAGAGATGACAAAGCGTTCATACATGCTATTTTATTATAAATTTATGAAATATTTCTATTTTTATGTATTTGAATATATTTGAATATGTATATTTGAATAATCGTTGAGGCCACATGAAAAATTCAAAAAGGCCACAGGTTCCCCACTTCTGATATAGAATATATAAGCGGAGTGCATTGCACAGATGTTGAGCTCCAATTCATCCGAAAATTAAGATATGAAGACAAAATAAAGTGTGCAATTGCAGAGTTATTGAAGTGTTCAAAGAAAAAAAAATGTATTCTACTAATAATTTTGAACCAAACAAGGAAAAACGAGGCAGAAAAAGAAACAACCTTTGCAAAGTTTGACGTATAGTTGGTTCGACAAACAAATTTCTTTCATCGGCAGAACTCATAAGAGTTAAATGCACTAGTAACTAGTCACACAATACGTAATAGATTAATAGAAAGTGATTTGAAAGCACATTCCACAAGAAAAGTGATATACTTGAGCAAAAAAGTAATTCGCAACAGAGTAGCTTTTGCAAGAAATCGTCTGATTCGAAAAAAAATTAGAAAAACGTGTTGTGATCAGACAAAATAATGCTGAATTTGTTCGGATCCGATGGAATGCCTTATGTAAGTAAGATGCCCAAAAAATACTACACATAATCCGAAGCACACAGTTTAAATTATTACATATTAATTATTAATGGTGGTGGCAGCATAATGCTATGGGGTTGTTTTTCCTCATCGGGCGTAGGACTAATATATAGGATTAAAGGTAAAATGTGCGCCACAGACTATGTAAATATATTAAATAGCATAATGCTATCATTTTCCGATGGCGAAATGCAGTTAAAATGTGTGGTAACGCAAGCTAACGATCCCAAACACTCCTCGCAACGGGCAAAAAAATGGTTCCGGGACAATGGCATTAATTTATTAGAATGACCATCGCAGTCACCAGACCTTAATTCAATTGAACACCTTTTGGGGGATTCGCAAAGAAAAAAATAGCTGGCTTTAAATCCAAAAACAGAGAAGAATTGTGGAAAAAAGTGCGGGATGCTATTGATCCATCAATTTGTGACAAACTGGTGGATTCCATAGACCGTCGGTGCATTGAAGTTCTAACAAGCTGTGGTGCCATAACAAAATATTAAAGTTAAAGTTAAACAGTATAAAATTGATAGATTTTATGAAAAAAAGTATTAGTATGTTAGTTCTGTCTTTTGTTTCTATTATTTTTTCCAAGGACAATAAATGAAATGTTTTTTTTTTTTTTTTGTTTTATAAATTGCGTGAAGCTGATTTTTTTTTAATATTCTGATAGATATTCTCTTTATCTTTAAGTCATATGTAAACTTTGAAAACAAAATTCATTGCACAAAAAAAAAGATACAGTAGTTTCGACTATGTCGTAACACAAGACGTAGAATTAGTCAATTCGCTTTTGATGACATCTTTTTTAAAAACTATTTAGCAAAATATTTATTCCGTACACCTGAGCATATGACCTTTAAAAGAGTGCCGGAGAGGGTTAATATGTATGACCGACCCCCATTACTTTTGCAAAAGGAACATTTTTGCCTTTGACACCTATTCCCTCCGACCACTCCTTAGGGGGGCTCCCTTACAAATATTATGGTTTTTGAATATTTATTCCATACACCTGAGCATATGACCTTTAAGAGAGTGCCGGAAAGGGTTCATAGGTACGACTGACCCCCATTACTTTTGCAAAAGGAATATTTTTACCTTTGACACCTATTCCCTCCGACCACTCCTTAGGGGGGCTCCTATACAAATTTTATGGTTTTTGTGCCGGAAAGGGTTAATATGTATCACTGACCCCCATTACTTTTGCAAAAGGAGCATTTTTTCTTTTGACGCCTATTCCCTCCGATCACTCTTTAGGGGGGCTCCCATACAAATTTTATGGTTTTTGTTTATTTATTCCATACACCTGAGCATATGACCTTTAAGAGAGTGCCGGAGAGGGTTAATATGTATGACCGACCCCCATTACTTTTGCAAAAGGAACATTTTTGCCTTTGACACCTATTCCCTCCGACCACTCCTTAGGGGGGCTCCCATACAAATTTTATAGTTTTGTCGATAAAACCGGAAACTGTCGATAAATAGGTAGCAAGTTTAAGCAAACAAAAACATCAAATGTTGGCTTTATATTTCATGTAATTGTGTAAAATTTATATAAGTTAGAGAGTTCTAACATGAATTTTTGTCGCATTGAGGATCAAGCAGACCAACAAGTGCTAACATCAACATTGTACGATCAGTACTTTAGGCCCACCAAAGGCTCAAAAAGTTATATAAATACCGACACCTGATCACTATCAACCACCCTACTTACCTCCGAGAATGACGTATTCTACGTCAAAAAAAAATCAAACGAAAGAAAATTATACAAGCCGTTTCTAATATTTTTTCCATCACTGCATATATTTTTTTACCAATATAGTTAAAATAAATTTGTTTTTTGGTTAATTTTCTAGAAGTAATTTTTTGAATTTGTGTACATTACCAAAGTATAAATCCAAGTATAAAAAGTTCGCTTAGTTTCTTTTTGTACGTAATGAAAATCACTAAAAAACAATCATAAACCTATCACCCCCCTTAATAGAAACAGAGCATTTTAAAGAAAGAGGGCGTTTAAAAGGCTTTTTGAAAAAACATAAATAAAAATTTTGAAAAACCTTATCATCAATTGTCAAAATTCTTGAAAGCTGCTTTCAAATTATTTTTCTGTACATAAGAACTACCATATGGACAAAATAATAGGTGTGAGTGCTTCAGCAACAAATATTGCAAGCTAACGTCGAAATAGAAAATGAAATAAAATATTTACCGTTATCTGCTTGCAGCTGTGTCTAGTGTGATCTTATATTAATTGCGTTTGGTAGTCGATTGCTGCACTTTTGATTAAAAAGATTAACATTTTTTTAAAGTTGAAAATTTTAGCTGGCCAAAAAAATAGGTGTGTGTGTGTTTTCAAAGCAAAATTTTCACGTTCTATTAGTAAATACGAAAGGTTCGTAATAAATTATATAATGAACGGTGTTTGACAATAGTCTTATGAAAAATAATTGCTTTTTAGATGGGTCGCAAGAGCCACTGCACTCCAGAAGAAAGACGGCTTGTGCAAGAGCTAAGACGTCAGGGAAAGACGTATAAGTTTATTTCACAAGCATTAGGAAGGTCAGAAAATTTCGTTACAAATGCCTTGAAACCAAAAAGATCCCACGAAAGGCGTGGGCGTCCCAAATTAACGAGTGAAGGGGATGACCGACGCATAGTCTTGTTGGCAAAGAAAGATCCCTTTAAGTCCTCGAAGACAATTGCTGCTGAAATGAGTGCACAGATCAGCTCCCGAACTGTTAGACGGCGATTGGTGGATGCCAGTCTTCCTGGAAGAATAGCCCGTAGAGTTCCTTTACTACGAACAAAAAATTTGCAGATGAGGAAACAGTTCGCTTTAACACATAAGGAATGGTGTGGTGCTTTAGGAGACAAAAAATGGAGAAATATCCTTTGGACCGATGAAACAAAAATTAATTTGTTTTGTAACAATTGTGGAAGAAACGTTCGTCGGCCGAAAGGAAAGGAATTCGATGTTCGCTTTACAAAAAAAAGTGTAAAGCACGGAGGAGGAAGCATCATGGTTTGGGGATGCTTTTCCTGGCAAGGCGTCGGTCCTATTTACCGCATTGAGAATACTATGACCGCCGAGGATTACAAAAATATATTGCAGAACGTTATGCTCCCGTTTGCCGAAGAACAAATGCCAATAATTTGGAAATTGCAACAAGATAATGATCCCAAGCACACGTCAAAGCTAGTAAGTGCTTGGTTACGTAGCAACAACATCAAACTATTGGCGTGGCCAAGCCAGTCTCCCGATCTCAATCCTATTGAGAATTTGTGGGGTGAACTGAAGAAACAGTTGGCGAGTTACAGCTTCCAAAATAAAGAGCAACTATGGCAAAAAGTCAAGGAGATTTGGTATAGTATACCTTTGGACACCTGTCAACGGTTGGTGGCGTCAATGCCACGGAGAATCCAAAAACTACTAAAAAATAGTGGTGGCCACACAGGCTACTAACGTCACTAATTAATTTTAAGTTTAGTTTTAAGCTTTTATTATTTTATTTTTAATGTAAAAACCTATCACCGTAAATGCACCTATTATTTTGTCCAGGCTATTTAAAACAAATTAATTTTTCCACTCATACAATCTGAAATATTTTAATTTTTTTTTATTTTTCTAATTTATATTTAATCGAATTAAATTAAATAATGAAAACAACACCGAGTTTTCCACTTAATTACTGACTTATAGCTCTTTTTGTGGTCACACCTATTATTTTGGCCATATGTATGCGTTCTCAAAAAAAAAAAAAAAAATAGAAAATTGAAAAATTTTAATTTCATAACATAACAACCATAGCATGCACCTTGTAGCGACCATTTTCATAAGCTTCGGTCAGGTCGAATTAAACACTCCGCTTACTTGTGTTTTCATAATGTTATTATTGTTGATATTATTGTTTAAGGTTTCCTTTCTCAGAAACCAGACAGCAAGGACAGCCACCAGAAATATTTGTGAGAATTTGAAGAAAAAATTGTTTTTTGTTTGGTCTTCCATTCAAGTTTCGTCAAGTTAGTTATTTATACTTGTATGAATTCTTTTTTAAATGCCACTGAAATCCTGTTAAGTTCTGCTCGATTTAATATTTTCAAAGAAAAAAGCTCTCCTTTCTTAATGAAGCTTTGTTCAAGTGTTAGTCTGTTAAATAATTATGGTTTGATATGTGATTCAAGCTAACAAAAAAAACAAAAAAAAAAAAAAAAAAATAAAAAAATAAAAAAATAAAAAAATAAAAAAAATATAAAAAAAATAATATAAAATAAAATAAAAAAAGAAAATAAAAAAATTTCCATTCAGGCAGTCGTCCAAAAGTACTTAAAAATTTATTTTGTAAAAATAAATTGTTTGAATAAGTTGAGGTCTAAAAAAGGTTTAAAGTTCTCAGAGTTAGGCACTTTTATATATTTAGCCGCCGTTATACATTCCATAAAAATTAACATTTTTGAACTCAATAAAATGCTTGTCTGCCTCAGTTGTTATTTCTTGCTGTCCATTTAAGATTAAGTACAAATAATAGTAAAATTATCTTACTTTCTGGGTTTCTTTTTCGATCTGTCGTTAGTTTTTTTTTGTGTTATTTTCTGTTTAATTTTAAAAATTAGAAAATTGTCAAAATTCGAGAGTTTGGAACGCATTAGTTTCTTAAAAATCATTTAACTGTGTATTACTTAACTTTTTGTCAGTGTTCTACATTGATTCTACAAATTGAAATGTGAAATTTGAAATTTAAATTTAAATTTAAATTTAATTATAAGACGTTAAACATTTGGTCGCCAAAAATTGTCAATAAAATAATATTTTCTTTGAATACGTTCAGGAAATGGGTACTTAAAATAATAGTTTTTTCTGAATACCGTTAGCAAATGGATACTTAAATTCTTTAAATGAAAAATGAATTCTTCCAAAATGATTCGAAGAAAGATGAAAAATTAATTTTTGCGTGGAACTGTTACTTGTTACTTTTTGAGTATAAGTACTACGATAAAGTTTGGTAATGTTACGACAGTAAAGGCTCGTTCTTGATCCAACAGAGAGCGTGGAATTTTTACTCTGTGAGTATATGCCCTACTGTAGAGCTAAACACATACGGATTTTCTATAAATGTTCTGTAAACGAGAATGAAAAATTTGTGCTTGTCATTTAGACAAAAATAAAAAATAAAAAAGTTGGCTGTGTCGCGGACACACCCGTAGGTTTTGACGTGACGTTGTTTCTTTATACTCCTATTCCATGTCTAAACTCATCCCAGTGAACTAAAACTACCGTTTTTGAATTCATTTATGAACCTTTTCGGGTAGAAACGTTCAATTTCGGTACTCATAAATGAACCTTTTTTGTATCATTCGTCGGACTAAAATGCCTCTTAAAAATGAACCTTATTTTGTTCGGAAATGAGTAGAAAAAAGAACCATAAAGTACTTTTTTTGGAAATGAACTCTTTTTGAATCAATCGCCGGACGAAAATGACTCTCAGAAACGAACCTTTTTTTCTTCGGAAATGAGTTAAAAAATGAACCATACTAAAATACCTTATCGGCACTCAGTAAATGAACCCAGTAAATGAACTCAGTAAATGAACCCTTTTTGTATCAATCGCCGGACTGAATTGCCTTTCGAAAACGAACCTTTTTTTTGTCCAGAAATGAGTTAAGAAATTAATCTTATTGAATGATTAATTACAGATAAACATTTTTTTGACTGCTTAAGACTTTGATTGCAAGTAATCTCCATTGCAATCAATACACATATTCCAAAGCTTCCTCCAATCCACAATAGGGGGAAAAAGTGCGATTAACTGGCAATGATCTTATTTTTAAAGTATCGAAAAAAAGGTTAACAACACTTTTTTGCAAAGTAGAAACTCAAACTAAAGCAAAAGAATGATTTTTTCTCTCCTTTTGTGATTTGACGTTACTTTTTACTTTATACTGATTATATGTATATAAATAGGCGTAGGCAGAACAGTTAAGAACAATTTTCTCCCGTGTTTCTCAACCGATTTTGATAATTTTTTTTAAATCAATAAGAGTAGGTGGGCGTAGCATATCGGTGGACGTAACACATCCCATACAACACAAATTTGGGATATCGAATAGCTTTAGAGTTATAGGTAACATAGCCTCGGAAATCGGTTGTCGACCTCAAATCAAACGTACCATTCCACTGATTACATTTTATGGGCGTTGTAAGAGGGGCGTTGGGCACTTTTAAGCAGCCAAAATTTTCGGTTAACTTTCGAACTACAAGTCACAAATCAATGAAACTCGGTAGGAACTTCCTATTTAGTCGTGTTTTTCGACTGGAACAATTGAACGAGCATTAGACAAGGGGGCGTGGCACAACTCATATAATTCAAAGTGTTTATATCGAATGGCTTTGGAAGTAAATGACGTATAACAATGAAATTCAAAATGGAGTCCCACTTGGTGATATCCTTCTACTAGAAAGTAGAATATGGGAAGTAGTTTACTGGGACGTGCATTGGACAAAAGGGTGTCGTGCGGGTTCTTCATGAGTAAAGAAAGAAAAAAAATGTTCAATAAAAATAAAAAAATCAATTTTAAATTGGTCGAATGTCGACTGTATGTCTCTATATTATTCATTAGATGTAACATAACAGATCCAGTCCTTTACCATTAAATTTTAATGAAATTGTGTTTATATTACAAGAAAAACATGCAAAATACATAAAAAAAATATAAAGTTCTCTAAAATTTTACTCTAATTTGAACTTTAAAATCTAAATATTTCTGTGTTTATCGACGAAATGCTCTAAGTATTCTCGTACCATTCAGCTATCGTTGAGAACTTATTACTATTGTCGTTAGTTTTATTCCTTTTTTTTAAGCCATCTTGAATGACTGACTCAACATTTTGTGAGTGAAAAAGTAATTTTGAAAAGGAGGGGAGTTCTTGAAAAACTTTTACCACAGAGATCCAAAAAGTTTAGTTTTACCCTATAATTACATACGTATAACAAACATCCTGTAATACTCATCAGCCTTTACGGAAAGTAGGCGTGATATTTAACCCATGCCGTCTATTTTTTGTGCAGGTAAAGGTATTGAAATAAACTGTCATTAGTGAAAATTTCAGAGCTATAGCTGCTTAAGTATAAAAGTTAAGAGTTTATGACAAAAAAAAAAAAAAAAGGTGGAAAAAACCTCAATGTGCAATATTGAAAACACTTTTCATAGGCTGATTTTGAAATCGCCTTCAACTACTTCTGAGAATTCTACTTTATCGTCTGAATCATCTTAAAACTATTGATCAAATAGTCGTGTACAATCGTCTTAAAACGCTTGGTCAAATAGTCGCATACACGATAAGATGTCTGAGACGGTTCCTGTCCGTAGTGAAGAAACTACGAGTTGTTTTTCCACAATCCTGGTATTTCTCAAAATCTAATTCACATGATTATACGGCTATCCGCTAGGCTTAGAAAATCCTGCACATCCAATTTCGAACCAAGACAGACCTGACTGAATAGGCTTAACACCTATTCTTGGTTCAAAGGTTAAAAAGGTGGCGTGAAACGTATAGAAATTTAGGTTTGAGTCAATTTTGCCATATCAGTTTGTTTATTCGTCTGCGATCACGATTAAAAACGTCGTGTTGGAGTTATTTTTGGTCTCTGCCTTTGAAAATCGAACGAAAACCTTGTCTAACTTCCATACAGTGACGTCATCAAAATTGTAAAACATAAAAATTTTATAAATTCCACAAAATATTATTCTTATGCCTTGACACAATTTTTTTCGAATTTGGAAAATTTAATGAAAACCAGGCCCTACACGCAGAAAATTTATAACGCTTTCCCAAACAAACTCTGCTGGCAACACATTATTATTTGGCACATATTGAGAACGCATGGGACTTTGCAGAAATACACGCTCTCACTCTCTATTTGCAGATATAATTTGCAAATTTATCTTTCTCTCTCTCTTGATGTACAATAACATAATGTTTGTGAGTGAACAATGTTTGTTTTCATCAATCAGTTACCAGAACATTACATTTTTGCTCCTTAAAAAGGAATTGTTCAGATACAAACAAACATTGTTTGCAAACATCAGTTATCCGAATAAAATATTTTTGGACCTAAATAAGAAAATGTTCAGGTACAAACAAACATTATTTGCATCAAACAGTTATCCGAATATAACATTTTTGGACCAAAATAAGACAATGTTCAGGTACAAACAAACATTGTTTGCATCAATCAGTTACCAGAACATTACATTTTTGCACTACAAAAAGGAGTTGTTCAGGTACAAACAATCATTGTTTGAATGAAACAGTTACCCGAACATTACATTTTTGCACCTTAAAAAGGAATTGTTCAGATACAAACAAACTTTGTTTTCATCATGCAGTTATCCGAATATTATAGTTTTGCACATTTAAGAAGTATACTTACGTGTCAAACAAATATTATTTGAATGAGTCTGTTTTTAAAAAAGGGATGTTATTGTTATTTTAAAATATTTCAATGCATTTTTATTAAAATATTACTATAAATACATACATGTAATACACATTACTTTTATTATAACCAGTTTATAAAGCTCATATCATTAACTTTACATATATGTGATGTAAGTGGCGTAATTAATGATTCAATTGGAATTGAAAAAAAAGCATCTTCCAGTTCTATTACAGCTGTGTGCAAAAAAATAGTAGAGCTCTTATATGAAGACATGTTTTGTTAAATAATACTAGTCTAAAAATTTCGGATCTGTTAAATTCATCATTATTCCTATATGTACTTTCAACACTGCTTCTAAATTTGTACTCAGTTTCCTTCAGTGGGGAAAGTTCGTATAGGAATAATAATGAATTTAACAGATCCGAAATTTTTAGACTAGCATTATTTCTAAATATAAGGGCACTACCATTATTTTACACACAGCTGTATTCCATATATTTACCTTTTAAAACAATATCAACCACAAATGCTGAAGAATTGCAGAACTGTAGGACGACAGACCTGAATTGCGTTTCTTTTATCCTATATCCATTTACCTCAAGAAGAATGTTGTGTGAGTTTTCAATTTTAAACTCTTTGGTAGCTAAGATCACAAAATTAAATAAGTTATAAAGTACAAAATAAGTATGTAACTATTCTACAACAATTTTAACGGAAAACTGAAACTTAAAATATTCACAAACAATACCTGCAGCAATAAAATCATCATATATTTATATATGGCTCAGGAATATCGACAAATAATTTGTCTTCACCATAAGAGGCTTGAATTAGCATTTCCATTTATTGTTTACTAAATCTTAATTTAAACAATGAAATAATTAGAAAAGTAAAATTCTAATTAATAACAAATTACTTACGTTTTACAAATTAATATCCACAGAATAACTTCAGCTTCTCCGACGCAATTCACACTCTTGCAATGAATTTCATTTAACAACATTGTCAAATTTCAAAAGACGCTGCAACGTTGCCAAAATTTCAAACTTTTAGTTAAAATTTCGAACATTTATTGTTCATATGCAAACAAATTTTTTTTGAGGCTTAAAGTTTTCTCATTTCTCTCAATTGTTGCAAATATTTTACATTTAGATGCAAACAAATGTTGTTTAGAGTCTGAAATAATAAGCACACTGCTCTCTTTTTGCTCTTTTTATTTTAAACAAAGTATGTTTGGATCCAAACAAGATTTATTTGCAACACTATTTCCGAACATATTTTGTTTGTATCTGAACAAATTGTTGCTAAAACCAAAGAGTAAATACAGAAAAAGTTTGTTAAAACTAAACATCACACATTTTTAATGAACTTTATCTGCAAACTCTCTCTCAATTCAGGTGTCACAAAGATATTATCTTCCAGTCTGAACAAATTCTTGATAATTTTAAATAAAGCTTTATTTGCAACGTCATCCACAAACATATTTTGTTTGCCTCCAAACAATATAAAAGCCGCGATTTTTCTCCGTGTATACAAAATGACGTCATTAAAATAATAAATCCTACATAATTCCGAGTGTGCTTCAACACCACTGTGGGGGTACTTTTAACTGCGACCAATACGAAGATAATTTCCTTGCTGGCTTTAAATAATTTCAGTTATGTTTTTTAATTTCTTGTTTATTTTCCGATCTATCTATACTATTATATAAAAGGGTTCTCTCGGATTTTTATCGTTGAATCACGGGGTAACCGCTGAACCGATTTTAATAATTCGTCCACTATTCAATTGCTATAATAAGCGACCCTGCTACTGGGTGCTACGTTTTTGGTAAATCTTTTTATTTAATTATTTAAGAATTCATGCATTTTAATCCATGCTGCCATTGTATAAGCAGCACAAAATAACAGCAAACAATAGCTTACGCTCTTTGTAGAGAGAGAGAGGTGAGATTCTACAACTCACCGCGCTGGTCTCTTGAGTGGGTAGTTGCACTCAGTTAATTTCTGCTTTAGTGTTACCATAAGACATGAATATATGGTAGAGATTTGAAAATCTGTTTTTATATCATATTTATACTCCCAAGCAACGTTGGGAACGGATATGCTAGTTTACAATATTTCAAAATTTATTCCCTCAATTACTGGTAAATTTCAAAACCTTTTTTGATCTCGGGTTTTTATAATTTAAGAGGGATTATATATCCAGAGGCCGAAAAAAGTTATGTTTATGAATTTTTTTTAAGCAAACCTAAGGGATATTTTTAAATGAGAGTTTTTATACATAAAAATATACACATTCAAGAGTATGTTTAGTTTTTTTTTATTAGAAAAAAATTTAATATTAAGGTAGATACAGCATTTTTTATAGAGCGCTGTGAAAAAAAGTTGAAATGCGGTGATCAAGATTGCTCCTCCTTAATTCATCTGAAACAAAAAAAACGAAAAATATTTTTAAACTAGAAACTTAAAACTCGTACTTGTCATAGCCGATTTTGAAAATATTGATTTTTCACAAAATGGCGGACTTCCGAACGTAAATTAACGATCTTCGACCAAAAATTCATCATTATTTTGCCTATAAAAAATGAACGAAGCTACGAAAAAAAATCCTATGACAAGAACGAGATTATTATAAATAAAATAAGCCTGCAAAAAAATCAAAACGATCGGTTCACTGAGTTTCGAGAAATCTTGGTCACCGACTTTGAAAACATGGTTTCGGGAAAAACGCGTTTGAAAATAAGGGCCAGCACTGCGTGCTCTACAAGGCAGTTCACACTCACTAGGCTTTAACTTTGTTATTTTTTGAGATATCGACTTTAAATTTAAACCACACATTCTTGAGACTTGAAGCTTTAAGAAAAAGCAAGAAAAAAAAAATGAAAAAAAAAGTTCTGGGTATATAATTCCCCTTAAAATAATGTATATTTTTTTTCTTTATTTTTTGTAGAATTTAAAATTTTCTAACCGTTTCGATTCTTAATCTATTAATTTTAAGTAAACATTGTTTTTCCACCTTTCTTCTCCATTCCAAGTGTGTGCCTCCTTCAGTCTTTATAATTAATCCTTTAATTTCTTTCGAGTAGGAAAATTTCTTCTTCTTTAAATTCAAGGTTTTATTTGTATTACCAAGTCAAATGAAAACGGTTACCTTATGCGTCATATTGACGCTGTCGCCCCTTTGAGTATTTTCTATAATAATTACCAGAAGTGTGCTAGTTGTCGTCATTAGTTCGCTCATTTGTAGGAAAATTTAAATAATTTGCAAAGTCCTTACATTTAATTGACAGCAATTAAGCGATGCATCGCACCTTTTGTCTCTTGAATAGTATCTATCTCTGTCGCCTTGGCACATGTTTGTCGTTTCAGTTTCGCTGTCTTGTCCTTCACACACTCGCTCAAGCTCATAACAATAGTTGGAAAACTGTTACTAAACATTTACTTTGATAATATTAAAAATAATAACAATTAAATAGGTAAACTATCTTAACTACCTAGACTAGACTAGCTTTGATCGTTAAAATTAGTTGTTAGTTGTTGCAGTTTTTTAAGTTCAATTAATTTTTTCGATTACTTTGCTTGAGCTATGATAAGAGTTTATTAGCGAAATTAAAGCCTATTCCGCATAGGCACTGTCTTGTTCCTTTTTTTGTTTTGTTTTTTTTTTTCATAGTCATGTGCGGAGAACCTTGAATTTTTAATGCTCTTATCATTTATTTTTGCAAAATTTTTCCATAGTTGGCTTTTTTTTTTACATTTTTCTTACATATTTTTTTTTTTTTTTGTTAACTATTCAAGAGCAATTAAAAAGGCAGCGAAACAAACTTCCGCGTAAAAAAAAGCTACCTAAAAACTACAGAACGAACAAAGTTATGATAGAATAAGAAAAAAAAAACGACAAATTAATGCAAACCTAGCACAAAAAGAAGCACAGCACAAAACAAAATGGCGCATGGCTTTTTAAGGTATTGACAACAATAAGAACACATTAAATAATGAACTGCACAAGAACAAAAACAATCCAACTGCCAATTGCTGTAACACCTGTTGTACAATTATAAAAAATAAAAAAAGTAAAATTTAAAAAAAAACAAAAAAAAAAGAAAAAAGTTTTAATTAAATATATAAATTAATTAATTTAACAACAACAATTTGACTGCCAAAATTGTTCATATTTTGCTAAGCAATGAATTTTTTTGATATACATATTCTTGTGTTCTTCTTGAGCAACAACTTCTATTTCTACAACAAGAACAACAACAACAAGATATGAGCCAAACTTAAAACCTTCGCCAGCTCCAAGTTCAGCTTGAAGCCACTAAGCTTGAAAGTGTTTAGCGCACAGCCAGCTTAATGCTTTTCAGCAACAACAACAAAGACAACAACAACGACAACAACAACAACAACAAAGACAACAACAACAACAAAGACAACAACAACCACAACACCAACAACAAAGACAACAACAACAACAACACCAACAACCACTACAACAACATAAGTAAAATACAACCAAATAAAACATTGAAATGTTTAAGAAAACGTACAGTCAGCACATTTTTTTTTTTAATTCAGTTGTTCTTGTTGCTTTATTATTAGCTGTTGTTCTTGCCAGCTAATGTTTGCACGCTCAATAGCGATGTAAAGAATGCGCATAAATATCGATTATTTTTGATTTATGTTTGTTTAGCTTAGTATTGAAGCTTTTACCATTAACTAGTGTGAGTGTGAGTGAGTCCATAGGATTTATTATTTAAAATGGGTTTCAGAAGAAAGCTTTCTGAATGTCGATAATACCTTTTGTAACGTGGAAGTAAAACAACGATTACACTAAAAAATACAGGGCAATGTAAAAACATCCGTTGATGGGACCTGTCGTCTTTGCTCGAAAAGTTCATAAATTAATTTTAACTTTGTTTGCGAGACACATTTTTTATTTATTTATTTTTTTTTCAGATATGGGTAAGCTTTTTGAGTACATTTCGAGTTATATAAAACCGGATCGGTTGTTGAATAAAGTTAACTCAATATAAATATGAAATATTAAATATAAATACGAGGCTTATTTATTAATTCCTTAGAAAATCCAATAGATGGCGGTATTGAAAATGATTTTTTTGCCATGAATGATAGGAAAAAGATTACGCGTTCCGCAAATGAGAAAGAGAGAGAGCATGACGTCACCCACCGCTTTTGTTTACATTAACTGCATGCATTTATATACTTTATTCTAAATATTTTTTCTTTCTTATTTTTATAATATGTACATATATGGATCTCCTAAACCTATTGGTGTGATTGAATTTTGTCGATCTCTAATGGTTTAGGAGATATATCATATCTCCTGAAATATCCATTTTTTCATACAGAAGAGAAGTTATTTTTGGCTCTCCGCAAAATCGCCCAAAAACAATAATGAAAAATCACCCAATTTTTTTCCATACGAATTTCATATGAAAAATCACCCAAAAAAATTGGTCGATTTTGCATTTTTGTTGTTGTTGTTTTGAAAAAGAATCAGTATTTTTCCCTTGTACGAAATGTTTTTATAGATTTTTAAGTATGATATTATATAAAATTAAAATTAATTAAATTTTTTAATTTAACGCACTTCCTACACAATCAGTGGCGGATCTACATACGGGCTGAAAGGGCTTTAGCCCCCCCCCCCCCCCTTGGAGAATTGTTTGTATGGAAAAAAATGAAAAAAGTCCAAAAAGACGTTTCAGCTCCCCTTTGGCATTCAAAAGTGTAGTTTCAGCCCTCCCCCCCCTTCGCGAATCCTAGATCCGCCACTGTACACAATTAAGATTGATTAGTAACGTAGTAGTGCAATTTAAAAATCAGCTTACCCAGTACCTTTTATCGTTGCAATAATAGTTCTAATAATAGTTTTCGTGCTAATAACAGTGGTTAATAAATAACTATACTAATAAAAAATAAATAAATAGTATTTATCTCATCAAATGATTGAATTAAAATAGACTTTAAAAAAAAAAATACTGGCCTTGAAAATGCTCATTTCGTACAAGGGAATTTCGTATCTCGTGTGGGAACACAATGTAAAATATTGGGCGATTTTTCATTTTTTTTTTGGGAATTTTCGTTTTTGTTTTTGGGTAATTTTTCCAAAAATTTTTGGGCTTTTTTTCGTTTTCTTGGGTAAAATTTCGTTTTTTTTTGTTTTGGGCGATTTTTCATAAATGTTTGGGTCATTTTTCATTTGGGTGATTGTTCTTTTTTTTTTGTGCGATTTTGCGGAGAGCCGTTCTTTTTACTTTACTTTTCCGCAAGAATTTCTCTTCAATTTCGTCAATTTGCCCCAGTGATCGCACAGTTGCATTAATTTTGTTATGCAAAAGCGCTGCGTGACGTCATGCAGTCAATTGAGAAAGAGAACAATCTGATAAGGAGACTCGCAACGCGTAATCTTGTTTCTATCATTCTTAATTTTTTTCCCAGTAAGCAACACTGTTAACTAGTCAGCTGTTAGAGTTTTAGCTGTATCCATCACGTACTTGCATTTTTGTTATCGATTGAATTAAAAAAACTTTAATTTGATTGTAACAATGGACAAAAAAGAGTTTTGAGCGCTGATTAAATATTTGTATTTAAAAGTCAAAACGCCGAAAGAAATCAAAGCCGAGTTGGATGAAGTTTATGTCACATCTGGTCCTGATTTTTTTAACGATTTAATATTGTGTGAGTGAGTTTAAGCCTGGCCGTACATCAACAAAAGCTACACATCGTTCCGGACGCTTTGTGAAAATGTCTACCCCCAAAATGATTGACAAAATCCACGATATGGCTTTCAGCGATTGATTTCGCTTCAATTTTGCAAAATGGGTGCCGCGTTTGCTCTCAGTACAAAATAAACGCAATGGTGTGGTCGACTCTAAGGTTGTTTTGGGGCTTTTCCGTCTCAATTCTGAGGATTTGCGGTGTCGATACATAACTATAAATGAAACATGGACACAACACTACCCTTCAGTGATAAAGGAACGGTCAAAGCAGTGGATTTTTGAAGGCCAACAGGTATCGAAGAAGGCGAAGACCATGAAATCAGCCGGCAAGGTAATGGCCACGGTCTTTTAAAAGAAAAACGATAACAGGATAGTATTATGCGTCGTTATTGGGTCGAGTGACCGAAGAAATCAAGAAAAAACGTCCCCAAATTTATAGAATTAATGTTCCAATTATTACAACGTCCACCGCCTATTCGCCATTTCTGAAGAGCTTCCGAAATCCTACTTTTTGGACGGCGTAATAAATTTGGAAAACTTTTAGAGAAATTTATAGAGCTGAAAGGAGATTGTTAGTAATAAAAAAATCCACTTCAAAAAATTGTTTTATACTTTTTTTTAAAGACTTATTGAATTACCCTCGCATAATATATAATTTAAAAAATATTTATAACAATAAATCGAAAATATGAAAAAAAATCCATTAACTAAATTCTAAAAAAATTATAAAAATACAGGAAAAAAATAACTAAACAATAGAACGAATTTATTAAATTTTATAAAATAAAATGAAAAAAAAAAATTTATATATATAAAAGCCAATAAATTTTAATATTTGTATATTCTATGAAATATATTTTTTATGAAAAATACAAAAAATATGAAAAATAATTTAAGACAAAAATACAAATACCAACATAAATAAAAACACACATAAATAAAAAATCAATATGAAAAAAAAAACATAAATAAATTAAAATAAACTTTACTAAAGATGTTTATAAAGAAAATAATCAATTTTATAATAAAAATAAAAATAAAATATGTGTTCAGAACATAAATAAAAGTTCAGCAAAAAAAAAAAAAAGCAATTCTATCTAACAAAAATTTTAATATTAAAAATACAAAAAAAAAAAAACAAGCCACGAAATTGAGCAATTAACATAAATTATTCATTTATTTAAAAAAAAAAGAAAAAATTAAAACTAAATAAATAACATTAAAATATACACAATAAGTCTTTTTTCAGACAAAAAAATACACAAACAAAAAACAAAAAAAAAAAAAAATAAAAAAAACATAAAAAATAAAAAATAAGAAAAAAAAATAAAAAAAAAATAAAAAAAAAATAAAAAAAAAATAAAAAAAAATAAAAAACTAAAAAAAGAAACAAAAAAAAAATAATAAAAAAATAAAAACAAATAAAACAAAAAAGAAAAATTAAAAAATAAAAAAATATAAAAAATATATAAAATAAACAAAAAAATAAAAAAAAAAAATAAAAAAATTATTAAAAAATATAAAAAATAAAAAAAAAATAAAAAATTAAAAAAAAAATTACAAATTATAAAAAAAATTACAAAATATTAAAAAATAAAAAAATATGGAAAAATAAAAAACTAGAAATACTACACGAAATTAACTAATAAACATAAATTATTTATTTATTTAAACAAAAAAAAAAAAAAAATAAAACGAAATAAATAACATTAAAAACATACACAATAAGTCTTTTTTTCAGACAAGAAAATACAAAAAAAAGAATTAAAAAAAAAAAAAATAAATAAAAATAAATGAAAAAGATTAAAGAAATATAAAAAAATAAAAAAATTAATAAAACAAAAGTAAAAAAAAAGTAAAAAACTGAAATTAAAATACTTGAAATAAAGAAAAAAAAAAAAAATAAATAAATAAAAACAAAAACAAAAAAAACAATAACAGAAAATAAATAAAAAAAAAACAAAAAATAAATAAAAAAAAAACAAAAAATAAATTATATTTAATTGATGATATTTCAATAATTTGTAAATTTCACGAATAAATATGTCAGATACAAAGTTATTTTAGAGGCGCTTAAAATTTCCTGTATTTGGCTTTGATTTTGTTTTTTATTTTTTTTTTTATTTTTTTTTTTTTAAATAAGAAAATGTCTGAATTTATGTAAAATTAATCAGCATACTTTGAATATAAGCTATTTCGTTTTGTAATTTTATTTTAATACAAAAAAAACGACAAAAAAAACTATTTCTTACCCAGAGAACTGATCGATAAATTCTAGTGACAACTAAAGAGCGAGTTCTCCCACAATTCTTTTTTTTATCTCAATCTTTAACAAAATCACGCTTTACATCACGCCTTGTATCTCAAAATCGTTGTTATCATAAGTAATATATCCTTTTTAAGGCTTTCTTTAAACGCTTAGTTAAACTTCATTCTGTTGGACTATTATTTCATTAGTGCCAACAAACTATTTATTTCCCAGCTACTACAGCTGACCACTGCTGCTAGCAGGCTAACTATAAAAACAGTAAAAGCTTAAGTGCTTCAGAAGCGACAAAAGCTTTCAGCATTTGCCAACAGAGAGTCGTCACAATAAAGAACAGCTGTATTGTAAGAGTATCAAAAAAGTAAACTTACTGCTTTGAAAGAGAGAAAAACGCTTAAACAAATTGAACTTTGGGGCAACTGGAGAAAAAAAATCTAAGCTTAAGCTTTTGACTGGGGCTAAACATGTGTTTCGTCATCACTTGATGAGTGCCTTTGAAACGAAAATTATGAGGTGTAGCAGCAAGTAAAATAAACTTGTTAAAGATTTGTTTTAAAATTTTCAAGTTTTTTAGAGATTTCTTGAAGGTTTTTGGTTAAAAATTTTGAGGTAGAAACTAAAATTTCAATTCTCAGATGTACTTTGTGAAAGTTGTCAACTTATTTGCAGTTGTGCTGCGTTGGTTTAATGTTATTATTTTTCCAATTCCAAATCCAATCCGCCATTATTTTCAATACCATTGCAAATTATCAAGATACTTTGGTACAGTGACGTTACACGTTCGTATCTATGAGATACAATTGCGCTCTTAATAATTTGCCGGCTGCTATATTGCGCTCTCTTGCACGCATTCACCTGCCGCAAGTTTGCACATGTAAACAAGTGAAACAGACAGTGTTTGGTTTTGTAGAGCCTTGCCAGACTGAAATTTTCGCCTGCTCTTAAATAACTCTGAGCTAGTTTTGTTGTGCTCTTATAAAATTGGTGGCTCTCTTGGCTATCTGTGGCCTACACTTTATCTAGATTGTGTTTGTGTGTCGTGTGTCGTCTTTTGACTAAATTTGAACGCACTTTAGTTCGAGTTTGTATATCGTTTAGTACGGATGGGAGGTGTTTTTCGTGTCGCGCCCTCGCGACTTTGTTAGTGAAAATATAGCAAGAAATTTTACACAACTTTTGTTGCGAAATTTAATTGGAAAACACAAAAAAAAAAAACAAATATTTAAATGAAATAAACCCAAAAAGATTTGAAAAGAAAATCTTTAAAAAAAAAATAGAAAATTAAAAACAAAAAATCAAAGTGTTGAAAAAAAAATAGTTCAGATATTTTTCTATAATTCACAATTATTTATTCGTTGCTGCGCTTCGGAATTTTGCTCGGTCGTCTCCAAGCACACACGTACACACACTCTCGAACGCACACAAATAAACGTCAGCACTACACTGTCGCGCACAACTTTATGCGCTCCATCCTCCCGTTCTTTCGCACCGCACCGTCTGTGTTTTATACATTTTGGTTGGTCGTCAAAATTGCAGTCGTCGTCGTCGTCGTCGTCGTGGTCGTTGTCGTCACAATTGCTTGTGTATAAAAATTGTTTCGTTTTCTTCTCGTTTCGCTTCAGTTCCAATGTGTTCGCTTCACAGAGTTTTGTGTTAAAATTCTACAAGAAAGAAAATTATTTGTTGACAAAAACAAAACAAAAATATAAACCAAGAGCGTAAATTCACACCAACACTCATGTAATAATCTTATTACAGGCTCTCTTTGCTCCCGTTGTAATTTTTTCGCTTTGCTGACATGTAGTAATTTTTATTCTATAAAAATTTTAAAATAAAAAAAAAATATTACTAAAGTGCATTAAAAAAAAAAAAAAAAAAAAATTAAAAATTATCAGAAAGTTCGCCAGCTCGTGCTAAAAATATATGAAAGTTTGTGCAAAAATTTAAACAAAATTCAAAATAGTGTCTACAAAACATAAAATAATCGGTTTCAAAAAGTTGTTAAATATATATATACACATATAAATAAATATTAATATAAGTACATATTTAAAATTAAATATTTGTTAATAGTTAAAATATATATCTATGAAGTGAAGCAGCGTTGCCACAAATTTAAATCGTTGCTTGTCAAAAATTATTAAAATAATTAAATCAAACCAAACAACTAAAAAGGATATTCATTATATTCAAACAACTTACGAACAACAACAACAACATTTCAAACGGTACTTAAAATTTTTTTCTTTTTAATTGATTACTGTCTCGAAATTAACCTTAAGTGGCTCTATTTTTAACCGCGCCAGCCTGTTGTAGTGCTCTCCAAACTTGTGTTATTGAGGATTTCAAAATTTTACGAATATTTCAACAAATTATCATTCACATTTTCTATAAAGTATTCACTTTAATCTCAATTTGTTCCACTTTGGAGATATTCTGAGCGTCAAAACAAAGTGTACACTTGCATAGTAAGCTTAGCAATTTCAAACATTTAAAACAAATGTAGCGGTATCTCTCTAAAATTGGTTAATTATGATGTTAGTTAATGTTTCTGCATCATTCGCGTTTGGTAAAGTGAGGAAGTAAGTTGTAAGAAAACTTGCGTAGTTAAACTTCTATTGAAACACGGTAATTAGTCATAAAATTCTTTAAAGCAGGAAAATCTCTTCGCGAAATCGTTTCAATTTTTGATAGAGATCATAATACCATCAAGAAAATCATTGACAAATACAAAAAACTTGGAGCACTAGAAAATCGACCATGTGCTGGCAGATCAAACCAACTCTGTGAAACCGCAATACGATCAGTAGTCAGAATAGTGCGAAAATATTAAACTACAAGCACAGTGAAAATAGCGGATGATCTTTTCGCATAATCAGGAACCAACGTTAGTGCCAGTACAATAAGACGTGCATCAAATGTAAATGTTCTTTATGGAAGAGTCCTTTGAAGAAAGCCGTTTATATCAAGAAAAAAATCAAAGGCTACGCATGGATTTTGCTAAAAAGTATGAAAATCGTGAAATTTCTTTTTGGAAAATCATAGTTTTTAGTGACGAAAGCATATTCGAAATTTTTGGAAAGAAAAAAAATCTACAAAAAATATGAAGAAGCAAAACTCAGGAGTTCAAGGAGCAAAATATTACTTCTACAATAAAGCATGGTGGGGGCTTGGTGATAATGTGTATGACGGCAAACTGTGTAGGAAATTAAACGTTTATTGACAGTACAATGAATAAATTCGATTACTTTAATATTTTAAAAGAAAATTTGCGGGCCAGTGTTAACAAATTGCTTGTAGATGTTTCAGCAGGACAACGATCCGAAACATACAGCCAATGTAGTGAAGGAATGGTTGCTGTGCAAAACTCCAAAACAGCTGGATCACCCCCCACAATCACCGGACCTCAACCCGATAGAACATTTGTGGGAACATAGAGTAGACAAATAAGGAAGAGGACGATATCCAGCAAGGTCTCGCTGAAAGCCGTTTAACTTGAAGAATGGCACAAAATTTCATCCAATGTAACAACGAAATTTGTGGAATCAATGCCAAGACGGCTGAAAGCTATCATTTCAGCAAGAGGAAAACAAAAAAATATTAATAATTGGACTGAAGTTATTTTGTCTTATTTACAACTTTAAGTGTACACTTTGTTTTGACTCGAAGAAAAAGGAGTATTTTTCGTTTTTGAATTATGTGAAAATTTGTTGGAAAATAATTTATTTTTTTAGTTTGTATTAAAAATAAAAATTAATTGAAAAGCTTAGAAGATTTTTAGAATGTAATCAGGTTCTGTTTGAAACCGTACAACTTATAATTAAATCTTAAGCTTTTTGTAATAATGTTTTAATTTTAGAAAAGAATTGGACTTTTTTATTTATTTTTTTTTTAATTTTGTTTTATTTTTTTTATTATATTTTTTATTTTTTTTATTTTTTTTTGTTTTTTATTTTTTTTATTTTTTTTTATTTTTTTATTTTTTTTTTCTCAAATTGTGCTTTTTGCTCTCGACTCAACTTTAGGGGAATATGTCGAACACTTGGGAAACAGTTATTTTGAAAACAAAAATACTAAATAAAATAGACATTTTTAAATTTTCTGCCCTTTGCATTGAATTTTTGGATTTCTAATAAGTAATTTTTGATCGCTCTTGAATGTCGCACAATATTTCGTTAGTGGACAAAAATAAAAATGTCTGTGCTTTCTCCAGCCAAACAAAAAAATGGAGATATTGTGAAATAATTTAAACGTTTTGCAGTGTATGATGTTGTTTCTAAAAAATGATCTCTTAACGATTTCTTCTACTGCACGATCTACAGAGAACGTTCTCTTTAAACGAGAACTTATCTCATTATTTCAATTTCAGTTCGAAGTCAAAGATCATATTTGTGTCACAAATCTTATCTTTTAACTCCTTAACTGTCTAACATTTCGGTCTTTGTATTTTGAAATAATTTTTTTCACAAAAAGTTACATTCCAGATATATGTAGTTCAGTTATTGTGTTAACTTAAAAAAAATTATTTAACTTAAAAATAATCAGATTTAGTTGAATTTTTGACATCTTACATAAAATGTAATAGCCAAAGATGTGAAAAGATTCCTATAGTTACACGTATGCATCCAACGATATTCGGATTCAGTGGTTACGAAATTTGATAACTCGTTATTATCTCCGTTGTTGTAAGTCTTAAGGTTAAATCATTATGATGAAAATTGTAGACGAGACAGTTCTCTGTAAAAATATCTATAAATTTTCCAAAAGACAAAATTTAACCTTGAATTTCTCTGTTATTTGATCTAATCCGGTAAAACTGTATGAGCGAACATTATGTACTACTGTGTACTACTACTTATAAACTACTGTGGGCAAAAATACCGGAATCCCCAAAAAATGTATTTTTGTACACAGTACACCGAGAAAAAAATGTCTGCAAAATTAATAAAATACATAGTATAATTTATAAGATGTCTTCAGCAATTTGGTGCCTCCCAAGTTTTTCTTCAAAACATTTCAATTTTACATGTTTAACTTACCGATATTCATTTGGATAAATTAACTAAGTATTTTGTAATTGTAAATTATGGCTTCGACAGTTTATATTAGCGTGCTTGCTTAATCTGACGAAAATAGTGTTCAAATCCATACCATTTTGATAAAGTGTCAAAGTTTTCAATGGCTTACCTATACTATCCCAGTAAGTCCAGAGTAGCATGCATACACGAAATATGCATGCTGTACACATGCAGAAGTATGGACAAGGCATGCATTGTCATAAAAAAAAACAAAGATTCATCAGAATCACTGAAATTCTTCTTTTGCAGCTATTTTATGCTAACAGTATGCATGTTGTTTATATAAAGTAGCATGCATGCTAAAACAAGCACGCTGTATTAGTACTAACGAATGTACCGAGCATGCGTAGTTAAAAAAATTTTATTAAATTCCGATAAATTTTGGTTAAACCGATTTTGTATGCATACAGTATACATGTAATTTGCACAGCGTATCATGCATTCGGAAAAAACAAAACTGCGAAGAATTAGTGGAAAACCCTGAATTACCAACAACAAAAAACACACAAATACAACAACAAGCAAACGCGAAATTGCAGTGTCCTTGATTCTGACAAACTGTAAAATTCTAACAAAACATCAATGACCTGCAGTATCAATTGAAGTCTTGATCAGATCAGTTCATAGATCAGACCACCACACAAATTAAAATAAACAATACAAAAGACGTATATAAATAGCTGTATATTTTACCGAAAATATACCAGCCACACCAAATAATATTGCATGCATACGGCATTAGTATTTACTCATGCATACGGAATTAGTATTGACGCATGCATACAGTATTCATGATATTGTATGCATACAGGATTAGTATTAACGAATGCATACGGTATTACTAATTCCTCATGCATGCAGTATTAGTAATTGTGCGGGTTCACTGTACACATGCTCTCGTATGACATCGCCATGCAAAAAGGAAATGAACATGCCTTTATGCTGGCATGCATGCAGAGCATCAGACGCATGCATATATTCTCAATGCGGCATGCATGAATGTACTTACTGGGATTGATTAATATGTTGTATACTTGGCTTGGGTAAATCAAACATTTTTTTTTTGCGGGGTAATGTATAAAACAATATATTACTTTGGTAAATAAGTATAAGTTTTTAATTTTCAAACAATTGGTGCCACCCAAGCCGGCTTAGGTGATTTTACTATTGTTTTTTTCTAGGTGTAGTATATAGATCATGCACTATGACAAACCGTTGAGAGATTTGAAATTATTCTAATTGAGCTTTAAATTGTAGCGCAGTTTTATTAAGAAAAATTGGCGGATTAAAGTAAAATTTATCTAAATTTTTGACCATTAAGCGTACATAATTCGATATATTACAAAAATATATTCTTTAAAAAAATACCGCCCTTTTTCATTTGATACCCCATTTATTTAATTTTAAAACATTTTTTCGAATGAAACATTTTTTCAAAAAATTAAGGATCTTGAAAATTCGAGTTTTAAAAAAAACTAAATACGCAGTCCTACAATGCTTGAGCTGGAACGGCGTTTTGCCTCAAAATCGATTTTTCCCTTTTTAAATAAATCTATTATTGAAGGATCTGTAAGGATCTGAATCACTGATTATGCGACTATATTCGCCGTTGATTATTTTTCCTTTCTGAAGATGATCAATGAAAATTCATCCCACGCGCATCTCAAAAAACTGACGCCATGGCTTGCATATGGAACTGTCTTTGCCTTCTTTGGAGCCGATTCTCCCCTTTCAGTCCATTGTTGTGACTCTACCTTCATCTCAGGTGTTAAATGATGGACCCATGTTCCATTCATGGTTATAAATCGACGCAAAAATTTGGCTTTATTTCTGTGAAACTTCGTGACACACTTGACTGAGATATTATCATGATGCTGTTTTTGTTCCATTGTGAGTAATCGCGACACCTATTTTGCGAACAGCTTTCTCATGTCTAAATTTTGAGTCAGTACGCGATGTACAGCACTTTTTTAAACACCTGTCATGTCTGCTGTCTCGCGCACTTTCAACCAATTGTCATCCAGTACCTTTTTGTGGATTTTCTTCATCATTTCTGGCGTGGTCTCCTCATTTGGTCGATCACTGCGATGTTCGTGTTGTCCTCGTTTAAACTCTGCTCCCCAATATTTTACTGTTGTAAACGAAGAAACAGACTCCCACCGACTAGAATCTATCTCCGATTTGATATTGGTTAGACTGAGGCTTTTCAAATGAGAGTATTGTATCACATAACGATGACCAATTTTTTCCAAGTTTACAAATTCACTGAAAGCATTCACTATTAAGGGGAGCAACGCAGCCAGAGGCCGAAAAAAAAGGTCATGTTTGTGAATTTTTTTAAGGAAACCTATGGGATATTTTTTAATGAAGGTTTTTATACCTAAAAATATACACATTCAAGAGTATTTTTAGTTTTTTTTTTTATTAAAAAAATTTAATATTAATGTCGATACAGCAGTTTTTGTAGAGCGCTCTGAAAAAAAGGTGAAATGCGGTGACCAAGATTGCTCCTCCTTAATTCATCTGAAACAAAAAAATGAAATATATTATTAAAGTAGATACTTAAAACTCGTACTTGTCATAGCCGTTTTTGAAAATATTGATTTTTCACAAAATGGCGGACTTTCGAACGTAAAAAAACGATTTTCGACCAAAAATTCGTCATAGTTTTGCCTATAAAAAATGAACGAAGCTAAAAAAAAAAAAAATCCTATGACAAGTACGAGATTATTATGTGTACAATAAGCCTGCAAAAGAATCAAAACGATCGCTTCACTGAGCTTTGAGAAATCTTGGTCACCGACTTTGAAAACATGGTTTCGAGAAAAACGCGTTTGAAAATAAGCGCCAGCACTGCGCGCTCTAGAAGGCGGTTCACTCAGTAGGCTATAACTTTGTTATTTTTTGAGATATCGACTTGAAATTTTCACCACATATTCTTGAGATTTAAGGATTTAAGAAAATGCCAAAAAATTTTTTGAAAAAAAAAAGAGTTCTGACTGCGTATCTCCCCTTAATGGCTGCCAGACAAATACTGATACTGTGGCGTCCGTGGCGTAGTTGGTTAAAGTGCGTGGCCGCTATGAGACCGCTAAAGAACCTGGAGACCCAGGTTCGAACCCCAGCAGCGACAGAAAATTATTTGAATTAAAATAATTTTTCTGTACGGCCGCCACCTCTCTGCAGACAATGGCAAACCTCAGAGAGTAATAAAAATGCCATGTAAAGTTTCTTGAGAATAAGAACATTCCGTTCATCGCCGTTCGGAGTCGGCGTTAAACATGTAGCTCCGGTTCTCGGTCAATTGTGTGCAAACTTAATAACACGCACAACACAATAGATCATAAGAAGCTAGGTCAAAGTCCTTTCAAGGGCTGAAATGGCCAGTTATTTATTTATTTATTTATTTTTTTTTTAGACAAATACTGAACAATGTAGGATTGTCTAACTTCAAATTTAAGCTTTATAAGGTGGGTTCAACAACAACCACCATCTCTATACGTCAGGTCGGGTACTTCTGGTTTTACCTTCGTAAATTGACTAAAAGCGGGTTGCTTTAAAATTTAGGTTTTGTGACTAACAAATTAAGTGAATTGATCAGTTAGAAGCTATTATGGTTGAAAATGGATTTTCGTTGAAAATTGGGATTATTTTTAATATTTGGCATCACTCCTCGGTTCTTCCTGTTTGAGTATCCAAAAGAGCCGACTTGGCACCCAATGATTTCTTCTTGTTCCCTCACATTAAGAAAAATATGAGTGGCGAGTGTATTTCTAAGCCCCCGAAAAGGCCGTTGAGGCCTAAAAACCTAGTTTCGGAAAACCAAATTCAAAGTGGAAAACAGTTTCAAATATTAGGTCAAACGAATGCAAAAGTGTATTGATCATCCTGGAGAATACTTTGAAAAACAATAAAAGCATTTTCACTAGTAAACCATTGTTTTTTCATTGTTAGGCGCAAGACTTAAAAGGCGACTTAATACGTTGTGTCCTCACTGAGGAGGGAATACAGCGAAATATATCATAATTTTGACACAATATTTAATTTGATCAGTCTCAATATTATAAAATCACTAAAATTAAACTTAGGAGAACTGTGAAATTCTTTCATCATCTGTATTTTTTTGAAAAATTTGACATATGTTTATTTTTGAAGATCTTCAATGTTTTTGAATAAATCTTCTGTTAATAATCTCAAAAAACAAAGTGTATCCATGTGCATCTATGTATTTTTTGTACCGGAAGTTTAAAAGGGTCTTTCAGAAATATTCGGATATAAATCTGTGCTTCTTGATTCGAGAGATGAGACATGATTTAATTTTGTTGAAAAACGTAAAATTTGTGAATTAAACTGCGTCTAAGAAATTCATTATCACTTAATGCAATGTTTGTTTTTCTGTTTTCTTGTCTCTCAACGCCACATCGTCATCTCATTCATTGTCATTTTTCAGTTCTATGTTAAAATGTATCCATTATTTCGTCAAAATTTATTCCAATTCATGCTTATAATATGCTATTCTATCGTTTATTTGCTACTTTGTTGGTTTCTTCGCATCTAACAACTGCGCATTTTGACACTTTGTGTTAGAAGCTGTCAAAAACTTTAGAGCGTGCGATCTAGAGATACTTTTGCAAATGTATCTGTGTGTGTGGGGAACTCTTAATTGTGAATATTTCTCTTTAATTTGCATGTTTTTCTGATTCTCCCTACATCTCTCGCTCTCTATCTCTCTCTCTATCTCTAGTCCACTCTCTTTCCGATTTTTAATATCAAATTTTTGTTTTGTATTTACGTCATCAGCGCCAAGGCGCGTCTTCTCTAGTTTTATCCATTAAATCAGCGTATAACTCATATATTTCTTTTTGCCTTTTTTCAATTTTTATGATAATAAAATATATATTTTTAAACATAAATTTTCATAAATAGCAATAAAAATATATTGTCATGTTGAGTTAGGAGCACATTGTTTTTTTTTCGCGAGCTCTGTGCATGAAATCATATGATTCAGTGTTTTTGCAGTCATGTGTCGTATCGAAACTTTGTTTTGTTCAAAAATAAATCAAAGTAAAAAAAGCTTTTCTTTAATTTAATTTAAGTATTTATTTTAAAAATAATCACCACAAATAAAAAAAACGTAATGCCCACGATTTTTTCACCTAGAAGTTTTTGTTTTTTGTTTTTGCTCTTAATGGAATTTTGTTGAATTTGGAATCGAGAATGAAATCTGTTTTTTCGGCTTAAGCTTTATAAGATTATGTGGAAAAAATTTTTCATTTGTTCTTTAATGAGAAGTACATCCTGGATTTGAGATAAGACAATAGATAAAATATCAATACGTAGGCTGCCACTAATATTTCGGGACCTGACAACACTAATGTCATTCCAGTCAAGCTGACATTCCATTTCCATCGGAAAGTTTGACATTTTTAAGCTTATACGTAAAATGTTTTAGTGTACGTGCGCTTATCGTGTTGTTTACATTGCTTTTAAATGGGTATTTCAGCAAAAAATAGCTGGAATTAACACGTGAACATTTTCGTGCGATTATTTTCTACAAGTTTCGTAGTGAAGTATCTCAACAAAAGTGCATCGAAAAACCATTAATAACCCCGCAACATTTTCTGAGTGCCTCAAAAAAAAAAAAAAAGAAGACTAGAAAGAGTATTTCTTCTGCGTGTTTTATGAGTACGCAATAAAAAGACTCCTAAAGTCTTTAATATGATTGAAATATTACTGCTCAAAAATAAGATTCTTAAAAGAGTCAATATTATGCTTGCTTTATGAGTTCTCATAAAAAGAACTCATTAAAAAGTCCTAAATAAGACGGTATTATTATTGTTCATAACAAAGACTCTCAAAAGGATTATACTTATATTGCATGATATATGCGTAATTATAAAAAGGCCGCATGAAAGAGTCTTATATACGAGTGTTTTATGAGAACTCGCCAAATAGGTTCTAAGAAGATTTTATAAACTTTGAAGTTATATTTTTATCTTCTTAATATATAAAAACGTTGGTGCATATGTATGTCTGACCATCATGGCTGATCCTCTGTAATTTGAAATGTGATGGTAATTTGTGAGAATGCGATTTTTTTTCGAAGTGAATGCTCCAATACGTCATAATTTATCTTGCAGTCGTTCAGTGTGCAGTTGAGGAGCTTGCAGAATCTTCATTCGAATCGGAAATAGCAAAGTGAAATTTTTAACTTTTGATTTTACTACAATTACTTTTTATTTGAAATGTTTAAAAAAATATTTTTGTAATTTTTTTTTTATTTTTCAATTATAAAATATTTTAAATAAATTTTAATCTAAAACTTTATTTCCACCTAAACGGATCATTGTTACTTCTGTGAGTTCTGAAAGAGTCTTCATTATGAGTCATTAAAGATTCCATTACATGATTCTTAAAAGAGTATTAAATATGGCTATTAGTCTTAATTCTTAAGTCTTAAAAGAGTCTTAATTTTGAGTCCAAAATGAGACATAAAGTAGTCAGTTATTATGAATCATATTTTGAAGCCCATAACCTACGAAAATGTACTCAAAGAGTCTTTTGAGCGCATTATGATGATAAAAACTCATTTATATGAGTCTTAAAAGAGTCTTTTAAGAGTCATAATGTTTACTGCGAAAAACCATCAAAAACACCTGTTTATCGGTAGTACATAGAACCCATAGAAAAAATTTTAAAAACACAACAAAATATCATATTTGTAAAAAATAAATTCAGGAAAAACAAATGTTTGTACTGTTTTTTATTCTTTTTTTCATGTTATGGTCAAAAAATGATGCAGTAAGTTATATAGCAAGAAACCTTAAGCTCCGCACAAAAATACAAAACTACAAAGAAAATATCACTGGAACAAAATAAGAAAAAAATTGTATGTGGAAATACTATAATTTTTACTAAGGAGCTAAATTGCATTTTCAAAGCTCCGCCAAAAAATATCAGATGCATTGTTTAAAAAAATAAAAAAAATGAAAATAGCTTAGATTATTATAAATGATTCTTCATCACAATATGTTCAACATGTGTTTGGACAACATATTATTCAGTATGATCTATGTAAGTCGTAAATAGCTCCAAAATGACCTTTAAACGATTTTAGCAATATCTAGAGGTCAAATTTTTTTGGGTCTTAAGGTATTTTTGTTCTCATTAGGAATGGAACTTTCAGAAAATGGACGCGCACCGAAGTATTTTTACATTTTTGAAATGTGAAACGGTCTAATGTAGATCTTACGAATAATTTTTTTTTATAAAACACATTTTTTTTTTCAAACTATATTTATTCTTTATCATAGGTTTGAAGTAAAAAAAAAATCAAAGCGCATGACATTACCTCGTCCTTGGTTTTTTTTCCATTTAGCAAGCTTTCGCTTTTTCCTGTTTGACGATAAGGGTCAAACTCTTTGAACCCAAAAAACACCGCACCACCAATACTTGCTGATTTTTTCCTGACGATCGTTGTAGTTGATCTGCATGGCTTTCAATACTATCGAAAAGTTGGCGTTTTCATTTACTTTAACGTTGTTCAGATCCAATATAGTGAAAGGGGATTTGCCTTTCTCGTGTAGTTCGGGACTCCCATTTTACGGCACAAAGCAGGCAGGAAAAGTACCAATATCATGAGCAGCATGGGCACGGACCAAGCTTCGGAGCCCGCTGACAGCAATTGAGAGCAATGGTTTATGTAGCAACACAAAACGCAACAACAAAGCAAAGACAAAAGACAAACACAGAAGCTTTAAATGTAGTGGTGCCCATACCTGATCATGAGCGATGACAACCAACTGAACCTTCTTTTGCTCTATCAACTTAGTTACAGTTACAACACAAATGAAAGTTGGCATCCTCATGGGCTATACAACCTCAGCCTTGGCCTTAGCTTCAGTGATCTTCTTCAACTGCTATTTCTTGGCAAGTGCGCATTCCAGACGATATTTCTCGAGAGGATGCAAAATTATCACCGCTGTGGTTTTGTCTATAGCCTGGGTGAATTAATTATATAATTATATTAATTATATTGGTGGTGGCACCTTCAATCTTTTCTGGAGTACAACCTTCTGACGCTGCACAGGAATGTACTTTCGCCCTCTGACGAAACGGCATAAGTCACTTTATGGTTGAACATTCTGGCCGATGCCAAAGTTCTTTGGCCTCCTCTCGAAAAGCTGGTTGATCGCTTTCTTGACAACGTGTTTTTTGACGGCCACAAGGAATGGAGCAACTTTCTTTGTCACTGGCTTCTTCTTTGGTCTGAGCTTCGTAACAACCATCTTGAAATTGTTTTACTTATTGTAAAAAGAAAATTACTATTAGTTTTGTGTTCATCAACAAGTGGATTTGAAAATCTAATTTTCTGCAAAATTATAAATAATTTTTAATAAAATCAAAATCTAAAATTCAGAGCTTGTAGCACGATATAGCTTAGAACAGCATTCGGCATTTTAATCTTTTTCTGTGGCTTTAATTTTCAATTTTTGTTTTTTTTAATTTTGTTTTATTAGGTTTCTCATGACTTCTAGCCTATGTTATGTTACATAACAGACAACTCTTGACACCAAACAAACTCGCTCGCTCTAAAGTGGTTCTATTTAGTTCTCAGCTGTGTCATTTTGTTTTCTTCTGATATTTTTTTTACTGTTTATTATCAATACTTCGAGCTCTGCGGTTGTTTTGGTCTATTTTTACATTCATTAGTTTTATGATTCTGACTACTTTTTGCTAAATGCTTGTTAGCAAAGTACATAGCTATCGTGTTGTTTCATTTCCAGCTCGTTTCTCCTCAACTTGTTGTGTTCTCTCTTTGCCATTTTGTTTCTATTGCATAAACAAGACGAGCATATATTTCATAGGTTGTTTTTAATGACTGAAAAATGCGTGCCGTTTACATTGTCTTCTTTCTTCTGTGCCATTTTGAAGTATTCGTCTTTATTATGATTATTTTAACTCTGTTGTGTTCTGTTCTGTTCTATTAGCTGTTGGTTTTGCACTCATTTCTGATCTGACGCTGGCGATCAAAAACGATCGCGATCTCACTCTTGCTCTTGTATTGATATTTAAATTTGCAAGTTCTTTTTTATATTTCTTAATACTCTTGAGTTTTTTTTTCGTATCTTATCGCTCTGAAGTTTTCATTAATATATAGTATTTATATGTGATTTAGTTTTTTTTTTTTTTTGTTTTGTTCTTCAATCTTAATTCTTATTCTATTTAAGTTTCAGAATCTAAAACCAGTTTTTCAAGCAATCGATTTTATTTTTAGCTCTCTTACTTTTAAAGTTCTTCTCATTAAATATATTTTATTTTTTGGCTCATTGAAAGCTTTAAAGCTCAAGTTACTCCTGGTAAGATTTGCTAGCTAGATTTCTTTAGAATCAATAAAGAACTTTATCAAAAGAACGCTCCAACCAAAGTTGGTGAAGAAAATATAAATAATGGCTATATTTTGTGGTAGAATTTATTTCTAACAAAGTTTTCTTAAAGTAAAAATATAAATTGAGTTGGCCTGTGTTAAGTTTTTCGAAAAAGCTTTCTTGTTAATAGAAAAAAGTTACTGATTTGTTTATCCAAGCAAAAGCTTTTATGTTGTAATAAAATATTACTTTTAAAATAAAATAAGTTCAGCTCAAGCTGAAAGGTCCTTAGCTATTGATCTAACTGCTGTATTTTCTCTCGCTTTAATATTTCTCAAAAACTAATCAGCATTTTTTCTCTCTTCTCTTTGCAGGTAAAAGAATTACATACATTGATTACAACAAAACTTATTGAAAATCATCTTGGGAACATTTATGCTAGAAAAAACAAAAGCGAAATATAAAAAAGAAAAAAAAAATTATAAGAAATATTTATGTTTATTAAAAAAAGTGCAAATTACAATTGCAACTAAGTGCTAAAGTAAACACAAAGTAAAAAAGTAGAAAGTTGTTAAAAATTTAAAATGTTATAAAATAAATAAAAAAAAAATATTTTAAGGTCCAAATAATAAAAAAGGTCATATTTATATAGTAGTGGAATAAAAAGTAGTTGAAAGATATTTTTTGGCGTTGTTGTAAAAGTGAAAAAGTTATTAAAATGTGCAAAGTTTTTCAAAAATATTTTGCAAAATCATTTTGCATTACATGAGCAAAAAAAAAAATCATTACAAAGAAATAAATAAATACTTGGCAACAAATATAAATAAAATGCAACAAAAGCTTTTTGCTATTAAAGTTTAAAAGCTCAGCACTACTCTACTGCTGCCTTCAGCTTAAAAGCAACAACAACAATATTGCTGCCTAAAATGACTCTTATTGAAAACTGCTAAATTTATAGTTTTTACCATTTCCTACTTGTACACTCAGAGAAAAACAAAGTAAAAAGAGTGTACTTGTATTTTTTGTTAGTTTTTTTTTAATTTTTTTTTTATTTTGGATCGTTGAAAGTGCCTCAAAATTTGGGATTACAATTCTGAGCTGGTAAGTCTGACATCTGAGTGATGAGAAAAAACATAAATTAATAAATCCACTGAATGAATACCTGATAAATCGATATTTTTGAAATAATGCTGAAAATATGTTTCCATAGCATTTATGTTGAGCATTTTTTAGACTACTTATGAAACTAGTCAAAACATAATCGAAAAAGCGATAAATCATCAGATAATCGATAAATTGATAACAATCGATAAATCGATAGAAGATATTTATCGATAAAAAATAGTCAAAAGATATTTATCGATAAAAAATCGACAAGTAAACTATATTTATATTGATAAATAATTCACATTTATCGTAAAAGAATGCATATTTATCGATGAATCTTCATTATCGATCAAACATATCTTTAATTTATCAAGAGGTTTTCGGGTATGAAGAATTCAACCTTTAAGTGAAAATGAAAAACTTCAGCAAGGATGGTCTGCATGACTCACAAAACATTGGCTACTAATTCTACAGACATAAAGGAAAGGTTATATAATTTGAGGTGCTTTCATTGACACCACTGCCCTTCTCCCAAGACCAAGTCTTTCCTCACAAATGAAGATTTTTTCAGACAAATGAAAGTATTATTTCTTAAAATACTGTTTCTACAGATTCGAATAAGGTAACCACTCGAGGTGCTGTCATAACGTCTATTTTTACACCACTGCCCTTTTCCCATGACCAAAATTTTTCGAACAAATTAAGGTTTTTCCAGACAAATGAAAGTATTATCACAATTTTGTACCTATTTTTGTCCTATCTCTTAAGATACTGTTTCTACAGATTCAAACAAGGTAACCGCTTGGAGGTGATCTCATAACCTCAATTTTTACACCACTGTCCTTCTTCCGGGACCAAAATTTTCCGAACAAATTAAGGTTTTTCCAGACAAATGAAAGTTTTATCAAAATTTTTGACCTATTTTTGTCCCTATCTCTTAAAATATTGTGTCTACAGATTCGAATAAGGTAACCATTTGGAGATGCTGTCATAACCTCTATTTTACACCACTGCCCTTCTCCCATGACCCATACTTTCAGAACAAATTACGGTTTTTCCAGGCAAACGAAAGTATTATCAAAATTTTGGACCTATTTTTGTCCCTATCTCTACAGATTCGAATAAGGTGACCTTGACACCCTACCCTTCTTCTACTCTACTACCGTGGTAATGTAATGATGATTTTCTTTCCGGGATAGTGATTTTTTTTTAAAACAAATGCAACAATATTTTACTTATTATTTCCAATTAATGTTCATTGTCCATCATGTTGTTTTATTTTATAGCCCTCACTTTATTGCTCGAAATTTTTCGAACCCTTCACTTCAGTTTTATTACTCTGAAGTTTCATCGTTTTCACGTAATTTCTGTTGCTCTATTTTAAATTGCATCGATATTTTTTACGTCTTTGTATAAATTATCGAAATAAATTGAATTCTAGACGCTAAATAAGAATTGTTTCTTATTATTATTGAAAGCAATTCGTGAATTCCAAAGAATTGCACACAGAAAAAAAAAAATAGCACACAAATCAAAATACAAACGTTCATGACATTCAGCAGCTCGTTGGGCGCCAAGGTTACTAATTGAAATGCTTCGAATAAGTAAAATAAAAAATAAAAAAAAAAAATAAAAAAAAAATAAAAAAATGAAACCTGTCAAAAATAAAAACGCATAAAAGAAAATTATAATAGAACGCAAGTAATAATGTTTCTAAACATCGGGGTGAACTTTTATTGAACGGTCGAACACTTTGAAAATTCCAAATGATGGAAAAATTTCAATCATAAAGTTCGCTCATCATTCAATGGTAACTGTATAGAAAATATTTTCTTTATGCAGAACAAAGCAGAATCGTCTATTTTCTGGAAAGAGGAAAGACTAGAGCAAGCAATTGTCGTTCAAAGCTCAGAAGAATAAAATTGAGAGCAATGCACTAGTTGAATGAAAATTCCATAAAAGCACTGTTAAATACAAAGAATATTTTTTAAATTATTGGAAAAATTTTTATAAAATAACGGTGTAAGAATTTATATCGTATGGATTCCTATTTTGTGTTTTTTTGTTTTATGTGTTTTTAATTGGCGGCCTCGGTAGGCGATGTGGTAGTGTTCTTGATTGCCCCTCCAGAGGTCACAGGTTTGAGTCCCGGCTAGGCCAAGTTTCTTTGCCTTTACCTTTTTTCATTTCTTTTCTCATTTTTAACCAATTGATACTTAAAATTCTTCTATACTTAGGGGTAAAGAAGTTTGTAGAGAGGATCGTTTAGTAATTTCAATTCACTGAGGTAAAGGTATAACAATTGCCTCAGATTCATATTCAAAAGTTTTTACGGCTTTACGCCACACTTAGAACATCCTATGTTCCACTTTATTGTCCCTTCCTTCTCACTAACCTTTTATCCCATTTTGGAACCAAGGCAGATTTGACAAAATAGGTTTAACACTTGAAATTCTTGGTTCGAAGCACTAGATAGTTAGTTAGTTTTATAGTGGGCCAACGTATACCGTGACCCATAGAATGTATTGTGCATGCCCTCTATTAATTTTCAGGATTTTATCTTTTGATAAACTCTAAAAACTTAAACTTATCAAAATATAAATATCGGAGTTTGCCTTTCGTGATTTTTTTTTTTTACCTTATTTCGTGATTTTTCTTGAAAAAATCATGTATTTTTACAACTCCATTTCCAATAAAATTTCGGCTCAGTGTACTATGAAAAACGATCAACATTAAACTCCGACGACAACAGGCTTATCTTTCTTATTAAAGATAAAGTCCTCTGACTTTAGGAGGTCCTTTAAAATGCTCGTGTGGATAGGGATTTTATAGGGATATTTAAATACATATTCAGAATAAATTCTGGAATCGAATTTTAAATTAATTTTCGTTTATTGACAACGTGATTTCAAACATTTTTCTAAATTTTCAATCTAGAAACATCTACTACGTCTACAGCTAGCACGGGCAGTCAGCGTCGCCTGATTAAGGCCATGCTGATTGGAATGAAAGAGCATTGTGGTGGTTGTAGTTTAACTCTTTGCGACCGTATGTCTGCTCTCACCCACCAAAGTGTTTTTACCGTTCCAGTCGTATGTCTGCTCTCAGCCACCAAAGCTGTTTTTTACCATTCTAGTCTAGTATGCTTCATATTGCAGACTGCTTTGAAAGATACCACACGATGAAGAACTAAAAAATATAATTTTTATGGAAAATTAAAACATTATTATGTTACATATATCAAAACTTTTAAAATAATTAATAAATTTTATATTTCCTTCATAATATTGCATATTGTGTATTCCATATATAATATTAATACGATCGCAAAGGGTTAGTACCCATATCGCTGGCAGCGTTATACTGCTGGATGTAGACTTGCATTTTCTAACCGGGCGCGTACACCAAAGTACGCAAGAGGCGTTAGATTGTCTTTCATCCCTATTGCGACGTGTTATCATAAAACCTAGCTTATTTGGTACTTTGGTACCTTTGCACATCTAAAAGAGCGCCGGCCGAGGCAAGGTTCTGGTCCCTTGCTTGGAGTTACGCAGAAGGAACAGCCGTCGAGGCATAAGGCTGCGTTTACCACATTTACTATGACAGTTAATGTTATTGAGATTTGAAATTTTTCTATTAATTGTTTATTTTTATTTTTTATATTTAATTTAAATTTTGTATAAAAATATATTTTTTTATTTTTAATATTTTTAATCTTAATATTTGAATACGGCCTTTCATTATTTATATTGAAAACAAATTTGAGCTTTAGGCCAAGCATGTTGACAACAAGACAACATGAAGACAAAGAAGGCAACAACCAACACGACAAAATGGTACACACCATCTTAGGTGTACCATCAGTTAATCTAACTGAACGCTAAAAATGGAAGTGTGGAAAAAGGGAGGAGCTAAACAGCAAAATAACAACAACTTCAATATGCTCTGATAGCGGTAAACCGCTGTGATCGAATTTCGAAGATGCACATGAATTAAGGCTATGCCTAAAAGTATGATACGATCTAGGTTAACCTTGATACAGGGTTGCATCGAAGTAGATAAGAACTTAAACGTTCTTCTGTCAAAATAAATTCCGGGTAACTTTCTGGGCATAATTGGCAGTATAAGTAGAACCTAAGTAGCTTGAGTGGATCACAGTGAAAAGTCATGCAAGACTACTGATGGAGTTGTTGTAGCGGCCAACGAAACAGTCTGTATAGTCAAGCTGTATGATTTGCTCTATACAGAGCCGTTGTTGTTGTTGTTGGTTGTTGCCTTCTTTGTCTTCATGTTGTCTTGTTGTCAAAAGGCTTGGCCTAAAGCTCAAATTTGTTTTCAATATTTTTTTATTTTTAACAATTTATCTAATTTTCGATATTGGTTTTTTCATAAAATATTTTCTCTTTTCTTGTTAATTGTCTTTTTTTTGTTTTTTTTTAAATTAATTTATTTTTATTTAATTTTTTTGTACAATTTCTTTTGTACACTCTTGTTAGGGCTTGTTTTAAATAAATTGTTGTTTTTGTTATTAATTTTGAAGCATTTTTTAAAATTATTATTTTCAATATTTTATATAAAAAATATTGATCGACTATTTTAAGTTTTTAAATTTAATTAATACATTATTATCATTAAATTTATATAAAATGTTTTTGATATCATTTTTATGCTTTTTTAAAATTTTTAATTGTTTTTGATTTAATTTTTTATTTCTTATATTTTGTCATTTTTATGATGTTATTTTTAGTATTTTCATGCAATTTTTATAAAATTTCTTATATAATTTTGTTTTATATAATGTGTTTTATGTAATTTGTTTTATGTAATTTGTTTTATATAATTTGTGCTATATTTTATTTATTTAGCTATTTTGTTGTTGTTATATTTTTTAATTATTTTTATTTAATAATTTAGGTTTGATTTTTAATTTTATATATAAAGGGTGTTTTTTTTAGAGGTATAGAACTTCGAATGGAAATAAAACACAAGAAAATCGTTTTAATGTCCATCAATTTGGCTTTATTGGAAGGATAATTTTATGCCATTTATGTTCAAATATGATTTCGGGCATGTGGCCGCCGCGGCTGGCTCGAATATAGCCAATTCTACAGGTCCAATTTTCAACCACTTTTTCGAGCATATGGGGCCGTATGTCAGCAATAACGCCACGAATCTTGGCCTCCAAGTCCCCTAACGTTTCTGGTTTGTTGGCGTGGACGAGCGACTTCACATATCCCCAAAGAAAATAATCCAATGGTGTCAAATCACACGATCTTGGTGGCCAATTGACAGGTCCATTCCGCGAAATTATGCGCTCATCGAATGTTTCCTTCAATAAATCGATTGTGACGTGTGCTGTGTGGCATGTAGCGCCGTCTTGTTGGAACCACAACTCATCCACATTCATGCCATCCAATTCGGGAACAAAATAGTCGGTTATCATGTCTCTATACCGGTTTCCATTAACGGTAACTGACTCTCCAGCATTATTTCGGAAGAAGTATGGCCCAATGACTCCACCAGCCCATAGAGCACAGCAAACAGTCAGTTTTTGTGGATGTAATGGCGTCTCAAGGATCTCATGTGGATTCTCTTCACTCCAAATGCGGCAATTTTGCTTGTTGACGTAGCCATTCAACCAAAAATGAGCTTCATCACTGAACAAAATTTTGCGATGAAAATCAGCATCGAGATCAATCTCATTTTCGGCCCATACACCAAAATCACGACGCATTGCATGGTCTCGCGGTTTTAATTCTTGCACAAGCTGGATCTTGTAAGGTCGCAAGCCAAGATCTTTGCGCAAAATCTTCCATAAAGTTGATGGACAAAGCTCCAATTGCTGTGCACGGTGGCGAATCGATTCATTCGGGTCCTCTTCAACATTTTGCTCTACAGCGGCAATTGTTTCTTAGGTGCGCACTGTTCGACGTCTCTGCGGATGCGTATTATCACATAGAGTAAACGAAGTGCGAAAACGACCCATGGTTAACCGAATTAATTGCTCTGATGGACGATTATGTCGACCATAAAATGGACGGAGCTTGCGGTAAACTTCGCGAACTGAACCATTATTTTCGAAATAAATTTGCACGATTTGCAAGCGTTGTTCTTTTGTCAACCTGTTCATGATGAAATGGCAAACCAAACTGAACATAAATGACATTAGAGTTGCCAGATTTGACCACAAAATGCCAGTTTTATCTCTATTCGAAAAACAAACCCCTAAAAAAAACACCCATTATATGTGTATTTTGGTTTTTTATATTATATACACATCTGGACAAAAAAATAGGTACATCCCCTAAAAAATGGTTTTTGATTAATATGTCATAGTTTAATTGAAAGTTAAAAATTTACCGTTACACAAGTTTTCCCGTTATTGAAAGACAATCTATTTGCAGTGCAGTTTCAAATCTAAAATTTAGTTACCAAGAGATATATCACTAAGTAACAACGCGCTGTGGACAAAAAAAAAATAGGTATACGTTCAGAAAAAAATATTTAAAGTGCATTTAAAAGAGTTTTTTTTCATGTTGTTTTAATCAAAAGTGTAGTTTTGGAATTTTTCTTTAAAGGCTTGTAAAATAATTTTAAATTTTGAAGCCTTCTTAAAAGATTTTGGTATCTAGATGTATCTCGGTGATCATTGTACACCCGAAGAAAAGCGGATTCCTATTGAGATTGCCGAAATTCTTGGACGTTCTCGAAATTTTGTCGTGAATGCTTTAAAGAAAAAAAAAAGTTGGAGAAAAACGTGGAAGAAAACGGAAAACCACACTAAACGATGACCATCGCATTAGTATAATAGCGAAAAAGGACCCTTTTATAGTTTCAAGAACAATAGCAGCAGAATCACGGACTATTCGATGAAGGTTAGTGGATTCAAAGCTCTATGGCAGAATAGCCCGTAAGATTCCACTCCTTCGTAAGAAAAACTTACACGCGAGGAAATAATTGGCCAAAATTCATGCCTCATGGTCAGGAGATGAAGGAGTCAAAAAGTGGAACAACATCCTATGGAGCGACGAGACCAAAATAAATTTGTTTTCTAATGATGCCGCAAGGAATGTTCGTCGCCCAAAAGGTAAAGATTTCGATCCGTGGTAAACTAGGAAAACGGTCAAACATGGCTGCGGAAACATAATGGTCTGGGGAAGCTTTTCCTACTATGGCGTAGGTAGGCCCAATATTTCGTATTCAGGACATTATGACCCGATTCGAATGTGTGAAAATATTACAAAGAATAATGTTGCCTTACGCAAGTGAAGAAATGCCCTAAGTTTAGCGGTTCCAACAATATAAAGACCCCAAACCCTCATCTAAGTTGGTCAAGGATTTTTTTAAGGACAACAAAATCGACTGTATGTCCTTACCCAGTCAATCACCCGACCTCAAACCGATTGAGAATCTTTAGGGTGAATTGAAGAAAAGAATATCTAACCAAACTTTTAAAAATAATGACGATTTGTGGGAAAAAGTTCAGCAAGCATGATACAATATATCATTTTCAGGATTCAGGCTTTTTTGAAGAATAATGGCGGATATTCAGGATACTGGATACAATAAATAAAACGCAATTATCTAATTTTTTTCTTTAGAAACTGCCGATGTAGCTATTTTTATGGCCACATGAAAATCATTGTCATTACCTATTGTTATGAATTACTTATTTTACTTTACTTTTTTTTGGAATTCAAATTGTTTTTCTTTTTTTTAATATATTGAACTCCAAATTATAATTACTTTTTACAAAAAAATATTTGAATAATAAATTATTAAAAAAAAACTCACTAAAGCCCTGGTGTACCTATTTTTTTGTCCAGATGTGTATGTAATAAATTTATAACCAATAAATTTCATTGCATTTTGATATATTGTTAATATTTTGTAAAAAGTTATGGTAATTTTAATAACCAAAAGTGCTTTTTTATTTTATAATCTTAAATTTTTTATTTTGATTTTTTTTAATAATTAAATAATATTTATTTAAATTTAATTTTTTTTTTAAATTTTTTTAATAATAATTTAATAATTTTCGGTAGTTTTTTTAATATTTATGTTTTATTTCTATTAATTTTTATTTTATGTGTTCTTTGTTTTTAATATTTTTAGTTTTTATAATGTTTTTTTTAATTAATATTTTTTTAATTATGTGATACAAGCTTTAGTTTGCTTGGTTTATTTTAATTTATATTCTTTTAAATATTTCTTTTTTATAATTTCTTTATTGAATTTTTTTTAAACATGTAAATATTTTGTTTGATACAATTTGATGTATTTAAGATATACAGTGTCCGACAAATCTAAAGCACGAAACAGACCTTATGAACATTTAATAGCATGTAATTAAAAAACGAAATTTGAATTTATTTTTTTTTATTTATTTAAAAAGGTTATGTTTTCCTTGTTATAGATAAATAAAAACTTAAGTTAAAACTTCAAATGAAAATATTAAAAAAATTCAAAGATAACAAATTGCTTAAAACTATCGTGACAAAACTAAAGCACCTTTCATGAAAATATAAAAAAATGTAATTTTTTCTTAATATTTTGTGGCGTATCCCTTATTTTGTATTACTGACTTACATCTGCGTGGCATGGAGTCGACTAAATTTTTTAAAATATCCTCGGAAATACTCTTCCAGGCTTGTTCTGCTTGAAAGAATAGAGAGTCCTTATTTTTGCAGTTATTGCGCTCAATTTTGCCATCTACAATTTCCCATAGATTTTCTATGGGATTGAGATCTAGCGATTGAGCCGGCCATTTGAGAACATCAATCTGATTTTCCGTAAGCCACTCTTTCACACACTTGGCAGTGTGCTTCGAATCGTTATCGTGCTGGTAGATCCAGTTCAGTGGCAAATTTTCTTCAGCATGAGGCATAATTACGTTTTGGAGGATGTCTTTATACATGAAACGATCCCATGTCCAGAAAAACACCCCCACACCAAAACGTTACCTCCGCCATGTTTAACAGTGCCCCTTGTGTAACGCGGATTGAGCCGCTCCCCTTTTGGCCTTCGTACCAGCCTAAATCCGTCAGAACCTTTTAAATTAAATTTTGACTCATCAGAAAAAAGTACATTCTTCCATTGTTCAGTAGTCCAGTCCACATGAGTTTTCGCAAACTCCAGCCGCGCTCGTCTGTTTTTCAAGGGAATGAATGGCTTTTTTGCACTTCTGTATGTTGAGAAACCACCTTCTTTAGCCCTTCTTTGGATGGTTCTACGAGATATATTCGGGCAAACCTGACTTTGTATTGTGGTCGCCGATATAAAGGGATCCTTTTTTATTGCGCGAATGATCGCCTGATCTTCCCGTTGCGTTGTTTTCCGTGGCCTTCCACCTTTATGGATAGTTTTTAACGAACCAGATGAATGAAAACGGCGAATAGTTCGTGAAATAACGCTATGGGGAATATTGAATTTTTTGGCAATGCTTGATACAGATTCGCCATTGTTAAAATCACTTAAAATTTTTTCTCGAATAACGGCAGAATACTTATTACGAGCCATTCTCAAAATTAATGCACCCGAACACAAAAAATGATCACCAGCGAATGATAGACTACTTAAATAAAATTTTTAACTCTTCTTATGCTTCTTAATCACGTGTTTTTATTTCTAACGGTTTTTTTATTAGGTATTTCTCAATGACTATTTTAAAAGTGAGAAACTAAGAAAACGTGCTTTAGTTGTGTCGAAGCGCATCAGCACATATTACAACATTTTCATAAATAAAAAAAAATGTATATAATGACACTGACTCTTTTCTTATTTTGTTATTAAAATTTAATATTATTATTACAATAATACCTAATTTAAACTAATCATTGGCATATTTTAACTTTTATTGACTAGTACGCATGTAAGGCAGAGCTCGTGCTTTAGTTTTGTCGGACACTGTATATTTGTTAAAAAAATAAAACAATTTTTTGTTATTTGTTTTTATTTTATAAAAACATATATATATAAATTTGTTTTTATTTTATAGTATGTTTTATAAATTTCTTTTATTTTTTTAGAACATTTTTTATTACATAATTTGTTTTTATTTAATCTTATTGTATTATTTTATATATTTTGTATTTATTTTTATTTTTATTTTTTAATTTATTACATATTGTTTATTTTTTGTTTTAAATGATTTTATTACATATTTTGTCAATTTGTTTTATAACATGTTTTTTTAATTAATTTTATTATATATTTTTATAATTCATTTTATTATATATTTATATTTTTTAAGTTTTATAAATTTATTTACATACTTTTTGCTTGACTATTTTTTTGTTTCTTAACTTTTTTATAATCTTTTTTCATTAATTGCTCTACATTTTAATCATTAGACCGCAACTTTCACCCTAAAAAAGAAATTAAGTATTGCATTGTAAATTCGACAATATTTACAATACAGCGAAACATGTAGCAACATTAGTTCATATCCGTCGTTATAGTACATTTTAAATTAATTTAATAAATAAAATTATAAGACATGCAATGCTGGAGTGGCAGTTTTTGTGATCCCAGTTCTGCTGTTTTCGGTACATTTTGTACAAATCTTAAATCAAACTCAATCAGATCGGAATCCTAAGTAAATAAAAAAAGTATCTGGTGGAATAGGTTGAGCATTGGCTTGTTTTGTTTGCTTTGAAATATATTGACACTCAAACATACATACAAACACACGCGCACGCACGCACACGCACACGCACACATGTAAACTCACACTTACAGTCCTTCGGATGTTTGTCTAGCTATCTGTTTCGAAAATCTACTCAATAACATGCTGTTTAATATAATTTAATATCTGGCTGCTAAGTGGCTCTGATGTCTGCCTGCGTCTTTGGTTTTGTCTACGTAGATGTTTTGACCCTATTTCTGTTGTTTTTGTTGTTGTAATGCTTTTCTTCATGTTGGCATGGTATTAATAATAATTTTCGCTTGCGTTACCTATGTTGCCACCCTCACAGGTGTCATAATAAGTCTCTCTTGTTCTGTTGTTTCTGCCTAATCAGTAAAGTTTACTTATATTCCATTATTTGCTGACTAAATTGCTGAATTGCTGAATTAAACATTATCCATCTTTTTGAGGAAGGAGAAGGAGGAGGAGTGAATGTTTAATCTGCATGACAGCTAGCAATTAATGTCAGCTTATGATGCTAGCCCTTGGAATCATGCATGCATTTATATTTTAATTGGATTGAATAAGCCGATTGAATACAATGCTCAAATCTTCTTCTTCCCTTTCAATTATTGTAGCTTGTTAGACAAAATTAGCCCAGAATCGTGTGAAGATATCACTTAAGTATTAATAAGTATTTATTTTAGCCCAATTATTTTAGTCCACTTACTATTTTATCATTGCTTTACGTTTGTTAATGTTTATTTAATGTAACTTTAATTTAAGCGCATTCTGAACGACACTGGGCACTATCCCGAGTGTACTCTTTCAAACTTAAGGGTGTCCACAGCCTTTAATTTTGCTTGAATATGCTCCAAGGATAAAATAACACAAAAAGTAAAAAATATAAGTTCATGTCATAAGCAGGGAATGGAAAAGCTCTCTGCTCGTATAAATTGCAGAGAGCTACAGAAATTCAAAATCCAGCTCATGTTCACGAGCGCCAGTAAAGAGCGAGCGAGTATTTTCTTCAAAATGTTCATAAAAAACTTGACTTACATTCTGTAAAGTATTTATTTAAACTGAGAAGTTAAATTGCGGCATCGGTAGTCGAGTAGGTCGCGTGCTCGTCTACTACCCCAAAGGTCCCGGGTTCGATTCCCCCAGGAAATAGTTCAGTTCCAAACCATAACAAAACTGGACGTCCACAAAAATTGTGTTCACAAACACAGAGAGCGGTAAAGAGGCTCTTAGTATCAGGAGCAGTGAATAATGCTATAGAGCAGTGGTGTTCACACGCATACTACAACAATTTTCAACTTTTATACATGTGCTAGTAGCTCTTTCGCTCTCTGCGCTGCAAAAAAATTGTAATGCAGGCATTAAGCAAGAATTGTATTATAATAATCGTTATAACTATCAGTATCTTTATCATTATCATTATCACTCTCATTATCATTATTATTATTATTATTATTAATATTATTCCGTACTCATATCTACACAAAAACTCATTTTCATATACCTCAAAGTTTTTGTGCAGTGCAAAACACACGACCAAGCGGCGTGGACCCTATTGCTTGAAGTTTCAGCGCCAACTGATTGAGAGAACTTCGTGCATTCAATCGTGTACGTATTTCGATTCTCGAATAAAACTGTTGAGTCTCACCACGCGTGGTACTACCCAACAAACAAAATGATTCACTAATGTTATCGTTTACGAATCGCATTCTCGTACATTTCATTCATTAGCAATTATTAGAAGCGATTCACTTATAATATCGCGAGCGGGAGAAATTCCTCTTTCGTTAACGAATCTTCAAATCCGAAAAAAGAAATTCATTAACGATTCGCCAAAACTATAAGAGGCAATTCGTTAACGAGTCTCCAAAAATAAAGAAAGGAATTCGATAACAATTCACCGAGACGAATCTTATCTTAATGACAGAAATTTTGAATAAAAATTATATTGTGCACTTGGTATAAACCAGAACTTTCAAATGATATAAGTTTCATTCGAATTTGTTGTCTTTAAAAGGGGTAAAAAGGAAGGTAAAATTTTGTGTTTACGTATTAATATAAAAGATAGCAATAACAAATTTTTTGTTCATTAAATAAGAAACATAAATTAAATATCGGTAATAATTGGGGACATAAGAATTAGTTCACAAATCGTTAAATATAACTGAAGTAACTCGGTAACGCTAAAACTGAAAATAGTCGCTAAATTAAAAGTAATGATTCACAAATGAATTGCTAAGAATGAGAAAAGCAAATTGCTAACGAATCGCTTACATTTAAAGAATTGATTCACTAACGAGTTATAAAAATGTTGAAAAGCGATTCGATAGCGAATCGTTGAGACGGAAAAAAAATATTTAATTCGAAAAAAATTGTTTCTTTGTTTCGATTGGGCTAAAAACATCTTCAATGGAATTTAACAAAATCATAATTTCAATCGGTGCTTTCTTTAAGCATCAAGCCAACCTATGATGCAGTCGGAACGAAACTATTCGAAAACAATTAAGAAAAAAGTTTCATAAGCGATTCGTTAACGAACCACCCCTCGCCAAAATGTTTATTGGGTACGTGTTCACACGCACACTACTACAATTTTCGACTTGTGTGGTTGTGTTTGAAGCTCTCTCGCTCTCTGCACTGACAAAAATTGTTGTGCAGGTATTTAGCAAGAGTTGTGTTATAATTATCATTGTTATCAGCATTATCATTATCAGTATTACTATCATTATCACTATCGTTATCATTATCAGTATCATCATCATCACTATTATTATAATTCCGCAAATAATTTTAATATGCCTCAAACATTTCGTGCAGTACAAAACACAGGACCAAGCACGATTCTCGAATAAAGCTTTCGAGTCTCACCACGCGTGGTACTAAGTGAACATCACTGCTATAGAGGCGAGGAATGCTATCGCTGAGTCTTTAAACACTCGAGTCAGCGCTGAAACGATTCGAAGATGTCTTAAAAAGAGCGGTATCAAAGCTAAAACATAATCAAAGCTAAAACATAATCAAAGAAGCCCCTACTAACAGCAAAGCACAAGGACGCGTGATTGGCTTTTGCAAAGCGACATGCTGATTGGGATGTGGAGCAGTAGAAGTTAGTTATACTTGGTCAGATGAGTCGAAAATAAATCGATTAGAGTCGGATGGACGCGTATGGTCTTGGTTTGACAAAAAAATTGACATAACGTCATGCAATGTACAGAAAACTTTGAAGTTCGGAGGAAGCTCTCTTATGATCTGGGGCTGTTTCCAAGGAAACAAACTAGGAGTTCTTCTTAAGATCGAAGGAATAACGAAAGCTAAAGATTATATTCGAATTCTTGAAGACTATACCCACCCAGTCTCGAAAAATTTGACTGTGAACCAGGGGATACGGTTATTGCAGGACAATGACCTCAAACATAAGGCCAAAATTGCAATGAATTGGCTCCGCGACCGAGGTATTATCTGCCTGGATTGGCCCGCACAGTCCCCTGATATCAATCCCATTGAAAATATGTGGAATATTTTAAAGAAAAAAAAAAAATAATTGTTCGAAAACAAACATCACAAAACCTAGAGCAGCTATGGGTTGCGGTAAATGAAGAGTGGTCCAAGATATTGGAAAACTTGGTAGCAAGTATGCTTAAAAGAATGCAGCACATCATTAAAGCCAAGGGCAGGCATATCAAATCGTAATTTTTGGATTCTGTATTATGCAAAAATGGTTATTTCTTTAACTCACATAATTGTTCACAAAAAAATCATGTAAAAACTATATTAAAGTTAAAAAAAAGTAAAAAATATTTCGATTTCTCTTTAAAAAGCAATAATTAGGCATTCTTAAGTTTTTTGTAGAGTTTTTTGCTTAACATTTTTTTACCAAAATAAATATTAAATGTTAACTACAAACTCGTGAACATTTTTGTGGCTCACTGTACTTCGTAAAAGTTACAAAGTCGCATTAAAAATTGTTGAATTGAATGTCTTTATTCCTAATTTAATCTTACACGAGAGCTGTCTGTCAAGTCTTGCGCCTAGATATTACCAAGTATTCCCAGATGAATTTTGTCATTTTCATTCGAAATTTTTACATTTTCACAACATTCTGGTGTATATGCGCTTATTGCGTTATTTACAGTGATTTGAAAATTGAATTTCAGCAAAAAATTGGGTGATGAATTTTTACGATTTTCGATGTACACGCAAAGAAATTTTTCGTTTAAGACAACTGAAAAATTCACCAAACACACTTTGTTTGCGAGTTGTATTTGCCACAAACGAATATTCAGTTGTCATCAACCCAAAAATATATCTTATATATATATATACCGCAAGCTACTTCGGTCATTATTATATAAATTATATTTCTTCCTACGTCCGTCCTTCTTCTTATGGATTGCCCTCCCCACACCTCTGTTGCTATCTTCGTCCGCGTATTAAGCAAATAACCAATTTGCTTATATTGCAACAATTTGTCCAAAAAGTAACTCTGAACTATAAACGTTGTGTTTATACAACGAAGGGGAAAATAAACAAAGTTTTCAGTTGGGAAAAACAAATTTTTCAATTGCTGCAATTTAAAAATCACTCGCGTTTATGACAAATGAAATTAATTTCCTGCAACTAAATGACGCTTTTGTCGCAACTGACTATTATTATACAACTGTTGAAACGTTTGCAAATAACGATTTCAAGCACTACAAATGAAGTTCGTTTGCGGCAAACTGGCGATAAACGTTTTTTTTCTTTGCGTGTAGGATTGACAAGAAAATAATACATCGATCAACTTAGTTCAACTTTTGATGATGAAGCACCACATCCAGCGACTGTAAAACGATGGTTTTGTGAATTCGAGCGTCTTTGTTGTTCTCTGCAATACGAATTTCGTGAAGTTCTTCCGAAGTGCAAATATATTTTTTACATATGCTATGATGCAAGAATATTTGCAAAGGATTGTTTATAAAGCTTTTAAGAATAGCATTTTGTGAAAGAAGCTTCCGGAATTTTTTTTTTTTGCTGTCAAGCATATTAGCAAGCAGCCATCTAATTGATGTCTTTGGTGCTTTTTTTTTTTTTTTTTGATACATTATTTCAAACTTGCAGAGGGTTAAAACAAACACATCAGAAAAACCGTTTTTGAAACTCTTCATAGGTTGCAATAACCAAGTTTTTTTTTATTTGAATTCATATCTTTAGCGCACAAAAATCTGAATTTTGTTTTTGGTAAGAACTCATAAATTCATCCGGTTATTCGTGTTGTGGCTGAAATGATTTATACTGATGAAAAACAAAACAAAGTTGAGCTTTAAGCTTGTTTCTTCTTTTTTGTGAAAATATTTGCGCAACTTTGAGGTGAAGCAAACAAAACTAAGCTAACAAAAGAGACAAAAAAAAAAAAAAAAAATAAAAAAAATATAAAAGAAAACCTAAAATGAAAGCGAAATTAGAAAACCAAAAATAAAGACATTAACAGCACCATTTAAAGGCTTACACCGCACATAAGGCCATCAAAGCTTAGGCAATTAAGAAATAAGCATTAGTGGCAGCTCTACAAAAGTTACCAAAGCTCGATGTAGTCAAAAAGTCAAATGGTAAGGGTGATAAAGGCGGAAGGTGCTGCTCGTCGCTTGCTTCACACAATTAAAAAACAAAATATGACTCAAACTTGTAGCATTTCAAGTTGGATTATTACTGAAGAATTAGCTAAATAAAAATTAAAAAAAAAATTAATTTATTTCAGCAAGCTTTTGTTTGCCACACTTTTTGCATATCATTCAAACACCGTTTTGTTAGATTTTTTGTAGCTTTTATCTGCTAGATAAGATCGCATAAATTATTGCAACATCTAGCAACAATTTTATTGCATCATCTTAAGACTTAACTAAATAGTTTTGTTGCTTAATTCTCTGTTGCTGTTGCTGTTTGTAATATTTGTAAGTAAAGCTTTTGCTAAGCTTTAGTTATGATTTTGAAAGCGAAATCTTCAGACGTTTGCCTGCCTGCTGGCTGAAGGCACTAAAAAGGGTGCTTATGTCATAATTACCCATATGTTGGCTGGCTGACTGGTGCTACCTGTGCGCGCTGCGCTGTTCCAACATGTCAAAATAAAGGCTTATGAAAGCTCACTGAGCATGAAATAAGGCGCTTGTCATTAAGAAGTATTAAAAATGTACAACTCAAAGGTTTTTAGTAGAGGCTGCCTGTTGAGCTTGAGGCTAGCAGATTGCGCGGGCTCCATCTCTCTCTCTCTCTCTCTCTGTCTCGCCATTAAAAGCAAACAGAGCTTAATTAATTTAACATATAATAACATATTTATATACATATGTATGTTTAGCAATAATACCTTTACAGCCCTATTTTGGCATAAACGTCACAATTAATTGATACTGGAAAATTGTGATCATTTTGATTCGGTCTCTATTGATATCTATTCAGATTGAAAACCCACAAGCAAAAAGCTTTCAAAATTTACATCAAGTTGTAAAGCTTTTTGAAACTTTTTATATCAACTTGCTTTACAATTGTCGCTGGAAAATAAATTTCGGTACATTTTTATGTAGCGTCCGTGGCGTAGTTGGTTAAAGTGCGTGGCCGCTATGTCAACGAACCTGGAGACCCAGGTTCGAACCCCAGCAGCGACAGAAAATTATTTGAATTAAAATAATTTTTCTGTACGGCCGCCACCTCTCTGCAGACAATGGCAAACCTCAGAGAGTATTCAAAATGCCATGTAAAGCTTCTTGAGAACGAGAACATTCCGTTCATCGCCGTTCGGAGTCGGCGTTAAGCATGTAGGTCCGGTTCTCGGTCAATTGTGTACAAACTTCATAACACGTACAACACAATTGATCATAAGAAGCTAGGTCAAAGTCCTTTCAAGGGCTGAAATGGCCAGTTATTTATTTTTTCTTTTTTTTACATTTTTATGTAACGAAGTAGTCTTCTCTTTTAAATGACGTTCCTTTCTTTTTATTAGTTCTGCAGCGTACATGAACAAATATTTCTTTTCCATTTAAGAATATCTCCATCTGCTCGTCATTATTTCGATCACTATTGATACGGAAAGAGCTTTTTTCTGTGGTGGTGGAACGAATTTTTCAAAGTGGTCAGAATAGAAGCTTGATTAATTGTGACTTCTGTACCAATTTATCCTATGGGTGACTTTTGTGACTTTGTAAGAATAGAGCCGTTATTTCGAATATTAATACTCTTGTATTTTGAAATTTTTAAGCTAACTAACTTTAGTCCAGGTAGTGCAAAGAAGGCGCGTAGAATGAGTATCACGCCATTTTATTTTAATCAAAAATCCACACGTATGCATTTCTAATGCAATGGAATATTTAAGCAGTCATACATATTGGTGTCTGTGTTTCTTTTTTTTTTTTTTTTTGTTTTTTTTTTGATTTATTCTTTTTGTTTTTTTAATTTTTTTCCCGATTTTATTGTTTTGCTGTTTTTTCAACAGTCACAATTTAGCGAACTATTGCTCTGTAAAAAAGGTAAACAACCAAATTGTAGCGCGCAAAATAAGTACCTCCCCCCATTCCTCTCCCCCACAAAAAAAAAAACCCAACATGAAGCTAAACCAAACTAATTTAAATTACAAATATTTTTTAGGTAGCTGCGATCGATATATATTTTTACTAAAGTCGTTGTTCGTTTGCTATTTTGTATAAATCACGTTCACCAAAAATAATTTATCTACGTATATAAAATGTAAATCGAATTATTTTTCATTGCTATTTTGCAACATAGTTCATTGACGTTATTGACAACGATGTTATTTCTCATCATTCTCATAGGATTTCTCATCACTAGAGCCTAAGCAAAAAATTCTAACCTTAATCAATGTATCTGGCTCAAAGAACCGTGGAAGATTACTTTAGAAGTGAGACAAAAAAAAAAACTTGTGTATGGCAACCAAGCACGGTAGAAGTGAAACTTTGACTAAAAAATGGTTATTTTTAAGTGGTTAATTGATTTACTCTTTAATATAGTCTTACTAAAAGAGTCCCATTTCATATAATGGCAAGAGTAAATTAAATCTGTTTTAATACAATTTCGAAAAGTTTAATGTTAATAAGACAAATAAGAACAACTTCAGAGCTATACAATTACACCAAACCCTTCATACCATACCATCTTCTACCATACCATCTTATGCCATACCATACCATGCCATACCGTACCGTATCATACCATTCCATACCATACCATCATTCCATGATCATCATACCACCATACCAAACCATCATACCATACTATCATCCTATGCCGTCATACTGTATCACAAAACTATGTAATATGTAGAATTTTGTATCGAAAACATAAAGATATAAGGAAAATAAATGCAATACCGAACTCTACTCTGTGTACTCTTTATTTCTTGGTGAACACACTGTTTTTTAAATATGCACCACTGCAATCTGCTCTTCTGTGGTTAATCAAAGACTGTGCAACCAGCCGAATGTTGTACAGTAATCTTTTCGATTTTCTGAAATTACTGCACAAAAGTTTGAAATACACTTTAAAATGTTGTACATTACAACTCTGTTACTTAGCAGCAGTCAGTGTGCACTACGTAGGGTACAAGTACACTAACTACTCGACTACTGAGACCATTAATATACCCCTTATGTGGGTATATAAAGGGGTATATTATGAGAAATTTTCAATGTTGTTAACAACTACGATGCTAAGTTTTCTCCATTACATAAATAAAAGATAAGAACAGAGAAAAAAATATTTTCCCTAATAGCTACAACTTCGATTTCTAAGTCGTTATTTAGAAAGAGTAAGTTCTACACGGAGAAAAATCGCGGCTTTTATATTGTTTGGAGGCAAACAAAATATGTTTGTGGATGACGTTGCAAATAAAGCTTTATTTAAAATTATCAAGAATTTGTTCAGACTGGAAGATAATATCTTTGTGACACCTGAATTGAGAGAGAGTTTGCAGATAAAGTTCATTAAAAATGTGTGATGTTTAGTTTTAACAAACTTTTTCTGTATTTACTCTTTGGTTTTAGCAACAATTTGTTCAGATACAAACAAAATATGTTCGGAAATAGTGTTGCAAATAAATCTTGTTTGGATCCAAACATACTTTGTTTAAAATAAAAAGAGCAAAAAGAGAGCAGTGTGCTTATTATTTCAGACTCTAAACAACATTTGTTTGCATCTAAATGTAAAATATTTGCAACAATTGAGAGAAATGAGAAAACTTTAAGCCTCAAAAAAAATTTGTTTGCATATGAACAATAAATGTTCGAAATTTTAACTAAAAGTTTGAAATTTTGGCAACGTTGCAGCGTCTTTTGAAATTTGACAATGTTGTTAAATGAAATTCATTGCAAGAGTGTGAATTGCGTCGGAGAAGCTGAAGTTATTCTGTGGATATTAATTTGTAAAACGTAAGTAATTTGTTATTAATTAGAATTTTACTTTTCTAATTATTTCATTGTTTAAATTAAGATTTAGTAAACAATAAATGGAAATGCTAATTCAAGCCTCTTATGGTGAAGACAAATTATTTGTCGATATTCCTGAGCCATATATAAATATATGATGATTTTATTGCTGCAGGTATTGTTTGTGAATATTTTAAGTTTCAGTTTTCCGTTAAAATTGTTGTAGAATAGTTACATACTTATTTTGTACTTTATAACTTATTTAATTTTGTGATCTTAGCTACCAAGGAGTTTAAAATTGAAAACTCACACAACATTCTTCTTGAGGTAAATGGATATAGGATAAAAGAAACGCAATTCAGGTCTGTCGTCCTACAGTTCTGCAATTCTTCAGCATTTGTGGTTGATATTGTTTTAAAAGGTAAATATATGGAATACAGCTGTGTGTAAAATAATGGTAGTGCCCTTATATTTAGAAATAATGCTAGTCTAAAAATTTCGGATCTGTTAAATTCATTATTATTCCTATACGAACTTTCCCCACTGAAGGAAACTGAGTACAAATTTAGAAGCAGTGTTGAAAGTACATATAGGAATAATGATGAATTTAACAGATCCGAAATTTTTAGACTAGTATTATTTAACAAAACATGTCTTCATATAAGAGCTCTACTATTTTTTTGCACACAGCTGTAATAGAACTGGAAGATGCTTTTTTTTCAATTCCAATTGAATCATTAATTACGCCACTTACATCACATATATGTAAAGTTAATGATATGAGCTTTATAAACTGGTTGTAATAAAAGTAATGTGTATTACATGTATGTATTTATAGTAATATTTTAATAAAAATGCATTGAAATATTTTAAAATAACAATAACATCCCTTTTTTAAAAACAGACTCATTCAAATAATATTTGTTTGACACGTAAGTATACTTCTTAAATGTGCAAAACTATAATATTCGGATAACTGCATGATGAAAACAAAGTTTGTTTGTATCTGAACAATTCCTTTTTAAGGTGCAAAAATGTAATGTTCGGGTAACTGTTTCATTCAAACAATGATTGTTTGTACCTGAACAACTCCTTTTTGTAGTGCAAAAATGTAATGTTCTGGTAACTGATTGATGCAAACAATGTTTGTTTGTACCTGAACATTGTCTTATTTTGGTCCAAAAATGTTATATTCGGATAACTGTTTGATGCAAATAATGTTTGTTTGTACCTGAACATTTTCTTATTTAGGTCCAAAAATATTTTATTCGGATAACTGATGTTTGCAAACAATGTTTGTTTGTATCTGAACAATTCCTTTTTAAGGAGCAAAAATGTAATGTTCTGGTAACTGATTGATGAAAACAAACATTGTTCACTCACAAACATTATGTTATTGTACATCAAGAGAGAGAGAAAGATAAATTTGCAAATTATATCTGCAAATAGAGAGTGAGAGCGTGTATTTCTGCAAAGTCCCATGCGTTCTCAATATGTGCCAAATAATAATGTGTTGCCAGCAGAGTTTGTTTGGGAAAGCGTTATAAATTTTCTGCGTGTATGTAGATATTTTTTTCTTTCATCGAACCTTTCTTTTAAAAATTAAGTTTCTTAAACCAATTACTAAATTACAAAAAAAAAAAAAAAATATGAAAAGAGAAATGCTCTTAGAAAAGAATTACAATGTTTTGAGTGAATTTCTTAAACCAACTCAATCCCTTTCGAGGCACATACTTTTTGCCACAAATAGTGCCAAAAAGCTAATTTTTATAATTCCTTTCATTGGTACAATTATAATAAGTTCAGAAAAATTAGATAAAAAAATATATTCTTAAGGGGACATACAGGTTACAAATTAAAAAAATTTTTTTTTTCGGGAATTTTTTTCATAGAAGGAAAAAAGATATCGTTTTCAAATTTTGCACATTTATTTATTAACATTTAAAGAATACAACAAAATTTGAGGAAAAAATAAAAAAAAGAAATTAATCCTTGTTTAAGTGTAAAAAATTTTTAACCTATATGTTCCCTTAAAAACTTTTAACAATATTTTGTAAAAAACATTTAAAAAAAATTTCAAAAAATATTTTTACGAATGTTCTAAAAAGTACTTAAAAAAAAAGATTTCGAAAAAGTTGGTCAAAAATTTTTAAGAAATTTAAAAAAATTTCAAAAATATCAATATTTATTTAAAAAAGACTAAAAAATGCAGTTTCAAAATGAAATTATTAAAATAAAAAAAAATTATAAAAATATATTAAAAAATAAAAACAACAAAACAAACTTAAAAGCAACAAAAAAATTAAAAAAAAAAAATAAAAAAAAATTAAAAGAAGGTTAAAAAAACAGTTAAAAAAATTATGATAACACATTTTATTTAAATGCAAAAACAAAAAAAAAAAAAAACAAAACAATTAAAAAAAAAATTAAAAAAAAAATTAAAAAAGAAATTAAAAAAGAAATTAAAAAAGAAATTAAAAAAAATAAAAAAAAATTAAAAAAAATTAAAAAAAATTAAAAAAAAAAATAAAAAAAAATTAAAAAAAAATTAAAAAAAAATTAAAAGAAAATAAAAAAAAATTAAAAAAAAATTAAAAAAAAATTAAAAAAAAATTTTAAAAAAAATAAAAAAAAATTAAAAAAGAATTTCAAAAAAATTACAAAAAAAAATAAAAAAAATAACAAAATTAATAAAAAAATAAATAAAAAAAAAATTAAAAAATTAAAAAAAAAAATTAAAAAAGTAAAAAAATTAAAAAAAAAATTAATTAAAAAAAAATTTTAATATTGAAAACAAGTTTTTCGAGCTCTAGGCCAAGCATGTTGTCAACAATCATGTGTGTTTATCACATAAAAAAACAACAAAGTCTTTCATAAGAAAAAAATGGTCTCCACGCCATCTTAGGTGTACCATCAGTTAAACTAACTGAACCCTAAAATGAAAAAAAAAAAAATAAATAACTGGCCATTTCAGCCCTTGAAAGGACTTTGACCTAGCTTCTTATGATCAATTGTGTTGTGCGTGTTATTAAGTTTGTACACAATTGACCGAGAAATGGACCTACATGCTTAACGCCGACTCCGAACGGCGATGAACGGAATGTTCTTATTCTCAAGAAGCTTTACATGGCATTTTGATTACTCTCTGAGGTTTGCCATTGTCTGCAGAGAGGTGGCGGCCGTACAGAAAAATTATTTTAATTCAAATAATTTTCTGTCTGGCTGGGGTTCGAACCTGGGTCTCCAAGGTTCTTTGACATAGCGGCCACGCACTTTAACCAACTACGCCACGGACACCACCTACCCTAAAATGGAAGTGTGGAAAAAAAGGGAGGAGCTAAACAGCAAAAATAACAACAACTTCAATGTGCTCTGATAGCAGTAAACCGCTGTGATCGAATTTCGAAGATGCACATGAATTAAGGCTATACCTAAAAGTATGATACGATCTAGGTTGTTAACCTTAGTACAGTATGCATCAAAAAGTAGATAAGAACTCAGTTACAAAAATTCCAGCGTTCTCTGCCAAAAACAAATTCCGGGTAACTTTCTCGGCATATTGGCAGTATATGTAGAACCTAAGTAGCTTGAGTGGATCACAGTGTAAAGTCATACAAAGGCTACTGATGAGTTAGTGTAGGGGCCAATGAAACAGTCTGTATAGTCAAGCTGTGTGATTTGCTCTATACAGAGCCGTTGTTGTTGTTGTTGGTTGTTCTTCATGTTGTCTTGTTGACAACATGCTTGGCCTAGAGCTCGAAAAACTTGTTTTCAATATAAATAATTAGAGGCCGTATACAAAATATTAATATTAAAAAATTTTAATAAAAAATTAAAAATTATAATTTGAAAACTCGATGAATCTGGTCTAAAAATGTTGTATGAATTTTTTTTCTATCATGGATCAATGAGGCTATCTCGTGTTGCCGTAGGAAAGGTAGATACATCCCTCCAAAGATTTCTACTGCCTTTTTACTTAACGAAAGACTCTGGTAAAACTCGATCTTGGTTTCGGGTGGACTTCGGAGAACACGGAAAAATACTTAAAGCTAGTGAAAAATTAAAATTTCGTTGCACTTTGTTTTTGATCCTCTTTTGTTATCAGCTCACCGTATACGCAATCACAGAGATGTTTTTTCGAGGGCTGTAAGGTTTCTATTCTCTAATGGGCTGTCAATAAAGCTCGATGCTTATCACAATTATAACTTAATCCCACTTTTAAATTTATTGCAACTGACTGTCTCTCTGAATCGGAAATAAAGTGACGCTAAGCATTTTTGTACCATCATCAAAAAACTACGAACGAATACCTCAAAATATAACTACAAAAGTACGAAACGAAACACCTTTCGAAGTCAATTAAAGTAATTTCAGAACTTTTTTTTTTGTTTCGTTTTGTTTTAACCTCCAAACATCGAACCACGTAATTTTTATAATTATGAAAACCAATTCAAACTAGTTTGAATTCGGCAGAAGAGTGCGATTTGGAGCAAAAAAGAAGTAACAAAAAAAAAAAGGAAAAAAAGAGATCGATGCTAAGAATACCGACCGACACTTCCGAAGAGTAGAGTTAAAAAATTAAAAAAAAAACAAAAAAAGATAAGTATTCAAGTATCGATCGATTCTATAGACTAGTTGGAGTTAATAACGCTGTTTTGAAATGTTTTTTTCTTCTCTTTATGATTGTAGGCCGGTCAGCTTTGAGAGTGTGAATTACTCAGTGAACGTGAACAACCCTAAATCTTCACGAACTTCACATGAAACTTTTTACTCACATAATTATTGCGTTGATTGATCTTTTTTGCACTAAACATTAAACTTTATTTTAAGCTTTTTAGCCAAATTAACTTAACCAAAAGAAATACTCGAGATAAAGAAGGACACATTTATTAAATATGATCTCAGCGCCCAAAAAAAATTGATGCTGACTAATTTGCACTCAACAGCTGTTCGTTCAACAACGGCTGCACGCTAAACTCTCAACGTAGATGCACACCATCATCATCAACATCATCATCATTAGCATTGAACGTAAAGAATCTCAATGATTTCACAATTTGGAATTCTTGACTCTTTTTCCTCATCAGGCTAGTAGCAGTTCGTCTTATTTAACTCATCTCATTGCTATATAAACGTATTTTTATACCGCTGACCTTTGCGTCAATGTCCTCAAAACCTTGAACGCGTCAACCGAGAATAAAATTTTTTTTTTTACAAACAACAATACAATGGTTTAAAAAAAGAGCTTTAAACGAAAACAACGTAAAGTCTTACATCCACTCACAACGCTTCGCATTCAAGTCACCGGCTTGAATTTTTTTCATTCATTGCTCCTTGAATGCGGTTTAACTTGATGTTGATGCAGTTATTGTTGAAGTTTAAGATGATGTAGTTACTGTTGTTGTTGTAATTGCTGTAATTGTTGCAATTGTTGACTGGCACAAAAAAAAACCTGACTGTGTAATCAACAGCTATAGTTGAAAAACTTTTTTCTTCGGCAATGAAAGCTAATGGGTTAATAAAAATTATAATAAATACAGGGTGCCTTTGCTAGGCAGATGTTTTATTTTGTTTTTTTAATTTTGCTCCCAAAGGTTCTTATGGTTGTCACTATGATTGAGTAGGACATAAGCTCTTTTCCATCTATACAGTGTTCAAGCCTAAATTTCGCAAAGATATCTACATCTATGTTATATTGATGCACATACCTATCATTGAGTATCCACACTGACATATATACCTACACTAAGGGAAAAAAATATTAAATTTATCCAAAAACTTTTTTAATTTATCCAAAAAGCGAGTCATTTTTGCACCAATAACGCATTTGAATAAATCGACTACGTAAATATTTAAAATTTATTTGAATACTTTTTTAATTAAATTAAATATTTAAATATTTAAACAGAATTAATAAAAAATATATTAAAATTATGCACGAATTTTTTTAAAATATCTTTCAAATATTTACTATTTGAAAATAAACTATCGCATTTAAAGAAAATTTGAATAAAAATATTGAAATTAAAAAAAAAACATATTTAAATTGAATATGTTAATAATGGTTTTATGGTATTATTTTCTTCATATTGCGTTCATCAAATGCCATTGCCTGTATAATTTATTATCGCTTCACTTTTTTCGTTCTCTAATTTATACTATTTTTGACAGTTGGTGCACTAATATTGCACCAACTGTCAAACATAGTATAAATTACAGAACGAAAAAGCAATGTACAAAATTGTTTAGGCAGAAGCAAATTATGCAGGTAATTGACAATCGGTCCAAGATATTCCTGAAAATACCGAGTTGTCACTCCACCCTACATAATTTAATTTCTTTGCCAAACATGCATAATATATTACTCCTGAAACAATAACTAAATGAGAACTATGAGAACTGTAAGAACTGCAAATGCAAGAAATAAACTCAGGAACAAAGTGCGATGCTGTTGCTGCTTGTCGGAGTATGTGTGTAAGTGTGCGATGCTGTTGCTGCTTGCTTGTATGGAATATGTGTGTACGTTTGTGGTATAAATAAAATTCAAATACGGGAAAAAAACGAGTTGTAGGGAAAATATTTGATTTATCCACGTAAATATTTAAATAAAATTGATACTCAGGCGTGGATAATGTTAATATGCGTTATTTCCCTTAGTGTATGTATAGTACCATGCTTATTCTTATATAAAAGCAAATAAATTTTTAATAGAAGATCCAGAAAGCTCTATGGGTTAGATCTCTAAAACTACTCCACAAGTATTTTTTTTTTATCTTACGAAGGCAATTTGGGAAGTTATTGAATTTTTTAATTTTCCGCGTAGTAACTTTAAATGCAACACTGATCCTGTCAACTACCATCTGTAAATAAACTACTGTCAAAATTTCAGCTCGCTGCAACGCTTAGTTTGTGTTTGGCAGCCATTGACAGCAGACGATCTTGTGAATTTTGGCGAAAATGGAAAAAAGTGAATTTCGTGTGTGCAGCCAAGCCAAGGAAAGCTTGATAAATACTATGTGCACCATTTATTGGAATGATTCACAAGTGGTTTATTGAATTTCGATGTGATCGTTCTGGACGCCCAAACGAGGTCACCAAACGAGAAATGGTCACTAAAATTCGCGATATCGTGTTGGCAGATCGCAGAGTTAAAATGCGCAAGATTGCTGAGGCCGTAGGCATCTCAGACGAACGGTGTGGAACATTTTGCGAAATCATTTGGGTATGAAAAAATTTTCCGCAAGATGGGTTTTGCTCACTTTCGACCATAAACGCGATCGTGTGACTGATTCAAAGGCGTGTTTGCCGTTGTTGAACAAAGATAAAAAGGATTTTTTCCGGCGATTAGTAACCATGGACGAAACATGAATCCATCACTACACACCAGAGACAAAGGAACAGTCGAAACAGTGGACTTTTCCGACCGAACGTGCTCCGAAGAAGGCGAAGACGGTCGGAAAAATTATAGCCACAGTATTTTGGGATAAACCCGGTATAATCTACATACATCGATTACCTTTCACCAAAAAGCCGAATTGGACCGTTTCAACGACGCTTTGAAAGAGAAACGTCCCCATTTGGCGAGGAAAAAAGTGCTCTTCCATCAAGACAATGTGCTCGTTCACACATGCCCAGTTCCCATGGCAAAATTCTATGAACTGCAGTACGAATTGCTTCCTTATCCTGCATATTTTCCAGATTTGACCCCAGCGACTATTTTCTGTTTCCAAACCTGAAAAAATGGCTCGGAGGTTTTCAAGAGATTCACCACCAGAAAGGAGCTCATCATCGAAACAGAGACCTATTTTGAGGCCCTTCCCAAAACGTATTTTTCGAATGGGATCAAAGAATTGAAGGAAAGTTGGACGAAGTGTATCGAGCTAAAAGGAGACTATATTGAAAAATAAAACTTTTTTTGCCATAAAAATCATTCCTTGTTTCATATTTCGCGGAATTATCCAACGGCCCTCGTAGCTTTGAACCAAGGCTTTCAGGAGCCCTACTTCGTATTGCGATGCGTAAATCAATGCGTTGCGAAAATGAAACGCGATGCGCATTCAAATAGCAAATCGCACGTGGTTATCGCATTAGAGAGTACCGATTACGCTATTTTGCGATTTTTTTTTTCGCATTGCATTACAGAGTAGGGCCCATGGGTTGTTCCTATTTAGTCATGTCTGTATTGGTTCAAATATGGGGTCATAGACTAGTGTGAAGGAAAGAGCAATGGAGTGAAAAAAGCGTGGAGTAAAGACGTAGAAACATGTGAATTATAATTTGAGCCTTAAGTTCAATCTATTCAAGTTACTAAACCATCCTCCTCACAAACTTCTCCACTACCAACTACAACTTTTAAGTCATAAATATTGATCAATTTTAAATTTCATTACATTAGAAATGAGTAAGGAAATACAGATAAGTTAAAGCGTAGGCTCATTGCCTGATCGGGATACGAACCCGAGTTCCAAGTCTACCAATTAATAAATATAAAAGATTCGACTTTCAGGTTGAAAAATTGCATACAAGGCGAACAGGCAGGGTTGGGAGGCTGTAGAATCCGGAAATTTTTTCAACCCCATCATTTCTGACGTGCATTGAATTGGTTTTGAATTCCTAGGGAGATCACCAACATTTACAAATTCTAAAAAAAATAAAGATGATTAACTTTGTTGACATTCACTCTCGATGTCCTCAAAAATATTACGTCATGAAGAAGTTTTGGTCATAGTTTTCTGATCAGAGGTTCTAATTTAACTAAAAAATTTTTTCAAGTCAAGAGGTATCGGAAGGGTAGGAGGGAATTGGTGTAAGAGGTTTGCAATTATCTAGAAAATATTTTTCGCCTGCTAATCAAATTTTTATTGTTGAACTGTGATATTTTTGGAATACATATAGAATGCATGACTCTTGGTGTAGATAAGATTTGATATCTTGTGTTCTAATGTATTTTTAAATATAACGAAAAAAAATTGCAAAGTTCATCAACTGGCTATAATTTCAATCAAATGACTTTCGTTTTGTAATAAATAAATGATAAGTAGAAAAAAAGGAAAATATTTTCTTACAATTTTTCCTTTTAACTAGCACCATTTTGCAAATTCTACTGCAAAGTTACGTACTAAAGATGGCTTTTCATGAACTTCCATTCCACATAGGTGAAAAGCCTATGTATAAATATCTGGAATTTACAGCAAATAGTGAAAACTGCATTCAAATCCACGCAGCGTTGTGAAGTTATTGCAGCCTAAGTTTATGTGTGTGTGTGACAGAGAGAGAGAGAGGGAAAGAGAGCTAGATTTTATAAAGAAATTTAATATATTTTGGTGTGGCGTCCGTGGCGTAGTTGGTTAAAGTGCGTGGCCGCTATGAGACCGCTAAAGAACCTGGAGACCCAGGTTTGAACCCCAGCAGCGACAGAAAATTATTTGAATTAAAATTATTTTTCTGTACGGCCGCCACCTCTCTGCAGAAAATGGCAAACCTCAGAGAGTAATCAAAATGCCATGTAAAGCTTCTTGAGAACGAGAACATTCCGTTCATCGCCGTTCGGAGTCGGCGTTAAGCATGTAGGTCCGGTTCTCGGTCAATTGTGTACAAACTTAATAACACGCACAACACAATTGATCAAGAAGCTATGTCAAAGTCCTTTCAAGGGCTGAAATGGCCAGTTATTTAATTATTTTATTTTTTTAACCAGCAGTTGGAACAGTTCACAGCAACGGTTGAACCGAACAATCCACGGCAAATTACTAAAAACTACATTAAAATCAATCTAGCGGTTTTGAAGGCCGAAATAGTATGAGAGAGAGAATAAGAGAAATTTTGTGGAGATTAAAATATTAAATTGTAAAAATCATGCTTCTTGACATTGTCTTTCTTAGTATTAAAAACAAAGAATTACACAGCAAAAAAAAAAAAAAAAAAAATTCTTAGTAACATAATAAAACGCGAAAGAGAGCACGATGCGTTTGTCACTTTAAAAAAATCTGGAGAACCAATCGAATGAAAAAAATTTAAGCAGAGTTATAAAAAGCTGATGCGAATAAATCATATAGGCTACATGAATTAAGTCAAAGTGGTCTTAGAACCGTTATAGGATAAAAAGAGAGTTTCTTACTAAAAAAAAAACAACGATTTAGTCATTTCAGACCTTCAAAGAAGAGAAATTTGCCATTTTCTGCAGAGAGTTGATGGTCTATCAGAAAATTGAGCTTTCAGGCTTTTTAGCAGATAAGAACTTATTAGCGGAAAAATCAGGTAGGGGAAATGGTATAGTTATTGGCCAGGTAAGCAACTTCAAGCTCTAAAAATCCAATTAATAATAAATTTCTCAGTTAGAAATAAATAAAAATGATGACAAATGATATTATATTAATGTATTTATTAGATAAGACGTCTTTTATACATTTTTATTTAGCATTAGGAACAAAATTAACAAAAAAAAAAAACGTAAAACTTATAACTGCAGTTCAGTTATTGGCCATGAGATCATACAGTAATTGGCCACATCGAAAAATAAAATCTAAATTGAAACTTGATCATTTCTTTAACAATTAAATCATATTTTCTTGATCATCTTCATCCTCAAAAGATTCAGAATCATCACCTTCATTCAACAAAAAACATTTATGACATATAAAGTCAGAAAGCTCATCGTCATCTGGAATTTGATCTTTGTGTTGATAGGTATGCAATGACGATGATAATACTTATTACAAGCATCACATAGGGTTTTATTTTTAACAGCTAGAAGCTGGCACGTACCACTTCTCTATTTGATCTTTGGTTTACCACTGTCGTTTTCATTTTCAGTCTCAATGCTAATATTTTCATAGTTTTTGTTTCCTTTTTTTACTTCTTTCCTACACCTTTACCTTTATCTGTCTTCAGAACATTTTCTCTCCGTGCAGCTGCCTTCACCTTTCTTTTTCTTTTTCTTTCCAATTTTTGATTTTTTTTTTGCTTTTCTAATTCTTTTTTTCAACGAATGATCTTAAATTCTCGGAGATAAAGACAAAGGGGGTTTTTTCAGTCTTTCGAATAAACTCTCTCTTACTTTCTGGGGCATTCTGTAGGTAATTATTCTGTAGGTGACATTTTTAAAAAGCTTTTAGCTATCCCTGATCCGGCCTATTATTGACAAAAGGAGTAACGAGTGGATTATTAGTCAACAATTTTTAAACTGTCTCGAAAACATCATCTGACTTCATAGGAAAGCCTTTACGAGACATTTTCCTTTCGAGATATCGCAGACACTGCGATAGTATTTTCTTCTTCATATATCAAAAAAGGTGTTGGCCCAAATTAAGATTTTGAAGTAGACTTTTTGAGCTTAAACTGTAAAGTACCTGTTGGTATATTATATTTTTTTGCGACTGCTTTCAAAGACATTGTTTTTGTTTTGGTTTTTTTATAAAGCCTCGTCAAAGGCCTCTGTTTTTTGTATTGTGGTATCTTCGGCATTATTTTTTCCTTACGAATCTGATATAAAAAAAACAAAAAAATAATTTTAAGCTAATTTATTCAAAATGAAAAAAAGAATATAGTAATTGGCCTACTTTTTCTAAAGGGTTTTCAATTAAGGACTTGACAACTTTTTTTTTAAATAAAACGCTAACCATTTGAGATATTTCAAAAACTTTATTATCGGCTTGAAGTACAATCAAAACATTTATGAATGGAACTCAACTTCGTTCATATGGCCACCGCGGGCACGTATGCAGCGGTCGATTCGTTGGAACCAATTTTCGATGACTCGGCCACAAATTTCAGCCCAAAACGGCCGCTATTTCGCGTTCAATGTTGGCTCTGAGTTCTTCCAACGTCGTTGGCTTGTTGGCATAGACCAATGGCTTGACGTAGCCCACAAGAAAATAGTCTTGAGGAGTTTAATCGCTCGAACGAGGCGGCAAATCAAGTGGCCCATTTCTTGAGATAACACGATCATCAAATTTACTCTTCAATAAATCGGTTGTTACGTGTGTTGTGTGGCTTGTGACACCTTCCTGTTGGAACCACATGTCGTCCAGGTCCATATCTTCCAATTCGAGCCAAAAATAATCAGTAATCATTGCGCGATAACGATGACCATTCACAGTAACGTTACGATCGTTATTGTCGACGAAAAAATATGGTCCAATGACGCCGCCGGTATGCAAACCGCACCAAACCGCATCAAACAGTTATTTTTTGAGGATGAAGTATTGATTCATGAAGCACATGTGGATTTACCCGACCAATAACGCATATTTTGCTTATTGACGAACCCATTGAGCCAAAAATGAGCTTTGCAGACGTTGTTCGTTCGTCTACTTTACCATGATGAAAATGTTGAGTATACGGAATAAATTGACAGTGACAATTCGATGGTTAGTTAGAAAGGGTGCGTTCAGAAATTTAATTCAAAGCTGTCAAGTCCCTATTGGAGAACCCTGTATATTTAAAAAATCTCTAAGAAAAATTTGCGACCAAAAAAGTCGCGATAAAAAAGTCGCTTAAAATCAGTTTGATAAGTAGGAGTACATTTTGAAACAAAAAAAAAAATATTTCCACAGAAGACTAGATTGCAAGTAAAAAAAAAAATGTCTCACTAATTTCAATCGAATGTTACTTATATTTGGGACCTTGCGACCAAATCGAGACTTCTAGACATTGCTAGAATAAATAGCAGCCTAAGTGCTGCAGTTAGCTTGAGAAAAAAAAAGAAACGCAAACAAAACGTCACGAAAAACCTGAATAAAAACTGACTCAATTGTTTTAATTTTTGTCGCACGCTCTTTGTGTCGCTTACCTTCCGGTCGCATTTGAACACAACGCGCTCGCCACCTCTCCTTCACTCGTGCTATCTTCTTGCGGTATTGCGCTCGCTCTAATCTAATAAATATTCTTTTCCTTCCCATTCCCTGCTTGCTTTTATGCATTGAGTTCGCATACGTATTTTCTAATTCTTCTCTTAACTCGCGGTTCATTTCGAAAAGAAGCAAAAACCAAAAAAAAAAAGAAAAGAACGAAAAAAGAAAAAATAATAAAAACAAGAATTATTTATATAGAATGTGGCGTTCTAAACGTAAGCCAAATAACAAAAACAAAAATTTTTTGGTGATGACCTTGAAAAAGCTCTATCGAAATATCGAGTGCAATCAACTTTTCCACATGAATTTTGTTGTTGTTGTTGTTGTTTTAAATTCGTACGTTTGTTGTTTGTTGTGTTGCTGCTGCTGTTGTTGTTGTTGTTATTGTTTTTGTAGTTTGTTGTTGCTGTCGGTTTTTTTATTATTATATTTAAGGTTAGGTTTGCTTCTATTTTTTCGGCATTGTTCTAGTGGGTATTGTAATTGTTGGTGTTGTTGTTGTTGTTGTTATTGTTTATATAATGTTTAGAATTTTTTAATAAATATCAATGACTTGTAAATGTTTTTCAGCGTTTTCTAGCAAAGTTCAAGCAATGTGTGCGACTGTTTCAAGCATAATGTTGAACTTGTATAGTTTCTATGGGGGAGAAAGGGCGTAGGACACCAATTTCACCGCTTACCTAGTCAACTTCCGCTACCCCACGGCTTAAAAAAACGAGGAGTCATTTACTGATTCAGTCATTTACTTCTTCAAGTCATGTCACCCCAATACCTCTTCACCTCACCCCAAACGCCAACGCCACCACATTCACACTATGTCGTTGCTTTGTTTCCCTTTTTTAACATTTCAATTTATTTCGGCGTAGTTGAGTCAAATTTTTTAAATTTGTTAGAATAGAAGAATATTGCAGTCAGTGTGGTTGGTATTCTTTGAGAGATTGTGAAATACCAAATGGCGTTTGGTTTTTTTTTTAAGTATTAAAAATTGTTTGTGTTTTATGTTAATTTCATTTAAATATAATAAAAAAAAGAGAATTTTTCAAATAGAGGATCTATAAAAATCGTGTTACTTTATATTTTGGAACATTTCATAAATTCATGAACCAGTAGGTTGTGAAATTGGAATGGATTAGAAAAAACAAAAAAAAAAACAACATTGTACTTATTTTTTATACCTACTATTATTTTATTCTAATATTCTATTTTATTTGTCATAATCTATGTTTTGAAATTCTCTTCTGTATTGAGAGAAATATGGGATTTAATCATTAAACAGCAAGGAACTTTTCTCTCAGACCTGACCGCCTCCAAAGTCTTGAAAATCTGTAGATACATAAATTATTTCTAATCGCACTTAATCATTATCATTGTTATCATCATCGTCATCAGCTTCTGTAGATTTATTTTTATTTTTTTTTGTCTTAAGAAACAGATTAAAGCGATTCTTGTCTTTCAATAACTGATTTTTACATTCACATTCATTTTGTTCGTTCAACAAATTTCATTTAATTAATTTATTGTATTAATAATGACTTTTTGGAATTTGAAAAACGTTGCCTACCTCAGATCAGCGATGCCCACAAAAATTGTGTGAAGCGTACAACAACAAATACAGCAAAAGACCAACATCAACAACAAAGTTTTGTTTATAAGGCACAGTGATGAATTACCAACAACGAAAAACACAAAAAACCAGCAATAAAAATATGAATTGTGAGCGGTCGTTGCATTTACCAACAATTAAAAGGACATTCAATCAATAACGCTTTCAGTACTTGCGATCCCTCACAAACGCTATATGTTAATAGTCGATAGGTGCCTGAATCCACAAGAAAACAGAAATGAGCTGGAACAGAATTAAAATATTAAAGTCCTTGAAAAGAGTGGAAAGAGTTAGGTGCTGGGCATCGCTGCTCTAGATGACAATGTTGATAATGGCCAATGAATTTATTTAAAGTCGCTTTTAGAAATATTCATCCAAACTTTTATTAGTGAAATAAAGTTTGTAGGTATTCTGTATTTAATATAAATCAACTTGTAGTGAATTTTCTTCAAACATTTTTACTCCATTTTCTTCATTGTCACGTCTATTGGACGTATAAAATAACTGATTTCGGTGCATCAAAAATACCTTTTCGTACTTTAATTTTTTTAAAAAATAATGTCTTTCCTCTATTAGATCTCTATTACGTCTTTGAATTGCTTTTTTAATAAAATTGGTCAAACATTTGTCGTCTACATTCGTGATACATCCAATCACGTCACAGACAATTTCAAAGTTTTGAGTAACACTGGTCTATGAAATACTTTTTTAACATTTTTATCATACTTTTTTTATCATCAATCATTATGGATCCCTAAAACCATGTCTTTCAGAAAGTAATTTTTTTAATAAAACTTCAAAAAACAGTTTTATTCCTTTTTCTCTACCAAATCTGGACAATGAATCCCAGTAAAGCAAATCGAATCAACCAAATGTAGTCTTTGAAAAATTTTCAAAAAAATTTGCTCGCCTCTGGTTTGTGTCTAATCGGGTATTTCATATCATGTATCAAAACCACAATCAAACAATGTCACAAACCAATTTCTTCCGCTTATATCTTCTTTTCACTCTTCTATAAATTCTTGTCTAAAAAATCAAATCCATCAAATTCTATGATCTACAAGGGCGTACCGAGGCAATTAGTATTGGGGAGTTTCGGCCGACTGGATGCTCTTAAATCCCGATTTATTTTTTTAAATACAACATAGCTGAATCAACTAAAGTTACTCATCCGTTCCATCAATGTAAATTAATCTTGTAAGTGAATTGGCCGAGTGAAGTTCGTTAAAGGTACGACTAAAAGTGAATTGGCCGACTGAAGATAGTTTTGGGTATGACTTAAAATGAAATAGCCGACTAAAGTTGGTTTTAGTTATGAAAATGACAATAAAGGGTACGACTGACTTTGATGGGTTCATAATTATTGTTAATAAAAATCAATAAACATAAAATTGAATAAATTTCAGTAAAAAATAACAATTAGGCAGAATCTACAAAACTAAGGGGGTAGACTACCCCCTGCAAGTTTTGCCCCTGATGATCTATGAAATTTCCTTCAGTAAAATTTCGTCCACCAACTGTGGTACTTACCAAATATGTTTTACATAATCTGGTCTATGAATTGTTTTTCATTCTAATTTGGTCTTCCAAATCTGATTTGACCATTTCTTGACTACAAAATATGTCTAATCAAACCACGTTACTTACCCATTTTCTTAATCCAGAATTTTGTTTTTTTAGTTTTAGAACTCCATGTACTTTTATTTCTCCATGATGCCTGAAACTGATATTTCAAATACAATATTTCTTATAAAATAATGGTTGCCAACCCTCACGTCTCATGCTATAGTAAGTCTTAAATATGGCCAGCTACATCGTTTTTATAAAAGCTGATCGACCAAATCATGCCACATACTATGCCACAGACCTGAGATCATGTCTTCACTACCAAATATGGCCCGTCAAACCATACCACTTTCTCAATTTAAAAACTTTTCTCAAAAAAAACAAGTTATCTGGTCCTTAACTATTCCATCACATCTCTTTGTTGCCGTTTAATCTGTTGTACCGAATCTTGTATAACAGACCACATCTGATCCACCAAACCATATCATGGACTAACTTCAGGATACTGAATTCCTATTTTTAATTTTTTGTTTTGGGAATCCTTCCTTCTACAAGCAAATCTTAACTGTTACCAGATTTAAGGTCTATCAAATCAATTACACGAAATCTGTTCTTTGAAATCTTTTCAAATTAAATTTCGTCTTCCAAATTTGGTTCACTATGTATATCTCAAATACCAAACCCGAACTATATAACCTGGTCTATAAACAGTTTTTCAATTTAATTGGGCCTTTATTGCCAAATCTGTTCTTATCATATCTTTACTACCAAATATGGCTTGTTAAACCATGTCGAAGACCAATATTCTCAATTCAGATTTTTTTTAAAACCTCCTTTATTTTGCAAAATCTGCTTTATTCTTATACACCAAATCGTATACACCAAATCCGATCTTCCAAGTAAAGTTGAGCCATCTAAAGTCTAGTCCTTCACATCTCATAGTTTGACAAGTTTATGCAAGTTACTGAATTAAATCTGGTCAACCAGATTTATTGGTTCACAGATTTATTAAATCTGTGGCATGATGTCCACAGATCCATTTTTAAAATTCAGAATTTTTTTTTTCATCTTTAAAGACCTTATTTCCTTCTTTGACTACTTCTATTGTCTACCACTATTTTCCAATGTAATTACAAGTCAAATCTTGTTCGACCAAATATTGATTTGACTCCCATTTTTAAAGACCCTTCAGGTCCATCATTTCTTATCCACCAAACTCTTTGTCCACTAGGCCATCTCGCCTATAGGCAAAAAAAAAAAAAAAAAATGTCGCCGCACACCAGATAATCTGTAACATTATTGAAAGAAAGTTTCGGGAAAAAATTTTTTTTTTACCGAAGGTAGGGGTCGCGCATCGACATATTTCTTTATAACCCCGGTACTTATAGTCCGATCATAAAGAATGATATGTTTGTGTTTTTGTCTCAGGAAGACCTTTTTTTTGTTTTTAAAACTGATTGACCTCAGTTGACCCCTTATATTACTGACCCACCACACCTCAGTTTCTACAATCTTAATGTACCATTTTGATTTCAGAAATGGAAGCCCGTAAGTTTTATTTTCGAAACTTTCTTTCAATAATGCTTTAGATTAGTGCGGCGAAATTTATTTTTTCGAGACGGTCTAATGTCCAATCTCTAAAATCCTTTTGTTCTATGAAATATTTAGTTTAAGTTTTTAAATAAAATAATGTTAATGATCATAGACCAATTTCAGAATCAAGGATTTTTTCTAAATTTAAATTTCAGAGTTTAGGTCTTCATGTAGAAAATGTCTATCAAAATGGTTTATGAAATATATCCTCCGAATATTGTGTTTAAATCTTTTTTTTTTTAACTGTAGCCCGTTTTCTTTATGTTAACTTCTCCATGTTCTCTATAATTAACTTTTTTAAGGTTTAATTGAAATAAAACTTTGAAAAAAAAAAATACTATAACTAGCCCATTGTAGTTTTTTTTTGTTTTTAATTTCGACTGTATCCGTTAACGTTGAATTCAGAACATTTTTTGGTTGTTTATAGATTTTTAGTTGGAGAAATGTGATAATTTAGTTACTAGTATGTCTAATTGTAGTTTACGTCGCATATCAACCAATCTGAATAATTTTTTAATAAAAATTTCGACATTTTTTTTTTCCGAAAAAACTTGAAACTTTTATTCAAGTTTTTCTTCCATATCTTTGACATTTACAGTCCGATATTGAAGAATGATATATAAATGTTTTTGTTTCGAGGAGTCCTTTTGCTCTGAAAGTCATTGGGGTCAAGCACCCCATTCTAGTACTTACACACCAGATCCTATTTTCTACCATCTTTATGTACCATTCTAAGGTCATAAAGTGAAAGCCCGCAAAAAATTATTAAACTCTTCCTAAGAAAGTATACCGATTATCCCAGTAGAACTATTAAAAAAAAGTTCTTTAATTTTTTTTGTCGAACGTAGGGTTTCTTCTCTTAAATTTTTCGTCATATCATCGACATATACGATCCGATCTCAAAGAATGATATATAGACATTAATTGACTCGAGGAGAACACATATTTTGCTCTAAAGGTCATTGGGGTCAAGGACCCCGTTCAAGCACTTATCAGATATTAATTTCTACAACATGAATTACAAAAATAAGAGTCAAATCAAATAAAGTGTTTATGAGTCGAAGCCCAATACCTCGAAGGCCCTCACCATATGGTACATTTTAATTTACATTTTTTTATCATTGAAATAAAACACAGAATATCCTTCCACAGAAATATCCTTAGTATTTGGCTTAAAACTTTTTGTATTCAATAGTTTTTCGTGTCTATAAAACCCGAAAAGAGTTTGAGTTATTGGTCAAATCATCAACATTAACTCTGTCGTTTGTTGATTCTTTCGGTCGATATTTTTTTTTAAGTATGTTTGGGTAGAAATCTTTGCAGATAGTTTTTTTTTTATTACTCCTAATGTGCTATTTTTCCACATTATTGCTGGACGTAATTACAAAAAAATGTTTTACGACATTTTAGCACAAAAACAAAAAAAAAAAAAAAGAACGAATAACAAAATATATAAAAATAGAACTGCTGAGCTTCACTTTTGACATTTTGTGTCGCCATGTTGTACGTATGCTTCTCTGACTACTTCTTCCACTTCTACTACTTCTTTTGGTTCTCTGCTATTTACTCCTGCTGCTGCTGGTGGTTGCAGTCATTTTTATGACTGTTTTTAGTGTTTTTTTTTTGTTTTTTTTTTATGGATTGTCTTTGTTTTCATGCTTGTACGCGGCAGTTTCTAGAAATCTTTCTAGATAAGCTTTTTATGGTTTTTTTTATTTATTTTTTTGAAACTTTGTTTCGCAAAAACTTAAGCAACCACATGTTTTGGTCAGTTGATATTAAGTGTGAGAATTTAAGTTTCAAAATTTTAATATGAATTTATGTTAATTTTTTCAACATTTTCTTTGATGGGTTTTATAGTTCGCACTAACTTTATAATAATTGTGGTTTCTTGTTTTTTCGTAAGATGATGAAATTCGATCTAAATTTTTAGTATGGTTTAGAGACAAAAGAGCTTAAAGCACAAAATACACTCTTTAAAGACTTGACTGCATCTTTTGGCGTGACATCGTTTCCAGGTTTCCAGAAAAGTGTTTCTAGTAAAGTCGCTGGTTCTGAGTCCCACTGACAAAAATAGTCAATAAGTTCATGACGTAATGAGGCCACGGAGAGAGCGGCTACAAGATCGAAAATGCATCAATCATGCAACGGCGTGAAATTATAACTCCGTGACTTTGTATGCTACGGTAAATTTTATGGAGTGACAGAAAAGCTGATGTTTTCGATCATATGACAAAAATGAAAAAAAAAAACAAAAATAATGGCGTCTTCTCACGGAACCCCATTAAATAAACCAAATGAGCCAAATGCAATAGAAATATAATTTTATATATAGACATAAAAGGATATATATTTATTTTATATATATATTTTTTTTTAAATAATACAACAAAAAAAAATTAAAAAAATAAAAAAAAGTTTTAAAAAAAAAATTTTAAAATATTAAAAAATAAAAAAATAAAAAATAAAATTATTAAAAAAACAAAAAAAAATTAAATAAAATTCAAACAAATTAAAAAAAAATAAAATAAAAAATTAAAAAAAAATTAAAAAGAAATTTAAAAAAAATTTTTAAAAAATTACAAATATTAAAAATTAAAAATATTAAAAAAATAAAAAAAAAAATTAAAAAATAAAAATATTAAAAAAAGGAAAATTCAAAAAAAAAAAAAAATAAAAAAATAATAAAAATTGAAAAAAATAAAAAAAAAATTAAAGAAATATAAAAGAATTTCAAAAAATTAAAACTAAATGAAAAAAAGTTAAAAAAATTAAAAACAAATAAAATTAAAAAAAATTAAAGAAATAAAACTAACTATTAACAAATTAAAAAAATAAAAAAAAATTCAAAATAATAAAAAAAATTAAAAAACTAAAAAATACAAAAAAATCAAAAAAAAAAAATAAATTAAAAAGAACAACAAATTTTTATATTTCATTTAAATTTTTTGTATTCAAAAATAACAAATATTAGGATAAGGATTCGGGCAAGAATGAGGGCAAAGAATGAGGGCAAGGATTTAGACAAAAATTAGGACCAGGAATAAGTAAGGTATACATTTGGACAGAGATTGTAGCATAGATTTGAAAAAGAATTAGGACAAGGCTTCCAACAAGGAATGAGAAAAGGACTTTGACAAAGATTGGGACAAAGGTAGGGACAAAGGTAGGGACAAATATTTTGAAACACCTAAAAAGTATTGTGTTAAGAAAGAAAGGACAAGAACAAGATATGGGTCAAGCAATTAAACAACGACTTCGACACACAAAGGAGAAGACTTCGACACATTTTAGGACAAAGATTGATAATCTTTTCTCTTTTCTCGATTGGACAAGGAAAGGAATTCGAACCAGGATAAGGTGTGGAATTTGGGCACGGCTTACATGAAGAGTTTGAACAAAAAATAGGACATATATTAGCACAAATATAAGAATAAGGATAAGCATGAGGAGCATTTTGGAAACTGCCCAACATATAAAAACATAACCTCCAAAAAAATAATACAACCAAAATTAACAGCCGTTACCACCCCGCAATTCTTTATATTTTTTTGCGAAAACTCCAGTTTTTTTTTTACATATCATTTCGAAGTTCTAAAGCGTCATTTTGCTGTTGTCCATGTTGATTAATTGCAAAACTTGTAGTTCTTATGCGTATCACCCAGAAGCACTTTCCCAACTTTGTTTATGTAACTAATACATTAACCAAGAATATGCAAGAAACCACGAACAAATTTATCAGTAGCCGCGTCGCCAAGATATCCTCTTGATTAATGATCCCATATTTTGATGAAATGTACAAAGTTTTGTTTTTATTTTTTTTTTCTTCTTTCTTTTTGTTTCCCTTTGGTATTAGTACAAAAAGCAAACCAATCTAAGCTAATGAAACTAGTAGTTATTTTATTAATGGTTTGAGAAAAAGTTGTTTAGAGCATGTTAATCAGTTGGTTGTTGAAGTTTACTCAAAGTTTTTAACATCTAAGCTACTCTATAGCCAATTACCCGCTGGTAAAAATTTGTCATTGGCCCTAGTGTAATGCAGAACTGTAAGCGGCATTAGACACGAACTGTTGTGTTTGTTAAGACTCAAAAACATAAGGAATATTTTAAATAATTTTAACCTAAATTTAGGCCTAAATTGTAACAGAAAAATTACGGAATGTTATTGTGAATGTTATTTTCACCGTCATTTGCTTTCTATTGGTTCGTTTCTGTATGTTTTCCTTCATATTAGAGGCTACGTTATAAGCAAAATAAGACTTGACTGAATAGGTTTTCAACCTAAAATCTTTCGTTCAAAGCTAAAAAGTCCTTCCAAACAATTGTTCGTTTATCCAAAAAACCAATCCTACACCTCTCATTAATACACCTCGGAGCCCCGCAGTTTCATCGTAATAAATAAAGAACGTATGTATTTATTTGCCACTAGGTAGCTAAGCTGGTGTGCTTTTATCCCTCATTTAAATACGAATAAAAAATGTGTTGAAAATAATGAATTTTTTCAAAATCTGTTCTTTTTCCCTTGTGTCTAATGTAATGAGCAAAGCTTGTCTAATTTGCTTAATTAGTTCTGTATCTTTTTATAGACCGTTGTTTCATAATCGAATCACTTGAGATACGAGTATAACTTTGCTACATGTTACAATCACGCAATTATAAACGTGTAAAAAACAAGAACATATTTTTTAATTATATTTTTTTAAATTTTCTTACATGATTCTTGAATGAAAAAAGTTTAATAAATCCTTCAATCAATTTTATTAATCTTGAAAATAAACATTTCGTTGGATATAATATAACAAAGCTTAATTTTGATACATGGTATAGGGAGAATAAAATCGACCTAATGTAGTGGCCAGCTCTTTCACCTCACCTAAACCCAATAGAAAATATTTGGGCAGACATTAAAAATGCAGTAAGTGCAGTTAATCCCAAAAATAGTAAGAAACTTTGGGGAAAAGTGAGAGAAGTCTGGAGTGTAAAACCTATTAAGAGTTAATTTTATGCAACGCAGATCAGTGAGATGTATCGAGGCGTGGTACGTTACTTTATTTCAATAAATACTGATGCTATAATAATTTAATTTGATTCCGATGCAAAAGTTTGTCCAAATTTTTTCGCCTCTATAAGACCCTATCTCTATAGGTCATACAAGTGCGAAATTTTGCTTCTACATGCAATCCAGTTACCGAATTTTGGTTTCCAAAATCGACAAAGAAAATCCGGTTTTAAATTCGTTTACGGCGATTAAAAATGTTTTATAAAATTAAGTTTAAAAGTGACTGATTGATATTTCTTTCAGGTTGTGTAGTCTTTTCACAAAAATTTTTTTTTTTTTTTTTATGAAAAGATCCACGCAATTCTTCCCCTATGAGGGGTAACAAAAAGAACGGATGGCTTATTAATTCGATGTTTTGATTACTCAAAAACGACTTCGTGAAGTTAAATTCGTAAAGCCGAAGATAATTTAGCAAAGACATAAACCAATATCTCTTCTCAGTGCCATGAACCTAACATTAACTACTTTTCAAAAATTTCCAACTCAAAATCCTAACTGTGCCAAAATGAGTCATATATTCAGCGTTTCAGATTTGAGAATTCTGTCATTGAAAAGTAGTACCATGAACCTAACATTTACTACTTTTCAAAACTTTCCAATGGCCAAAATCGTTACATGGAATAGCTTATTTGCATTTTTTTAAATTTAAAAACAATTTTTAAAAGTATCCTCTTAAATTCTCAACTTTTCTGTGTTTTCCAAGTCGATGTCAAAGTGATTACCTTACAAATGAAGTTAAATTCGTAGTGTCGTTAGTTTAATTCGTACCCATAGTTAAATTCATACATTGCAAAAAAGTAGGAATTTATCTTAGTGCAGAGTAGAAATATTGGTTTGTGACTTTGCTAAGTTATCATCGGATTTAAGAATTTGACTTCACGCAGCTCAAAAAAGCTTTTGTTTGATCTGATTTGTGGGAGCTCGCATTATCTTGATAAAGACTATTATCCTTATTTCTCGGAACACTTCTGGCAAAAAAATGGTTGTGTTCTACGAGTTTGAAGTGGTACCGTGGCCGCACCACCAGGTTTTTTAGAAGAGACAGGAGACCATTTGCTTCGCGGTGCTTCGAGCTCGAACAACTTTGTTGAATTTGGTTTGTCTTGCAAGACTGATACAGTCGACTGTTGTTTACTTTCAGGCTCATTTGCTTAGATCTATATATGTATTTTTATATACATCTTTTGAAGCACCGTGACTGTATTTCTTGAGCGTTCCTTTGCACCAACTGACGCGAGCCTTGTTTTGAGTGATTGTCAAATAATGTGAAATCCAACGTGAACAAATTTTTTTCAGAACTATGAGTTCATGTTAAATGGTATGTATACTGGTGAAAGTAATGCCCAGGGATGCCTCAATGTCAAGGTATGTCACATGACGATCAAACATCAGTTCGCGCACAGCATAAATGTTTTGTGGACCAACAACTAATTTTGGACGCCCTTCACGAAATTCGTCAGTGAGCAATGTACGGCCGCGCTTGAATTCTTGGTACCACCGATATATAGATGATTTTGATGGTGCTTCATCACCAAAATTCGAATAGAGTTCATCAATGCACTCTTGTTGACATAAATCACTTTGAAAGTTGTAAAAAATGTATCTCTTGTTAAGATAAATCACTTTGAAAGTTGTAAAAAATAATCACACGAAAATGTTCACGTGTTAAATCCAATTTTTTGCTGAAACACAATTTTAATCGCACTGTAAAAGTTGTGAGTACGTATACATAAGTTAAAAAATGTCAAACTAATATTTCTAATGGAAACATCAGTTTAACTAGAAAAACATTAGTGCTGCCAGATCCCAAAATATAAGTAGCATCCTCCGTATTAAGCGCTCCGATTAAAAGGATACAAAGTTGACTAATTTTTAAGCATATAAAGGGGAAAAGGCTCTGAAACTTTTCAAAAAATCTTAAAATTATATATTTTAAAATAAATTATGGTGCTGATGGTAAATGCATGGTACCACAATTAAACCAAGAATTGACAAAGACCGGAGAACCATCATAATTAAATGAGCCAAGAACTCGATACAGTAGTACAGAGCTTATTGAAAAGCTCTTTGTTATTGTCAGAATATAAGAATATCTAGAAGAACTGTTCAAAAGCACAAATACATACATACTCGTTATTTCTAATTCTTTGTTGTTGTTGCTACTTTATGACAACGATGACGGCTACTTCAAGTACCTGACTCTAGCTGATTACAGTGGAGGGCGAACAAATTGCTCATTAGTAACACTAAAACATTATAACCATCGTCATTATGATGGTTATTTGTGTTGTTATTGCTGTTGTTGTTGTTGTTGCTATTTTTGTTGTTGTTGTTGTTGGTATTGTTATTATTTGTAGCACAGTTATTGTAATGCTGGCTCCTGTTGTTTTGTTTTTGTGCTGCTTAAAACGAAGCACAATAAACTTAACGAACTCGAAGTCAGAACAACATAACAGAACAGCCGAACAATGCTGCCATATTTTTCTGAACTTTTTCTTATATATGTTTATTAAAAAAAAAAAAACAAAAAAGTATGCATATGTATTTTTAAACAAATATTATTTAAAGAAATCCAGGTCATTTGCGTTAAAAGCAGGATCAAAATATTGTGATAAAAAAAAAACGATAAAAATAAATGTAAACATTTTTGTTTAGTGATCTTTCTTCCGCAATTTTATGTCATTCTTGCACACAAACGCACACAGAAATTCTTAAAAAATTTGACACTCAAATGCAAATAATTTTGGCGTAAGATTTAAATTTTTTTTTCTGTAATTTTCGTACAATGCACATTACGTCAAGAGAAACCGTTAAGTAATTAATACATATTCGCTAATTTTTCCCGTAAATAAACGGGCAAAAAAATCAAGAATTTCTTACAAAATTAAATAATTGCTGCCTTTTTCTTTCCTCTTTTTTTAATTTCTTTCTTTACGAATTTTAAGCTGCGAATCAGCTGTTTTGTAACTTTAAGTACATGACGTAAATTTCATTCCTAAAAGCAAATTTTGACTAAACCTGGCAACGCTTTCGCCTCATAATTTCTTCATTCCTTCTAAATAGCAAAGACTTAATTTTATTTATTACTTTGAATCTGTATAAAATGCAAAATTTAAAAATTTTAGAAATTCCTTTTTGAAATTTATAGCAAAATAAATAATAATACAAAAATTCAAAATTTCATAATAATCACGCAAAACTGTAGCGAAAATAAATGAGGAACAACAAAAAAAAAAACGAAACAGTTTAACGTAATTCTTTCCGCTTAAAATAAAATTCATAAAATTGTCACGTAATTTGGCTGCGTTTGTAATGGTTTTTTTTGGTTAATATTGTTGTTTTTTATTTAATTTAATTTTCGGATCCACTGAAAATTTAACAAAAGAAATCAAATAAGACTAAGTTCAAATTTGAAAAAAAAGCAAACATGTGGCAACAGTTATTATTGCGGTGGTTGTTCGTGACGCTGCTGCTGCTGCCAGTTCATGACGCAACAAATACGTACTCGACAAAGAAAACGAAAATTTTAAATTGCATTTTTGATTTTGGCTTATGGAAGAGACCGTTTTCGTTGAAAGATTCCAAAAAATGAATTAAGCCGTTTGGGGTTGTGGTACATAAAGGGGGTATCAACAAGAGATGCATGATTTGGTTTTTGAATTAAACGAACAATTGTTTGGATATCTTTTAAATTTTTATTGTATTATAAAGAAGGCACATAGAGATTACGTATCAAATACAATATCTGTCAAATGGCCGCCTTAGCTTAGGTTGTAGACCCAAATCCTTTTTTCGAAATTTTCGGTCTCTTTTTCGCATAACTGTGGCTCTATTTTGGGGATAGCAACTTCAATGTCTGCTTTGAGAGTTGAAATTTTTTTGCAGATGGTTAGCGCACATAACCTTACTCTTAACATAACCCCCCAAGGAAAAGTGTGTCAAATCGCAAGATCTTTCTGGCCAATCGATGTCTCCAAAACATGAAATTACGCGACCAAAACTCTGAAATTGTAGAGAAATTTGTGGATGAGATCGTTTTATAACTTAAATTGACTAAGGTAAAGGCTTAATACTTGTCTTAGATCAATGTCGGGCATTCTGTCGCTCGCGGGCAAAGAGCTTTCTCTGCCGCCACACGAACGCTGCTAAAGCTTCACACGTACGCTGTTAGAGCTTTATACACACTGTTTTAGCATTGGAAAGCTTTTGAATGCACAAATACACATAAATGCCCACCAATGTCTTAGATTCAAATTCACATGTTTCTAAAGCTCTCCACTACGTTTAGAATATCCTACACATTTTTCGCTTGATTTCCCCTTCCTTGCCACTAATCTCTCAACCCATTTTCGAACTTGACTGAATAGGTATAACATGGCTGGTAAAAAACAAAATATATATGGAGAACTCCTTTTTAAATCAGCCACCCCCTCCCCCCCTACCCATTTCAATTTACATCCAAAAAATTTTTTAACCACATGAAAGTCTTGAAGTCTAGGTTTTGATGCATTTTGTAAAAAAAAGAAGAATTCTAACCTCAAAACTACTGTTTGAAGCAAATGCATGTCACAAAAAAATTGACATTTTGAAAATACAATATTTTTTGAAATACCACCCTTCTGTCGACATGACCTCAATAAAAAAGAACGATTAGACATCTTGATGGATAAAGAATTAATGAATCACTTTCAAATTCATTATTCGGTGGTTTTTTAGGTTTCTGAAGTCATATATTATGTAGAATCACTATTTCATACATAACCTCAAAAAAAAAAAATTAATTTTCTTCCCGAACATAAAGTCAACAGATCACTGTCGAATTCACTATACAAGGGTTTTCAGAGTCGCCAAACACGAATATCGAGTCAAATATGAGAGGGAATCTCATTGTTCAGCAAGGAAATTAATTTTTTTGAGGTTATGTATGAAATAATGATTCTACATAATATGGAACTTGATAATCGTGTTGAAAAAAAAACCACCAAATAATGAATTTGAAAGTGATTCTTAATTCATCAATCGTTCTTTTTATCGAGGTTATGTACGCTAGAAGGGTGGTATTTAATTTCTGACCTCCGATTTGGTTTCAGCGCGGCCGGACGGTATAAAAAACTAGACTATTGAAAAAATTTGTTCATGTGCTCAGACATTTTTTGGATACAAATTGAAATGCGAAGGGGGGGTTGGCTAATTTTTAAAAGAATTCCCCATATATATATATTCCAATACAAACCATATATTTGTTCACCTTTATTTCAAGTAATAAAAGTCCTCGTTTCCAAATTTAAGTCTAAAGTTGCCGCCGTCTTTACATAAAAAAATCTTTAAACCGATCCATATGAGCACATAAAACATTTTTGGCCCTCGAATTTTAATATTACAAAGTTACCGGGCCATGTTTTTTCTTTGAAAGGTTCCAATACATGACAGTTTTGACACATTTTAAGGGAGCCTAGTTTTCAAATTCTGACAATAAACTTTTTTCATATTGAAAGTGGGGCGTGTATATGTTAAATCCTTAATATCAAGTTGTAACAAAATAGATCCCTATATATTTTTATAGAAAGTAGATAACAAATTGCCTGGTGAATTGAAAAAGTGATCAAGGGTGATTTAAATTTTTGTGTTTCTATGATTACTGGGCGTAGCAGTTGACCGTTACCTTTAAACGATGGCAGTTGACCGTTACCTTTAAACGATGTCAAGACAAAATGTCCACGACCAAGATGCTCAATTTGGTCAACACTCGTTATATCAAAACGGTGATGACCATCCAAAAAATGGATGTAACGCCATCATTGGGCGATTGAAAAGGTGATTTTAAGATTTTTTCTATAATTGTCTTATGGCCATAACTCATTTTAAGCTTGTGGTCACTTTCGAGACGGTTACTAGTCCCAAATATATTCTTGAGCGCTATGTTCGGGCACCGCTTGTATCATATATGGAAAGTAGTCGTAGTACAGCCTGATTTCAAAATAGAGTCACTTACATTCAGCTTCATAAATTAGTAATTGCTTCGGTCTCTTGTAATGTCTCGCCCACTTTTTGCATGGATCTTGTAACAGACCCTACCCACCCATGTGCCAAATGATATCAAGTATTAAAAGTTAAGTTCTACAATCCTTGTCCCTTGTCCCGCCCACTTTTCACATATTAACTCCAGCTTAACTCATAATTAATCATGAAAAGCTTTCGAGGCGAGACGCTTTAAGTTTTGTTTTTAGGTTATGTTGAAAAAGAACATTTGGGGGGTGTAAGTCGGTCGACTTATAAATACGAGCTGTAAAATGTGGTTTAAATCGAACCAAATTTTGCAGACATACTTACATGATATATTAGATAACTAAGAGAATAGCGAATACTTTCGATTTTTAATATTTTTACTTTACTCTTTTAAGGGAAGGGTTCCCTCATTTTGGACTAAAAAATCGATTTTTTTTTTTTTGCAAAAAATGAAAGCCACATATGAGTAGAATATGTGTGTAAATGGATTTTTCGATTCGACGAATATTTTTCGAATGGCAACGTCTTGAAGACACCTATCTCACGCGCGCTACGTCCAAACTAAACTTTTAAAAAAACTTCAAACGCGCTTATCTCGAAACCACGTTTTCCGATCTAACTAAAACTCTCAGGCCCGATCCATTGATCCGATTCTCTTTATCTAAGAACTGTTTGGAAGTGCATGCTTTTTTGTACGCCCTGAACTAACATCATGTATAAAACTTATTTATTTATATTTTTTTAACGTTGTTGAAATGGAAAAAAACAAGCCAAATTTGAACTTTTAGTTCTAATGTTCATTATTCAATGAATTTTACATGGATAATAACAATTTTAGTTCCAGTCATAGAAAATATCATTATCTTTAAGTAATAACAACAATTCTTGATTTCAGTCCACCACAAGAAGCGGCAGAATTTTAGTTAGGACACCATGTTTCGCGCGCAGGGGCCCACGGAAATGTGCATTTTGTAGCCGCCATTTTGAATTTTTTCAACTTTTTCACTTTTTTAAATTCTCTGATAATAAACTAATATAATCATCAAAACCAAAAGTTCGTACGCCTTTTCATTGTCCTACAACAAAAATACAAACTTTGCCTTATTTTTGTCCATAATGAGGGAACCCTTCCCTTAATTACTTATAACCACTCTTGAAGCTACCCCAACTAACAATTGAACTGCTAAGAAGCTATTTCGAGGAACAGTTCTTCTTCGTAAACACTTGTGCGGAGCTCATTTGGAACACTTTAGAACAGTGGTGTTCACACGCATACTACTACAATTTTCGACTTTTGTACTTGTGTTTGTAGCTGTCTCTGCACTGACAAAAATTGTTGTGTATTAAGCAAGAATTGTGTTATAATTATCATTGTCATCATCTTATAATTATCAGTATCATTATCCTTGTCACTATCATCATCATTATTATTATTATAATTCCGTAAATAAGGCATTTTCATATGCCTCAAACATTTCGTGCAGTGCAAAACACACGACCAAGTGGCACGAACCTTCCAGCTTGTAGCTTCAGCGCCAACTGATTAAGAGAACTTCGTGCATTCGATCATGTACGTGTTTCGATTCTTGAATAAAGCTCTCGAGTCTCACTACGCGTGGTACTACGTGAACATCATGCTTTAGAAGTTTGCTCTCGTATGACAGCCTCGTTCTGTTTTCGTACTGAACTTCGAAAAATTGCTTCTATAAAACTTATACGGAGCACACTTACGAGGATTCGCTCTCACAAGAGCAGCCTATTTCTAGTAGGTACGAGTACTCGTAGGTTGATAGACTGATTGAAAGAAATCAAAAGATTTTTAAAAATTTTTCAGTTTCTCGCGAAAATTCTTCATCCATTTACCTTTATACTTTTTTCTTTTCGCATTCTTATATTTCAGCATAGATATTATACTCATAAGAAGCTGAGAATGATAACAAATTCTTATATATTGGAAATCACTTTAAGCACACTCGTATTTGAAGGCTTCGTGACACTCCAAGCCAATGCAGTATCGCCTAGATTGGCCTATTTTCTAATTTTTCTAATATTGAATGCATATCGATTTATTTTGGAAATAACTTCCTTAATGTACTTTGCACGAACTTCTCGTGAAGCAAGCAATGCAAGTTCGCTCACCAAAATTTGAAACTTGCTTACGTCGTACACTGAAAGGAGTATCCAGGTAGAAAACACTTTGTCTCACAAATTCGGAGAGACTTCTCATCTCAGCTTCAGGTTATACTCCCATCACCTTGATAAATTACTTCTAAACAGCTTCTCGAGAAGCAAGCATCAGAAACTCATTCAACAAAATTTGAAACTTGCTTTCACTAGTACTTTACAGGAACTATCAAGGGAGAAGAATACTTTCGTTCACAAGTTCGGAGTTGCTTCTTGTCTCTGTTTCGTCTCACAAGCATTTGCGAAGCCTATACAAGATTATACTCGCACAATCTCTATTAATTGTTTCGCAAGAGCTTCTCGAAAAGCAGGTTCGTTCAACAAAATTTGGAACTTGTCATCAGAAGTTCTAACGAATTATAATTGAGGGAGAAAATTTGGAACTTGTAGCATTATCGACGTAGAAACCTCTAAGAATGTCGAAAATGCAACTTTTATGACGTCTAAGGTTTTTTACCTTTTGAGTCACTTCTTTTTACTTACAACTTTTTACATAAGCCCAAGAGTGTATGATTAAAAAAAATTCTTACATCACAAAATCAATAAAAAAGTCTTTTAAATTTTAAGCATGTTCTTTGTACAAATAAACTTCGTCTTTTCTACTGCGTCACCCCACCTCTTCACCACCTCATGATCACTTTAATGCTACTCTGCTGCTCCGTTGCATATAAATTGCACAATCCACACCCACACGAGCACTCTTTTCTTTTTACTTACAACAATGTTTTGTTGCGCGTTTTTTTTTTTTTTTTTATTTAATTTTAAATGTTGCCTCCAAAGTAGCCAAAGCTTGTCGGAGTTGCAAGCGGCTAAAGTTGCAAACATGCATTTTTCTGCAGAGTGTAGAAAACTTTTTTAACTTATGTATACATTGCATTTAAGTTGTTGTTGCTGTGTGTGGATGTTTGTGTGTGTGTGTGTAAAATCTTGCTACTGCAGCTAGTTAAAGAAATAAAAAAGTAATAGTCTAAAAGTGCATAAATTTATGAGACATCAAAATGACAATTTAACGAGCGTTGAATACGTAATTTTTTTTTGTTCATTCAACCTATTGTGGCCCGAAGAACTATTGTTGGTGGACTATTGCTGTAATTGCTATTGTTGCTTCTGCATTGTTGGCTGCTTTTAACGGTTTAAGTGTTGCGGGCCTTGGTAACAGTCTAAAATTAGGCTACTCAGCTAAAAAGTTTCCATTTTTTTAATAAATGTGAGGAACATATTAGAATTTGTCAAAAAAATTATTTTTATTCAATCTAAACGAATTTGTTTTCGTTGTATACAAAACTTGGCCAAACAGACCAATTCCGTGAAAGCAGAAGAATTGGTATATTCTTCTGCTCTAACATATACTCTTCTTCTCTAACACATATTCTTCTGCCCACACTAAAACTTTGCCACCCCAATATTCAGAAGAACCACAGCTTTTTATGTCCCCAAAGAATAGCAGAAGAATATATGAAAATAATTGGGATTCTTAGCCTTTAGATGATATACCGGCTGCATAATACTTTCGTCAGACCTGTACTGTCTTATGCTTAGGTGACATGGTCTAAAACCCGAGAAGGGATCAAGCGAAAATAGCGCTTTCTGAACTCTTAAAGTTTTCTGAGGACTACCTCCGATTCATATCCATGACCTAATGGTAGTCAATCTCCGCCTATATAGACTTTTTTCATTGAAAAGTTTTGATTTTGAATCTCCTCTATAGTATATCCTCCTCATCTATTCTCAATCAGTACCCTCAAGCAAGGCGGTGAAAATTGCACGTCCCTACAAGTATTGGTTTAATAAATACTTCTCTGTAATATCCCTCCGCGGCATTACTGGGAATGCCATCCCGAAACGACTTAGTATGTTTTATGTATCGATCTAAAATGGAGGAGGTCATGGGAGTGTAAATATTTCGAGGAAACACCTACAAATCCCAATCTTTTAGCTCCTTTCCACTCCGTTTGCAATTAAACACCACAATTATTCAAGCGGATATACTTGCCATGGACGGAGGTGCTAAAATGATCAATTCAAATCACCAGGCAGAACTATTTTTATCTTTTAGATAGACAAGCTACTCACAAAGCACTCAAATCGTCGTATCAAAAAAATTTGTGGCTCTTTTAAGAGACCCCTTAAACCTTGATGATAATCACAAGGTTTTAAACAAGGAGTTTCAACACCATTCACAGGACCGGAACCATTCTGTGGTGCTTGTAGAACTCCCTTAAAAAACATGCCAAAACAATCACTCTATCAAATGAAAACGATTTCAGGTAAAACACACTAAGGCGCAATTGCACTAGTTACATATTTTCTGAACTCTTATAATAAAATCTAAATTCCCTATAAAGTTCCGTAAAAAGGACCCCAGTATAATGAAGAAAATTATAATTGAACAATGTAAGTAGACCGTTATATCTACTTAAAATGAACCTGTCTGTAAATTCTCTAAGTAGACTCCGCCTGAAGGATGCAGAAACCTCTAGAGTCTTGACATATCCTCACTGAATGCTCAGACCATTCTTGAAGTAAGGAATGGAGTGAAAAAAGCCATAGAGGAGAAAGAATAATGCATTTCACGCTAAATATCTGTGTTTACCGAGTGCCAAATCTATCGAAGCATCTTTCAAGCAGAAATCTGCGCTATAGAATCCACTCAAATTACATCACGGATAACGAATAGCCAAGGTGCAATAAAACCACTCTATAGTGCAACGATAAAATTAAGATCTGCTTAGAACTGTCGCCAAGCTCTCCAAAGGATAAGTCATCTCCAAAGATGCAAATAACCTACTGCGTCCCAAGTCATCGCGACATAGAGAGATGTTGCCCAAGTTGCTCGTTTCTCTTACCTAGTCTAAGGACGGGGAACTTTGACAGTGAATAAGTTTCGGTCAGAAATCATGCCGATTTTAGCCTCCCAAGTAAAGGGTGCGCCATCTAACTTTTTTTTTCAACTAGTGCTTATTTCGTGAATGGTAACATTTAGCACATGTCTGATTTGACAGATAATTAGTTTTATCCTTCTGCTGAACGAATATGTTTGTGTATACGCTTGAACAACGCTGGGAAATATTGCGACATTACTTTGAAAACCATGGTAATGTTGCATAATGTGTGCGGAAATTGCGTACGGATTTTGGAAGAACAGAAGCACCGTCAGCTCCGTATGTTCGTTATCTTGTGGAAAAAGTGAAATAAACTGGCATCCTCATCGATAAACCAAAGCGTGAAAAGCCAAAAACAGTGCGTACACCCGAGAATATTGCTGCTGTGGCAGAAAGTGTGCGTGAAGCGGCATCAACATCAATTCTCCGTTGTTCGCAACAATTGAACATTTCGGAGACATCATTGAGACGAATTTTGCATAAAGACCTTGGTATGACGCCAGACAAAGTCCAATTGGTTCATGAGTTGAAGCCAACTGACCATCCAATGCGTTTTCGCTTCGCTGAGTGGGCCTGCGATCGACTTATAGAAGATGCCGATTTTGCCAAAAAAAAAATCATCTTTTCAGATGAAGCTCATATTGATCTTGGCGGGTATGTAAACAAGCAAAATTGTCGCATTTGGGGCACAGAAAACCCGCACGCATACATTGAAAAGCCGATGCACCCAAAACGAGTCACTGTTTGGTGCGGATTCTGGTCCAGAGGCACAATTGGGCCATTTTTTTTCGAAAATGAGTAAGGAGTGGCCGTTACAGTCAATGGCCATCGTTATCGGGCCATGTTGAACGAATTTTTGTTCACAAAAATTGAAGAGGAGGATATTGGCAATATTTGGTTTCAACAGGACGGCGCTACGTGCCTCACAGCCGAAGCTACACTCGATGTTTTGCGCCCTGTTTTTGAAGATCGCATTATCAGCCGCAGAGCTGATGTCGTTTGGCCACCTCGGAGCTGCGATTTGACACCGTTGAACTATTATTTGTGGGGTGCCCTCAAAGATAAGTGTTACGCCGACAAGCCAGAGACAATTGACGCTTTAAAAGACAATATTCGTGAAGCCATTCACATTCGTGGTGAAATACAGCTGCACACAATCGATAATGTGCTTACAAATTGGACCGATCGTGTAGGCTACTGCATGGCCAGCCGAGGCAGCCATTTGAAATTATTTTCCATTATTAACCGGAAGGATTGTACATTCAAATAATAAAAGAAATTTGAGAAAATATTCATTAGTTTTTTTTTATAGCATTTTCAAAAAAAAAAAAAGTTATTTGGCGGACCCTTTATAACAAAATCTAAAAGCCAGCATTGTACTGCTTTAACTACTTAGGTGTAACGCAAGAAGTCTTAGGGGCGTTTTTTTTCACTAGATGCTAAGTCGAGAATGTATTTTCACCGGGATTTAGAATAGATGCTCGCAATATTTCGTTTTCTTCAATCCATGAGAAAACGGTGAGAATGGCAAACTTTGAATTCTTTCGGGTGAGAATGCAACCTTAGCGAGCAAGTCAAAGTTGGGTTCCTAGCGGCCTTAGCAGATCAGATTTTCATCATTTTTTTGACAATTTCGTTTCTTCACGTCATTCCCAGCGTTTTTCTGTGCAATTATGGAAAATTTGGATTATTTGAATGATTTACAAAATCGTTTCGATCACTTTGTAGAGATAGAGAATGAGTATTTGGGGCGTGAACGATGCCAATATAAAATGCTGCCCATAACTATTGTGGATAAATGGGATGACGACGACTTCGTATACCGCTTTCGGTTAAAGAAAAGAACAGTCGCTACCGTATTAATATTAAATGAAGATTCTTTGAAATTTCGTGGTGAACAGTGGTTATTATAGATTGTTCCATTGCCCATTTATGAATTGGTTTTGCTTCTTTCAGCAGTTCGCACCACATAACACCAATTACAATGTTGCTGATCGCATTACGATCTTATGCGCTCGATTCCATGGAGGTGGCTGATTTCGAAGGAGTTTGTTTTGCTTCCGTGAGCCGGTAATAAAACGAGTTTCTTTAGCACCGAACTGAAAACTCCTCATCCGAAATTGAAAAGCTTAATTAAGACGTCTTGCCTATGTCTATTTGAAAAGAAACAGACTCAGTTTTCAGAATTCAATTTCGTTTTCTTTAGTTCTTCAAGACCCCATTTTTCGATCCAAGGTTGTGGTAGAACTATATGTGATGGAGAAAAATTAAGTTTAGATCCGAGATCAGCGTTCCTAAAGTAACTTTTTAACTTTGAAAAACTGCAAATACTAAAAATATTGCTGTACCGTCTAATATGTAAAATTTTAAAATTTTGAAAAAATATATGATAGTTAAAAAAAAAAATGCATTTATTTTAAAATTTATGTCATAACAACTCCGTGGTTTGTTTTTCCGGTTTATTTAAAGAAATTTTTTAAAATTATTAGGGGTATTCACGATGTGATGTATTAAGTCTTGAGTTATATCGTGTATTTGTGATAGTAAATATATATGTAGTAAATTTTTGACATTCATGAAATGGTAATACATTGAATTTCCAAAATGAAACTTAGTCAAATATAAAAAAGAAAATGTCGTAGTGTATTAACATTAAGTTTTGTTGTATTTGATAAACATAATGTTTTCAAAAGACCATTTTTTTCAAACAAAAGTAACAAAATTTTTTCATGACAATATTAATAAAATAATGAAATACGTATCATACTTTAATTTTTTATTAATTGCTTACTACCTAGAGTTAAAAAAGCATACACATTAGAAATACACTACATCATGAATACCCCTATTGTAAAATTTTGCTGTTTTTTCTCGTACTTAATTTCCCAATACTTCAATGACAAATTTTGTACAGTTTGTTGCAAAAAAATTATAATCTTTGAAGAACCTCAAATAACAAACTAAGCAAATTGCACTGAGATAGATGTGCTTGTCGGATTTATCTTTTTCTACGGTCTCAACATGCCACACAATCTCAGCAAGAACAACAACAACAACAAAAACAACTTTATTAAGTTATGCAATTTCTGTACCCATCTTAAAAGCAAAAATATTCTTGCCAACTTGAGTTTCAAGAAATAAACATAAAAATGCAAAAAGAAATAAAAAAACAAAGAAGTAAAATAAAAATTCAGCCGGTTCTGAAAGCTGCCAGCAACAAATAAAAGTGCTGCAAACATTTTTCCAATATTCTTCTAGTTGTTGTTGTTGATGTCACGGTTGCTGTCTTAGTTGGTCGCGCTGCTCCTCCTTCATTTGCAGTCAGTAGAAAATGAGAAAAAAAAATATTCTAAAATCAGCAACGAAGAAGTTGTAGCAGCGCAGCAACAGCAACAGCAAAAAAATATCTGCACTCTTTACCGTTAACGTAATGGCTAAAACACCGTTTAGAAAACAGCAACAAATACTACAACAACATAGAAATAAAGGAAGAAACAGCAGGGAAAAAAAAACACAAAAACTAAGCACAAGAACGAGCTGGAAAACACGTTCAACAGCTTTAAGCCACAAACGCGCAGCTTTTTGGCCAAGAGCAGCGCTATTAAAGCGCTATGTTAGCTGTTGTTGTTGCTGTTGTTGTCATCGTCTGCGTCATTGCCGTTGTCGTTGCTGTTGTTGTAGCTGAAACTCGTCTTGCCACATTTTGTTGAAGGTGGTGTTGCTTGTTGCGCGTTGCGGCTGTTATTTTTTTGTTGCTTTTTTTTCATTGTTTTGTTGCTTATAACTGCAGCTTCATCGCCATTATAATCATCATCAACGACAATAACAACAAAAAACAACAATATCAACAACGGCAAGAAAAACAGTAAAGCACAATTGGCAGCATAGCTGTTAGCAACTTGGACGCGCAACGTAGTACTCGTAGCATTGAAATTTGTTAGCATTGCGCGCTAGCCTTTAGAGAAAACGGCGAGGCGGCCAAGAAAAACGTGCTAAAGTTGGCTAAATATCTTAAATTATGTATGTTTGAAGCACGATTTTCACTGACTGATTGAGTTGCTTGAAATTTTGTTTTTTTTTCTTGCCTATATTGGTAGATTGTTGAAAATTACTGGGTGGAATTATTTTTGTGGCCTATAGAAAAATGAATGTTAAATTTTTTTTTTACTTCTTATTTGTATAAATGTTAAAAAGAACAAAAATTTGTAATAAAAGTTTTGAGTATTGCTATGAATTAATTTTTTTTAAATGTGCTGCATGAAGCACATAATGCGGCCAATTAAGTTGTTAGGATGAGAGGAAATTGAAAATTTAAGAAATTATTGATGATTTAGTAAATGCTAAAGATGATGTTAGACCGGCAATCAGATTCGTAGTCAATAGGTCTAAAAAAATAGGAGACATTTCAGGCTGTTATCTTAACCCTTAAATGCCCACTATATATTTTTGGATACAACGGAGAAAATAAGCTATTTATTTTAAAATATTGCAAAAATTAAAATGCTGGATATATAGTTTCACTCAGAAAATTACAAGTATAAAACAAAAATTTAATTATTAGCATAACTTTGTTGGTTTGGGAAATATTGACCGTCAAATTCAAAAAATAGTTTTTTTTTTAATTTTACGGGAAGTTCGCTTTTTGACATGAAATATCTTTTAAACTATTAACAATTTTAGAGTAAAAAAAATTACTAGATATCATAAAAAGAATCGTTTACCAAATTTTTCCTTGAACTCCTACAACCAAGCTGATTGATGGTATACGTCGGAATACCCACTGTCTCTTTTTGGATACAACAATGTTTTCTTTAATAACTCGTAAAGAAAAATTTTTTCCAAAAAAAATAAAAACGAGGTCGTGTTCAGGGGATCATTTAGCTCAACATAATTTTTTTTTAATGAAATCGGTGTTCTTAGGCATTTAAGGGTTAAAATTCAACCTTTTACACTTTAAATGCAGCTTTTTCCTAAATCTAATTCATCTTTTTACACTCCAAATTAAACTTTTTACGCATCATATTCAATTTATACCAAGTCTAAATGGCACCTAGTACCATCCTGATGAAAATAAAGGTCGTCTGTGTCCTTATACGCCATCCCCGACCACAAAAAATTATCTTTGTATTGCATTCCAATGACTATAACGGCTCCTCTGTCGTTATTTTCGAAAAAGTATGGTCCTATGACGCCTCAGGCCCACAAAACGCACCAAACAGTCATTCATTTCGAATGCATTGACATCTCCTAAATCACTCGCCAATGTGAAAATGTGCTTCGTTAGAAAATACGATTTTTTACGATTGTGTTTAAATTACCGGCACAATTTCTGTTTTTTAAGACTTCAGAGAACGAACGGTTCCATCGTTCTAGTGATCCATCGTGCAGTTTTTGAGTCAGTTCGACTTTGAACGCTCGCAGATCGAAATTTCTTGAGAACGGTGGCAAATTGAGGTGCTTGGGTCGTTTTCAACACTTCTTTCACTGCGTCAATAACTTCGGTCGTACGGCCGGGACGAAGTCGTTTCGGTGTCTTCACATCTTGCACTGAGCCAGTCTCTTGGAATTTTTTGCCCATATTTTGCCCAAACAAACGTCTTAGAAAGGAACATGATTACCGAGAAAAACTTTTCTGAATTTTTGCCCATCGTAACTGGGAATTTTTGTGAAAAATAAAACGATTCCTGTTCTTTTTTTCATTGTGTATCGTTCTATGGTAAATTTACCGTGCATATTTGTGGCAAATGGTAATATTCGATAACTGCCAAGCGAATAGCTGTTAAATAATACGCCTTTACAAGCCTTCACCACTTGTTGATACACTCGTAATTACTACTTTTTAACTTTTTTGTTGTATTTAATTTTTTTCTTTCTTTGCTAATGCTATTTTTTATTTTTACTTTCTTACTATTTTTATGTTTTTATCTTTAATTTTTTTTTAGTTTTTTCTTTTTTTTGAAATTTTGACGTGACAATGTTACGTTTTGCCGCATAGGTTTCCAAAAAGTTGAAAAAGTAATTTTTTCAAAATGCACCGGCGTTGCATGGAATTGTTACTCGTTGAGTATAGGTTGTGTAAAATAATGGTACGACAGTTAAGTTTAATTTTTTGACTTCATGAAAAAAATAAAAACAAAATTAAAAGCGTCTTTGGGACGCGGAGGGAGTTGCTTAAGCAACGCAACTGAAAATTTGTTTCATAAAATTATAACACGCTATATATAGGTGCTTAGGTTAAAATTATTTTATGCCATTAAATACTGGTCTTTAGGCTTTATGACAAAAATAGACAAAAATTTCATAAAGTCATAAAGCTTTGTAGAGAGCCGCTCCAAGATTGAAAGTGCAGCTTTCATGCAACGGTGTTGCATTAAATTATTACTCGGCATTTTAGTTCACCACAAAGCTCGCTCTTTTTGAGTTCAATCATATGTAATGAACTAATTTGTTCATTTAGTTCGTTCGTTCTTTTTGTTTGTTGCATGTTTTTCTACGTCTGTTCTCTTAGTTCATTAGTTCTTTTAGTTCGTTCGCTCTTTTAGTTTGGTCTTTTAGTTCGATTGGTATTTTAGTTTGTTTTGTTTACTCGTTCATGTTCAGGTATATGAAATGAAAAAAACATGGTCTGCATATGTGATAAAAAAGTGTCTAAAACCAAGGACTCAAACCATAGCTTGGTAAATTAAGTTATTTTTGCTCTCGTTCGTTTTGTTCTTACTCGCTGCAATGTCAATTGAACTAAAATGAACTAAAAGAACGAGAAACACTGAACTATGTAGTTCACGAGTGGGAATCGTTCAATTGAACAAGTTCGTTGAACTCAAGCCTATTCGGTGAGTATATGCCGATATGAGTATATGCGGTACAGCACTCAAAAAATCCCAAGGGGTTTCTCGATGGTTTCTAAAGGTTTTGGGTCCGCTGAATCCGAATCTGAAGTGAGAATTTTCGGGTCACCCTAGGTTTTTGTGCTAAAATGAAATCAATATTTCCTACTGAAGGGGGGGACCGCAGAGGATTAATGTGTATGACCGACCCCCATTACTTTTTCAAAACAAACATTTTTTGCCTTACAACCCATCCCATCCGGCCCCTCCTTATGGGGTCTCCGATTTAAATGATTTTTGTACATTTGTTATATGAAATTTTGCATTTTAGTTTTCACTTGATTGGAAATGAGGAATGAAATTTAAATAGGTTAAAGCGTAAGTACCTTGGCCTAGCCAGGATTCGACCTTTGGGGTGGCAGTCAAGTACGCTACCTATTCGATTACCGAGATTGCCAAAGAATGTTTAAAAAAAAATTTATATAAATTTTATAAAAAATGTACAAGAATCATCGAATTTGTATGGGAGCCCCCATAAGAAGGAGCCGGATGGGATGGGTTCCATGGCAAAAATGTTTCTTTTGAAAAAGTAATGGGGGTCGGTCATACATATTAATCCTCTCCGGTCCCCCCTTAAGTAGGAAATATTGATTTCATTGTAGCACAAAAATCTAGGGTGACCCGAAAAATCTGACTTCAGATTCGGATTCAGCGGACCCAAAACATTTAGAAACCGTTGAGAAACCCCGTAGGATTTTCAAAAACTTAAATTTTCCTGTACAGTGTTATTATACTTATACTTATACTTGGCGTTGCGATAAGAATAAATAAAAAACGAAAAAATTATGATTTAGTCAGGTCGCGGAGATAGCAGCTTATGCAACAAAAATACAATACTGTTGCATGGAATTATTACTCGTGTATTAGAGTTGCTACGGAAATTTTATTTTACAGCAACAAAGAGTGGGCCTTTGACTTCATGACAAAAAAATAACAAAAACTTTTACGACATATTAACATGGAGGTAACCGCTTAATGCAGTAAAAATGCAACAACAAAAAAAAAAAGTTGCATGGAGTTATAACTCCGTGACCTTTGGCGCTACGGTAAATTTTATACAACGACAATAAAGGTGAGGTTTTCGTTCACAAGATAAAAAAAAAAAATCTTTAGCGTCATAAGGCCCCGCAGTTAACCGTTTGATGACACAAAAATGCTACATTGTTGCATGGATTTATTACATGACGCTTAGGTTAATGTTAACTTACCCACACACAAGCAAAAGCAAAATGAAATTCAAAACGAAAACTAAAACATGACAGATATGTTTTTGTTGACAAGGATACAAATCCAAACAAGGATTAGAACAAGAATTAGAAAAAGGATGAGGTCAAGGATTTGTTAAACGATTAAGACCCGGAAAAATATAGGGATTAGGACAAGGGTTTGGATAGATATTGGAAAAAAGGACGATAACAAGGATTTGGTCAAGGACCAGGACAAGGATTCAGACAAGGTTTCATTAATGCCTAAAGTAACTTGAAAATTATTTTTAATTTCAAAACAATCAATTTTACTGATGTTTGAATTGAATTTGTTATAAAGTAATTTTTTAATGACATGGTTTCTCCTGAAAGTTTGTTTTTTTTTTTTTTTTGGTTTTGTGAAAATGTAATGAATCTGTTGCTCAATCTTAAAGTTAAAATGTTGTCGTTCGGATAAATGCATAATATTTTATATATCATGAATTCCATGTCACGCACTGTTACAGCTTGCGAATAATTGCAACTGATTTACATAAGAAGAAATTTTTGCGAAAACTGGTTTGCAATTTTTATTAATTAATTTTTCGGTCTATTTAAAATGTGTAAAGGTTTAATGAATCCACTTATGAATTTCGGTGATATTAAGCAAAATGTAGCGTACGCACGCGCTACAAAATTTTCCCTTTAAAAATTTGATGTCAGCTTCTATCTGAAATTTCTGCGAATTGACTTCAGATAGAATTTTCATATTTTTTTACAGCAATAAGAGGTTATCCAAGATTATATTAGTAGCTTAGTTATTTGAGAAAAAAAAATTATAAAACAATTTTTTCAACTTTAAACACCGTCACGCACATGTTACATTCGTCACGCACAATTACACCGTACGTTCATATTACTGTTACCTTCGACCATATTTACTAAAAACTGAAATACAAAACAAAAGGATAAAAAATTTCTTATTTTCTTTTTTTTAATCTCTTTTATGTCATGACTAGATACATTTAAGAAAAAAATTTGAAAATCAATTGTTTTAATCGATAAAAACTATTCTATTCCATTCGATGCAAAAGTCGATGCTCTCAATCACTGGAAATAAAGGAGCTGGAACTTTGGGGACTCTTCAAATTCTTCAACAGATTCCATGTGTACCTATTCAGGTGTATTCTCATTTCTTATGCAAAGAAATTCGCCTGGCCTTTGAGAGAGTACCCGTAAAGGCTGCACCCGTACATCACCAAGTTCAGTGTTTTTGTGAATATGATTTCTTAAAATGGATTTATTTGAATAATAATTTATATTCCGATTTATTTTTACCCTTAAATGCCCAACAACACCGATATCATTAAAATTATGTTGTGTTATATGATCCCCTGAACACGACCCCGTTTTTATTTTTTTTTTGGAAAAAATTTTTGTTTAAAGAAAACATGGTTGTAAGCAAGTGGGCATTCTGACGTATACCATCAATCAGCTTGGCTGTAGGAGTTCAAGGCAAAAACGTGGAAAACGATTCTTTTTATGATAAATTATGATAATTTAAATGATACTCTAAAATTGTTAATAGTTTAAAAGGTATTTCATGTTAAAAAGCGAATTTTCCGTAAAAATTAAAAAAACTGTTTTTTAATTTGACGGTCAATATTTCCCAAATCAACAAAGTTATGCCAATAATTAAATTTTTGTTTTATATTTACAATTTTCTGAGTGAAACTACATATTCAGCATTTTAATTTTTGCAATATTTTAAAATAATTAGCTTATTTTCTCGTTTGTAGCCAAAAAGTTACACTGGGCATTTAAGGGTTAAATTAAATAAAACCAACTTAGGAGAATTCATATTGACACTTGTCAATAGTTAACCGTCAATTTAGATGTTGACCGTCTAATGCAGATGTAAGTATGGACATTTTTTTAAATGAAGGGTGTAAAAAAAAAAAAAAATAAATAACTGGCCATTTCAGCCCTTGAAAGGACTTTGACCTAGCTTCTTATGATCAATTGTGTTGTGCGTGTTATTAAGTTTGTACACAATTGACCGAGAACCGGACCTACATGCTTAACGCCGACTCCGAACGGCGATGAACGGAATGTTCTTATTCTCAAGAAGCTTTACATGACATTTTGATTACTCTCTGAGGTTTGCCATTGTCTGCAGAGAGTGGCTGCCGTACAGAAAAATTATTTTAATTCAAATAATTTTCTGTCGCTGCTGGGGTTCGAACCTGGGTCTCCAGGTTCTTTGACATAGCGGCCACGCACTTTAACCAACTACGCCACGGACGCCACATGAAGGGTGTATTAATTTCAATTTTTTCGAGTTGTTTTATTTTGGTCACTTTGCTATATATGAGACCCCCCATATCATTACTAATCGTAATACATTTTAATGCCCCTCCTCCCATCTAAATTGGTAACGTAATTTATGAACGACCCCGTAGTGTGTAAAAACTACATTTTTGTATAGAAAAAAGTGTAACATGTGCGAAACGCGTGGAATTTTTTTCAATGGAAATAGTAAAAAAAATGTTTTTCAATCTGGTTTGCCATCTCAATATCCACACATAACAGCATTTTCCGCAAAAAATTTCTTATATTAGAGTCTGCATTGAAACTTATATCAATATTGTCACGCACATGCTACATATTTTCTTAATTTATTTAACTGCTCTTACCACGGTATGTCGTTGATAATTATTTATTCATATATATGTATGATTATTAGGAAAATATTAAAAAATTTGAAGCAAATATTTTTTTTTTTAATTGTTGTAATAAACAGCGCACGCCCTCACGGCAAATATCAAAATAAAACTGCAAAAGTTTTCGCTCAACTTATTCACCACGCGACAGTAAAAAAAAAAAAAAACTACCGTTATCTTGAAAAATACAACTTACAACGTGTTGTCCGAATTCGACAGAATATATTCTATATACATAGTTTCTCTTCTCTCTTTACAATTTGATTTTTGACCTATGAGGTTGACTTTTTGGTGGAATTCGTGATATACAGTCAACGCATGTAAAAATAATTTTTGTTTTTTTTGTCTACATTTGGCTGTCGTTAATGTAGCAAGAACAGCGACTACACACAGCTAAAAATGCAATAAAAAAAAACAACAGTGATGTGCAATAATGCTGCAACACTAACAGTAACGTTGTTTTATTTTTCATTATTTTGTGTAATTTCCGCAGAAAAAAAAATTGAAAATGAAGACAAATAGAAAAACAAAATTTATTTGAAGAAAAACCAATGATAATTTAACTTAACTTGTGTTGTTGCTGTGCACTGACAATTTTCATATGTTGTAGATATGTGTTTGTTTTAAATGAAAAGAGAAGAAGTACATGTTGTTGTTATTGTTGTTTGCATTTATAGCGCTCAGAATGACAGAGCGTTGAGCGCATTTGTTGCAACTTGTATGTAGCTGCAATGCGTTATTTTTGTTGTTGGCTTTGTTGTATTCACTGTTGCTGTATTTGTTGTTGCTCTACGCTTTAAGTATAATTTCCTGTACGCGTGGCAAAGCGAAAAGATATTTTTTTTTGTACAAATTCTGCTGATAACGATGATGCATTATGTGTTGTGTGTGGCTGTTGTCATTTTTGTTGTGCGTCTTTTTTTAATTTTTTGGTCTTTTTCATTTTGTTATAAAAAGCTGCTATTGGCGTTTGGTCTGACATATTCTTTCATTTAATATTTACTCAAGTTTTTTCATATAAAATATAAAAAACAAAAATAAAAAAATATACAGCTGCGGTCATAATAATAGTAGTGATAATATTCAATGAGTACGAACTGTCGTATTTTGTTTATTTGATTTATTTTTTATGTCTTCTCTGTTAGATCCCGTTACATAGAGACAGCAAGTGCAAATTGCTCCCGTTATGTTCATATGAGTTTGTTGCTGTTGTCATAATTTAGCATTTTTCAAATGTATTTATTATTTAGTCAGTCAAAAAATAGAAGTGTTTGCAGAAATCACGTAAAAAATTCAAGTTTCATAAATTAATAGTACACTAAGGGAAAAAAATATTAAACTTATCCAAAAACTTTTTTAATTTATCCAAAAAACGAGTCATTTTTGCACCAATAACGCATTTGCATAAATCGACTACGTAAATGTTTAAAATTTATTTAAAAACTTTTTTATTTAATAAAATATTAAAATATTTAAACAGAAATAATAAAAAAATATATTAAAATTATTCACGAATTTTTTAAATATCTTTTAAAAATTTACTATTTGAAAATAAAACTATCACATCTAAAGGATATTTATATAAAAAATATTGAAATTAAAAAACAATATATTCAAATATTTTTCACAAACTGCGTCCATTAATGCCATTAGCATGGTTACTTTATTTTCTTTTTTCGTTCCTTAATATTATATTATTTTTGACAGTCGGTGCAATATTATGACACCATATGTCAAAAATAGTATAAAACTAAAGAACGAAAAAAGAAAATAAAGTTACCATGCTAATGGCAATAATAAAGCAAACTAATAAAGCAAAATATGCAGGCAAATGACAATCGGTGCGACACATTCGTGGGAAAATGTCGAGTTGTCACTCCACCCTACATATAATTGCATTATTTCAGCACGCAATCGCTCATACGTACGGCCAAATATCCCTGTTATACAACTCTTGCAACAAAAACGAAATGAGAATTATAAGAACTAAGGTTGCAACTGCAAGAGAACAGAGTGCGATGCTGTTGCTGCTTGTCGGAATATGTGTGTACGTGTGCGATGCTGTTGCTGCTGGCTTGTATGGAATATGTGTGTACGTGTGTGGTATAAATAAAATTCAAATACGGGAAAAAAACGAGTTGTAGGGAAAATATTTGATTTATCCACGTAAATATTTAAATAAAATTGATACTCAGGCGTGGATAATGTTAATATGCATTATTTCCCTTAGTGTAGTAAAAGTTTGCAAAACAAGCAAGTATTGCATTTTTCTTTTTATTTCGTCTTTCATAAAATTTACTTTTATTTTGTTCAGCAATGGGACGCGGTAAACACTGTACTGCTTAACAGCGTGATCTTATTAAAAAATTACTTTCGTAAGGAAAAACGTATGCAGCAGTTCACAATCTTATTGGTTGCTCTCCGATGATAATATGTAATGCTTTAAAATATCAACCACAACCAGAAAATCGTGGACGGCATCCTGCAATAACACCGAAATTAATTAGGCGAGTCGTGGGATATTCGAAGAAGCACCCATTTGCAGCTGCTACTGAAATAAATTAGGAGCTCAATGTGGAGGATAGCATCAAAACAGTCCGCAAACTCTTGCGAGAACTTAACCTGGCAGCTCGTAGTCCAAGAAAAGTGCCCTTATTAACAAAAAAATCATGTGACAAAGACATTGAAATTTGCAAGGAATACTTGAATTGGCCTGCAGACAAATGGAGGAACATATTGTGGTCAGATGAGTCGAAGATTGTGCTTTATGGTGGCAAGGGGTCACGCCAATATGTCCGACGACCACCAAACTCCGAATATAACCCAAAATTTACAACAAAAACCATTAAATATGGTGGATCCAGCATCATGATATGGGCGTGTTTTTCATTTTATGGAGGTGGACCAATATACTGGATCGAACAAAGATTGGATCGCTATCTGCATGTGCAAATCATGCAGGAAGTTATACTCCCATATGCCAGCGAAGAAATGCCACTACTTTGAGTCTTCCAGCAGAACAATGGCCCAAAGCACACAAGCAAAGTAGCGCAACAGTGGTTTCAGACTAACGAGGTTAAGGTCATGGAATGGTCGCGGCAGTCACCAGATCTCAACCCAATTGAGAATTTGTGGTGTGATGTGAAGACAGCAGTGACTCAATCCAAAACTACAAATAACTCTAAGCTTTGGGACGAAGGTCATGGAATGGCCGCCGCAGTCACCAGAACTCAACTCAATTGAGAATTTGTGGTGTGATGTAAAGACAGCAGTGACTCATTCCAAACCTTCAAATAACTCTAAGCTTTGGGACGAAGAACAGCGTGTTTGGAACTCAATATCTTCAGAAAGATGTAAAAATCGGGTCAACTCTATGCATCGTCGCTGTGCCACAGTAATTGCGAACAAAGGCTTCGAAACCAAATACTAATTTTTTGAAAACATATTTTTTTTTTTTACTATTATCTTTCATGTATGCCAAATATAATCTAATTTTTATATTTTTTATTGAAATAAGTCTTTCTACTATTTTTTTGACTGTCTTTATTTAAGAATCTTTACTATTGTTAAGTTATTTCCTACTAACATAATTTGATTTCTACAGTGTGACCCAGAATAACTGTCACTGCTTTTTACTTTGCTCCCATCTCTAATAAATTAAATTTAAAATTTGTTTAAGTACGCCATGCTTGTTCAAATTTAATTAGAAAAAGAAAAAGTTCAAAAATTTCACGGTTTGAACCATTTTAAAATAAGTATCCCATGGAAGCTAAGCGAGAGCTAGTTGTAAATTTATATTTAAAAAAAAATTAAAAATGTACGAGATTTTAAAGAAGCTAAAACCACTCGATATCGGGAAAATATTTATTTATAGAACTATAAAATGGTTCAATGAATTGGGGAAGTTGTGAAATCGCGAATAAATCTGGATGCAAGTGAACTGTGAGAACAAAAACGATCATAAAATGCGTCAGAGAAAGAATTAAGCGAAATTCAGCTCAATCGGCTCGTCATCAAGTCATCAATGCAGCCGATCTTGAAAAATGATTTAAGGCTCACAGCCTATAAGCAGCGCGTGCGCAGTCTTACTAACACTCAAAAAAATTTAGAGTGGAAAAAAGTAGAGAGCTTTTGCGTTGGCATGAAAGAGATGAAATTTTGTTTTCTGTTAAAAAAATGTTTCTACTACAAGTAGCCACAATCAACAAAACAATCGCGTGTATGCAGTGAGTCTCACAGATGCTCCCAGAGATAAATTGGCCGCAGAGCGGTACCAAAATATTTCGAAAGTAATGGTCTACAAAAGGCAAGTTACCGCTTCTTTTCATAGATCGAGGGGTCAAAATTGATATGAACTATTAAATTGAACTTGTTTTGGAAAGATATCTATTACCATAATTTGTGATGGTCATCTATTGTGCCCAGAACTTGTATGGCGATGAATATTTTTGCTTCCAGCAAGATTCTGCCCCATCACACCAGGTAAAACGCGCTCAAGACTGGTGTCAGCAAATTTGCCCGAGTTTATATCAGCCAAAGAGGGGCCAGCTGCGTCGCCAGATCTAAATACTCTCGACTTCTGTGTATGCGGCTATACGTTGAGCAAAATTGGCATCACGAAAGGCCTTAACATTGTTAATATCAAAGATCGGCTGATACAGATTTGGGATCAAATGGATCAAGATATGGTTCGTGCCGCTTGCAAATCATTCTTCAAACGTTTGCGTCAAACAATCAAAGAGAAAGGTGAAATATTTGAATTAATGACCCGATTTCACTAATATTGTATTATATTTTAAGAAATTAGTATAAATTATGAAATTTTATTGATTACTTTAGTATTTATATCACTTTATTTTAGTGATACTTATTCTGGGTCACACTGAAAAGGGTTTTTTTCCTAATATCTTGTTAAGACAATAACTTGATTCCATAATTCAAAATAATATACTACAATAACAAATACATGTACTATTGTTCACTTTTTCTTTTGCGAAGGGTAGACACTATTTTTTTTGACCGCAGCTGTATTTATAGTATAGTATATAGTACATATAAAATTATTTGCTTTTTATTTATGACTTCCTATTGTAATGTGCTTCATGCAGCACATGCGCCTTTTTGTTAATTTTTTTTTGTGGAAATATATTCATAAATTCCACATTTTACTCTAATTCAAAATTTACACGTTGTGAATTTCAATTTTAAAATCATTGAGTGTAAATAATGTATTCATGATTGCAGAGAGAGAGAAAAACAAAGCCACTGAAATTTGCTCTTTTTTTTTTAACTTAAACCTTTTCAATTCTGTTTATTTGCTCCTGATTTTAAAACGTTGAAAAAAGGCTAAATATTTCGGAAATGTGCTTCGAAAAGCACATTTTCATGCATGCAAAAAATGAATTTTGAAAATTGCATTCCATTGATTTTAAATATTAGTTAAAAAAGTGCTACATGCAGCACATTTGCTCTGAAAAATGTAGTTTCGTGCAAAAACAAAGCATCATTCAATTACGAATGGTCATTAAACAAATATTTCGCCATGTTTTTTTTTCATGTCATGTCCATGATACAATAAGAAGGTAGGGTAAGGAGCTTTGACAAGACCGTCTGCTTATGTCAAAAAGCCTTTTAGCGTTGCCACTTTTCTGTATTTTTCTTAAATGTGGAACAAACACTTAGAAAAGGAATTATGTGTAGGGCAAATAAGAAAAATATTAAATTAAATTATCTATAATTGAAACAATAAATTTTTTAGTAATTTTAAAGCTTTATTTTCACTAATTTACTATTGCCCATAATTTTTTGCTTAGCTTTTTGTATTCTTAATTTCTTATATAAAAATTTTATGCGAATGTGCATACGATATCTAATAAAAAATTTTTTTATTTTGTCTGACAGTGGAACACCCAAAAAATTAGTAATTCCCCGTTTATCATAATTTTCAGCAACGCATTTCATATGAAACGCTTACCTACTGAAACCATGAAACATGGATTTGTCATGGGATTTTTTCTTTAGATATGGTAGCACTGTATTTTATGGTTTTGACATTAGCAGACGGTCTTGTCAAAGCTCCTTACCCTACCTTCTTATTGTATCATGGTCATGTCTAGTTATGTCGCTGCCACGCCTACTGCTCGCAAGTAATATCTGCAGTACATGCAATTTTGATGTTATATAAAATTGTTCTTGTCGCATAAAATGGCTGATATGACAATTTTCCGTTTTGTGTAATTCTACTAAAATACTGAATATTTTCATTTGTGTATCGCGATACAAAAGTATCTACATTTTTTATGTGCCATCTCTCCGTTGTTCAGCACATTAAGCCATCGCTGCTGCTGCATTGCGTGCGTGTAAATTTTTTGTGTAAACAATGCTGTAGGTTTTTTTTTGTTTCCATACTTTTTTTTTGTTGCCATTGCTGTTGTTGTTATCTTCTACCATGTTATTTAAATTTCCGGATTTTGATGAAGCATTTCTTTAATTTTGTTGCTTGCTTATCTCTGTGAAATGCGCATTTATTGTGTGTGTTGCTGCTGGAATTGTTATTGCTGCGTTTTTTCGATTTATTGTTAAGCATAAAAAAATGTACTGCTCTGTTGCTGCTGATAAATTTTGGAATTGTGACTTGTTGTTGCTGCTATTGTTGCTTTTGTTATAGCAAACTTTGAATTATTCATGCGTACATTTTCAGATTTTCTGCGATTATTAAAGGTTCTTATTGACTTTTATTCATGTTATAACGGTAAAGAAAATCTGAATTTAAGCGTTGGAATCAAGTGCAAGATCATCTTTTTTTTATAGAAGCCATTAAGTAATAATAAAAATTCATACAAAATCTGACGATACCTTTATGTTTAAATATCATAACTAAAGAGCATTAATTATATTTACTTATCAGTACGAATAAAGTATCTACTCCAAACAGCACATTTCAATAAAAGTTGAAAATTGTGCACCAAAGTTCTAAAATAAAATGCAAGAAACGTAATGTGAAAAGTTTGCTTCTTGTAAATGTGCTACGCACAGCACATTTACATTTTTCATTACTTTAAAGATACTCATAAAATGCATTTCTTTATTTTTGCAACTTTGCATTCGCAATAAAAAAAAAAAAGAAAAACTCGTGAAAGTAATAAAAAGAGAAAGAAAAGATATTCTGCAACTTTTTAAGAAAAGCTAAGTAAGCTCTTCCAAAATGCGTATCCTTCACAGTTTTTGCACTTCAAGTGCTGCACTTCGGCATAGCGCTTGAGCAATCAAGTGGCCAGAAACTTGTGCTACTGGCCACTTTAAACTATATTGTTGTAAAACTTTGCAAAAAAAAAAAAAAATTCTTTAGAATGAAAAATTGTTTTCAACTTTTTTCTTAAAAGTTTACTAAAGTTATTTCAGCTTTAATCAAATTCTTTCAGCTTTAACGTGAGTAATTCTACAAAATTTTTTTTTCTATTTTTTTTCCAGCTGGCTGGCAGTACAGCAGCAACCACTGAGAGTCTTTCGGCATCTCAGGCAGCAATACGGCAAAATCCGCCACAGCGTCGTCGTATCAGCAAACAACAATCAAAGAACCGCAAACAGCAGCAGCATCATCAGCAACAGCAGGAGTACCAGCAACAGCAGGGCACATCTTCGCTGCAGCTAACAGATGAGCCCCACATGTCAATTGCTGCAGCCGAAAATGCAGGGTGAGTTGCTAATTCCTTAAACGTAAAAATGATTATGAACAGGGCAAATATTTCAAAATTAAAATCCTAACGTTCACTTCTAACGTTCTTCCGCTCTGCTAGGTATATTTGAAACTTATTTCACCTTAAGTTTCCTTGGGTTTCGAATACTTTTCCCACCATAAATTAAAATAAAAAGGTTCAATTAAACACTCTCAATATGTTAAATAAAGAAAAAATTTTAAAAATAAGCTAAAAAGTGTAAACTTCGAATATATTTTAAAAAATTAAAATTTAAAAACTTAACGAAACTTGAATAAACTTAACGAAACTTGACGAAACTTAACGAACTTAACGAAACTCAACGAAACTTAACGAAACTAAGCGAAACATGACGAAACTTAATAAACTTGATAAAACCTGAAAAATTTTAAAAAATTAACCAAATTTAAATAAAATAAAAAGAAAGTGGAATAACCAATGAATTATTCCAGTAATAAATATAGTGTTTCCTTGGATGTGGAATACTTTTACACTTCAGAGCCTATAAATATGTAAAATTAGATAAAAAATAGTCAAAATAACATTATCAGACTTAACGAAACTAAAGGAAACTAAGCCAAACTTGACGAAAATGAAAAAAAAAACACTTATGTACGTGAATAAATTGCAATGTTTCATTATTTATCTGAAATCGATAATTTTTTATATTTATTTATTTAAAGTTATGTTTACATGTAAGATATAGTCTTTTTAATGTATAAAGTATAAATACATTGTGAACTAATACAAAAAAAGAACATAATAAGAAAAAAATTCATTACATTCAAGGAAGTTCTAAAAATATAATTAAATAGCGGAAAATATCTTCCGCATGTAGTCTTAATAAATCTTAAAAACTTAAATTTATCGAAACATAACAAATTTACCAAAGTAAAAATAAGCGTTGGAAAATTAAGAGTATATTTGCTTGATAGTTTCTAGCACATAAACGATAAGTAAATAAATTAATAATCCTTATAAGTTTTCGCTTCCTTTGCTTTCCTTTATTCTTAGTTAATAATAAAACTTAGTAGAAAACCATATTTAACTCACTAGAACTTAAAGATATCGAGAAATTATATAAAAGATTCACATAGACAACTTAACGAAACTTCACTAAACTTAACTAAATTCAAGAAATATTAAAAACAAGCAATAAAGTGTTAATGAAACGATAATCGTATTATTACTTTTCAGAACTCAAAAGAAAAACTATATTTAACTATAAAGAGCTTAGGGAAATCTATAAATGCAAAAATGTAATAATTTTTAAAGCTTAACGAAACTTGACAAAACTTAACGAAACTTGACAAAATTAAAAAAATATTACCAAACTAAGCTTTTTGCATCTTAACGAAACTTAACTAAACTTAAAAAATATTAAAAACAACCACTATAGTGTTAACGAAACGACAAATATATTTTTACTTTTCAGAAACTCAACATAAAAACTATATTAAACTATAAAGAGCTTAGGGAAATCTATAAATGCAAAAATGTAATAATTTTTAAAGCTTAACGAAACTTGACGAAACTTAACGAAACTTAACGAAACTTAACGAAACTTGACGAAACTAAAAAATATCGAAAACAAGCTAAGCTTTTTAATATTCTTACAAAACTACTAAGATTTCCTAAGTTTTTTTACTTTTTTTTACTATCTCAACACTTGATAAATTATATAGAAATTATATGTATTAAATATATGTATATTAAAATTATATACTTTAAGTAAATGTATAAATGCAAAAATTTTATAATTTTTGAAGCTTAACGAAACTTGACGAAACTAACATATGTTAAAAATAAGCTGAGCTTTTTAATATTCTAACAAAACGTATACGATTTTCTAAGCTTTTTGGTGAATTTTTTTACTATCTTAACAATTGATAAAAATTTCATGTATTAAATACATATTCAATGTTTTAAACTTTACGAAGTCTTAAAATCGCAAATGAAATCCTGAAAACAATTAAAATTTCAACTTAACGAAACTTCACTTATCTATTATTATCTGTTCTTATCTGTGGAACTTATCTGTTTCGATTAGACAAATAATTGTTGTTTGAGACTTACGGTTTTGCAAATTATTGATTACCATTAGAACCCAACAAAAAGTAATTTTGAACTAAAAAAGAAAAAAAAAAAAAGCAGTTGTGAATGTTTTCGATATTCTTTCATACCTTCCATGCTCGAAATAACATAAGCAGTTAATATATGACTAGAGCTTTAGCAACTTAACGAAGTATTGTTTTGAGTTATACTTCCCTTAATTAACCATTTCTAATAAATATCTTGTTATTAATTAAAAAACTCAAGTGTTTTGAAAGAAATTTAACTTAACGACTCTTATATGAAAACATCGCCAAAATAATGACCATAAAACTTATTGAACGAAACAATTAAATTCAACAAATTTTGCCAATACTAATCTACTGAAAGCCCAACTAATATTTTCCCTCAACTTTAGTCATGCTTCTTGCGGAAAAAACTCAAAACTCAACGAAATTATCTAATCGTGTATAATTAATTTATCTGCAGCAATTTACATGACGAATTTATGTTCACAACAACATGACAACAAATCATTAAATCTAACAAACCAAATGAGAAATTGCCATAAACACAACGACAATAAGGTTGACAAATACAAATAAAAATAAAATAAAAAAAACAACACTATAAAGAAAGAACCAAACATAAAAACTCTTAACGAAAAAACCTCACTCAAGAATGGAACGAACGAATCCACGAACGGCTGTCAACTTATGACGTCTGTTGTCGTTTTCGTGTTTGTTGTCAAGTATTTTCGTTAAAAGAATGCATGCCAATGATGAGTCGCCGCTGTTCACAACCAGCGAAAAAAACTCAACGAAAAATTTTAAAAAGAGAAAAAAAAGCAAACAATAAACTTGTTTTCAAAGAGCACAGTTCTCAAGAGCAATTTCACGAAAGAAGACTAAGAACTATCTGCTAAGAAATATCTAATAAAACGCGAGCAATAACGATTTCTATGTTTTTTTGTTTTTTTTGTATAGCTTTGAATATTTTTGAGGTAATATCACATTGGCTTTGAAAAATGTTTCCTCTCCCCCAGGCAGGCCGATAGTTAATAACAATGAAAGCAAGCCTGCTTCCACTCACTCATTCACTACGTTTATATATGTATCAAATCAAAGTTCACATTATCTCTTTGTTCTGTACTCGCTGCTGTTGAAGTTTTTTGTTTTTCGTTAAGTTTTATTTTGATGTTTCCTTCACCATCTATTGCTCCCACTGGCAAGTGCTTTTGACTTGCATAGAATACTGCAGAATTTGCGAATATTTATGATTTGTTTGGATTTAATGAAAGAAAATCAACAAAGGTGAAGCTCGATTTTGCCGAAGAGGAAAGTAGAATGACAAAAAATTAACGAGAAGAAAGTAGAAGAAGTTTAAAATCAGATTCCACTCGTACGATTCAATTTGGCTGGATTAGAAAATTTCGAAGTATGCAAATGATTAAACAAATTTGACAAATTCATATATTTGTTTAAAAGAAATCATTAAAAGCATTTTCAAAATTGATATCAGGCCATTTATAAATTTGTTACCAGGCCATTCGAAAACTTAACGAAACATTTTAAGAACCACACCAGCTCAAAACTGTTGTGAAAAAAAATATATTATAATACTAGACTTTGCATAAATTTAGAATCACAACCAAACGAAACTTATCGAAACTTCACGAAACATAACGAAACTAAATAATATAACTTTAATATTAAATAAAGATACCAAAATATCTTACTATTTCTTACTAAAATACTATCGTATTTTTATATAAGATCCACTTATTTGTATTTAACGAAACACTCAACGAAACTGAACAAAAACTTTCCGAAACTTAACGACACTAGTGATTCCAGTAAATATAGTGAATAGCTAAGTATAAAAACAAAACTTATCGCTCATGTTTGAAAATTTAATATCCTGAAAATCTGATAAACACGTTTTAAGACTTAACGAAACTTATCAAAGTTCCGAATAATTCTTAACATAAAGAGTTTGAATGTTTCGAATTATGAAATGTGGAAAAGACAAGGCCAAGTAACCGTTTTAAGAATTTAACTTTTTTAATAATGTAGCGATATAATAAAAAATAATCTAATGAAATAAAATAGGATTTCCAAGAATTCAACGAAACTTAAGATATCTTCAAAAGAATTCCAATAATTCATTCCAACAAAAAAAAAAAAAAAAAAAAAATGAAAAATTATGCTATAAAAAGTCTGAGAGCATAAAATCTAGTTGAATTTTAACATAACGTTTCAACAAGACTTAACGAAGCTTTTCAAACGCTTAAATTGTCCCTTAATAGTAGAAGAAAAATTTAGTAGCGTAATGTTTGAGTAAAACGCATTTTTTTAAGTGTTCAATAGTCAAGTTAGAGCAAAACAATTTTTCTCAAGCTTCTTAAAAAATTCAATAATGCATATAATATTGTAACTATTATGTTTGAACCAATCTAATTGTGTTAAATTTCGTTGAAATTCAAAATGATGTAATAAAATAATCAAACAAGCTTTTTAGGAAGACAAAATTGAAAAAAATAGAAAAATCGCTTTAGTTTCATCAAAAATAGGCACTTAATGTTAGTTGAATATCAAAAGTAAACTTAACGAAACTTAACGAAACTTAACGAAACTTGATGGAACTTAACGAAAAATGTTCTAAAGCTTTTAAATATATTTTAACACTAGCTTGATATTGAATACTTCACTATTTCTAGAAGGCTTGTGACTTTTTGTCAAATTTATTTATATTTTATGATAATAACTGACCAAAAACCCAAGAAAAATTAACGAAAGATCTGTAAGTATCTGTCATAAACTATTTCAAATATGTCGCTTATATGTTTAATAAATGCCAAAAACGTTTTTTTATTGCTGTTAATAGTGCTTATTTAAAAACAATCCAACACACACTCAGGCAAACAGAAATAAAACATATACACACACGCTCGCATTAAAACTACTAAATCATTTTGCCGAAATCAAGTTGAAGGTGCTGCTTAATTCGGTAGCTCTTAGAAATTATGGCAAAAATCAAATCAACAACAACAACGTTATCAAGCTAAGAGTTATCAAACTTAACGAAAATAACAACAAAACGCAATAAAAACAAATAAGTAAAAGTTAGAAGAATCAGAAAAAATTGAGTGAAAGAATCAAAATCAGAAAAGAAACAACAATATTTGAGTGCTAAAAAATGCTTGTTAGGCAAGCTATTGAAAAATGATGTTTGAATACGAATATACAAATGCACACAAACACATGTGCACACACACCCAAACTTTGTAGAGCTATGACTTTATCTGAAATTGAATAAAACAAATTTCAACCTACTAACTCAGCGCAAAACTTAACAAAAAATAAAAAATAAAATTCAGCTCAAGCAAAACTCAAGTGTGCCAGCTTGCCTGCCTCTAGCTGCTGTGACTAGCCTGCAAGCAACGTATATCTAACAGATAAAATCTTTGTTTAATGTTTGGAAATATATACGACAACAACACTAACAACAACAACAATACTAAAAAAAAAAAACAACATCAATGAAAACTATAACAACCTTTCGAGCGCTCTTCTTAATGAAAACTCGATATTTTATGAAAAGATTTTGTATCTTGAAGCAAAATATGAGAATGTTTGCAAGTGTTTGTGTGTGACAGCGGCTTGTTTGTGTTTGTTTGTGTGTCTATTCGTGCGTGTTTCTTAAATGATGTTGTTGGTGTTGTTATTATTTTTCGTCGCTGTCGTCGTCGTCGTCTAACTGAAGTCTAGCCGCGTCGTGATTTTTGCTTAATATCTCTTGATTGTTATTGTTCATGCCTAGATGTTGACAGCCATATACATCATTTTCAATTGATTGTTATTGTTATCGTTGTTATTTTTGTTGTTGTAACTGAATTAATTTTTGTCAATTGCCAACAGACATTCAGCAGCTATTTGTTTTCAAACTTTTCGCAAAGAATTTTCGACTATACTGACTCTTCCGTTGTATATCGAACATAATGAAATAGCTGAATGTGCTGAAAGTCAATAAAAATCAATTGAATGCCATATTAAAACATAAAATTCATGCAAAAATGCGTTAAAACCATAAAATTTAAACTTAACGAAACTTGACGAAACTTAACGAAACTTCAAAAATAGTCTAAAAATTAGTTTTATTTAGCTCTGCACTCATTGCGCCAGATATTTAACTTATTTAAGCATTTCTGTGTAAGTATCAACTGAAAATATATTATTTTTTATAGAACCCAATAAAAATAATTAGATATACCATTAAAAATTGAGTTTAATATTCCATGCTACTGTCATAAATTTTAATAAATTACTCAATAAATTTTGTCTCACATTGAATAAACTCAATAAATTTGGTTTATTACTATGCTGCTCGATTTATCACTATACGTTTCCGTTACAGAAGTTTAATTAAGTTTTCAATTTCTAGTTTTAATTGGTTAATTTTCTTGAGTTGAGCTTGTTTCTTTCTCATGCTTCGGTAGCAATTTTTAGCAACCAAAGCTTTTTGTAGTAATTGCAAATATTCTGTATTTGCTCGTGCTGTACTTAACGAAACATATGCCTTGCTGACAACGTCACATACTTTATTATACTTTAATTTTTGTTCATTAGTTGTTGCTTTGTTACGCAATATTTTTAAATTTTGTGCTGTTGCATTTTGTGCTTGAATTAAAATTCAGCAAATGTTGCTGTTGATATGTTTGGCGCCTAAATATTTAAATTTTCTTTTTGTTTTGGCAGTCCTTTACTGCGTTCCTGTCATTCGTTAAATTTATGGCTGTCGTTCATTTATTTTTGCCAAGTTCTCGTCAAAACATGTCGTGTGCTGCTGTTGCTTGGCTTGATCTTCTGCTGCTGCTGTTCTTGTTGTTGTTGTTGTTGGTGCTGTTGTTATCTTGGTTCCATCTTCTGTGGCTTCTTACCTCGGCTATCTGTTCACAGCCTTATTCGTGTGTGTGTTTTGTCACTTTTAATTGGTAGTTAACATTTTATTTTATGAAAAGTTTTAGTTTCGTTAAGTTGACATTCCGGCACTAATTAAGCTAGATTATTATAGCAACGAAAGTTTGATGTGAGTTTCTATAACCACTTGATTTGTTTTTTGATAGTTTTAGTGTTGACGATTATGAAATTTTGTTGCTTTGATGGCACCTGATGTTTCATTTAGTTGTAAATAGCCACGAATTTTGTTTTTAAATGTTTTATTGAGCTGGAATTTTTGCAATTTAGTTTTTATATTGATTTATTTGATTTAGAACTTAAAGTACAAAGTTTCGTTAAGTTCTCGAATTTTTGTTAAGTTTTTAGAAACTAGTTTTTGCTATATTGGGTCTTTGTTTGTTTATATCTAGTAAATTTTGACAGTTTTTGGTTTTTTTACTGCACATGGTGTTTCGTTAAGTTGTTAATAGCCACGAATTTTGTTTTAAAATGCTTTGTTAAGCTAGAATTTTTGAAATGTAGTTTTTATATTGATTGATTTGACTTAAAACTTAAAATGCAAAGTTTCGTTAAGTTCTCGAATTTTCGTTAAGATTTTAGAAACTGTTTTTTTTTGCTTTATTAGGTTTTTGTTTGTCTATTTTCAGTAAATTTTGACAATTTTAGGTTTGTTACTGCACGTCATGTTTCGTTAATTTGTAAATAGCTAAAAATTTTGTTATTAAATACAATATTGATCTGTAATTTTTACTATATTGGTGCTTAGTGTATTGGCTTATTTAATGTATAACTTAAAATACAAAGTTTCGTTAAGTTCTTATATATTCGTTAAGTTCTAAGAATTAGTTTTTTTACTTTCTATGGTTTTTTGTTTGTCTACTTCCAGTAATTTTTAATGATTTTGATTTTTTTTTAATGCACATGAAGTTTCGTTAAGGTGTAAATACTTAAGTTGTTTTTTGATGATGTTATTAGCTTTACTTTTATGAAATTAAGTTTTTGCTTTGATTTTTTTCTTTAATTGTAATCTAAGTTTCGTTGAGCTCAAATGTTTTTGTTAAGTTTTACTGTTATGTATTTTTGATATTGTTGACAGCTCTTGGAATTTTTTTGCTTTATTTTTACTGCACATGAACCTTCGTTAAGTAAATTTAAGCATGATTTATTTAATTTACATTGAATTTAAATTTTAATGATTTAATTAAAATTTGTGTAGATTTGTATTGTTTGAAGCTTGGAATGCAAAGTTTCGTTGTCAAAGAAGATGAAATTTGTTTGCATAATGAACAGGCTTAAAAATTCGGGCCTCTTTAAGGTTGAGTTGAGTCAGAGAAAAATGCGTTTAGTTTTAAGATAATAAATTTTTCATTTTATTGTTTTATTATGCTTTATGAATGCTGATAATTTTTTTTTATTGTTAACACCAAACGAAGCTTCGTTAAGTTATAAAAAAAACTATGAATTTCCGTATTAATTCGCTCTCAAACCATACTAATTCGTCAATTCTAACGATTTTCATCTATTTTCCTTGGATTTACTTCGGTTGTATGCTTAAACTGCAAAGTTTCATTGACTCACAACTTTTCGTTAAGTTTTTATACAGTTGAATTTTCGTTTCATTGGTTTTTTGTGACTTTTAAATGCATCTTTTGGTATTTTTGTGTATTTTTACTGTACTTGAAGTTTCGTTAAGTATAAAAAAAAAACACAAATTTTGCTATAAATCATTACAGCGATACAAATCGATTTAGAGTGTTGACTTTTATTGCGATTTGCTTGAATTCGACTTAAGTTGCAATGCATCGTTGCGATTAACAATTTTCGTTAAGCTGTTAAATAATGCATTTTTCGTTTTATTTGAACAACTGGAAAATATTCATTAAAAAACCTGAATTTGTAAATGGCTCTAAAAGCTTAAAAGCTCTAAATTTGAAATATCTTAATTTTCCTATTATTAGGGGTTAGCTTGAAAAATTTTCTCACAATTATTGATTTGTTTGAACAACTTTCGTTAAGTTCAGTTGTGTGACGCGTTTAAACACATACGATTGTGTGGTATGTATGTGTGTGTTTGTATAAAATAATGACAGCAAATTAAAAATTGTTGAAGTTTTTGTTGTTGCTTTTGCTGTTGCTGTGTGTTTATGCTAGAAATATAATAAAAGTGAAAGTTTTTGCATTTCAATGTGACGACAGCGATGATGACAACAACAACTATACAAACAAAAACGGTGACAACAGTAATAATAGCCGCTAAAAATGCAGCAGAAGCCGCAAAATAAGCAACAACAGCAACAACATTTAATAATTTAAGCTTTAAAGCATTCGTATGAGTGTTTCTGGGGGTTGGTGAAGCCAACTGCTACCAATGCCAACAACGGAAAAAATTGAAACGTTATAATTCTGACAGATAGAGTAAATGCTTTAAATAGTAATAAATAATAATGAGTATTTAAAAAAAAAAAAAATAAAAAAGCAATGCAAGGACGTTCAATGGGATAAATGAAGTGGGTTGATTTTGTATATTTAAGGGCTGCCAGCATACAAGCAAATTCTTAAAAATTGTAACATAGAAAAAGTGGCCAAATAATACAATTAATTCTTTGTTGTTGTTTTCATTTTCAATTAATATTATTACAATTTTTATGACGATTTTTATTTGAGCTTGGCTTTGTTTTAATTAGCCATCATGTTTAAGGAGGCATGCAACAACAGTAGCAATAATGACAACAACAACCACAGCAACACGTTCGTCATACACTAATGTTAAGGACACCAACATTAATGCAAACACGCGCACACACACACACACGCACGCACGCTCATACACTCATATACTCACACATACGTACATGTTTTTCTATGGCTTTCTTTTGCCTTGGTTAAGCTTGACTTAAACTTGGTTTAGTGCTTTTTCAGGCATGCATGATGGCTGCGGCAGCCCATAATGGCTTGACTTGATATTTTTTTTTTTTAAATACATTAGTATGTGTTGGTTTGTGTGTCTCTGCTGTTTTCATATCATTCGCCGTATCTATGTCCACATTAGTTACGGTCTGATTATTTGGTAATCATTTTATTTAATTTTCATGCGGTTTTATGATGCATCTTAATAGTTTTTGAAAAAAATAAATCTTAACGAAACTTTTGAAACATTTTGACAAATTCTCAATTTAAAGCTTAAGGAAGGTTAAAAAAAACGGAAATCTGCTTAGGTTTCGTCAAGTTTTTATAATTTCGTTATAATTGCTCCATTGTACGTTAAGTTAAATCTTTAATTTGGCTTAAGTTTCGTTAAGTGTTTCATAATGTCGTTGAAATTGTGCTATTTTTCGTCAAGTTTAGCTGAGTTTTCGTTAAGTTTCGTTGAGTTTTGTCAAAATTCTTTAAATACTTCAAGTTTTGCAAAGCTTATTTAAGATTTTTTAAGTTTCGTCAAGCTTACATGAATTTTTTTATTTAGGTCAAGTTACTTAATTTATTTTCTCGATGTTTTTTTTTTTAATTTTTTGTTCATTTTTTTGTATTTTTTTATGTATTTTTTTATATATTTTTTATGTATATTTTTTATATATTTCTTATGTATATTTTTTATATATTTTTTATATATTTTTTGATATCTTTTTTATATATTTTGAATATATTTTTTATAAATGTTTTTATATACTTTTTATATATGTTTTTATATATTTGTTTATATATTTTTTTATTAATTTTTTTATATTTTTTTATATATTTTATATATATTTTTTTATATATTTTTTATATTTTTTGATACATTTTTATATATTTTTAAGTATTTTTTTTTTAATATTTTTAGTGAATAAATAATAAGAAAGCTGCCGAAACATTATAAATAATAATAATTTGAAGCTTTAATGTTAAATAAATCTTTTAAGTGCGTTAAGTTTCGTCAAGTTTATATAGTTCCGCTAAATTTCGTTAGTTTTCGTTAAGTTTTCGAAGTTTCGTTGATTTTATTTAAGGTTACTTAATTTATTTTGTGTAATTTAAATGCGGTTTACGATGTGTTTTTAAACTAACTAAACGAAACTGTGATGATGGAAACTGCAACATGATGGCAAATGCATTTTTATTTAATGGTCATGGTCAATTTAAAGTTTCAAGTAGGCGAAACAATTTATTTGTGTTATATCAAGTGTTTATAGTTTCGTTAAGTTTTGTTACTTTTGGTTAAGTTGTGTATATTTAAGGTTACTTGGTTTTGTGATGAGTTTCTAAAGAAGTTTTTTAAATATCTTCAGCAAACATAACTTAACGAAACTTTAAAAATATTTTGACCAATTTGTTTAGTTATTGTGTAAACAATAATTTATTTGAATTAGTTCCATATGATTTTTTATGCTTTCGTTAAATAATATTGGTTTCTGTGTTTTTTCGTTAGGTTTTGTTATGTTTTGTTAAGTTGATTAAAGTTTTTAGTTTTTCTTTATTCATTATATACAATTCAAAAGAGTTTTTGAGGCGTTTTTATAGTAGTAAATTATTTTCAATATTTTATTTTATTAAAACTTAACGAAACATTGAAAATTTAATGACAAATGGTTAATTATGGCTTAAAATCTCTTACGTTTGTGCGTTAAATTGAATAAAGTTTTTATAGTTTCCTTAAATGTCGTTAGTTTTCGTAAGATTCTTTATTGTATTTAGGAATTAAAACTTAACGAAACTTTGGAAATTTCAAGACAAATGCATAATTTATAATTTAAAATAGATAAAACCGTTTTTGATTGCTTTATGTTTTGTAAAGTTTTCCAAATTTCATTTACTTTTTTAAGTTTCGTGAAGTTTCCTTAATTTTCGTTAAGTTTCTATAAATACCTAAATTTTCCGATACCCAGTAGAAAAAGGAAGGAGCAAGAAGCAATTGCAGAAGCACTTCTTAGTCAGGTAGAGGGCCTTACCAACTGGACTCTTTTCTTAATTATTTTTTATATGAAACGAGCCAGCATGCAAGACATTGCAATCTCCCTTCTCAAAAAAGTGCTTATATAAGTTGTTATATGCAAGGGCTTCAGGAATGCCTTTATATTCAAGCACTTCTATAAGTTGTTATATGCAAGGGCTTCAGGAATGCCTTTATATTCAAGCACTTCTATAACAAGCTACATAGAAGTACTTACGTAAGAGGTTATATAGAATCTATTAAAAAACACCTGCTTTCATCGAATTAAAACACAATGTTAAAAATTAAATGTTTAAATTTATAATTAAATTGTTGTTTTTTTAATATATGGTTAATAATGTAGGATTAGGTATGTTCAGTAGAGAGGGCATTACTTTTCTTGGCTAAACAAGTAGTTTTGTGGACCTTATTTTTTGCAATTTTAAATCCTTTTTTTAATTCAGTAACGTAATTTTCTTTTGTTATGAAGATGTCTTGAGAAGCTTCTGTAAGTAAATGTAAAAATTAGAAAAATGTAATATCAATGTTATTGGTAGAAACTTACTATAGAAAATATTGTTAACTGCAGTAAATAATTTAAATGCCTCCTTTTTTTGGATGCCATCGTAATTATAATTTAAAAAAATGTCTGGTGCAATCAAATTGTGGACATTTTTGGCTATACCGCCTCTTTTACATATTTTTTGTACTACGGTCAACTAAAGCAAAAAAGGTTTTGTATTAATGATGAAAATGAAGATTTTGTTAATAATATACCAAATCTTGCTCATCGTAGTTTGATATTTCAGCATCAAAACGCTGCAACTCTTCAGTGTTTTTAAGAGGAAATATTTGGGATATTTGTGAGTGTTGTTTTTTTTCTTGTGTTAGCTCGCGCATTAGGACTTTCATGGAAGCTAATTCGCCTATAATGAACTCATTTTGTTTTTCAATTATTTCTTTAAGCTCTCCAATGTTGGTATTTTGCTTTGCTATAACTGCTTTCATCTGATTGACTTCAAACTCAATATCTTTAATCAAACCAAACAAAACTTTGTTTTAAGTAAAATTATTATTTAATATACTATTTAACTTACTACTTATTTGGTCGTATGATTTTACACCTCCTTTTGAAATGTTTAGTTTCCGTAAAACGCCTCGATTCTCAGACATATTTAGACTTGAAAAAAATGTTTTAATGAAGGAATTAAAAAAAAAAACTAACAGCTGTGTAGAAGAGGAATAAGTATAAGAGTGTTTTCGTGTGGTAAGCACATAATTTTAGAGCAAATTTCATTAACATCGAAAATTTCTTCTTCGAATCCTAATTTATCTCCTGTACAAATTTGAAGGTCTGTCATCGACTTTAACGGTGCCTCAAAAAAGTCTTTTAAATTTTCCACTCTGAAACCTTTGACGAGCCCATTATTTTCATCTGAAAATCCAGTTACCTTGATTGGAACAAAAGGCCTGATGGAGCAGAAATTATCCGGAATGGTTGTGCTCAAGAAGATGTATTTACTTTGGAAGCTTATAATTTTTCCTTTTTTGTTTCTTTTAAAGCCCTTATCTTCGCCTTTTAATTCAATGTCTTGATCAGAATATTTGTTATATATTTGTTGTAAAATAAGTGAAGGTTTTCGAATTTTCTTTTTCAAGGATTGCATGAAATTTTCAAAATCGTATGCTGAAAAGCTTGTTGCTACACCCATTTCTTCCACACTTTTACTTAAGTGAAGCAGGCAGTGCACATTAAAAGTGACGCTACTTTCGCCGAATAAAACGGGAAAATTTTGAACAAACAATTCCAGCATTTCGTTAGCTGTTTGAACTTTTGATTCGGGCATAAGAGGAGTTGAAAGTCGATATGCTGAATGAAGCAACAAAAATTCATAGTAAAAGTCGTCATCTACGATGTTTCTTAATACCACAGGCCCAGTGTACAGAACGAACTGACGAAACTCCGTAGCTTTCCATCTAAGAACTTCATCAAGAGATCGAGGTTTCCTCTGAAATTCTCTAGGTATATTTCCAGATAGTGAAACTAATTTTGTTGATAGTAGTTCTTTTTTATTTTTGTTGATTTTTGAGGTGCATTTTCCATCTAAAAGCATACACAACATTTTTTTTGTAACACCCAAGTCCACCAAGTGCATTGGCTCCATTGGAAACTGTGTTATTGTTATGTCCTCGGCAATCAAACAACACGCGTTCAACTCTAATTAACGACTGACTTTATTCTTCATTCTCTTATTCTAAGTGTATATTAAAATAAGGCTTCGGTATGATAACATGTATGTATATCTTAATGTTAAGCTAGATTCACACTAGGCAAACACATAACACGCTCTCCCTTAGAAAATAGTATTAATTCTCAGTATTTTTATAATTCATTTGTTATGATTTGCTATATGCACATGTGTATATCAAATCCTTTATACGCTAACTTTAATTAAATTTAAGTATTTAAGTACATATACCTTTTTTTTTTATAGATAATTTTAGAATTTGTATTTAACATTATTTCGTGGACGTAATTCCCTACGTTCAATTGTTTCATTTTCAATACTGTTGGGCACATTTCCCAAATTATCTTCATTGGAATCACTAATTATATTTGAATCATTTCGAGTAAGAGATCCAGCTGCACCACCATCCTCAGCAAGTGTAGCTTGATTTGTTTCATCGCCTCTGGAGTTCTCAGCCAACAATTCAACACCAATGTCTTGTGTAGTCGCGTTTTTTATCTGATCAGTATGTCTTTTTATTGACCTATTGCTATGATCGAATATGCAGTTGTACGATCGTGGACCATTTTTAGATTGAACTGTCGCTGGAGACCAACTTGCTTTGTTTGGATTCCTGTAATCTCGTATATAAACTTTTTGTCCTGCATTGAACTCTACTTCTCTTTTTCCTGGATAGTTTTTTTTGCTATTTTCCTGACTTAATAAAATATTTTCCTTAATCTGACGTGGTTTAATAAAATCAAAACGAGTTTTAATGGATCTACCTAAAAAAAGTTTAGCGGGTGATTCCTTTGTCGTACAGTGTTTCGTTACTCTATAGTCCATTAAAAACCGATTTAAAATTATGTCAAAATTAAGTTCACGTTTGTCACGTAGGTTTGCTTGTAAAGATTTCTTCAGTGGTTTTATGAAATTCTCAACTTGGCCATTTGTCGATGCTTGCCCTGGAGCTGTAAGTATATGTTTAACATCGTTAAGTTTCAAAAAATGTTTAAACTCTTCAGAGGTGAATTGTGAACCATTGTCACTTACGAGCGTATTTACAATCCCAAAACGACAAAAGGTTTCGCGAAGTTTTGAAATAACAAAATTTGTTGTCAAATCTTTAGTTTTAAACACCTCAACCCATTTGGAATAAGCGTCTATAATTACAAATAAGTGAAATCCTTTGATAGGTCCTGCAAAATCGATGTGTATTCTGCTCCAAATTGAATCAGCAGGTTGCCATGGAATTAACACACTTTTATTAGGACTCGGCAAAAGTTCTTGACATGCAACGCATTGTTTTATATAACTTTCAATTTCAGCATCTATTTTTGGCCACCATAGATATGATCTTGCTAAGGCTTTTGTTTTTACGACTCCTAAGTGTGAGTCATGTAACTGCTCAAGTATGTGCTTGTGTAATTTAGATGGAACAACAACTCTGTAGCCCCATAGCAAACATTCCTGATCTACATACAACTCCGTACTCTTATTTACATAGGAAGCGAACTGTTCTCCTTTTAAATTTGAAAGTGAACCTATTTTTACCGCTTCGCACACTCTTGACAGTATGGGATCACGGCGTGTTTCACGCGCAATATCCTTAAAATTTATATTTAAAGCATTCTCAGCTTTTATATGATATATGAACGATTTTCCATTATCTTGTTGCTCAAATTCATGTTGAGGAAGTCTTGATAAATTATCAGCTTTATTTAACGATCCTTTTATATATTCTATCTTATAATTAAAGCCTGATAGAATAAATGCCCAGCGCTGCATTCTTGCTGCGGCCATTAAAGGAAGTCCTTTGTGTTCTCCGAATATGGATAACAGTGGCTTATGGTCGGTTTGCAATATGAAATTGTGGCCTAAGAGATACTGCTTAAGTTTAGTAACTGAAAAGATTATCGCAAGGGCTTCTTTTTCTAAAGTGCTATAGTTCTTTTCACTGTTAGACAGGGCTCTCGACACGAATGCTATGGGTTGTAAACTACTGTCCTGAAATTTGTGTGACAAAACTCCTGCTACTGCATTAGCTGACGCGTCAGTGGATAAGACAATAGGCACTTTAGGGTTGAAATGAACCAAAATTGTATCGGACGTAATTTCAGCTTTAATGTTTTCGTATGCTTTTTGACATTTATGAGACCAATTAAATTTTTCATCTTTCTGTAAAAGTTTATATAATGGCGACATCTTTTCAGCAAAATTTTTTACAAATTTTGAATAATAATTGACATGCCCTATAAACGCTCTTAATTCAGAGACAGTTTTTGGTATTGGTGCCTGCAACACAGACGAAATTCTTTCGGTTGTTTTCGTTAAACCATTTTTGTCTATTTTGAATCCAAGATAAGAGACTTGTTCTTTAAAAAATTCACATTTTGCAACATTTAAACGAAGACCGGAAAATTGTAATTTATTTAAAACTGATCGCAAATTCTTAATATGTTCGGCTATATTTCTACCGGAAACTGTTATATCATCTTGATAAACTACAACAAAAGGTACATTACGCAATAGATTTTCCATTGTTTTTTGGAAAATGGCTGCAGCTGGCTTAACGCCAAATGGTAATCTCTTCATTTTGAAACATCCTATATGTGTAGACCAAGTACACAATTGTTGCGAAGCTTCGTCTAAAACAAGTTGATTATAGGCGTTTGCTAAATCTAATTTTGTGAATACTTGTCCACCTTGTAAAGTCGCAAATATGTCTTCAATTAATGGCAAAGGGTAATGGACGTCATGAAGATGTTTATTGATGGTGATTTTATAATCACCACAAATGCGTATATCCCCATTGGGTTTTAGTATTGGTACCAATGGAGTTCCCCAATTTGCATTATCAACAGGTTCTAAAACATCTTTATCAATTAGTTCACGCAAATTAGTTTCAATTTTGGCTCTCCAAGCTAAAGGAACCGGGCGCGGTTTAAAAAAAATTGGGTGAGCATCTCCCGAAATTTGAAGCGAAACTTTTCCTAGCTGATATGTACCAAGTTCGTCTTTAAAAACATCGCTAAATTCATTTTTTATATCTTTAATAATCAATTTAACATCTCTTTTGATTTCAATAGTTCTTACAATTTGTACTAAATCGAAATTGAATAACCTCAAAAAGTCACATCCAAGCAAAGGAATGTTTTTTGTGTCCGTAACAACGACATTCAATTTTCTTTTGGTTCCACGATATTCTATTGTAGCTAAATACTCACCCATTACTTTAATAGGGTTTCCACCATAATCAACATATGGCAACTTAGAATCTTTTAAAACTACATTTTTGTTGATTTCTTTAAACAAAGACATTGATATTAGACTGCATGGTGAGCCAGAGTCACAAGCTATTTCCATTTGCTTTCCATCTAACTTAACTGAGAGATAGTAATAATCAGCTGAATTTCCACTAGAAATGCTGTAAATACAAAAATTGTCATTAGTAGAAATCTTATTGTTACTTTCATTAAAATCTTCTGATACATAATTTACGGTTTTATTGTTGGATTTATTTTTGCATATGCTTGCTAAATGCCCGATTTTATTGCAGCAATGGCATTTGCTCTCTTTATATCTGCATACAATTGACTGATGATTTCGCCAGCCGCAATGCTTGCATGCATTACTTTTATTTGAATGTTTGTTGTAGTTGTAGTTATTGTTGCTGCTGCAGTTATTCGGTGATTTTCCTTTTTGATGTTTATCGCTGCTTCCTTTAAACTTCGATTTGCTGACGTGACTTACTCTCATGTCGCTTTCAGTTTTGCTGGAAAGTTTCATTTCCATAATTAGAGCTTTTCGTAGCGCATCGTCTAGCTTAAGCTTTTCATCTTCTTCACAAATCCTCTCAAAAATTGTATCAGGTAGTCCCATTATAAAGCGATCAAGTAAAAAAGCTTCAAGATTGAGACCAAATTTACAATTAAGCGCAAGTTTCTTTGTTCTTGCATACCATTCAGATATGCTTTCATGCTCTTCTTTTTTTGCATTATAAAATAGCTTTCGCTCTCGAAAAATTATGACAGGTGGAGTGTAGTGAGTTTGTAGCATGCTGCAAAGTTCTTTGAACGATTTATTGACGGGCGAATCTGGGCTACATAAGCTGTGTAGTACTGCATACGGAGTAGCTCCAACAGATTTGAGAAGTATGGCTTTCTTCACATTATCGTCTGTGCAGCTTATCTCACAAAAGTGTATTTCTAGTTTCTCTTTCCACAACTGCCATGGTTCATTTAGCGGAGAAAATTCTGGAATGCTTGTAGCTTGATAAACGGTAACTGCATTGCTTTGTTGTGGTGACGTCATGATTTATGTTGGATTTTGGTCTTATTGCGCAAAAACTTTGTAACACTTTTCTGTTTTATTTATATATGATTTATACTTGATTTTGGTCTTATTGTGCAAAAACTTTGTAACACTTTTCTGTTTTATTTATATATGATTTATACTTGATTTTGGTCTTATTGTGCAAAAACTTTGCAATAGTTTTCTGTTTCATTTATGAACTTTTTATTTATTCAGTTATTTTATCTATTAAATTATTAAAATAGATATCAAAAGTGTATTTACACCTTCAATGTTTATTAAAATTTATTTAGTGTATTGAAACTTTGTGTTGTTCATAAATATCATATTTTGCACCACGCTTTTATTATTTTTTTATAAAACACATGTTTTTGGTTTTCCTCGTCGCCAATTTGTTATGTCCTCGGCAATCAAACAACACGCGTTCAACTCTAATTAACGACTGACTTTATTCTTCATTCTCTTATTCTAAGTGTATATTAAAATAAGGCTTCGGTATGATAACATGTATGTATATCTTAATGTTAAGCTAGATTCACACTAGGCAAACACATAACAGTTATCATGTTTATACCAATCAGTTCTAGTGAAGTGGGAGTATTTTTAAACATATTTTGGTGAAATGACACTTGCTTCCGATCTGTAAAATCTTTGTTCGAACGCAGTTGCGAAGAAACAGTTTGAAATGTTGTCACATGATTTATTTTTTTACCTTCCTGGTAGCATTTGCTGCAACCCACCAAGGCATTATGACCGACAATGCCACATACGAATGATCGCGCCGGAGTATCACATATAAAAGCTCTCAATTCTACTTCAAAATTACGGTTATGGATTATAATTCCATTTTCTTTAAGATTTTTCAGTTCGTTTACTAAATCATGCAAGTACGAATCTACGTTGCTTGGTTTTTTCTTTCCAAGATATGTTCCAATCAAAAATACATTAATATTTGAAATATTAATTACTCTACCAATTATTGGCCACAAACTTTCTAAACTACTTTTAAAAAGGGGCAATCCATCGATGCCAATATCCAGAATTATTTTGTTGTGCTCCTGCAACACACTTAATGGTATCGTTATTAACTGCTTTTCCAATCCAACATGTAAATAAGTACCAGGCGATACCGTTCTTACAACAGCTTTTATGCTTTTCTTTTTTAGAAGACCATTGAGACTTCTTGGTACAGTCAACCCTTCCGATTGCAGTACCTTTAACAATGCATGTACAGTTGCCCTTGGTGGATTGTATTCGTTATACCATTTTTTTAATTTGTTTTTTAAATTCAATTCGTCCACAAAACGCATATCCAACGCATTCATGGCAATTAAGTTATTTGTATCCAATACGTTATTTAAATTTTCATCGCATGCCTTCACAGGGTTTTCAGACACTGCACTTTCACTTATAATTTCAATTTTATTATTAACACATTCTTTTAATTTCTTCTGTAGTTCTTTTTTTTCTTTTAATATTTTTTTATTAATAGCACTTTTACTGATTCCTCTTCTACTCATATTTAATTAAGAATATTTGTTTAAATTTTACGCACAATGAAATTTACAACTGCTGTCTTCAAAATATGTTCAACAATAAAGCGCACTTTTCCAAACTGAAACTTTTTCAATGAACACGTGTTCAGTTGTTTACCGTTATACAGTAGCCGCGTTATTTTCCAACTTTCTTTTGTTGCTCTGTTTCTTTTTCTATTGCTTGTTGATAAGCAAGAAATGTGTTCGACCCATTCTCTGCTCACTTCTTTTTTTCAATTTAGAAGGAGTTTCAGAATCAATGCAAGTGGAGTAATTATAAGACTTGTAGATTGGTTGCCTTAAAGCAGTTATATCAGTGCTTCTGATAAGAGGGCTTGACAATTATTCTACTGGGTAAGAGAAAAGAATTAAAGTTTTAGTAGTCTTGCTTAAGTTTCGTTAAATTTCGTTAAGTTTGTTCAATTTTATTTACTCTCGTTTAGTTAAGTTTTTTTTAAATTTTACAACAAAACTTAACGAAACATTGAAAACTTTATGACAAATGGTTAATATAGCTTCAACAATCTTACGTTTTTGCGTTAAATTCAATAAAGTTTTTATAGTTTCGTTAAATTTCGTTAGTTTTCGTTAAGATTCGTTATGTTTCGTTAAGTTTATTTAAAATTTTAGGTTACTTAATTTATAATATATAATCAAAATGCAGTTATTTCTGTATTTTATTATTTTCAATATTTTTAGCAAATAAATCTTAACGAACCTTTGGAAATTTAACGACAAATGCTCAATTTATAACTTAAAATATATTAAAAAGGTTTTGATTTGCTTTATGTTTCCTTAAGTTTGCCAAATTTAATTTACTTCTGTTAAGTTTCGTCAAGTTTCCTTAATTTTCGTAAAGTTTCTATAAGTACTTTAAATTTCCGATAAGTAATAACTGGTAAGCTTGCCTAAGTTTCGTTAAATGTTGTTAGTTTTCGTAAGATTCGTTATGTTTCGTTAAGTTTAATTAAAATTTAAGGTGACTTAATTTATAATATAAAGTAAAAACGCAGTTTTTCATGCGTTTTTATCGTAGTTTATTATTTCCAATACTTTTAGAAATAAATCTTAACGAAACTTTGGAAATTTAACGACAAATGCTTAATTTATAACGTAATATAGATAAAACTGTTTTTGATTTCCTTTATGTTTCGTTCAGTCTGCCAAGTTGTTAAGTTTTAATTTAATTTACTTTGTTAAGTTTCGTCAAGTTTCCTTAATTTTCTATAGACCTACAATTTCGATAGTAGTTTAATAAAATTTAAGGTTACTTTATAATATGTAGTAAAAATTCAGTTTTTTCACGCTTTTTTAACGTAATTCATTATTTTCAATACTTTTAGAAATAAATCTTAACGACACTTTGGAAATATTACGACATATTACGGAATAATTTATAACTTAAAATATATGAAAAAGGTTTTGATTTGCTTTATATTTTGTTAAGTTTGCTGAATTTCATTTACTTTTGTTAAGTTTCGTCAAGTATCCTTAATTCTCATTAATTTTCTATAGGTACCTAAAATCTCCGATAAGTAATTACAAGTAACGTTTTCGTAAGTTTTCTTAAGTTTCGTTAAATCTCGTTAAGTTTTTTTTTAGTCTCATAAAGTTTCGTTTAGTATTTAAATCACATTTCTCCCAATTTCTTGATGTTCAAAATCATTAAAATTTTTCGGACTTATGACGACGTATCCTACTTGTGTCCAATTATGACTTTCCTTATCTAAATTCCTGCATAGCAAGCATGAAAGGGAAAACTACAGCAACAAAAACATAGTAGATAAAAAATTTTGATAGAAAATAAATTTGTAGCTATGCAAAGCATGATGAAAGAAGAAAACTCTTTAAAACTGTAATAATCAACCACAAACACAACGATAATGACAACAAAAACAAAAAAAAAAAAAATACAAAAACATTATGGCAACAACAATAACAACAACAACAACAACTACTACTCATTCAGTTTTAAAGCCGAGAGTTTCGCTTTTTAGGCCTTCAATAGAAAATTCCATAAGTTGTTTAAAACAAAAACAAAAACAAAAACGAAACATTTTATATCCAACCCGTGCTACTGAACGAAAGACGAACGCATCGATTGTTCCACTTTCACTTTCGTTAAATATTTTCAAATTTTTTTTTTTTTATGTTTTTCACCTATATTGCTCTTGAATTTGTTGTTGAGCATTTTTTACAACATTTTGAGCGCTGTATCTTGTTCGTTTTTCCTTTATTGTGCCTATAAAACTTGTTTTTGTTCAAAGAGTTTTATTCAAATTCCAATAAAATATTTTCTAGTTAAACAAACAACTTTTCAGCGGTTATTGTTATACAATTATTTTTAATTGAATTTTTTATTTTGGTTTTCAAAATACAAAATGGGTTTTTTTTTTATAATTATAATTCAATGTTGTTTTTGTTATTGTTTGATGTGCTTCTGACTTGATTGTTTTTGTTAAATTTAAGGTTTTGTGTGACATCCCAGGAGGAAGAATTTGGGTTTTCTGGTTTTACTTAAGACTTTTAAGCCTGCCTACTTCCCTGTTGTTTTCTGTTGTTTTTGTTAACCTTGTTCATTACCAAAGTCATTTAAATCGAAAACAAAAATTTAAAAAAAAAACTCATATTTTTCGTAAAATTTTGGTAGACAACATCAATTGGAATGTTGCTCAGTAACCATTTTTTCCTTTATACAAGGTGTTTCAACAAGTTGTGTAAAATTTTTTGTTTGAATTAAACGAGCAATTGTTTGGTTGTCTCTCAAAATTTTATTGGATTATAAAGTAGACACATGGGGCTTAGGTCGTTTTCAACACATTCCTTCACTGTATCGGTATTTTCGGTCGACGTTCGGGGCGGGAATTTTTCGATTATGTTGCGCTCACGCGTCCCAGAAGGCCCAGGATTATGAGGAAATTTTGCTCGAATTTGGCGCATTGTAAAATTCAACAGATTTTGTCATTTTACTATGAAGCATTCCATTTTAAATTCATATTTCGTATATTTATTAAGAACTGAGGTGTACATTTTTTAGTACTATGAGAGAAATTATCACTGGTTGATTTAGAACAGTGGGGCCCAAGAAACTTTAAGCGCGGCCCAATGCTTAAAAAACCAAAACAAACACAAAATGTCGCTCAATGTTGCTTTTGACAAAAAATCAAACAAAAAAAAAAAAAAAGTAAAACAATTACATTGCAAAAAAAATTTACATATCATGATGTTCACTGCCAGTGCACTGCAACAAGTCTTAAACCCCTATTCTGGCAGCTTAACTAAGCTCACCACACTAACAAAATAGTTAATATTAACAAATTGTTAAGGTTTCGTATTCTGGTGATAATTTGAAAGCTCCTTTCTTTACTATTTTGTTAATGACAGAAAACAACTTAACAACGAAAGATAGTTCAGTATTAAGCCAAACAAATGCTGTGTAAATAAAATAAAATAAAAAAAAAATGGATGAATTCTTACTTTTTACTTCTTTTTAGCATTGATACTGAAGAATATCAAAGAAAACATAAATTTTAAAGACTGCAAAACACTCGAAAATTGCTTGTCTATTAAAAAAATTCATTTTGAAACTTAAAACAATTGAAAACGATTAGTAAATTATTTATTTCTTAACATTTTCCATCTTACTTGTAGAAAAACAAACATAAGCAATCAAAATAAGCAAGAAAAGAGCAATATAAAAACAGCTGACGCTCTATATCTAAGGCATTTACCTTTTCACCATGCGTGGTGAACTTTAATAGCTTTTGAGAGCTTTCAAATTGTAAATGCTTTGCCAGAATACGAACATTTACATTACATAACAATTCCTTGTTAAGTTAACAAGCAGAATAAGGCTGTTAATTTCTATTACAATAACAATGCTTGCATGAAAAATTTCTCGACACACAAGTAACGGGACATTCAGCTTCAGCATCGACATCATCGAGTGTGCTTTTTTTATTTTGGCTTTGCTTGCATTTGTTTTGTAAAGTTCGCTGGAAAATGTGCTGAACACTGAACGAGTGCGGCTTATGTTGTTGTTTTTGCAAGTGTTCTTTGATTTTGGCTCATCGCAAAGACAAAATTAATATAGAAAAAAATTTTGTATGAAGGGCCAAGCGAGCCATACGGGCCACAACGTGGGCATGATTGATTTAGAATTTACTTAAGAATAAATTTAAAATTAAATTAAACTAAACAGTTTAAGATCCACTTACTATAAAAGAAATAAAACATTTTCAAGCATAAATATTTCAATTCAAAATTATTTTTTTTCCGTAAACTAAGGAAAATAATGACTTATAATAATAACATTGGCAAATTGATTAGAGTACAGATAACAGAGAGGTAGTTTAAAGAATCATAGATATGTTGCAGAAAAATAAAATAGAGATAAGAAGAGCATAGGATTATTGATTTAAAGTGGCATAATATTTAAATATGACATGTTTAAAGTTAGTTCCGTTTAAGAGATAAAGTTATCCGTTTAAGAGATTCCGCAGTCTAATGGTACTGATGTAGAAGAACCTGCTGCTGTTAAGATAGTTAAACCTAGGAACGATAAAGCTAGTTGACCTTTGGGACTTAAGGAACTGAAGTTTCACATAGAGGTATTTAGGCCTTTGAGTATGTAAGAAATATGGTCATAACGATTGATTCCATACACATACCTTGCCGCATTATTGAATGCAACCAAGATTTTATGCTGTGATAGGGAGTCCAGCTGGCTACATACAACAGCAGAGTATGTAATATGCGTTAAGATTAATTGCACAACAAGTCGGCGACGAGTTTCAATAGGCGTTAAGTTCTGGGAAATGTGAAGGTGGTGTAACGTCCCATATATTTTACCTATTGTGGAATTAATATGGTCTGTGCAAGTTAACTTGGAGTTTATAATAAATCCTAGGTTCTTAGCTTTCGGGATAAAATTAAACTTTTTACCGCCAATAAAAAGCGGAGGGATATCAATGAAGTATGAATCACTCCTCGCAATTGGCCATACTTTAGTTTTTAAGGGTTTTATTAAAAGCAAGTAAGAAAAAACCCAGTTATTTAACAACGTTAAATCGTAGTTCATTCTATAAGTTAAGTCCTCTAAAAGTTCAGTGCGTCTCGAAAGATAGAGTTACATATCATCTGCATAAGCATGTACAGTTGCATACTTACATATTAAAAAAAAACATCATTTATAAATGCAGAGAATAAGAGTGAAGAGAAGAGAAGGCGTTACCTACTTTCACCATTTGCACTCTTCCATCAAGGTAACTTGAAATCAGAGATCAAGATCAGATCAGATCTTATGACAGAGAAGCTTATGGTTTACAGAATAAAATGTTTTCGAGAAGACAATAAGACGTCAACAAATTTTGATCATAAGAGATTCCGATATCATCTAGAACTTTAATAATAGCCGTAGTCCAACTCTGACCAGCCCTAAAGCCAGACTGTAAAGGGATAAAAGCTTATTCGTTGTAGATGTTCAGAGATTTGATTGACCATTATTGACCATACAGACTTATAGGTTTGTAGTCATTGAGTACAGAGGCAGAACTAGATTTTGCTACAGGTAAAACAATGGCAGCCTTCCATAGTTCTGGAAATCGGGAGCATGTTAGGCTATATTTCATTATATGGGTTAACGGTGAAAGAATAAAAGGTAATATTAATTCAATGAACCTTACGGGTAAACCATCAATCTCAACAGCATTCGAATCAATCATCATAAGGCATTTGGCCACACAATCTTCACTAACAGAAGAAAACTCAAACGATACAAACTGAAAATGTCTAGTCACCAAAGGCAAGTCAACACTGCTTATGTTGCTAGAAAGACCAAGGTATTCACTTTCCAAGAAAAAAATTATTTACGTCATCAGGTTTTAAGCAGCACACAGTTGAATCTTTGCTGAAAACTCTTCATCTTTTTATGTTTTGCCATAATTGCTTCGAGTTTAAGTTAGAAATTTTTCGCAAAAAAAAAAAAAAAATAAAAAATTCGATGTTTATTTTTAAAAGTTCTCACATATTCTCGAATATAATTACCGTTTTACCTTATTCATTATAGATTTTCGAAACTTATTATTGAACAGTTCGAAAATGTATCGATGCATATTACATTTGCATTTAACATGCTTTCGATAATGATAAAGAAATGAAAGATAAGATTTTGTGATTTTCGAAATAATTTTTTTGGTTATTGAATATTGAGTTTCGAAATTAATTATGATCGAAATCTATTTTACTAAATTTTTTTAAACGAAATTTATTATAAATTTTAAACTCACCTACTATCCATTGTCGGTCCTCCCCTACCCCTTTTATTTTTTTGTTTTTGAAACTATGTTTTGTTTTTCGAATTTCAGTAATCATATTCGAATATCACACTTTCAAAGCTGATTTACTCATTTCCTACCACTGTTTGATTTTTCGAACAAGCAACCGCTTAAGAAATGATCTTCGACTAGGCCGAAATTAAGCCCCCACGGCCTAACCAAAGTATATTAAAAGTTTTAAGTATTCAATAAATTGTTTTGTATCGGAGGTAGGCGTGGTTTTCATTCGATTTCGTTTTAATTCATACTCAGAGTTTTAGTCCATATAATAATTTTTTCTGGAATTCTTAGAGATTTTCCCGTTTTGATAAGTCACTTTGTATGGGACGTAGGCGTGGTTTTTATTCGATTTGGTTGAATTTAATACTCAGAGTACATATTAAATATCAAAGCTTATATCCATATTTCCAGTCAATACATTAATTTTTGTTGAATTCTAAGAGAATTCGAGAAGAGACCGTTTTGATAAAGTCACTTTGTATGAGAGGTAGGCGTGGTTTTCATCCAATTTGCCTCATTTTTGAACTTGATCTTTATTTTTTAAATACAAGCTTAAATATTGAATTTCGTGATGATGGCTTGAAAATTACGGCTGTAATCGTGGTCACATACATGCAGACGGACAGGCAGACAGACGGATAGACAGACAGACGGATAGACAGACAGACGGATAGACAGACAGACGGATAGACAGACAGACGGATAGACAGACAGACGGATAGACAGACAGACAGACGGACAGACACACAGATGGACATGGCTTAATCGATTCGGGTGGTGATGCTCATCAAGTATATATATGCTTTTCTATCCCTACCACGCCTCCTTATGGGCGTTACAAACGGAGTGGCAAAATTAATGTACCTACCCCTTCTTCGTTTTTTAAACGGGGGTGTATAAAATGTTTCCCGTGGTAGAAAATGGGTTAAATTGATTTTTTTTTATATTTTTATTCCTGATGAGAATAAAGAAATATTTTTATTTACGTAAAATATAAAAATAATACTTGTCTCAAAGCTTCTCTCCACTCAATACCTGCCCTCATTACTTTCGAATTTATTTTGAATGCATCTTTTATCTCTCCCGTTTCGTCTGATTTTACCTGTACCTTATTTTTCTCCCATGCCTTTTTCTTTTATCTTAATTTATTTGCCTCTTCTCTGTTCTTCCCTATCGATGTTTTTTTAATTTGTCTACAGTTTAATCAAAAAATTCTTGCATATTTTTGGGATGATTGAGGGCGGTGCGTCTGATAAGCTTTTAAAACATTTAAGTTTTAATGCCTTGTAATGCTAGATTATAACGGTAATCGTTAGAAAAATGTTGAAATTGGTTTTTAAAAATTGTGTACTTAGCCCCTTCTAAATAAATATGGAAAAGGTTGCCAGCTTAAAACTTTGAATGTCCATGAAATATTGGAAAATTTTAACGATAGCGCACTAATGTTTGTTTTTCTCTCTCTTTTCGCTTGCAGGTATGTACAAAATATGCAAAATAAAGCTACCGTTATTGTTTGATGAGCAAAAGTAAGTCTTAATTATAATCAAGATTAATTTTTAATCAAATTTTAAATATTTTCAAACAAAAAAAAGTGAGTTTAGATCAATTTTTAAAAGATTTCAATTAAACTCAATTTAAAAATGCTGTTGAATATGCTTTGTTAAGAATCTTCATTGCTATTTAATTGCATTTTTTATAGATTTTTGAAATTCGTAAATATTTTGTGAAGGCGTTGCCATATTTAAAATTAAATCAGTTAAAGCCATTCAGGTTTTGGTTTTATTTCATACTTTTTATTTTTTGCATACAAAGTGTAAAAATTTTGCAGCGACAATGAACAGCATTTGTGCATTAAACACAATCCAACAGACAGAACAGAACACGACGGCTAGTCAGCCACTCAGTCACTCAGTCACTTTGTCAGTCCTCCCTAAGAATGTCACAAGCATCGAGAACAAAATTCGAGCAACGACAAGAGACTTGAATAAAAATGGCAGCGCCATCTAGTATGCCATAAAAAAGTTACAAAATTATTTGCAGACATGAAACACAAGCAGCAGCAGCAGCAGCAGTTACAGCAACAACAAAGAATTACTTTTTATTTGTGCATTTTTATAGACGCAATCTCACAATTTTTCGTATATGGCAACATATAAATTCATTTTAATATTTTTTGTGTGTTTTGTTTTTAGGGGTGCGGGCGTATTTTAACAATAAAAATGCAAAAACTTCTGCATTAAATTGAACAAAAAGAATTGCACATAAAAATATTGTGTAGCGCAACGTTGCAAATGATGCACAAGTAATGCCAGATTATTGGAATTTATAGAGCGGTTTCGGGCAGAGATGAGTCTTTATAGCATTTTAAGTTGGTGTGCAAGCTCCACAAAATAAAAAAAAAAAAATTAAAAATTACAAATTAAAAATTACAAATTAAAAAAATATAAAGAAATCCCATAAAAGATTTAAAGTTAAAATTTTGTATATCACTGTATATAGCGCGCCATGATGCGTTTTTCTCTCTCTCCATCTTAATATTTATTCATATTTCTTGGATTATGGTGAAAAATTGTGTTGTTTCTAGTTTAACACTTGTACGCTTTCGAAGTCCTAATAATTTGCATAAACAACGGCACTGAAAGAGGATAAACAAAAATGAGTCTGCAACACTGGTGGGTGGCCCCGTACACACCCACGCACACAGTCGTACATTTTTCGAGTAGTGGAAAAATACGCACTTGTTAGTCGTATTCGTTCGTCGTTCCACTGCAATCGACAAACCAAGGCAAATATTTTTAAATAAACAATCAATAAACCGTTTGCATTCTGAAGAGGATAGGAAGCTGCTGGGAACCTAAATTTGTAGAAGATACAGAGACTACAGGGTGTACAGTTTCAAATTTTTTTTTTTCCTTTCAATTCAATTACATTCAACAGAAGAGTTGGAAAGGACCAAAAAGTTGGAGGAAAAATAGAAGTAAATACAAGAACAAGTGTAAGTACAAGTGCAGGTACTAGTAAAACTGCAAGTACTATGGTCGCTACATATATTTCGGGAATTAATGTAAAGACCGAATTTTTTTTTTCGCTTTTGAACAAAAGGCAACAAATTTTGTAAATTTTGCCACGGTACTTCAACTTTTGAGATACTTAGAAAACTAAGAAATATTCCATGAAATAAGGAAAACCAACAGTCTTCGAAGAATTCTTTTTCATCAAGATAATGAGAGCTCCCACACATCAGCACAAACAAAGGTGTTTTTAAGCACTCAAAACATCGAATTAATGGGTCATCCGCTGTACAGTCCTGATTTGTCACCCAATGACTTCTGTTCTGTTCGCGCACATCAAGGACAAACTGCGTGGACAACAATTTTTGATGCCAAAAAAAGCCGAAACTAGGTTTTGAAGGTGTTTCAAAAAGATAAATGCGGGAAAAATATCATGATAAATTTTTTGAATTAGTATTTATCATTAAAAACCATTCGAAAAACATTAAGAAGAAAATTCGGTCTTAATACTTATTAAGAAGTGAAACATATGTAGTGATCTACGTACAAGTGCAAGTGTACAAGTACAAATACAAGTACAAGTACAAATACAAATACAAGTACAAGTAAAAGTTCATGTACACGTACAAGTATATGTACATGTACAAGTACAAGTACAAGTACAAGTACAAGTACAAGTACAAGTACAAGTACAAGTACAAGTACAAGTACAAGTACAAGTACAAGTACAAATACAAGTACAAATACAAGTACAAGTACAAGTACAAGTACAAGCACAAGTAAAATTACAAGCACAAGTACAAGTACAAGTACAAGTACAAGTACAAGTACAAGTACAAGCACAAGTACAAAAGTTGCAGTGATTTAAGTGACGGTACTGTTGATATTTTCAAAATAATGGATTCAAAGCAATTCCGTGTGTTGATTTATCACTGTTTTTTATGGGAAAAAATACCGTCCAAGCTGAGCAATGGCTTCGAAAGTGTTATTTGGACTCTGCTCCGTCAAAATCAACCATTTGCCGATGGTGTGCCGAGTTTAAACTTGGTTGTACAGACACAAATGATGCTGAACAATCAGGATGCCCAAATGAGGCAGTTGTTCCAGAAAACTTAAAAAAAAGTACACAAAATGGTATTGGCCGACCGTAAAATGAAGGTGCGCGAGCTAGCTGAGGCTCTGAAGATATCGAAAGGCAGTGTGGGAACAATATTACAGGAACATTTGTCGATGAGAAAGCTGCTTTCCAAATGGGTTCCGCGTTTTCTCACACCGGACCAAAAGCAGCAACGTGTCGATGATTCGGAGAGCTGTTTGGCACTGTTTACAAAGAATATACATGCATTTTTGCGTCGATATGTGACAATGGATGAACCATGAATCCACCATTACACACCGGAATCAAAGCGGTCGTCAGCTGAGTGGAGAGTAACCGATGAAAGCAGGCCAAAGCGACCAAAAACACAACAGTCGGCTGGAAAGGTTATGGCATCTGTATTTTGGGATGCGCATGGAGTTTTGTTCATCGAATATCTCGAAAAGGGAAAAACAATCAACTGCGATTATTATATAGCGTTGTTGGAGCGTTTGAAGGATGAAATCGCGAAAAATCGGCTCCATTTGAAGAAGAAAAAAATTCTTTTTCACTAAGACAATGCACCGTGTCATAAATCGATGAACACGATGTCGAAAATCCACGAATTGGGCTTCGAATTGCTTCCTCATCCACCGTATTCGCCAGATTTGGCTCTTTGCTGACCTCAAAAAATGCTTACCGGCAAGAGATTTGGCTCCAATGAAGACGTCATGGCTGAAACTAAAGCGTATTTTGAGGCGAAGCACAAATCGTTCTACAAAACCGGTATTGAAAAGTTAGAAAAGCGGTGGAATGAATGTATTGCTCTTGAAGGAACCTATGTTGATGAATAAAGAAGAATATTTGCAAAAAAAAGTTTTTTTATTACTTAGTCTCGGGACTTCTTGGACCATGTCTTACCTTGATGTTTAAACTCAAAATGGCGGAAAAAAGCTTGTTTTAAGAAAGTTCCTTTAAATTCTTTTTTTAAGAAAGGGTCATTAATTTCATATAGTATGTATCATAGTTATTAATGGGCGCCATATTGGATCGGCCTTCTTCGATACATGAATTTCTTAACTTAAACTTCAGATTTGTCAGCAGTAATCGTAAAAACACCCAAGTAACAAGTATCAGCCATTATCTTAGAATTTTTAGTTGTTATATTTCAAGGTCTTACGCTTTCACATCCGTCATTTTGGATACAGGAATTTCTAAATTCAAATTCATGCACAACTTCGGCAAAAACATCCGAGTAACAGCTTTCAGTCATTCAGATGTGTTCTGAAATCCGATTCAGGTCGGAATCGGATTTACTGCCAATGACATTTGATGAATCGAAAATAAATTCTGATTCCGATCCATTCCGATGTGGATTTCAGAACATGCACGATTCTCTAGGTATTACGATTTCACATCCGCCATCTTGCATACAGAAATTTCCGAATTCAGACTTCAGATTCGTGATTCGTGAAGTCCAGGCCAAAATATTGAACAAAAAAACAAAAAAAAAAATGTGTATTGAATAGAAAATAAAAGTACACAAAAATGCATTAATAATTTTCGAAATTCCTGCCATTTTTCCCAGAATTCATTTATTTGATTTTCGAAATTCAATTTCGATTTTCTAAAATTCATAATTTAAATTCAAAGTTCCATGTTGGTTTTCAAAATTCAAAACTCTTCTTTGAAATCATTAATAAAACATTATATTGAGATTTGGAAACAAAAGCAATAAAAAATTCATCAATGATTTTCGAAATTCAAAACTTATGTTCAGAATTCATTAATGATCATCAAAATCCATTATTGATGCTACAAATTCAAAACTTGTTTTCGAAATCAAAGTAAATAAAACTATATTAGGGCAATTCACAATCTGGTGCAAATGGTCTTGCATCATAGCATTTGCAAAATAGTAGAGTATATTTTTACTCGATGCTAACAAAATTTAGATGAGATGCACTAACAACGTTTTTGCAAGTATGCAATACTAAAAACCCACCTTTTTTATTTACTATACGAATGCAATACTGAATTACAAACTGACAGATGTTTGGAGAAAAAAAAAAATAAAGGAAAAAGAAGTGTGGCAAAGTAAGACGAAAAAGACCATTCACAATTGATGAGAAATTTTTACAATTGCACGAATTTACAATCTCAAATATACATGATTGTGAATTGCCCTATTGATGTTTGAAAATTATGTTCTACAGGAACTTTATCCATGACTGATTTTCGAAATTTTCTTGTTTATTTTAAGAACTCATTATTTATTTTCGAAATTCCTCAATTGTTCTGAAGTGTCAGTTGCCTTTCGAAATAAAATATAAATTTTTAATTTTTTCTTAAGTTAGATATTGTTTTTCAAATTCGAGGAAAATATTGGTTTTTCATACTCGAAAAAATAATTCATCACTGATTTTATTCATATATCACTGAATAATTCATGAAATTCATTGCTTATTTTTATTTTCTTAAATTGATTTTTGATTGACATGAATCAATCGAATCTTATAATCGATTTTTTTCTTTTCGAAATTTTTAATTCTATTTTCTTAATTTTTTGTTGAAATTAATTTTGTTTTTTTTTCTGTATTATTCAAAATTCGAAATTTCGAACTAAATACCAAAATATCAAAAATAAAATGGATTTTTGATTTTCAGAATTCACAATTTCGAATTTTATATTTTTTTATTCGAAGTTACTCTTATGTTTAAAAAATGTTTAACTTTTATCGTCGCTTTCGAAATTTCCTTTCGAATTCGAAGAATATAAATCTTCAACGTTATTTAAAGCATTCAGAATCTTTTCGAAAGTTCTTTAGATGAGCACCTAAATTCCGTTTTACTTGACAACGTAAATGAAGCAAATGAAATTTTCCATTACATGCTCATTGGCGGAACCGAACAACTGGCGCTCAGGCGGACAGACTTCCTTTAATACACTGAAAATGTTTATCTTACATTTTGTTTTTTTTTTTTTTTTTTTTTTGCAATAAAGCAACAAAATATTATTAAAATGCATTTACAATGTCACATGTTTTGCCTATAAATTTTGAAGCAAAAAAAAAAAAGAATCTTAATAACGACATCAAAGTCAACATTAAACAAGGTCTGACAAACAATCATTTTTAATAACGAGAATTCAGTTTAATAATAATAATAATAATAATAAAAAAAAACAACAATTCGTAGCTGCGAAAGTGGAAAAATGGCGGCGCAGTTTAAAATGCAACAGATATTAAATAAATTTTATGAAAGAATAACAAAATTAAAGCAGAGAAAAAGGCAAGACAGTGGGGAAAGAAAGAAAATAATGCAGTTGCAAGAATTGTTTACATAAATATTAAACGTTGCCAGCTGCAGTCGTAGAGGGCGGTGAAGAAAAACACAAAAATACAGAGAGTTGTTATTTTAAAAGAGATGCGTATCGTTCCGAAAGTATTTTATTGCAAATCATTTTGTTGATTTTAAATAAATTAAAACACTTTTTCTTGTTAATAATATTCAAGGAAACAGACATAAGAGGGAAAACAACAGAAGTGCAAAAGCATCTATGAAGGTTGTAATAGAAGTGAAGGTGGTTGGCAGCAAAATTATGATAAAAGATTTAATATTAAATAAGGTGACATTTGCAATGAACTTTGAATTTAAGCATTTCAGAATTTTTGGGTTTATTTTTCTCCATAATTTGTAAAAATTAAAAATTTTAATTTTATCTATAGTTTTTATTTTGAAAAATTTTAGATAGTAAAATATATATTTTCTCAATGATGTGTTTTTTTCACGCCTAACTCTCTTTGGTCTAAAGGTCACTCCTTTGATTTGATGATAAAAATTAAAGATTTAATCGGAACTCATTGCGAGTTGCTTAAGCCACGAAACTTCAAATTTGTTACATGAAATTATAAAGCGCAATGCATATGTGCTGCAGTAAAAAAAATATCACACGACAGTATAGGCTTGTTCTTAGCCCTCAGGACATAAATAGACAAAATAGTCATGAAGTCATCAGGCCGCGGAGAGAGCCGCTACAAAAGCCCAAATACATCAACCATGCAACGGCGTTGCATTCTACAATGCAAGGCATTTGTACTTGGCATTACGACAAAATTTAAAAAAAAAGATAATGATGACATGAAGTGCCAAAGCTTGTGCTACAAAATTGCAATATTATTAATATTACTTTATGACAGAAGGGGCAAGTTCTTTGACCTCATAAAGAAAATAAAAACAAAAATTATGGTACGTCGTCACCACGAAGTCCACTGCTCAATAAAGTGAAAATGAAACAACAATAAAGACATTGCATGGAATTATAACTTCGGAACTGTTGAAGAAAAAGTAAAAAACAAAAGCAAAGGCAAAAGCGAAAGAAAAAGCGAAAGAAAAGTAAAAACAGAAGCAGAATTAGAAGCAAAAGTAGAAGCAACAGCAAAAGCAAAAGCAAAAGACAAAGCAAAAGCAAAAGCAAAAGCAAAAGCAAAAGCAAAAGCAAAAGCAAAAGCAAAAGCAAAAGCAAAAGCAAAAGCAAAAGCAAACGAAAAAGCAAAGGCAAAAGCAAAAGCAAAAGCAAAAGCAAAAGCAAACGCAAACGCAAACGCAAAAGCAAAAGCAAATGCAAAATAAAAAGCAAAAGCATAAGCATAAGCATAAGCATGAGCATAAGCATAAGCATAAGTATAAGCATAAGCATAAGCATAAGCATTAGCATAAGCAAAAGTTACAGCAAAAGCAAAAGCAAAAGCAAAAGCAAAAGCAAAAGCAAAAGCAAAAGCAAAAGCAAAAGCAAAAGCAATATGAAAGCAAAAGCATAAACGTAAAATCAAAAGCAAAAATAAAAATAATAAAAATACAGTACACTCTCACAAATTAGAACTCTCACAAATTCGAACTTTCCAGAAATTAGAACCTGCCATTTCAATATTAAACGCTCTGAAATTAGAACCGGGTTCCATATATTAATTTTTGTGGAATTTATAGAGATTTTACTTTGTGATAAAGTCACTTTGTATGGGAGGTAGGCGTGGTTTTCATTTGATTTGGTTGAATTTCATACTCAGAGTGTATATTTAATATCAAAACTCAAATTCAAAATTTCAATTCCATACATTAATGTTTGTGGAATTCTAAGAGATTTTACCGTTTTGATAAAGTCACTTTGTATGGGAGGTATGCGTGGTTTTCATCCGATTTGGCTCATTTTCGAACTTGACTTTTATTTTTTCGTGAAGATAGCTTGAACATTACGGCTGTAATCGTGATCACAAACAGACATACGGAGATGGCTAAATCGACTCGGGTGGTGGTGTTGATCAAGAATATATATATTTTTCTATACCAACCACGCCTCCTTATGGGCGTTACAAACGGAGTGATAAAATTAATATACCCCACGTTTTTTAAACGTTTGGGTATAAAAAGAATAATAAAAATAATTATAAAAATAATTATAAAAATAATTATAAAAATAATTATAAAAATAATAATAAAAATAATAATAAAAATAATAATAAAAATAATAATAAAAATAATAATAAAAATAATAATAAAAATAATAATAAAAATAATAATAAAAATAATAATAAAAATAAAAATAAAAATAATAATAAAAATAATAATAAAAATAATAATAAAAATAATAATAAAAATAATAATAACAATAATAATAAAAATAATGAAAAATGTAATAATAAAAATTATAATAAAAATAATAAAAGTAATTATAAAAATGAAATAAAATAAATTAAAAAATAAAATAAAATAAAAGTAAGAATACGAATTCCGATAAAAATTACAATAAAATAAACATAAAAGTAAATAAAAAAAAAACAACAAAGGTTTTTATTAAAATCTGAAATAAAATAAATACAAATTTAAATATAAATACAGATAAGAAAAAAAAAATATATGAGAACCAAGACTTGGACAGGAACTAGGACTAGCATTCAGACCAGGGGGATGATTAAGATTGGGTCAAGAAGTGGGACAAAGGTTATGAAAGGTCTTCGTTCAAGGATTAAAACCGATGAATTTTGACATGGATTAAAATGAGAATTTGAGAAAAGGATAATAAAAAGTAGTCAGAAAAGTTTAAGGTAAAATATAAGAATAAAAATAAGGATGAGGAACAAGGGACAAGGAATACAAATAAAAATAATAACAAAGATAAAGACACGTTGCCAAGTCAATTATGTACGGGTGTGTCCATAACACCGCTAACTGCAGCTTTTCTAGACATGCTTGCCAACACAACGACAAAAAAAATCATGCCAATCGGACCAGCACAGTGAGGTCACACGGTGATCGTTTGAACGGCAAAAAGAAAGTGAGAATGACAATGGATGAACGTTTGGTAGGGCGTTCAATATATGTTCATTTTTGAACGCTGTACACCAGTGTTGCCAGAGGCCAAGCTCCAAAAATTCCGTTCTCTACTATAAGACGACTTGTTTATCCCGTTTTAAAAATTAAAAATCTCGGAAAAATCCCGTTCGCAAGACTTGCACATCTACATATATCTATATCTATACTATTATATATAAAGGGTTCTCTCGGATTTTTATCGTTCAATCACGGTGTAACCGCTGAACCGATTTTAATAATTCTTTCACTATTTAATTGCTATAATAAGCGACCCTGCTATTGGGTACTACGTTTTTGGTTAATTTTTTTATGTAATTATTTAAGAATTCATGCGTTTAAATCCATGCTGCCATTGTATAAGCAGCATGAAATAACAACAAACAATAGCTTAAGCTCTTTGTTGAGAGAGAGAGAGAGGTGAGATTCTACAACTCAACGCGCTGGTCTCTTGAGTGGATAGTTGCACTCAGTTAATTTCTGCTGCAGTGTTGCCATCGTAGAGATTTGAAAATATGTTTTCATATTATATTTATACTCCCAAGCAACGCTGGGAACGGGTATGCTAGTAGCTTTATGTTTAACGAATTGCACTGGAACCAGCCAATATTTATGCTTAGGAATTTGGAGTAATTTTTCTTGGAAAAACTCCTGACATCGTTTTCCTAATTCTCGCCTTAAAATCGCTAATTGTTTTATTTTTGCTTGTTTTTATTTTGTACCTGGTAAAGCAGAAAAAAATTTACCTCGTAAAGCCAAAAAGAAAACCAATTCAACCGTCTCGGCTATGATTTGTAAAATTAAATTCATCATCTTTCTCTTTAAAATATTCACAATGACACATTCAAGTTTAATTTGGAACAGGGTTGCATAAAAGAGTATGTTTTCAATGTTATATTTTTGAAATTAAAAAAAAATAAATTTAGAAAACCGACTTGGAGCGCAAATCCCGTTTATAGGCTCAGAATCCAGTGCTTTTGAGGTTTAAAAACCCGAATTATGGGCGAAATCCTGGGTTCTGGCAATACTGCTACACACAACTGCAATAACCGTTATAAAGAGTATTTCTAAGCGGTGAAATAACGAATTTAACGCCGATCATTTCATTGCCGTGTAACCGAGCGGCGATCAAAATGTTATAACGATCACCCTGTGATCTTAGCCTTCGCGTTATTTCAATATTCTCGGTACTTTTTGAACACACCACACAAGAATAAATATTTATGTAACATCCAATCAAAACCTTTGCAAAGCTGTAAGATTTTTTATTTTCGTGAAACTGTACATGTAAAATTTTGCAACAAGCTTCTTCTTTTTAGGGGCGAAAGAAATCGATAAATGTATAGAAGTTTTCGCTTCTATCTTTTTCAACACACATTCCCTTCCACAAGCTTTTCGTAGCCAACCAGAGTCGCTTTCATCAGACACCCACCCACTAACCAAACAGCTGCTTTGCAACGCTCTGCACTTGCTTTATTTTCGACTGCACCTTGTAACTTTGTTTGACTCTATCTGTAATCTTCCGTTGTATGACCAGCAGAAAAAAAAAAACAACTCTACAACACTGCGACGCTTTTATTTTTGTAGTTGTTCCCAATGATGATATTTGCTAATTTTTATATTTTTTTCTTATTTTATTTTCAATATTTTATTTGTGGTTGTTGCTGTAGTTGCTGTTTCCAACGTAGCTGCTGCTGGTGTTGTTGACTCGTTGACTCAGTGTGTATTGATGTGTGTGTGCATATTTTTTCTTTTATTTATCCACATAGTATATTTTCACAAATTTTATTCTCGTTCATTACATTTTTTGAATGCAATATAATAAAGAAGGAATTGCGTTTCTTGTTGTTGTTGTTGCTGTTGTTTTTGTTATTTAGTGCCTTGAAGCAACAGCGGCAATATCGCACAACACCAACAACAACATCGACATCAGTCATAATAAAAATAAAAATAATAATAATTTTCGCCTTGGGGTAGGTCGTCGCATTTTTATGCATTTCTGCAAATTCACCACACTCCATATAGATGTTGTTGTTGTTGTTGTGTGTATATTTGAGTTCCTTGGATTTTTATGATGACTCTCTGCTTGTTTCTCTCGCATTCCCCTCGCTTGCCTTCTTTTATTATATATTGAGTTTTATTTCGTTTATAATAAAACACCAAAAATCCCGGACAACTTGGCGTCGGGAGCAGCATTATTCTTTGTTGAGTCGCCACCTCGCCTTTCCTCCTTCTCGCTGCCAATGCATTTTTTTTTTCTTTTTCTCGATCCACTCTTCCAAGCTGATTACTTTATCATCATCATCATCATCACCCTCCTCCTGCTCCTCCTTCTCCTCCTTAGTTGTTCCCGTGAGCGCGCCATTTATTAGTTTGTTCGTTCGTCTCTCGTGATGGTGCGTTCGTGCGAATGAATGCAGTTTTATGGCAAAATTTATGAGATTCCTTTTCAGCAAGTGTGCATACCAACCATATTATTTTCTATATCCTTTTTGTCTTGCAATTTTTCATCACTATTCCAGCGCTGCTCCTTTTGTTATTTTCTGCATTTTTGTGCTTGTACCAAAATATTTGCGGTTTTTCGCTATAACTTTTATTGGTCAAGATTTCCACAAAATATTTTATTTTTATTAAGATCTTTTTAAATAGTTTCTTCGTCAAGCTAATAAAAGCTTCGTTTATAGTAAAATCTTTTAAATTACCAAACTAAAAACTGTTTCTGAAGCAATATTGTATAAAGTTCTGAGATAATGCGGCGTTGCCAAATTTCGGTAGGTAGCATTGTTACCGAATTTTATTGCTTTGAACGAGTTTTGAAAAAATATTTGCGAATATTACAAATTTTAAATAACGTAAAGAAATGTAGAAAATAATGAAAATTTACCATTTTACTTTTCATACAAAAACTTAAATTTTTAAAGTTAACAGATACGAGGTGTGCTCATAAAGGAACGGACTCGATTGGCCAGATTTTTTGTTGTTGTGCGGCCAAGCAAGGTATATATAATAAGGTAGTGTTAGTAGCTGAAATTTTCTCTTGTGGTGGATACAGCACCTGTCAAAATCAGCTGTTTACGAATAAAAGCAAACAGTTTTCTATTCGCTGTTCTTTTTTTCTTTTTTATGCTGTTCTTATGTTTGACAGCTGCTGTACCCACCACTCCGAGACGAGACTACCGTGTGAAATATACCTTGTTGCCAAGCATGTATTTATAAATTTTGACCATTTTTTAATTTTTCATTCATTCTCTTTATATTTTGTTTTTTATTTGGTTTCATTGATATAGAAATATTGAAATTGTATTAATTTTCATTCAAGAATGGGAGAGAAGTAAGAAGTTTGAATTTGAAAACTCTTAAAATATATATTTTGTGGCTCATTTCAAGAACAAAAATAAAAAAGTTCGAATTTGTTGGTTGAAGAAAAAATTAATTTAACTGAAATTAGATTTTCCAATAAAATTTGCAAACAAGACCAAGTTATACAGTCATGGATAATAAAATAGAATCAAATATTTTACTGATTATATTTCGTTAAAAAAATCAAGGAGTTTGATCTAAAGCCTGGTGAAAGTGTTTTTTTTTATTTTTAAGTTTATTTTCCATTTATTAAACAACTATTTGAAAAGTAAAACAAGTCATGTATTCCAAAGTACCACTTTTAAAAGGACAGCTTCAACTTCAAACTTCAACTTCAAAGGACACAAAATTCAACTTACAAAAAAATAGAATCATAACTTGGACTTAAAAATAATACCATTAATAAAAAAGTAAAACTATATTAATATCTCGTTGCACGACCTTTTTTTGCAAGTACAGCGGCAATTCTTTTTGGTATGGAATCTACCATGGTATTGCAAACATTATCTAGAATAGAGTACCAAGCTTCTTTTACTTTACCCAGAGCTCATCCTTATTTTTTGGTTTAATGGGTCCCGGCTTTTCCTTAAAAATCTTCCACAGATTTTCTATCGGATTTAAATCCGGCGAATGCGAGGGCTACTCATAACATCGATTTTATGGTCCTGTAATCACCCTTTAACAAGACCCGAAGTATGTTTCGTGTAATTCTCGTGTTAGAACTGCCATATTAAAGGCATATTCCATTCGGCGTAAGGCAGCATGACATCATTTAAAATTCTGACATAAAGATGTCGGTTCATATTTTCTTTAATCCCAAAAATTGGTTCAACACCATACCACGAAAAACATCCCCATACCATGATGTTTCCTCCTCCATGCTTAAATGATTTTGTGGTCTATCTAGGGTTCATTTCAGCATTTTTTGGACGTCGAACCTATTTCTTTCCATCGTTTCCAATCATATTTATTTTGGATTCATCAAACCATAATATTTGTCGCCACTTTTTCCATTTTCTTCGCCAGTCCAATCGCAGTGCGTTTTTGCAAACTGAATCCGATTGCTTCGATTGCTTCGATTGCCTTTTTGTGTGCTTTGGCAGTATTCTTGACAATCTACCGAAGAGATTCTTCTCTACAAGACGGCGAGCCACAATCCGTGAAGAAATATCTAGAGTAATTTTTTCTCTTATGGCTGCAGAAGACTTGAAAGAATCACGCTTTGACAAAATCTCAATGTAATCATCATCCTGTGGTGTTGTTTTACGTGGACGGCAATCTTTTGAAAGCTTAAGAGCGGTAAATACGAATATTTGGGATCGATTCACTATTTCCGGAATTTTTCTTTAGTAAGACCACTCTTATGCAATTTTTTTTGTGTATTTGTGTTCTTCCTCCGAGCAGTGTTTTCCGCGACCCATTGTTCCTAAATTTACAGTAATTCTGTATTTAATAATCTTTTTTTGAAGCTTGTGGATACTTACAATTGTAATTTGCCAAAAAATTTACTTGTTAATAAACTTTGTCTCTTTTGATTCTATTTTTTTGTCACAATAGTCAACGCGCGTTTTTCCAATGTTCAATTAAATTTAACAGTTAAATCCCGCCATTTTTGAATGTATAAATAGGTCATATGCAGAAAAGTTTTCGAAAAGCAATAAAAAATATCGGAAATTTATGATAGTGTTTCTTAAAAAATAATTGATTCTATTTTATTGTCAGTAACTATGAATATTAATTATTTTCGAGCAAATTCGACAGTAATACAATCCTAAGTTTAAAGCCATATGCGCTGACACACCAATTCAGGTACATATTTCATCATGCGCTAACTCAATTGCGCCATAGCGCAGTTATTAAATATTATAGCATTCTGTAGCAACAATACATTATCACAGTGAATTATTGAGTTTGATATCGACTTTTCCAAGTAGTCCCGGATAAGATGCTCTGTAGGATGCTCTGTAGAATCTTTATGATCTGGGTATTCTGTTGTCTGAGTGTATTGCAGTGCAAACAATTTTCTTCTTTTACCACTCCAGAGGTGTGTTTGGGGTCATTATCTTGGTGGAAGTAATATGTGGACCCAAGACAAATTTATTTTTCGCTAGATTGTAGATTTTCTTTATGTAAATTATGTTTAAGTAGGCAAATTTATAATTTTGGTATCAATGAAAATTAGATTTTCAACTCCAGATGAGACCATACATCCCCACGCCATTACATTACTTGCCTTGTGCTCTATAGTGGAAGTCAAATTCTTTGGATTTATTTCTGTGTTAGGTTCTGTGTTTTCTCCATACCATTTGTTGACCATCTGGCACATAAATATTTAATTTACTTTCATTGCTAATAACAACACATTTCTAGCAAAAATTATTCTTGCCAAATTATTTCTCTTTTTTATTTTCTTTCCGAACAAAAGGCTTTCTAATGACTGACTCGACCCTTGAATCAATTTTTCTAAGCTTATCTTGAATTGTTTGGGGGCAAACATTAAGGTTCTCATCAGTTTTCAGGCTACCAACAATTAAAACCGTGCTGGTTTTGAGGTTTTTATTAACACTTCCAATTATCATTTTTTCGAAACGATTACCTATTTTCCCTTGTTCTGTTGAGCTATCAAAGAAATTTTAAAATTGAAAAAATTCAAAATTGAATAAAACAGTTGCTGTTCCAAGGCAAGCCAAACTTTACTTCAGTGCTACTCAAACTTATTTTGTCATTTCGCCAGTTAATTTTATTAGTGCTTATCAAATTTTTTTGAAATATTTTACAAATCACGTTCAATGCTTATATCCAGTGTTTCTCAAACTGCTTTAGGGCTCGTTGAAATTGTACTTTAGTGCTTTCCAAGCAATTCGAGTGTATTTTTTGTGCCTAAACTTTTTCATAATTAAATATATTTTTCATATTTTTAAGTTATAATCACATCATTGTTGCTCTGCTTTCATGTTATTATGGGTGCTTCAGTTCACGTCAAACTGTTGTTCGTTCAAGTTTGTTCCCAGCAATCATTGAGGTTTGAGAATGATTAGGAAATGATTTGATATCAAATATATTTCTTAAATGCAGGGGAGCCGGAAGCGGGGAAAGGGGGGGTCAGTCGCCCCCTCGGAAAAAAACTCTCACAATAATTTTATTAATACAAATTTTTTTGTTTTCACCAATTTTGTTCTCGTTTTGAAAAAATTTTTGTTTCACTTGTTTCTAACCCGAAGAGTCCATACTAGTTCAAATTCGCACCAGAAAAAATAAAGTTGTTGTTTAAGAAATTATTAGTTTAACTATAAACTAATAACTTTTTCGTTTCAGATTGAATTTAAATGTTTTGTTTGTTTGTACATGCTTTTATCGAACTTATTTTTACATCAATCTTTTCGTAATATTCTATTGATATGTTTTTTTCATCTTAATGAAATTTTTAATGTAATAAAAAATCTTCTGCCCCCCCCAGTTGAAATGAGTTTTTGCTTAAATGTCAAACGTTTGATTTCGATTTGAGAACGATGCATTCTCAATAAAAAAAAAGAGGACATTTTTCTCAAATTGAGAAATAGATTTATTCTCACATTGATATCAAACGTTGATCTCAAGCCTGTTTCAAATGTGATTCTCAAACTGTTCAGAAAAACATTTATTCTCAAATCAACCTTAAATCGAACTCAAATAGTAATTCAAATATTAATTCTCGATTTGAAAATGGTGATGAGAATCACATTTGAAATAAAATTTGAGAATACAAAAAATTCTCACACTTTGATTTGTGTTTGCTGGAGTACTACTTTAGTGTTTCTCAAAAGTCCAGTGCCTCTCAATTTGTTAAGTTTTGATTGTAACTATAATCGTATGATAATTCTTGTGCCTTAACTAAAATATTTATCTGTTACTTTAGTGCCTCTCAAATTTTTTTAAACGATTTCTTACAACTTTAAAAATTACTATTCTAGTGTTGCTCTAACTTTTTCCGGTGCTAATACAATTCGAATCATTCCAAGAACTGCTATTACAATAACAATTATTAATTGTTATGAACTGAGTACATTTTAACTAAGATGTTCTAGTCCAGTGATGTTTACGTAGTTACACGCGTGGTGAGACTCGAAAGCTTTATTCGAGAATCGAAACACGTACATGATCGAATGCATGAAGTTCTCTCAATCAGTTGGCGCGCTAATGACAATGATAATAAAAGTGATAATCATAATGATACTGATAATTATAATGATGATGACAATGATAATTATAACACAATTCTTGCTTAATACCTGCACAACAATTTTTGTCAGTGCAGAGAGCGAGTGAGCTACAAACACAAGCACAAAAGTCGAAAATTGTAGTAGAATGTGTGTGAACATCACTGTTCTAGTCTCTACCTTTTTCTCTCCCGTTCTGGTCTCTCTAAGATACTCAGTGAATCTAAGCGAGTGATTATAAATGAAGTTCTCAAATATTGATGCGAAGTTAAATCAAAGAAAACAACGCTAAATTCTTCGTCTTTAATTGATCTTTATCAACACCATTCTATGAGTCAAAGTTATTTTAAGCAAAATTTTTCGTCAACTCCTAGTCGACGTTTCTCTTTTATTCTCGTTTTCAGTGATTTGCAAACACAGAAATGTTTGCTTATAAATGTTTTATCAAGATTACATTTATTTCTACTTTAATTTTATTCGCCAATTTAAGAGCATTAAGGGGGGAAATAGGCTAAAATGCCTTAAAAAATTTAATGTTTTTTATTTTAATTGTTTTTAATTGTTACTAAAACTATTAAAAAATATGTTTACAAAGTTTTAAATAAAATTTCATTTTCTTCTAATGTTATGAACGATTAAGTGAGCGTTTCTTGTTAAGTGCCAGAGTTTGTGTGATATAAAAAGGACCCGACATTCAGGTTGGAAGTCAGGAGAACATTGGCAGATGTTGTTTCTTTTATTCTTTTTTTACAATAGATCCTTTAGATAAGAAGTACTTGATGTATTTCAAACGTGTTTTTGAGAACACGTCTGCCTTGAATTTTTTTTTTGGGATAATTTTAAATATCTCTAAAAAATTGAATTTTAAATTTTTGGGGCTAATTTAGTTATTTTCCTTTTTACTTTTGTTTTGTAAAAAAATAAATTTCATGAAAATCACTTAAAAAACGTGATTAACCCTTAATTAACCCTCCATAGTGTGCCATATATGGCACAACCAAAGAATTTATTCCCATGTCTGAACGAGAGTAATTTTGGGAAAAATAATAAACCTTTTTGGTCAGATCGATTTAAAGCTTTTGTTCTCTTCAAACGGTTATACTTTAAGAATTCAGCTGACTGAATTATTTGGAGCAAAAGTAGTGAATAAATGTTAAAGAAAATAGGAGAAGAAAGGCCTGTCTTACATGGAGTGTATTCAACGCCTTATTTCGTTATTTTACTTTTCCTTATTCCTAATTTGTAAAGAAAAAGTGCATGAAAATCGCTTTAAAAGCGTAGTCTTAAAACTATCTCCCCCTTAAACGAAGAGAGGAAAAGAAAAAAAAACATAATGTACATGGAATATATTTTAACGCCCAACATGTGAGTAAGACGCAGTGATTCAGTTAGCTAGACGAACAGAAAGCGTAAAGAATGACAGACAAATAGACAGACAGACAGATAGACAGATAGACAGATAGACACAGAGTCCGACTGACTGATGTTGTCTTTTGTTCTCGTTTTCATTTAACCACTCATTAAACTTGCATTAAAAATGTAATTTATTACCTTTTGACATGTGAGACGAAATGTTGGTGAATTCGAGAAACAACGAGTAGCCATAAAATACAGTTTTTCCACATCGTTATGGCTTTGGCGCATTAAGCATTTATTTTTAATTAAAAAATATTTATTGAATTTTCCTTTTGTCTTGAAAAACAAATATATGTTTCTTTTGTGCTTCATCAACATATTTGTATGAAATTACAATTCAAAAGATTGTAATGAAATCTTTTCCGATTTTTCAAATTCCATTTTTTTTTTTTTTTTTGGTTTTTTTCTTTTAATTTTAATCACATTTGAACAATTCCTCCCTCTGACTTTTGGCATATTTTGCCCTTTTGCTCTATTTTATCCTCAAAATATTCATACATGTTGCCGTAGAACATGTAAACCTTAATATTTTCTTTGATATTTCATTTTATTTCTTTATTACATTTTCACTCATCATTATAGAAAAAAGAAAAAAATTTAAATAAAAAATGAAAAATTGCGCACAAGCCACCAACAGTCAGCTGCTTCATCATTTTTATTATTGCTTCAATACCCACATGTAAAAATATGCATTCGTGTGTGTATTTTTTTAATATCTATACACATGCTTGCGTGTGTATTGAAGCTTCTTCGGCGTAGTATGAATTATTTTATTTTCTTAAAAATTTAATTGCAATTAAACACGCCATAATTGCACTTTATTTTCAATTTCAATTGATTACTTTTTTGGTGTTTTTGTTTAATTTTTGTGTTTTCGGTTTTAGGTGTGCATCATCTCCTGTGATTTTACTTATCGTGTGTATGCTTTGTATTTTCTTTTGAAGGAAAATGTCGGGCTTTTTTAGAGGAATAGTATTTTTAGCTCTTAATACTACTTCTATAAGTTTAATTATCACATAAATACTTTGCATTACTTCTATTGAAATATTTATTTAAATATGAACGAAAAATACCTCTTAACTTCTTGTTACCGCATTACTTACTTTTCATTGTATTTAAAATTACTTAGCATTACATTTCTAATTAATTTCCATTACATTCCAATAAAAGCTTGCTTAATTGTGCTTTAAAGAGAAATTTGATATCAAAATAAATTAAAACATGCTTCAATTACATTCTGACAATCTTTAATTACTTCCAAGTACTTTATACTTCATAAGAAAATAAAATATTAAGCATTATTAAGTGCATATCAACAAGAGGTGTAGAGTTCCAGAGGCGTATTTAACAGCTGTTTGCAGAGGAATTGTCTTTTTAAGCTCTTAAGGCTACTGCTATAAGTTTAATTACCACGTAAATACTTTGCATTACTTTACAAAAATATATGTGATAGTCAAAACACTTCTATTAAAATATTTATTTAAATATGAACAAAAAAGACCGCTTAACTTCTTGTCATCGCATTACTTACTTTCCATTGTATTTGCAAGTACGTTCCATTACATTTCTAAGTACTTTCCATTCATTCCAAAAAAAGCTTGGTTTATTGTGCTTTAAAGAGAAATTTGGTATCAAAATAGATTATAACTTATTTCAATTACATTCTGACAGCCTTTAATTACTTCCAAGTTCTTTTTACTTTATAAGAAAATAAAATATTAAGCATTATAAAGTGCGTATCAACAAGAGGTGTATAGTTTCAAAGGCGTATTTAACAGCTGTTCGCTTGACTGTTGTCCAATTTCGATTTTTTTTTGTTGTCATTTATAAATGCGAAAATTAACAAAGAATAGAATTCGTTGAATTTTTTTACGAAAGTCACAGTTATGATGCGCATATTTTCCTCGTAATCATGTAACTTCTGAGACGTATGTATGTGCGCAATTGCTTGCTTGAATCAACAAATTCCAAGAGACTAGCTCAATGTTAGATGAGAAGAAACTGAAAAAACTTCGCGCGGAACGTCGTTCCACCGAAAATATCGACGCAATGCAGAAAAGTATTGAAAATGACCCAAGCACATCAGTTCCTCATCGTGTTCAATACTTTGACCCCCTCTATGTTTTTAGCTTTCGATCTTTTTTTATGGTGTTATACCTTTTCAATTAAGATCGCCTTATTTCGGAATGGGATGACAGACGAGTGGGACAAGTGGGAAAGACGTGGCAATCAAGTGAAAAATGTGTAGGATGTTCAAAGAGTGATAACGACGACAATCGTGTTTACGTCAATAAGAAAAATTACCGCATTTAAGGATCCCAAAACCTGCAATTGATTCAGTAGTTACAACGAGTGGCTATTTGGTGGCATATATGGGCGTCATTTTTCGATAATCACGGTTGAAGAGCCGTTAAAGTCAGTGGAGTGTGCTACATAGCCATGAAAACAATTTTTTGTGGTCGAAGATGGAGATACGGACACAGACGGGCCCTACTTTTAACAGAATGGTGCTACATGCCTCACAATTATAGCTCTCGATTTTCGAGCTTTTTGAGCACCCGGGCTACCCCTACCGGAAAGTTGATGTCAGAGTTTCAATATTTTGAGGAGTCAGGGTAGGAGTTAAGTTTTTCTGAACTGACTACGTAGACCCGATTATACTATGGATTTTCACTTATTTTTTTGTTTGTTTTAGATCTCTGGAAGATAATTAAATGTAAAATGACCAAGCTGAAGACCATAGTAGTTAGGGCTTAGTTTATTTTAAGTTTATTCACTAAATTTATTTTGTAAATAAACTGTTAATAATAATAATAATAAATGTAAAATGTTATGTTATTACTACTTTTAAACTAATGAAACTACTTCTACTACTACAATAGCTTACTATTGCGTGGCCTTTATAGTCGAGTAGGTAGTTCGCTTGACAGGCGCCGCACAGTGATGCGATTGGTACAAGTTAGACGGAAATATTATTTTGTGGATTTTTTGGTAGTTTTCGGTGTTTTAGGTATAGGAAAATATAAAAAAACGTATTTCAGAAATTTTGTACAAGAGGGCGTGGCAGTTGCCATACAACTTTATCACATTTTTCGATACATCTTAGAAATCAGATAAGCTACAGTAACAAAATTAAACGTAGATGTCTTGTATGTAATTTCGAAAAAGTGAAAAAAATTTCGGCGCGATTGAACAAGTGGGCGTGGTAGCTGCCATACATGTAGACTATATTTTGCTCCATATCAAGAAATGAGAAGAGCTATGAAATATTTCGATACATAAGCTTTTCTCTGAAAAATAAAGGTCAAGTTCGAAAATGAGCGAAATCGGATGAAAACCACGCCTACCACCCATACAAAGTGACTTTATTAAAAAGGTAAAATGTCTTAGAAAATTAAATTTACAATGAATATTAAAAGCACTAGCAGCTTGGGCTATCGCCTTATCACAATTATAAAAAGCAGTTGAAACCTGCTTTTAAAATGAAAATAAATAGCATTTTTATGACCATCAAACAGGTTATAAAACACGGAAACCGGTAATTTGGGCACCTTGGCACTTTTAGAGCTTAAATAAGACAATAATGGTTAAATAAAAAATACATTTTTTTAAATACAAAATGGTCCCTTTTTTATTTTCCAAAATATTTTACCAAATGTTCATTTTTTACGCATTTATATCGATAAATACCGTTTTATAGCACGAACATTTTAAAAGATAGGTTATTGAACATATTTTATTTTAAAAGATCTTATCTTGGTCATAAAGTAGGCCAATTTTCAACTCTTTTGAATACTGGGAAATATTTTAAAAAAATAATTAACTATAACTAGAAAATTTATTAACAACAATTTCAAGAAATAACCTTTTGGGCCAACTTTCAAGAATTTTTACATTTTTTGTAGAAAGCGCAGGTAAATAAAAAAATTATTCCTGAGATCAATGGATATTATTTAACAGTTTTAAATATTCAGAATGTGAAAACTCGATTTCGAATTTTTTCCGTCTAGCATGCCCTTTCGCATCACTGTGCGCCCTAGAGATACTGAGTTCAAATCCTGGCAAGGCCATGATTCCATGCCTTTACCTTTCTGCATTTTTTTTCGTCATTTCTAATGAACTGAAATTGAAAATTCATCAATATTTGCAACTTAAAAGTTGGAGTTGGTAGAGAAATTTGTGGTAAGTGTTGGTTTTTAACTTAAATTGACTGAGAAAAGGCATAGTATTTTCCTCAGGTTAAAATTTCCGTGTTTCTACAGCTTACCGTCACGCTTAAAACATTCCACAGACATATGTAAGCGTCATCCCACTGATATATCACCCCATTTCAAACCAAGGCAGACTTAACTGAATGGGTATAACACCTGAATTCTTGGTTCATATCTTAATTTTTTTTTTTTTGCCTTAATTAAATATCTAATTCCTATTTAATAACTTTCACATAGTCTTTATCCAATGATTTCTACTAACCAGAACTTTTCTTTTATCTATTTATGGTCTCTTAACGCCTCGTCATTATCGAAAAGTTGCTCCTTGCTTTTTGCTAGTCATATGCTGGCGCCTTAAAGCAAGCAGTGCTAGGATAATATTTCATTATAACAATATATTTATAAAAACAACATGGCCCGTTCACTTATGCCATATTATTTATATTAATAATAATTTTCATTAAGAAGTGCTCTCGAATATTAATTACAAACTTTTTATATTGTTTACCATCAACCTCGACAGCACATCAAAAGCATCCTCGTCACTAACACCATTCATGCATCATCATCATCATCATCATCATCATCATCATCATCATCATCATCATCATCATCATCATCATCATATCATCATCATCATATCATCATCATCATCATCATATCATCATCATCATCATATCATCATCATCATCATCATCATCATCATCATCATCATCATCATCATCAACAACAACAACAACATCATCATCATCATCATGCTCAACAACCGCCCACACTCAAAACTACCTCTCCTTAACCGCCGTTACTTACCTACCTTCCCTTAATTTGACAAGATGCTTGCCAGCCTGCTCTTATTATGTATTTTATTTCTTGCCTGGAGCATCACGAATTGAACTGAGCTGAGCACAAAACAGTCTTATTTCACAAATGTGGCTGCTCAACAAGTTGAAATTATTGTTCGTCCGTCACTCATTGCTTATCAACAGGTTGTGGCATTTGATGCGGTAAAGTTTCTGTAGAGGGCTGTAGAGTTTAATAGCAAATAATTTCTTTTTTTTTTATCTGTCCTTAAATCTTTTTGAAGTACATTTGGGTAAAGTATTTTCTGCTGCTTATTATGCAAAAGTCTTATCTTTCGAGTTGATCACTTCTTTCTCAAAAGGATTAAGGAAAAGAACCTTAAATATTTCCTTTAATATTTGACATAAAGTTATTTCCTTGCTAACCTTACCGGAATGATTCGACTTTGATCTGTCCGAAAAAAAAAGAAACACTTCAACTAACATACTTTCTGCTTTGATTGAAATACATTCAGAACTTTAAGAAATTTTGTACGATATTGTTGACTACCTTTTTATGTCCTTCTAGTTATTACAAAGGGTATAAAGGGTGTATCGTATCAACAAGAGGTGTAGGGTTATTTAACAGCTGGTCGCTCGGGCAGTTTTGAAAGAAAGTTTTGTTCCATATATACAATAATCTGCTTGTGTCTGCTTTATGCTTCAATAAAAATTTAAGAGACATCAAAACAATTGTTCAATGTATTCAAAAAACTCATCCTAGATCTCTTGTTGATATACTCTAGTTTTTATTGTTTATCACGGGACTTCTATCACGAATTAAAAACTATTGCCAAAGATTCCAAAACTTTTAAATTCACACAAAAACTTTCCTGCAGCCTTTCTTTCGTGTAGCTCATGAAACCTGCTTCAGTCCATTTTTGTTATCCCCCGTCTAACAACCTCTGACTTTATTTCTTTCTGGAATTTTAATCACATATATTTATTTCTGTCTTACCTCTCCACCTTGCGCTCATAATAGCGCCGAACGTATTGTGGATAATTTTGACATATCGTCTTATATCGTGTTTATACTGTGAGCTGTCTGTCAACATGTCTACGCTTTTAATACCGTTAATTTTATTGTTGCTTTGCTAACCTTTTGTTTTAACCAAGGTTCAAGTAGTTGCCTGTCATATTATTTTAACACTGTTTTGATCCAAGCTGATTCATAATTTTTAGATTTTCTATTCTCGTCATGTTCTCTCTATTGCTTCATTGTATGAGCCAAGAGTTCTGCTCCTTTTTTTTGTCAAATGTGCACGAATATTTGTCTGTCCTTGTCAGTTTGTAGTTTTTTTATTTTCAGAAAAGCTCTTCTTCTGATTATTGCTTTTTTTAATTAATTTCGTTGTTATTGTGTCCGTTGCTGTGGAGTTTTTTTTTTATTTTTCCAATTCCGGTGAACATTTTTATTCAACTCTTCAGCTGTTAATATTTCTGCTAGACTGGACATAAGTGTATAATAACAGCGTGTGGTATACACCCATGTTAACTATATTCGACTTTTTTGTAGTCTCATATGCAAATAAATTGTTGTTGGTGTTTTTTGCTACTCACGTCTATTACTTCAAAATTAAATGTCAAAATGTTTCGTTAAGTATGTTTTTTTTAACGAAATAAGTAGTTAGGAGTTGCACTGTTAGACAAAACGATGGGTTTTTCATTTTGATGCTTTTGATGTATGATTTCAATGTTTCGTTAAGTTTAATTTCATCATTGAGTTTGCTTACGATGCATACCAAGACATTTATAAGTTTAATTTTCAAACAACTCTTTCTTAATAATATCTTTGAAGCAACTTCCAACCTTTCGTTAAGTTTTAAACATTCGTTTTTTGCCAGTTTACATACAAAGCAAAAACATGTTTAGTTATTCCTTAAGAATTCTTATTACAATTATGCATTTTGTGCTAGTTTTTGACTTTCGTTAAGTTTTTAACTTTCGTTACGTTTTTTTAAATCTTATAATATGCCAGATTTATACACTTTTTTAACATTATTTAGTTGCAAACTTCAAATTACTTCAATCTATGTTCTTCGTTATATAAAGATTTTTCGTTAAAAACGTTTTTTTTTTTATTGATATATCTCATTTCTCTCATTTCTCTCCCATTGTAAGGCGGAATAATAATATTTTTCTTCTCAATGCTTTGCAAGCAGTTCTCATCTTTTCCTTTTGTTGTATACATATCATCTTTCGTTAAGTTTATAAACACCCCATAACTGAAAAATTTATTATTATTTCATATTTCCTTTCACAGTAAATTGGCAGCTTTTTTAAATCTTCGTAAACCTGTTAAAGTTTCTTAATTATCTCCACATCTCATGAACTTATCTTTTAATAGTAATCCTCGCAAATTTTTGATCACAATTATATATTTGACGCAGCTTTTATCTTTTTGTTAAGTTACAAACATTCGTTAAGTTTGTTTTAATGATATGAAATGTCATGGTTGGGTTAAATTTTTTGTCTAAGTGCTCCTGTTTTAAAAGTAACCGTCTTTGTGCTTCAAAATGTTTCGTTAAGTAGGTTTTTTGCTTGCAGTAAGTCATACAAAGTCGTTTTTTTCAGGAAAATCCATAATTTTTATGTCAAATGCATATGATACAACTTTCAAAGTTTCGTTAAGTTTTGCCCATTCGTCAAGTTTGCTTTTTTTAGCAAAATATAAGATGTAAGCTGTTATTTGTTTAGATTTAACATTAAAATTAAAATATTTGCAACAGTTTTTAACCATATCGTTATGTCGATACATTCGTTAAGTTTTTTCCATGTAATAAAATGCAAGGTTTGACCAATAAACTTTGTTGACCATTATTTCTCCAGTTTGTTGCTCATTATTAAAAAATTATTGGATTAAAAATTTCGTTAAGTTTTCAAGCTTCGTTAAGTTGTTTTTAGTCTAGGTTTTTTGTTAAATGTCATAGCTAGTTCATTATATATTTTATCAAATTTTTTATCTTATCTTAAATACCAAAGAGTAATGCTTCGTTAAGTTTTCAGATTCGTTAAGTTTTCTTGGATACTTATATACTTAAATTTACCTATAATATGTAACAAATTTTGAGTTCTAGCTAAATATGTAATATTTCAGAACTTTCGTTAAGTGTTTTAAAGCCATTTCTTGTTTCGATAAGCTATTATTATATAGCAGCACTGCATTTGCTGTAAAAAATAAAATTTCAAATTTATTTTATCATTTAATTATGTGAAGTTGTATGTCTTACTTTAAAGTACTGAACATTTTTTCTTCGTTAACCTTCTTAGCTTAGATAAATTATATATTATATATGCTTATATACTTAGCTCTAGTAAAAATCAAATTTTGAATTTGTGTACAGAAAATTTTTGTGAATACTCGTTAAGTTTCTTTAAGCGAAAATTTCGATAAGTTAATTTTTTCCAACCAGCACTGCTCTCAAATCAAGAATTCACCCCTATTAAGTCAGTTTATCACATCGGATTTGATGTTTTATCGTAAAATACTGAAATAAATTTGCTTCGTTGAGTTTTTTAGATTCATTAAGATTTCTTATGTACTTAAATAATAAAATTTTCTTCTAACTTTAAAGAAATTTTGAATCATATGTCAAGTTGAAATATTTATGAATTTTCGTTAAGTTTTTGAATGACACATTTTGTTTCGTTAAGTTAATTTTTCTATAAGCTCCGCATTTAATTCATCTATACTTTACTCTTGGAATGTTTTGACATGCAACATTATCGTAAATATGTTATTAATTTTTAGTTTTGCATTTAACGAAACATAAATGCTTACGTGTTTATCACGATGTTTAACAGTGTTTTAAATGTTGTTTTGAGGTTTGATAAGTTTATATTAAAACAGCGTGTTCAACAGCGTTCTAAACATAGTTTAACTTACAACTTATCGTGTGCATTAAACTTAACGACTTTCGTTAAAAAACTTTTTTCGACTCTAAAACATTTTGTAAAGTGTCTTTCTTTCCTATCTTTCAATATTTTCTAGTATTTCATTAAAATTCGTCTAAAAGTGCTCAACAAAATTTTTCGTTGAGTTCATTTAACTCACACAAATTACGACAAAATTTTGAAAAAGACCAAACCTAATAAATCAGCAAACTAAAGTTCAACGATTCTCGTGCGGTTTATTGCACTTAATTAGTGGTTTTTTGTGCATCTACAAAAGAAAAAAAAAAAAAATTATGGCAACACCATCACCGCCTTTTTAAATTATATTAAAAGCCACGCCAATACCAACAACTAAAAAAAGAAACCCACCAACGCGACATGCACAAAAAAAAAAAAAACAAAAAAAAAATACTCAAAAAAATGTATAAAAACAAAAAATACTGAAAACGCCGGATATCACATGTGCTTTAATGGGCGCGGCGCAGCCGGGTCGGGCAGGACGTCTAGTGGGGCCACCGCCAAAAGCACAAAAAAAGGCAAGTCAACACAAACCAAGCAAGCACAAGAACAACAACAGCAGCAACAACGAAATGATTCCCCATGGAATGCGTGCAGTCGCAGCGTCATTCTACCAAACAACAACAGCAGCGACATCTGCGACGTGAATCATTTGCACAAAGCAACAACAACGAAAATTTTGCTAGCTAAAAGTTTGAAAAACATTTTTATACCTAGCAAAAAATTAAGTTTCAAAAAATGTTTATTCTTCAAAAAGTTGCTGCAACGTTTGTAGCCTGTTGCTGGTGCTTCTTTTTGATGCTTCAACTGCTACTTAAATGCGTTGCATGCTGCCAGCTCTAATGCAAGCGCAACGCTCCATGGCAAATTTAATTTCTAAGTGCAGCTGTTGTTGTTGCTGCTGGTGCTGTACCTCTTCTCGTTGTGATTATTGTTGTTGTCAATGTGCACTGCATTCTACTGCAGCGGCTGTTGCTGCGTAATCTTAGCGCTAAAATCGTAAATCATAAAAATGTGCACAAATTGTGCGCCACTTACACAGCAACAAAAACAACAAACACTACAACAACAAACACACCAACAAAAAACACAACAACAACAAACACAACAACAACAACAGCAATAGTTACTAGCAAACATTATGTTAGCCCAAACCATATGGTTTCTTTTCGTTAAGTTATTTTAGCGGATTATCCACAGTTGTCGTCGTTGTTGCTGCTGCTGTTGTTGTTGTTTTTTCTGTTGATTTAATTTTATTGCCAACATATGTTGACTCTACCGGAATCAATTTACAAATGCATGTGAAAAATAAAATCAACACATAAAATTTGAAAACAAAAACGAACTAAACGAACTTAACGAAACATTGCGTTACCAACTTTTTTTTGTTGTGTAATAAACAATTTCAAAAGTTTTATTATTAAGAGTAACAATAAATTTGTATGAAATATTTGCTGCATAGCTAGGACATTGTTAAACTGAACGAATGATGAAAAAAATCTTAACGAAAACTGAGAGTTAGTTGAAAAAAGAAATGAAAAAGGTTTCAGAAAAAAAAATTCAAAGTGAATGAATGTTTTTCATAAACTGCGAAGCTAAATCATCTTAAAAGATGCGGCATCAGTAGTCTAGTAGGTACTGCGCTTGACTGCCATCTCTGGGGTCCCGGGTTCGAATCCCGGGCAGGCCGTGGTCCTACGCTTTAACCTTTCTGTATTTATTTCCGCTTTTCTAATCAATTGACTACTTGACTACAAATTGCTACAGCCTTTCTAACATATCAGCTTTTAATTTCATGACTTCAAATTTTTCTATCAGCAATTTTGAAGTCAAGTCACTTGAAATCAATGCAATGACTCAATGCAATGAAGTGACGACTGGCACTTGAAGTCACAAAAGTCACTTGAATATTGTTAAAGTCATCTTAAGTTTAGTTGAACTTGAAAAAAAATATTCGAAAAATGGTTCAGCCTTTCAATCATTTCACTTGTCACTTGAAGTCACAAAAGTTACTTGAAATCTGTTGAGGTCTTTTGACGTTCAGCTGGAGTCGAAAAAAAAACTAGTACAAAAAAATGATTTCAAATTTTTGAATCAGCAATCTTTTTGAAATCATAACTTTCAAATTTATTGATTGATGAAATTTACTGTTGAAGTCTTTTTTTAATTCATTCACTGTGTTTGAAGTCGAACTTTTTGGATTTATTGCTTGCTTTCAGTTGGTTTAATTTGAAGTCAATGAAATCATTTCAAATTTATAAATTTAGTGGATTTAGTGGAAACTGTGAAGTCAGTTGAAGCCATTTGAAGTCTTTTGAAATTAAGTAGAAGTTGAAGAAAAACTGCAAGAAAATATTTTTCTATTCTTTTAATTATTTTATTTATTTCATTATTTAAAAGCTTCGAATGAAAAATCTTTTTGAGATCACGTGACTTTATAATGAATGAGTAAAATTTAAGTTTGATTTATTTGCTAAGATTGAAGATATTTAACTCATTGATTGCATTCAATTAAAATAATTTTTAAAGTCAATTAAATCATTTGAAAAAAATGAATTCATTTGAAGTCATTAGAATAATTTGCAGTTAATGATATAATTTGAAGTCAGTGGCAATTGTGAAGTCTCTTTTGAAGTCTCTTGAAGTCATTTGAAGTTAAGGTACATTTGAAGAAATTTGTTTTTTATACTCTTAATTATTTTTTGTTTTGATAGTAAAACTGTTTTGAGACAGCAATCTTTTTGAAGTCATTTGACTTTGAAGCATTTTGTTCATTTGCTAACATAGAAAACAATTATAATTATTCATAATTTGAAGTCAATGAAATCATTCGAAGCTAATGAAATCATTTGAAGTCAAGGAAATCATTTGAAGTCAGTTAAATTCTTTTGAAGTCTTTTGAAGTTCAATTGAAATTGTAGAATATTTTTCGTTCTTTGAATTATTTTTAGATTTTATGATAAAAAATGTTGAAATCTGTGAACTTTTTGAAGTCACTTGACTTTTAAATCAATTGGAAAAATTTTATTTTTATGTCTTGATTTATTTGCTTAGGTTGAATACTTAAGTTATCGATTGCATTCAATTTAAACAATTTGAAGTCAGAGAAATCATTAAAAATCTATGAAATCATTTGAAGTAAATGGTATAATTTGCAGTTAATGATATAATTTGAAGTCAGTGGAAATTGTGAAGTCACATGAAATCAGTTAAAGTCTTTTGAAGTTCAATTGCAGTTGTAGACATTTTTTTTTGTTCTTTTAATTATTTTTAGATTTTATGATTAAACATTTCTAAATTTGCAAGCTTTTTGAAGTCACTTGAGTGGAAATTGTGAAGTCAGCTGAAGTCTTTTGAAATCCAATTGTATTTGTAAAATTTTTTTCGTTCTTTCAATTATTTTTAGATTTTATGATTAAACATTTTTAAATTTGCAAGCTTTTTGAAGTCACTTGACTTTTCAATCAATTGGAAAAATTTAATTTTAATGTCTTAACTTACTTGCATAGATTGAAGACAAAAGTTATTAATTGCATTCAATTTTAATAATTTGAAGTCAGTGAAATCATTTGAAGTCTGCCGAGATCATTATAATCAATGATAACGTTTGAAGTCATTGGAAATCATGTTTGAATGCACTGACATTTTTAAAGTTAGTTGAAGTCTTTAGTTTCATTTAAACATTTCTGTATAGAATTCGAAAAATGGTTTCCACATTTTTTTCTTCTTCTTGCATTGTAATGAAAGTGCATGATTAGCTTCAAATTTTATCATTTTCCTGTGAAAAAGTATTAATTTTAGTTTATTGTTATTATGTTAAAATGAAAATTTTGAATGGGGTCATTTGGTCTTTTTTATGTAGTTGATACCAAGTTGATTATGACTGCTAAAAAATTAGATTTTTCTTAGTATCGATTAACAAATGAACGAAAACAGGATTTTTAGTAATTTTATATGTTTCGTCAAGTTTCGTTAAGTTTCGTTAAGTTTTTAAAAGTTTCGTTTAATTCAATACAATGACAAACCTTTGCGATCTCTTAAATTTGATGGCTTTTAAACCATATAAATGCTATATAGCCAATTTCGTTAAGTTCATTTAATTGGCTTTTGTTCTACGAAAGAATGCTTTTATTGAATTTTTAAAAATATTAAATTTTTTGAGTAATTTCTAAAATGATTTTAAATCATTGTCAATGTTTCGTCAAGTTTCGTTAAGTTTCTAAAAGTTTCGTTAAATTCAATTAAAGGACAAATCTCTGTGAACTCTTAAATTTTATGGTTACCAAGCCATATAAAAAAGTATTAATTTTAGTTTATTGTAATTATGTTAAAATGAAAATTTTGAATGGGGTCATTTGGTCTTTTTTTTATGTAGAAAACGTTAAAAGCTTCACATTTTTCAAATAAGTGAAGATTCTTAAAACAAACGAAGTAGTTTTTGGTGGATTAAGCGTTTATTAATTTATTGCTTTGATTTTATTTTTTTAATCAAACTCAAAAGAGGCAAAACTCAAAAGAGGTCTCCAATTGATATAGCTGAAATAAGTTTAAATTCGATTCAAATAATAAAAAAAAAACGTTTCTTATTACATTCGAAAGTTTTTTATCCGAACAAATTTCTTGTCTGCATTGTTGTCAACCCGATTCGCCTCAAACTATGACTAAAACTAATTCAATCAATTGAAGAGTGTTAAATCTTAGTAAAACCTAACGAAGCGCTTTTAAACACTTTTAGTCCAATTTAGTTCTTAATGAAGCTTTCATCATTTCGATAGTAAATTTAAGCTCTTCATCGGATTATACGTAACCACATTAAAAGCTATTGCTTCGGCTTACAAGCGGCAGACCACATTAAATCCTCTTGAATGCCATGTAATTATTTTCGGCAAATTCAACTATACATACATATATAGGCGTAAGAAAGCTTTTAATTAATCATTGCTCCATATGATGTTCTTAAACTTCAAAGCTTTTAGCCTGCTTTTAGGCCTGTTTGGAAAAGGCCTGCGAATAATTTGAAACCACTTCAAAGAGTTTTAAGTAGTATTCATTTCTTTTTAGCAAATATTTTTTTCTTTATTTCTGGGTTTTTAATAAAAAGTTTTTGTTGTCATTCGTAAAATTTTTCCAAATGCTGTTGATTTTGCAGAATTTTTCCACGCTTTTTGTTGATTGGTGCCAAAAGAAAAGAAAAAGACGATTTAATTTTTATTTTTTGTTAATTATTTAAACATCCACCCACTCCAGCAAGTTTTTAGTTTAAGAGTGTGTAAAGCCAGATTTTTTAATTTTTTTCCTTCAGCTTTTATAATGCAAATATTGCTGCAAAAAAGTTGCAAAGTAATTGAGAAATTTTTAATGATATTTTGAGAGCTGTTGTCAACGCCAGCAATTTCTACATGAATAAAAAGCGCCACAAGCGAGTCTGTTGCAGGTTGTTTAGGTTCAGGTTTGAATTAGGGTGTCGCCTATGGACGTGTTGCCCCATATAAAGGGTGTTTTTTTTAGGGGTTTGTTTTTCGAATAGAGATAAAACTGGCATTTTGTGGTCAAATCTGGCAACTCTAATGTCATTTATGTTCAGTTTGGTTTGCCATTTCATCATGAACAGGTTGACAAAAGAACAACGCTTGCAAATCGTGCAAATTTATTTCGAAAATAATGGTTCAGTTCGCGAAGTTTACCGCAAGCTCCGTCCATTTTGTGGTCGACATAATCGTCCATCAGAGCAATTAATTCGGTTAACCATGGGTCGTTTTCGCACTACGTTTACTCTATGTGATAATACGCATCCGCAGAGACGTCAAACAGTGCGCACCGAAGAAACAATTGCCGCTGTAGAGCAAAATGTTGAAGAGGACCCGAATGAATCGATTCGCCACCGTGCACAGCAATTGGAGCTTTGTCCATCAACTTTATGGAAGATTTTGCGCAAAGATCTTGGCTTGCGACCTTACAAGATCCAGCTTGTGCAGGAATTTAAGCCGCGAGACCATGCAATGCGTCGTGATTTTGGTGTGTGGGCCGAAAATGAGATTGATCTCGATGCTGATTTTCATCGCAAAATTTTGTTCAGTGATGAGGCTCATTTTTGGTTAAATGGCTACGTCAACAAGCAAAATTGCCGCATTTGGAGTGAAGAGAATCCACATGAGATCCTTGAGACGCCATTACATCCACAAAAACTGACTGTTTGGTGTGCTCTATGGGCTGGTGGAGTCATTGGGCCATACTTCTTCCGAAATAATGCTGGAGAGTCAGTAACCGTTAATGGAGACCGGTATAGAGCCATGATAACCGACTATTTTGTTCCCGAATTGGATGGCATGAATGTGGATGAGTTGTGGTTCCAACAAGACGGCGCTACATGCCACACAGCGCACGTCACAATCGATTTATTGAAGGAAACATTCGATGAGCGCATAATTTCGCGGAATGGACCTGTCAATTGGCCACCAAGATCGTGTCATTTGACACCATTGGATTATTTTCTTTGGGGATATGTGAAGTCGCTCGTCTACGCCAACAAACCAGAAACGTTAGGGGACTTGGAGGCCAACATTCGTGGCGTTATTGCCGACATACGGCCCCATATGCTCGAAAAAGTGGTTGAAAATTGGACCTGTAGAATTGGCTTTATTCGAGCCAGCTGCGGCTGCCACATGCCCGAAATCATATTTAAACATTAATGGCATAAAATTATCCTTCCAATAAAGCCAAATTGATGGACATTAAAACGATTTTCTTGTGTTTTATTTCAATTCGAAGTTCTATACCTCTAAAAAAAACACCCTTTACAACGGCACTGACTTCACACCATCATCTTTACCAACACCAACACCAAACCAACCTACACACGCCTCAGCGCCTAAAAGCTGTTTATATTATGTTAAAATATTGATGAAATCTTATGAATTAGCGAAAAATCATGTTCAAGTGAAAATAACACGCGCCAATCAAAACAGCAGCAACAACAACAAAAACAATAGATAATAATCATTTGTTGCTATGCTGTTGCTGCTGCTGTTACTGCTTGACAAGACACACACAACAACAATCGTTGGTAATTTTTTTATGTTCTTTATTATTTTATAAAATTGCATAAGGTTTGTCAGAGGATTTTCTATAGTTGTTGTTGTTGTTGTTGCTGGCGTTTTTTTCGTTGTCATTGGTAGCTGTTGCTGCTGCTCATCCTCTTGTTGTTGCCACTGATTTTATTATTCATATCTTTACAATACCGGGTGGGAAAATTAATGCGCTATAGATTTTTGCTAAGCTTCGCACTGTTAATGGCGGCTTTTAATAGCTTGTTGTGCTGCTGCTGCCTGCCTGCCCGCCTGCATGCTGTCAATATGTTGTCAACATTTTTCGTTATGGATTCAGTTACATTTTGCTAAAATTTTGCTTTCTTGTTGTCACTTGTTACCATCAACGTCTCATGTGTAGGTGTTGAAAGTTTTGTTGACTGCCTTGTATGGGTTGCTACTTTTTTGTCTATCGTCTCAACAGCCTAGGGACGCAAGTGTTTTTTTTTTTTTTTCTGTGTGCTGCTGTCAAAATGAGCAATGGTTCTACTGACAGCTGATTTCTTTTTGATTACTTGTGGTATGAGATTTTATTTGTTCTTAAATGCGCTTGCTTTTGTTATATTTTTCTTTGGGATACATTTTTCTAACCGACTATTTGGCTCTGCATAATATTTTTCATGACTTTCTATCAATCTTATAGTAAATATTTGTGCTAATTTGAATTTTTTTTTCTTTTTATTTGCAGGTAAGCTTAAACATTTTTTGAAAGCAATGTTGAAAAATATCAAAAAGGTAATTTGTTAAATTTTGTCGAATTAAGCCGCACAAGTGATTGTGCGCTTGTGTGGTAACGATTTAAAAATTGCTATTAAATTCGTTTTTAGCTTTTAACATAATTCGTTCAGTTTCGTAAAGTTCTTAGTAGTTTCATTTAGTTTACTAAAATTTCAAATTCAAATTTCATATTATATTAAACCTTTATAAATATTTCGTTAAGTTGATTATGATTATGCTAAGAAATGTAATATTTCTTAATATCAATTAAAAATGAACGAAAATAAGATTTCAAGTAATTTTATATGTTTCGTCAAGTTTCGTTAAGTTTTTAAAAGTTTCGTTAAATTCAATACAATGATAAATCTCTTTGAACTCTTAAATTTTATGGTCATTAAACTATAAAAATGCTATTTAGGAAGTTTCGTTAAGTTCATTTAGTTGGCTTTTGTTCCACGAAAGAATGTTTTTGTTGAATATTTAAAAATATTGAATTTTTTGAGTAATTTTTTAAAATGATTTTAAATTACTTTAGAGTCAATGTGTCGTCAAGTTTCGTTAAGTTTTTAAAAGTTTCGTTAAACTCAATACAATGATAAATCTCTGTGACCTCTTAAATTTTATTGTTATCAAGCCCTATAAATGCTATTTAGGCAATTTCGTTATTTCGTTAAGTTCATTCAGTTAGATTTTATTCCACGAAAGAATGTTTTTGTTGAATTTTTAATAATATTAAATTTTTTGAGTAATTTTTTTAAATGATTTTTAATTGCTTTAAGAATCAATGTCTCGTCAAGTTTCGTAAAGTTTTTAAAAGTTTCATTAAATTCAATACAATGACAAATCTCTTTGAACTTTTAAATTTTATGGTTATCAAACCATAAAAAAGCCATTTAGCCAAGTTCGTTAAGTTCATTTAGATGGCTTTATTTCACGAAAGAATGTTTTGGTGAATTTTTAAAAATATTGAATTTTTTGAGTAATTTTTTAAAATGATTTTAAATTACTTTAGAGTCAATTTCAAGTTTCGTTAAGTTTTTAAAAGTTTCGTTAAACTCAATACAATGACAAATCTCTGTGACCTCTTAAATTTTATGGTTATCAAGCCCTATAAATGCTATTTAGGCAATTTCGTTATTTCGTTAAGTTCATTCAGTTAGATTTTATTCGACGAAAGAATGTTTTTGTTGAATTTTTAAAAATATTGAATTTTTGGAGTAATTTTTTTAAATGATTTTAAATTGCTTTAAGAATCAATGCCTCGTCAAGTTTCGTAAAGTTTGTAAAAGTTTCGTTAAATTCAAAACAATGACAGATCTCTGTGAACTCTTAGATTTTAAGGCTATTAAACCATATAAATGCCATTAAGCCAATTTCGTTAAGTTCTTTTAGTTGGATTTTGTTCCATGAAAGAATGTTTTTATTGAATTTTGAAAAATATTGAATTTTTCGAGTAATTTTTAAAATGATTTGAAATTACTTTAAGAATCAATGTTTCGTCAAGTTTCGTCAAGTTTTTAGAAATTTCGTTAAATTCAATACAATGACAAATTTCTTTGAACTCTTTAAGTGTTTGGACATTAAACCATATAAGTGCTATTTAGGCAATTTCGTTGAGTTCATTCAGTTGGCTTTTGTTCCACGAAAGAATGTTTTTGTTTTGCACATTGCGAAATTGATTTTAAATTACTTAAATAATCAATTAAAAAAAAAGTTTAAGAGATTACAAATGTTTCTACAAGTTTCGTTAAGTTTATAAAAGTTTTGTTAAATTTAATGCAAAGATAGAACTCTCATATCCCTTGAAAGTTATGAAAAAAAAACTATATAAATGCTATTTTGGCACTTTCGTTAAGTTTTTATTCAGCTGGCTTTTGTATCATTAACCGATATTTTTGTTTGGTACATTGTGAAAATAGCTTTGGATTTTTAATTACTTTCAATTTAAAATCGATTTCAAGAAATTTAAAATATTTCGTTAAGTTTCTCTTCACTATCTTTTTTTCATAATATTAAAAAAAGGGATGGCAATACTTAAATATTCGTAAGTAGGTTTTAAAATTTGTTAGGCTTCGCCTCAAGAATTACCTTCAATTTATTTTTGAATAATACAAAGCAACTAAAATTGTTTCGTTAAGTGTTGCTTTGTTCCTAGAAGACAATAAAATTATTATTTTCTCTTAAACAGTGATAGAAATGGTTAAGAAAAATCTTAAAAATGTGCTATTTCTAATATCGTGAAGTTTCAAAAGTTGAATTTTCCCCTTGAAAGCTTTCTCAAAGCTGTTTTTGTTAAGTAACAATTTATTTGTAAAAGTTTTAAATAGGACATTCGTTAAGTTTTTGGAATGAACCCAAATTCAATAAAATGACAAATTTTATCTGATCTATTGCGGGAAAAAGATCAAAATATACATAAGTTTTATTTTTAATGCCGTTATGATTGTAAACGTATTAAAATGGCTGGAAACTAGTTTTTGTGTAATTATAAGCAATTTCGTATGTTTCGTTAAGTTTGTTTGAGTTTCATTATAGACAATAAAATGATAAAATTTCACTATTTTAAAATAAAAATAGCAAAATAATCTCTAAAAAGCTTTTAAAGACTCGTTAAGTTTTTAAATGTATATTTTTGTTGCGTGGAAAGCTTTGCAGTAGCTTTAAACAAATTGTAGATTTTAAAGTGATGCTAAGGAGGTCTTAAATGTTTCGTTCAGTAGTTTGTTTAAGTAGAAAAATTTCATTTTTTGGTCGATATGTTTTTGAAATTAATCGTTTGAAAATCGTCGGTTTTCAATATATATATTGAAATTAATATATTTTCGTTAAATATTTTTTCTGGAGAGTTATATGTGTTCAATTAAATTCCTTATGTGGTCTCGGTATATAAAGTAAGCCGGCCGGTCCGAAAAAAGAATGCATATAATTAATGCTAAATTTGAATTTGCATTAAGTGAACTTAACGAAAATGAATTAATGACAACCTTCAACTCAAACATTTACAAATTGAACGACCTTCAATACTCAAACTCAGTATTCAATACTATTGAATAGGCCCAACTAATTTCTTTTAATATATAAAAAAATTTGATACAACTTTAAATTCAGTTTTTAAGTAAGGAACTGAATAAATTTAAACTTAGCGAAACATAATGAAAACTAAAAACTTTCATACTCATCCTAAGCTACACGCACTTCTCAACATACTTAAGTAAGTTTCTAATTTTGTTAATTTTTTTCAATTTTTTGTTGTTGCTTTAAGTTTTTCGAATGTTTGATGTTTTGTTTTTTATAATTCATTAATTTTGATTGACAGTTTGAGGAAAAATTCAAACAAACGCACCATAAATGAAACTGTTAATGCGAATATAATGGGCGGTAATAACAACAAAATTAAAACACAACAACGCCATCAATAGCACTAACAACACAACATTTATATTTATTGAACAACAACATCGACAGACCGCCGAACAGCCAATAGAATGTGGCGTGGCGAATTACATTAAGTTCTAAAGAAAAAACATCTGTGATTTTTATAGTTTCGCACTTCATATCTACATATAATTGTTTTCTCTCTCTGGTTATTTTAGTGATTTTTAATCTTCAATAACAACAAATTAATTGCCACAAATTGGCAATTTTTTGATTTGTGCTATGCCTCCCCTCCTCACCAAATTGTCTAAATTTGTTTTGAATTCTGATTGGAATACGCCATTGATAGATTTATTAATTGATGTTTTGGTTTTTTTATTGACTTTTTAATTCTATGCTTATTTGTGCCACATAAAAGCTTATTTAAGAACTTAACGAACGAAGTTTTTTGAGTAAAATTTTTTACAGTGCGATGTTAAGTATTTTTATTTCAGTTTTCTTTGAAAAAATCTTATCGAAACATATGTTTGATTAAAAAACATGGTTAAAAAGAAACTTAACGAAAGACATGTTGAACGTTTTTTAGAGTCTATGAAAATTTTTAAGTGCCAAAATTCAACGGATGGAAAGAGGTCTTAAGTTGGTTTATATTAAAGTAGGTTTTATGATATTTTGTAGGAAATTAAGGTTAAAAATTAAATTAAAAGGCCGACAGCAACAATAATGAAATTAAGGTCAATAACTCAAACTGAACGATGTATGAAAAATCTACAAATTATTTGCACCAAAAGATTAAAGAATAACTTAAAGAATAACATTCCATAAAAGCGGAATGAATATTAAAAAAAGTATTTTTAAAAGATTTATTAAGTTACTAGCTGATACCCGACGCGTTGCTGTCGTAGCGGAAATGATTTCTATCTCTATCTCTATCTCTATCTCTATCTCTATCTCTATCTCTATCTCTATCTCTATCTCTATCTCTATCTCTATCTCTATCTCTATCTCTATCTCTATCTCTATCTCTATCTCTATCTCTATCTCTATCTCTATCTCTATCTCTATCTCTATCTCTATCTCTATCTCTATCTCTATCTCTATCTCTATCTCTATCTCTATCTCTATCTCTATCTCTATCTCTATCTCTATCTCTATCTCTATCTCTATCTCTATCTCTATCTCTATCTCTATCTCTATCTCTATCTCTATCTCTATCTCTATCTCTATCGCTATCTCTATCTCTATCTCTATCTCTATCGCTATCTCTATCTCTATCTCTATCTCTATCTCTATTTTTATCTCTATCTCTATCTCTATCTCTATCTCTATCTCTATCTCTATCTCTATCTCTATCTCTATCTCTATCTCTATCTCTATCTCTAACTCTATCTCTATCTCTATCTCTAAGTGGAACGACTCGTGTAAATTGATAACCAAATTTCGAGGCTATGCTACTTATAATTCCAAAGTTATTCGATATCGCAAATTTAGCTTGTATGGGCGGAGCCACACCTCCTTGTTCAATGACGTCTCAGTTTTCTAGTAGAAGAATATCACCCAATAGTAATTCCATACTGAATTTCGTTGTTAAACGACGTTTAGTTCCAAAGCTATCTGATATCAAAAATTTTAAGTGTATGGGCGTAGCCACACCCCCTTTTCCAAAGCCCATCCCAGTTTTATAGTATAAATATATCACCAAGTGGAAACTCCATACTGAATTTCATTATTATACGGCATTTAGTTCCAAAGCTATTCGATATCATAAATTTGAATTGTATGGGCGGTGCCACACCCCTTTGGCCTATACTTGATAAATTTTGCTAGTCGAAGGACGCGACTAAATAGTACGCTCCTACCAAGTTTCATTGATGTGTGACTTATAGCTTGAAAGTTATACTGAAAATTTGGTCTGCTGAAAAAGTGCCACGCCCCACATTCAACGCCCATAAAATTTTGCCTGTGGAACGGCTCTTGTAAATTAAGGTAGAACACTGAATTTCGATGCTATGCGAACTATAACTTCAGAGCTATTCGCTACCGTAGATTTGGGTTGTATGGGAGGTGCCACGCCCCCTTGTCATTTTCAAACAATTTTTTTTTTAAAACCATCTAGAGAACGTACCCTACAAAATGGTATCGGCAGATTTTTTTTTTACCCAGCCGAACTCTCAAACACTCGTCACAAACAGATTTGACAACATTTTTTTATATATATAGATAAGCAACATTTTTGTAAGTTTAACGGAGATATTTAAGCTTAATAAACTAAGATTGAGGAAAGCTTTAACAAAAAACTTTATGTTTTTGAAGTAACGAAAGTTGTTCAGTTTTTATAAAAATATTGTCAAATAAGATTTGATATTTGAAGGTAAAGAAATAAAACTTAACGAAAATAAAACATCTTAAATAAAACTTGATGGAAATTAAATTTCATTAAAATTTAATTGTAACGAAAATAATTTTAAATAAAAAAGGTAAATAAACCAAAGTAACACTCAAAGAAATCAAAAATAAAACTGAACGAAATAAAAATTTTGCGAACATAAAAGTTAACGATAATAAAAATTAACGAAATTAATATATTAAAAGTTCGTAAAAATTTATGAATTAAAAAAATTTTATGGGTAGGGAAAGTATTCATTAAAGAATTCGTTGCGTAATGATTACTTGGTAATGATAGGTAGCTTTCTGCTTGATTATAACACAGAAGTAAGGCATTATTTTAACTCTTTGCGACCGTATGTCTGCTCTCAGCCACCAAAGTGTTTTAACCGTTCCAGTCGTATGTCTGCTCTCAGCCACCAAAGCTTTTTTTAACATTCCAGTCGTATGCTTCATATTGGAGACTGCTTTGAAAGATACCTCACGATGAAGAACTATAAAATTAAAAATATTATTATGTTATAAACATATGTATATCTAAAGTTTAAAAAAGAATTAAAAAAAAAAAAAAATAACTGGCCATTTCAGCCCTTGAAAGGACTTTGACCTAGCTTCTTATGATCAATTGTGTTGTGCGTGTTATTAAGTTTGTACACAATTGACCGAGAACCGGACCTACATGCTTAACGCCGACTCCGAATGGCGATGAACGGAATGTTCTCGTTCTCAAGAAGCTTTACATGGCATTTTGATTACTCTCTGAGGTTTGCCATTGTCTGCAGAGAGGTGGCGGCCGTACAGAAAAGTTATTTTAATTCAAATAATTTTCTGTTGCTGCTGGGGTTCGAATCTGAGTCTCCAAAGTTCGTTGACATAGCGGCCACGCACTTTAACCAACTACGCCACGGACGCCACAGAAAAAGAATTAATAAATTTTATTTTTCCTTCATAATCTTGCATATTGTTTATTACTGTTCTTTCAACGAAAATTAATACGATCGCAAACGGTTAACATGGGCTTCTCATAGGCAGTAATGTGTTGTGCTTACAGGTTTGACAGCTTAGGTTTTTTCAAGAATGATAGAAACAAGATTATACGTTCCGCAGTCCCGTTATCTAATGCTCTCTTTCTCAACTGAGTGCATGACGTCCCACAGTACTTTTGCTTGACAAAAACGTATGCAAATGTGCGATCGGTAAGGGTAATTGACGAAATTGAAAATAAATTCTTTTGGAGAAGTAAAGTAAAAATATCTACTCTTAAAATATTAATTTTTTAAACTTTCAGGATTTTTATCTCCTAAACTATTCGAGACTGATAAAATTTTATTTATTGTACCAATTGGTTTAGGAGGTCCATATACATATTATTAAAATAAGAAAAAAAAAATATTTAGGCGTGGGCCCCAAAGTAAAATTACTCTAAAGTCTGACAATATCGCTTGTGACGTCATGCTCTCTCTCTCTCTCATTTGCGGAACGCGTAATCTTGTTTCTATCATTCTAGAGCAGGGCTGGGCATTCTAACACAGTCACATCTTATTTTGTCTTGTTAGTATTAGTGCTCTCTCGAATTGCGCACACTGAGCGAAATAGTTGTCACTATTATATAGATTTGTAAGTTTATCTTTTTAATTTTATGTTTTTATTTTTAGTCTTCGCTATTGTTCATTATTTCTTCTTTGAAATTGATTAATACAAGTAATATGAATGAATAATGTAAAGAATCTTAATAGATAATATGAATGAATTATATGAAACCTTCATATATACGAATAATTATTTTAACATTATAAAATTTTAATATATATGATTATTTATAATTAATAACAAAAAATATGTAAATCAATAATAAGGAATTAAATAAAATAAGTAAGCAAGTAATCAAAAAATTAAGTATTAAAAAACTAATGAGGAATGTGAATGAACAAAAAGTCTCAATATATGTATTAATTATATGAAACCGTAATATATACGAATATAAAATTCTACAAACTAAAAAAATATGTGCATATGTATTATGAATCTACAATAAGTTGATTTTTCACGAGTGTACATATAATTTGCAGCGCAAAACGACACAGGCCCTCACAGCATCACCGTCAGCGAACGACTGAATTATATTCTCTTCTGTTGTGAGCTTTATGTACATGTGAAAAGTTACGCTCACAGAGAGCTCAGTAAGCTATGGAGCGCTCTGCGCTGTTCTAGAGGTTATATATTTTCAAATCGTAAGGATTTAAACTTTTGAGTTGATCGTGACTGTTCGGCTAGTTTCACGATCGCTGTTACGAGTCATTTTCTTTGGCATTATTTATTTAGAAACTGTAAGCGAAGGTGTAATGACCAGTGTTGCCAGAAATTTTTGGGGAAAAAGGCTAGATGGGCTTTTAAAAAGGGCTAGAAAAGGCTAGATGGCTTAAAAAAGAAGGGCTAAAATAAGGCTAAATTTGCTTACATTATTTTTTGCTCTGTAAATATACGTACGTATTTATATATTTACATACTATATGAATATGATATAAAACAATACCAAGAACAAAACATATTTGAAATTGATTAAAATTGAATTCGGTCTTTCAAGCTCAAATAAGTAGTAAATAATAAGTACAAAAAATTAGCAATAAAATAATAAGTACAAAAACCGCATTTTTTCGAGCTTTTCAGATTTTTCTTGCACTCGGCTCCTCCAATTCCATTAATCAGACGAAGCCCCATTGCTGGAGCTGGAAGTACTTTCAGTTTCATCATTAGAATCACCTATTTTCTAACTCATTTCTTGTATGAATTTAGAAACTTTATTGAAATATCTAGTAAACGGAAACCAGAATTGCAAAGAATATTTGTTTTTTCCATCCAAAGCTGAAATAACGTTTCATTTATGAAGTGCTGCCAAATATATTGATTTTAGAGCACAGGGTTGCACTGGATCCAAACCAGAGATCTACAATAAGTCAATTGAAAATTAAGTAACGTGAAAAAAATGAAGTTTTGACTTGACTTGTAGAAACTTGATATGTTTCTAGCCTACAAGCCACTACTAGCTTCTGAAAAAACGAATCATAAGTCATCATTGTTTCTACCCTACCTAAAAAAAATCAAGCTTTCTTCTTTTCAAGTCTAAGCGACTGCGCTGCCGTAGAAATCCACTGACGAGCATCTACTTATACTCTTCTATACAAAGTGACGAAATTAATTAACCCCTACGAAGTGGTCGGAGGGAATAGGTCCCTAAGCGAAAAATGTTCCTTTTGCAAAAGTAATGGGGGTCGGTCATACATATTAACCCTCCCGGCCCTACTTATAGCTCCCCTGTTCAGGTGCAGGAAATAAAAAAACAACAAAAAGAACACAAACATACCTCAATCCAATGCTTTAAAGTTAAACTGTATTCTTAACTAGAGAAACGAAGTTTGAACTGACGCACAATGGGGTATTTTATGCCAAAAGTGACGATTAATTGAAAAAAAAAACGTTCAAGGTACATAGTGATGTTAGGTACCCGATGAAAGAAGATAAAATTCTGCATCACAAGGTGAAAGAATAGTTGAAAAATATTCTACCGTTTACCCGCAATGCAGTTTGAAAGTCATCATTTTTTTTCTCTTTGAGTGAGCACAGTGACAAACGTGTTTATTAGAAATTTTGAAAGTTTTTTTTTTTGTATTATTTGTTAAAAATTACAAAAAATTACGATGGAACCTTCTTGTTCAGGTATTTAAGCAATACAAAATTAAATTTTTTTTATGAAATAGTGTTTATATATGTATTCATTTATTTATTTTAATTTAACCTTAAAAAGTTGGATTTTTCGATATATAACTAGAGATATAGTTGTGTGTTGAGTGGAATTAAGAAAAACTGTTTTAATTTTCGTAAGCTATGAACATTCAAGGTATATTCTATAAAAAAAAAAGTTGCGTCAATGCTACGCACTTTCGCGTTATTTCGATTTTTTTACTTTAACTTACATGTCACGAATTTACAATTTTATTATGAAAAATTAAAATAAATGAAAATAAAGTACAAAATAAATCTAAATACTAAACAGATTTTGCTGTTTTTTTGTTTTTTTTTTTTTTTTTGTTGTTAACCAGTTCTCTTCTCCTCTTTTTTTTATCCGCTATTTTTTACCCTAGTGGCGTCCGTGGCGTAGTTGGTTAAAGTGCGTGGCCGCTATGTCAAAGAACTTTGGAAACCCAGGTTCGAACCCCAGCAGCGACAGAAAATTATTTGAATTAAAATAATTTTTCTGTACGGACGCCACCTCTCTGCAGACAATGGCAAACCTCAGAGAGTAATCAAAATGCCATGTAAAGCTTCTTGAGAACGAGAACTTTCCGTTCATCGCCGTTCGGAGTCGGCGTTAAGCATGTAGGTCCGGTTCTCGGTCAATTGTGTACAAACTTAATAACACGCACAACACAATTGATCATAAGAAGCTAGGTCAAAGTCCTTTATAGGGCTGAAATGGCCAGTTATATATTTTTTTTTTTATTTTTTACCCTACATTATGGAAAGCGTCATATTCAGTGCACCTTTCCCCAATTAAGGTAGATAGTTGATGTTTCTTTCAAACACTGGCTTTTTATATATTAATAGAAGCAGATGAATGTGTTAAGATATTAAATTAAATTATAGTTGTTCGATTTTAACACTTATTTTCTGATTTTGATATAAGTAAGACATAAATTGTTTGCCCTGCAGGGTACATGTGAAATCAACATCATTGTTTATGTTTATTAACTTTTGTTATTGCAATCCTTTGTTTTTGTATAAAGTGTCGTTCAAAGCTTGTTTTGTGCAATTTGTAGTAATAACGAAAGTGATGTTCTCTATACTATGCAATTCGGTAAAGGGTACATAGCTAATGATTACATTTTGAAGCCGCCATTTAGAATTTCAAATTTTTGACTTCGGATTCGTAGTCAGCGACTCCACAAACCCCTGCATACAAAATGTTACCTCTATTAAACTTTTTTTGCAGAAGTTAGCTTGTTCATGGCCGCCATTTTGAAGCCGCCATTTTGAATTTCAGATTTTTGACTTCAGATTCATGATCAGCGACCCCAAAAACCCCCAAAGTACAATTTTTGTCTAGATAAGTGGCCCCTGTCAATTAATGGTCACTTTTGGCATACAATACCCCACTGTGTGACGGCACGAAGTTATTTCCTCGAACTTGGTAAACAGACTTGAAAATAAAGGATTTGTAGGCAAAATAATTACTTTTCCCTACATTTCAAGTTTTTACATTCCCAGTTTTCTACATTTGGCGACTTAATTCTTGCTGCCTATAATTCGCGCAAACTTGTTGTTTCCCTGCCTCGGCTTGCAGGGAGTTGAAAAATAAAAGGAATTTGAAACAACAAATGGATCCATTCACGCAGATCTCTGGTTCATACATCTTCAGCAATATATTAAAAAAGGCTAGAAAAGGCTAGAACGAAACAAAAAAAGGCTAAAAAAAAGGCTAGAAGCTAGATGGTATTTTTCGAGGCTAGACGACAGAAAAAAAGGCTAGATCTAGCCTCAAAAAGGCTAGCCTGGCAACACTGGTAATGACAGGTGCTTACAGGGTAATTAGTTACTAAGCCGGTTATGGCAATAATGACCACTCATTTCCCCACTGGGATTATTTATTCAGAAATTGTAAGCGAAGGCATAATGACATGTGCTTACAGGGTAATTAGTTACTGAGCTAGTTATGGCAATAATGACATCTCATTTCTCCACTGGGAATGTAATTAAAACTTAACGAAAATAACACTTCATTAAAATTAAAACAAAATTTTAATACTATTTAAGTTCTAAGATAAAATTTAACAAAAATAAAAGTAATGAATATCAACTTTTAGCGCAAATAAAATAAAACGAAAATAAACACCAAACTACTGACGAGTTGGTGTAGCTGCCAACGAAACAAACTGTCTAGTCTGCTGTATAATTTGCTCCATACAGAGCAGTTCTTGTTGTTGTTGGCTGGTGCCTTCATTGTCTTCATGTTGTTTTGTTGTCAACATACTTGGCCTAAAGCTCAAATTTGTTACGAAATATTAAAAAAACTACAGAAACAAAATTAATGAAAATTAAACTAAATAGAAAGAAAAACTTAACGTTAAACTTTTTGAAAAGTAAAAACAAATTAACAAAAATAATCCTGTCGAAACTTATAAACTATTAAAATAAAACTTATAAAAATTTAATTGAAAAAAACAATTTATATAACTCTATGAAAATAAAACTTAGTTTATATAAAACCTATCGAGAATAAAATTGTACGAAAATAAAATTAACGAATATTAAATTCCAAGAAAATAAAATTTAACATAACTGAACTTTTACTTACTTTTCAAATTTACTTATTGAAAAATATTGGATTTTGAACGCAAGACTAAACGAAAATAAAATTAAACGAATATAAAATTCAATGTAAATAACATGGAGCAAAGACAACTTATATCGCAAATTAACTTATTGAGACTTAAAAAAAAATTGAAAATAAAAAATAAAAAAATATTTATTTTAAAACTTAAATTAAAATTTAATTTAAAATTTTTAAAATAGAAAGAAAATAGAAATATCTTTAATATATTAACAGAAGACTGGTTGAAAATAAAACTAAACGAAAGTAAAACATAAACAAAATGGACACATAATCACAACAAAAATAAAAAAGTTTCAAATTTAATTTGAATAAAATTAAAACAAAAAAGGAGTAAGAAATGATCTTCGACTGGGCCGAAGTGAAAATACCCCTATGACCGAACCAAAGGATATTCAAAGTCTTAAGCAACCAATAAAAGGTTTATCTGTAAAAACATTTTCGTCATAGTTTTTACAGAAAATATTCACTTTTATTTTTTGATAAAGCCACTTTGTATGGGAGGTAGGCGTGGTTTTCACCCGATTTAGGTGCTTGCTCATAGTGTATATTAAATATCAAAGCTTATTTACAAAGTTTCAAGTCCATATATTAATTTTTGAGGAATTCTAAGAGATTTTACCGTTTCGATAAAGTCACTTTGTATGGAAGGTAGGAGTGGTTTTCATCTGATTTAGTTTATTTTCGAACTTGATCTTCAGATAGACGGAGATGGCTAAACCGACTCGGATGGTGATATATCAAGAATATATGTACTTTTATAAACCTACCACGCCTCCTTAGGGGCGTTAAAAACGGTGTGAAAAAAATTAATATACCACTTTTACGTTTTTTAAAAGTGGAGGTATAAAAATGCCACAGGGTGGGCCAAAAGTCACCATGAGATTTAAACATTCAATAACTTTTTCGTTTATGTATTTTTTTATTTCTTTTTTTCAGATTATAAAATATACAATATGGAAAATTTTTACACTTAGTGTGAAAAATAATGTCACTTAAATGACCCCCTTTTTCAGCTTCGCAATGATGGGCTTGTTTTAGAGCTGTTTCCATAACATCTATCAAAATTTGTTGCTGTAGTGCTCGAATTTCTGCAACAATGTTGGCCTTGAGTTCAAGGATTGTCTCAGACTTGTTCACATATACTGGCTTCTTCAAATAACCCCAAAAAAAGTAGTCGGGTGATGACGAATCTGGCCAACGCGCTGTTCAATTAATTTACGAATTTCTGGAAATTATCTCCAAAAATTTGACTGAAAAGTGCCATTGTGTCTCGGGTAGTGTGGGCAGTGGCTCCATTCTGCTTAAACCACATCGCAGCTCTGTTTTTAAGAGCAAGACGTAAAAAATGTTCTATCGTAAACCGATACCGCTCTTCATCTCAGGGTTACAGCACTTCCATATTCATTTTCGAAGAAGTAAGGCCCAATGATATTTTCAGATGTAAGGCTACATACACCTAATGGGGTGCAATTGGCGTTGATGAATGGCTCTTGGATTTTCAGAACTGCAGAACCTAAAGTTCTGCTTACTTACAAATCCACTCAAATGAAAATGAGCTCCATCAATCATAATTAGATTTTCAAAAAATTTGATTTCATTTCTGGCCAACTGTTGGAATTCAACTGCAAAATTTAGAAGTTGCCGATGATTTGCGGGCTTAAATTCTTGCACCAATTACACCTTCTATGGGAATAACTGCAAATCTTTTTTTAAAATGCGCTGTAGTGAAGTAAGAGCCATTCCTAGCTGAGCAGAACGTCTTCTGGTAGATCAAACATGCCCACGTAGTGGCGCATATGGCCCGCGTGGCCCTTCATATAAATATTTTTCTATATTAATTTTGTCTTTGCGATGAGCAAAATTCAAAGAACGCATGCAAAAAACAACGACACAAACCTCACTCGTTCAGTGTTCAGCACATTTTCCAGCGAACTTTACAAAAACAAATGAATGCAAAGCCAAAATAAAAAACGCACACTCGATGATGTCGCTGATTGTCGAGTAATTTTTCATGCAAGCATTGTTATTGTAATAGAAATGAAAACTGGCAGTGTACTTCATATGTAATTTTATTGCATTTTAATTGTTTTTGTTTTGTTTTGTTTGATTTTTTGTCAATAGCAACGATGAGCAACATTTTGTGTTTGTTTGGTTTTTTAAGCATTGGCCCGCGCTTAAAATTTATGCTTCGTCAAAGATGCTTTTTATATATAAAATAGCTTTTATATATAGTCTTCGTTAAGTTTAAATTTTTAAAAAATAATAATAATGAGTTGTTGCCTCTTAAAATTTTAACTTAACGAAGACTATATATAAAAGCACTTATCAAAAAAATGAAAATAAAACTCACGAAACACATTTTTTTTTAAATTTAATTTTCTTACGTAAATTTAAATGAGGCATTTATTAACATGAATACGGAAAATCAATAACTTTCCTGGTGATTTTCTAAGGTTCTCTTTTCGGTCGATGTTTTAATGCATATTTGAATGTTGAGTAAACATTAAAAAAAAAGAAAACTCAACGAAAAATCCTTCCATAATGACTAAAAGTTGGAATATTTCACATGCTTCTTGCCGCTTGTGATATTTTTCAATATTTAACTGTAATGAAAATATCTGGTTAAACAACAACAACAACAAAAATAAGTTAAAACAAAAAAAAAAATACAAAATATATATAAAATATAACCAACTCGATTGTGCTGTGTTGCTTGTACCTACTTTATAACGCATACGAATGAGCGAAACGTAACGTAACGAAACAAAATGCAAAATGTCAATGTCCTCTGACAGTTCAGCAGCTACAACAACAACAACAACAACAACAGCAATATCATCAGTACAAAAAATCTACTCAGAACAGCGGTAGAATGAAACAGTATGAAAAACAGCAGCAAAAGTAACAGCAACAACAACAACATTAGCAATAATTGCTTGCAATTTGTTTCATTTCCACATCATTCCAACAGCATGTGTTTCAATTTTTTCTTCTTTACCGCACACTCTCTATGGAGCTTTATAGAACTTAACGAAACTTTATTGTAGCAGCTGCTGCTGCATTGCATTGATTATTTTTCTTTTTGTTTTTTATTTTTGCTCTTATTGCAGCACCAACATTCTTAACAAATTTCTATAATTTTTTTTTTGCTCTTTCATTTTTTAGCTAATTTTTTAGATTTTCTTGAGTTTTTCGTTTGCTTTTTTAGGTTTTATCTACACTTTTATTGATTTTTAATGAACTGATACGTACAGCTAAAATCAGTGTTGTTGTGTTTGGTGTGTCTGCTTGCAACGGAAGTTGTGTCTTGTTGGAATATTGATCAATTTTTCATAGCTGTAGTTGCTACTGTTGTTGTTGTTGAATTTTCCGCTATTTCCGCTGCATTAAGCTACCAGAAAATTTAATGAATTTTAAATTAAAGAAAATTTACGTTGGCTTTGTTTTATTTGCCTAGTGTTTCTTCTCTCCTTCTTCTTTCGTTCTAAAAGTGAAATTTCTAAAGAACAAAATTTAAATCTAAAAAATATTGTATTAACAAGTATAGATTTAAGTTATATAGAGTCAATAGTGACTAAGTTTAATGTGTTAAAATTAAACTTAACGAAACTTCAGAACTTACCTTCTGATCAATAAATCACCGGAATTCTTTCATCAAACGAAAACTTATTAGTTTTCGTTATACATATTTCCTTCAAAGTAATTTCCACCATTGCTAGCAATACACATATTCCAACACATCCTCCAATCTTGAAAACACTGTTCTAGGCTGATTTTGGAATCACCTTCAACTTCTTCTGCGAATTCCCCTTTATCACCTAAATCGTCTGAAAACGCTTTCTGCGAAGTGGAAACTTGAGTGTTGGGAATAGAAAAAAGTCAGAAGGAGCCATGGTGGGTGAATACGAAGCTTCCGGAACTGTATGAAAGTTGTTTTGGTTCAAATAGTCGTTCAAAACTTCAGACGAACTCTTTGATCAACTAAATTCGACATTGCGAATTCGCAGAACGCAATAAACACTGACTTGTTCACAAAGCTATCACGCACAAACTGCCGAAAAATGTGGCTCAAACAGATATAGCACCAGATGACAGATGTACCAAGCCAGAAAAAAATAAGATTTTGACAATATCTCAAGTACGATTTTATTTGAATGGGTAATTCCGGAAATTTTGTTAAGATCTTAAGATAGTTTGAAAAGACTCAAAAACGAATCTTCATGCCATTGCGATCAAGTGAAATCCATGAATAAAGCTATGGTTTTAATTACTTTAAAGAAATAGCTTTTGTTCTTATAGTCTATTGCCTATATTGCCAAAACCTCCCTGCAAGGTCAGATTCTGAATGCTGGATGTAATATAAGCACCAGAGAACAACTTGATTGCATTCAAATGGTGTTTCGAATGTATCCTCAATATACGAGCACCGAATGTGCCTTCTGCATTAAAATTAATGCGCGAATACATGCACCAATCGCTGCGGATATGAATACCATAGATTGCGACCGGTCACGATTACGATTGCCTACAAATCAAGAATACCCAACGAAGCGAGACATGAGCAACGTTCGCCAAAAGCAAGGAAAATTCATGCTTTTATGTCTATTCGCACCAAGGAAAAAATGTTAACCGCAGTTTGCAGTGTTGATTTTTTGTATACGAAAAAATCTCATGTGAAAAAAAAAAACAAACGCATAGCTTTGGGATGACAAACACTGTTATTAACAATAGAAAAAATATATTTTGGAGTTGTCGCAAGCCTTTTGCGAAAATGTCCATCTCTTTCAACACTCATTCTCAAAGTAACGGGAGAGTGCGTATTTGTTGGAAAGAACGAAAGCAAAAAAAAAAAAGATACAGTAGTTTCGACTATGTCGTAACACAAGATGTAGAATTATTCAATTCGCTTTTGATGACATCTTTTTTAAAAATATTTTTTCCATACACCTGAGGATATGACCTTTAAGAGAGTGCCGGAGAGGGTTAATATGTATCACCAACCCCCATTACTTTTGCAAAAGGAACATTTTTGCCTTTGACACCTATTCCCTCCGACCACTCCTTAGGGTCGCTCCCATACAAATTTTATGCTTTTGTCGATAAAACCGGAAACTGTCCATAAATAGGTAGAAAACTTAAACAAGCAAACAAAATTTGTTCAATGCTATCAAGTTCAACAACCCATGTGTCAAAATTTCACTGTCGATAATATGTCCGGATATTTAATTGGCTGCGTTTGACTTTCAATAACAGATTCTGTTAAAAAAGCATGCCCCTCAAAATCACTCAGTATTACTGGGCTACGCGAGTCTGTTAAAAACAACATGCCCCCAAAAGTATGCTTTTTTTTAATTATAAGATTTATGTCTTCACGCTAGATGGCGCTGTCTTCGCCGTCGAAAAAACCGGAAGCCGTCGATAAATAGGTAGCAAGTTTAAGCAAACAAAAACATCAAATGTTGGCTTTATATTTCATGTAATTGTGTAAAATTGATATAAGTTAGACAGTTCTAACATGAATTTTTGTCGCATTGAGGATCAAGCAGACCAACAAGTGCTAAGATCAACATTGTACGATTAGTACTTTAGGCCCACCAAAGGCTCAAAAAGTAATGTAAATACCGACACCTGATCACTGTCAACCACCCTACTTACCTCCGAGAACGACGTATTCTACGTCAAAAATTCATGCAGCAACAGACACTCGAGTGTTTAGCGAAGCATCCGAATGTCTTCATTGTCTGGATGGTGCCTTTGTATGCAGGGTTCGGACTTGAAAATTAGTAAATCGCAGTAAATTAAAGAAAAAAACGCAGTAAAATGAATTTTTTCGCAGTAGTTTTTTTATTTACAACCATGTACGTAAATTTTATACCAATAAAAAATACCTAAATACAAATATATATGTCGTAGAATAGGAACTTTATTCCTTACTTGTTAATTTAACGTCAAGTAGAAACACTTGAGCGAAATCATAGCGGATAGAAATATGAAAATGAAGAGAAGTCTGTGAATTGTTTATCGAGTGTGAAAATATTTTATAATATAGTTTTTAGAAAGATATCAAAGGAAAAACACGCTACGAGATCGCTACGTTAAGATCTAAAAACATGAATGAGGCGACATATACATAACACTATGCTATATATTTGCATGTTGCAGAAACATATTTTTTACGGATTCAAAATTAATATGACTATTAATTTAACACTTATGGAAAGATGGCAGCTTTCTAGTTTTTTATGTAATGGTATTAAAGGTATAGTTATACTTGACGTAATGCAACGTTACATAAAAAATTGCCTGTGTTTCCTGTCGTTTGTAAGATAAATACAAAAATAACCCTCAAAATGTTTGTTGAGAATAAATCGCAGTAGATTTGAAAACACCGCAGTGACGCAGTTAAACATTAAATTTTGCTAAAAAGCGCAGTAGATCTACTGCAATTGCAGTAAAGTCCGAACACTGTTTGTATGTATTCGCAATCGTTAGAAACTGTGCTTCACCAATCGTTGTTTACGAACTCGAGCGGTATGCGTGCATTAATTTTTGTGTACGATTGTGGCTGACGACGATTGTTATTCGACTGGCAAAAAATGACGATTGGGCTTGTGCAAATATCTGATAAGCACGTGACGCAAAAAAAAAAGCCAGAAAATTCTCAAACTAGATGGGCGCTGCTAAAAAATCTGAATTTGAAGGAGTATAAAATAGGTGTTTCAAATCGAGTTTCCTATTTACATTTAAGTCATAAATAAACGTTTGACCACAACATATTCTTATGTAAAATCGTGTGCTTAACCCGAACATGTCAATCCGAATAATTATTTTCTATAAGCGTTAATACGCGAAAATTCATTTCACTAAATTTCACTTCTCCAAATTCGTCACAATATAAAACTCACCAATTAGATATAAGTTATTCGAAATAAATATCTTGAACTGCTTGCTAAATTACCTCAATAGATTATTGGATTGAAACAATTCTCGAATAAACAGACCAAAATTTATGACAGTTATCAGACGGGTTTCTAACAACGTATTTCCAACGTAGTGAAAACATAGCGTCAGAATGACGATTATTCCCAAACCCATCTAGTGTTTATAGTTTTATATTCAAAGCATTTTTGAATTTGAGCAGAAATATTTTCAGAATATATAAGGGGTATTCACGATACGGAGCTCTTCTGAAGAGCTAAATGTCAACAAAAAAGAGCTCTACATACAATAATAAAATATACATGCTGTCAGAATTGCGCTTTTTTGCTGTAGTTCTTTTGGAGTGCGCTTGAGCTCTTGAGTTCATTTTGTGAATTTTTAACAGCAAACAAATAGTGATGGTGTATTGTATACATTTTTCGTTACTAACTTCTTTAATATCACAATTTCACATCACTAACTTTCAAAGCTGACTAAACTAACTTCAATTGCTAGGTCTGTTCGTTAGGTCTGTTCACAGTTTGTTGCGTTTTTTTTTTTTGCACAAGATCTCTATAAAGAGCTCCGGATCGTGAATACCCCTATATTTTTTTTTTAACAACGACTGTGAGCTAATGTTAAATTTCTAAAAAAAATAAAATAAAAAATAAACACAAAATAAATCAAAACAAATAATACGTGAACAAACGGCATTAAAAAACAAGAAAAACTAAATGTAAACATATGCAATAAAACCCATAAGTAACATGAAAATATAGACAAATAAAATAAAAAAAAAAAAAAAAAAAAACATAATAAAAAAATTAAAATTATGAAAAAAAACAAAATATATTGAAAAAAAATAAAAAATAAATCAACTGAACAAATAAAAAGTAAGAGATAAAACATAAACAATTAAAAAAATTTATAAAAATTATTTTAAAAATATAATATTAATAAAATAATAAAAGATTGAAAAATAAACAATTTAAAAATACAAAACAAAGAAAAACAAAAAAAAATTTAATAAAATATAAAAAAATATTTATTGATTTTTAAATCTAAAATCATTTAGTTTATAAATCATAAGATTATTAAATAACTATAATATAATAAAAGAAAAAATTAAAAAATGAAAGAAAATATAAAAATTTACAATATATTAAATATTATTTAAAAAAGGTAACGGCAGCAAGCAATAAAATATAAAGGAAAAAAGAAAAATTATTACATTAAAACCATGAAAACAGATAAAAAGTCAAAGAAATAATAATAATAATAAAAAAAAAAAAAATAAAAAAACAAAATACAAAAGTTGTCTCTAAAATGTTAAGTTAAAAAAAAATTTAAAATAAGAAGAATAAATAAACAATGTATATAAAATACACATAAAACAATTTGATGTTAAAACTTTTTACTAAATAAATAATAAAAAACAAAAAAGAATAAAAATACCAAAAATGAAAAATATAAATAATAAAAAATATAAATAATAAAAAATATAAACAATAAAAAATATAAATAAAAAAATATAAATAATAAAAACCATAAATAATAAAAAATATAAATAACAAAAAATATAAACAATAAAAAATATAAATAATAAAAAAAATAAATAATATATAAATAAATATAATTGACAAGAAGTATAAATAATACAAAATATAAATAATAAAAAATATAAATAATAAAAAATATAAATAATAAAAAGTACAAATAATACAAAATATAAATAATGAAAAGTACAAATAATACAAAATATAAATAATAAAAAATATAAATAATAAAAAAATAAATAATAAAGAAATAAAGAAAAACAAAAACTTAAGAATGAAATAATTTAAAACAAATTATAACACAACAAAAATAAAATATAAAAAAATCCAAAACCTATTATTTAAAACCTTAAATTATAAAAAATAAATTATAAATTATAAAAAAAAATTATAAATTATAAAAAAAAATTATAAATTATAAAAAAAAAGTATAAAAAATAAATAAATTTACAAAATACATATAAAAGAAAATTAAAAAATAATTTAAAATTTCGAACCATTTGCCATAACATTCCGTTTGAGACACCTCCAAAACATATTTTTTTTAGCGCATCAAAAGCTTCTGGCACCGAAAATCTTTGTCCACATGGGTGTAAAATCAGGACTATAGAGCTAATTACTCATCAATTCGATGTTTTTTGTGCTCATAAACGCCTTTGTTTGAACTGATTTGTGGAAGCTCGTCTTGATGATTGATTATCTTGATGAAGAATAATCCATCGGCGCTTGTTTGTTTTGATTATATCAAGAAACACTTCTGGGAAAGAAATGGTTGTGTACCATTCCGAATTGACCGTTCCACGTGGTTCTGAAGTGGTACCGTGGCCACAAGAACAGTTATTTGGAAGAAACAGGCGATTATTTGCTTCACAGCGCTACGAGCTCACACAACTTTTTTTAGATTTGATTCATTTTGAAAGACCCATATTGATTGCTGTTTACTTTCAGGTTCATGCGCATAGATAAAAACAAAAAAATACTAAAAACATAAGTTATCACTAAAATGAAAATTAAAGAAAAGTTCAAAATAATTAAAAAAAAAAAAATAAATTAAATATTAGATATTCATCAACATATTTTTTTTTTTATAAATTTTTGTGAATTCAGAAAAAAGTGTCTTACTTTTAGATTAAAAATAAAATTTTCACTTTAAGCGAACGCGTTTGCTTCAAGATCTCAATAAAAATAATCAATAAAAAACCGTCAACTAATAATTATAATTTTTAACTTTCGAAACTTTTGAGCAGCAAAGAAAGTAGAAGCAATTAGAAAGAAAAGCATGCAAAACAAAAAAGAGCGACGGATGGAGGGGTGGGGGGGATAATATCAACCTCAATGAACACCAGCAAACTTTGTAGAGGCGTAAACTCAGCCCTATCCCAACCGGCATTTGTAGAACTTCATGTATAACAACAATAAAATAACAAGAGCAGTAAACAAGCCCACTTACACAGAAGCACATACACCCACACAAACTAACACTCATGCACACACACTCACTCATACACACTAAACTGAAACATTCAACGATATGAAAAAGTGGCCGAAAAAAAACGACCCACTGCGCTCAACACATGACAATGAAAAGAGCTTTTCTTTCATTCCATTTAAAACGCCATTGATTTCATTTTGCGCTCATTTCGCAAAGCTTTGCTGCTCTTCTTGGGGCCTTGCCATTTGCCCTGCATCCCCCCAGTAAGGCTTTTTCACACAAGCAAACATTCGTCATAGAGTTAACTATTTTTTGAATAATATTTAAATCGGTTTTATGAGAGCTTTTGAGTATTTGTTTTATTGTTAATGACTGTAATCGTGATGGTAGGCTGGTTTTTGATTTTTTTCGCTGCCATTTTGAGATTATGCCCATATATTACACACATGCGTTTTATTTGGGTGTTATTCTGCTTGGGTCAACAGCAAAATGTTCCAGTTAAATATGAGCTCATTGGCAAAAGCTTTTGGCATGAACATCGTATTAAAAGCGGCTGTGCGATAAAGCAGTTTTACTGGATGTGAGATATTTTCTCCATTCTCTTTCTCTCTCTTAGCTAGTTCGCTATAGCGTTTTATGTCTGTTTTTATCATGAATAATTTGCATATCACGTTTAAATTTTTTCTATATTTGTTTGGACCCTCTCTGTTTTTGTAGAGCAACAATGAAATTTTGACGTCTTCCGCCAAGTTTCTAAAAAAGCAAAGAGTTTTAGTAACCAGAAAGGAAGTTGTCACTCTCTTGCATTACATGTCAACTGTAAAAATTATCTCTTTATCGCTAATACTCTTGATTTACTCCAGTTAATCTCTCTCTCTCTCTCTTTCTGGCTCTGTATCTTTTTGTAAGATTTGCTCTCGTTGTGTTTATATTTTCCGGCCATTTTCATTACGTTATTTACTTTTCCACTTTTGCCTCCAGCTTTATTATTAATCATAGCTGGGTCTGTCGGTCGTTTGTTTGTCGTTCGTTATCGTCGTTCTTCGCTTTTTTGCACTCCATCAACAACGTCGTCTTTATTATCGCTGACGCTGCTGTCGTTATTGTCGGTGTCGTCTTTGCCTTCGTCTCTAGTAGGTCGCTCGGTCGTCGTGTCGTAGTTTTGCTGTAATACCTCATTCTCAACACCCTCTTCTCCTATTGGGAGCCACCGCCTTAATGATGGTCCTTGCTTTTTTTTTTTTTTTTTTTTTTATCTCTCAATTTGTGTTGTTTCTTTCCACTTGTTCCGCCAGCAACTTTACAACATGTTGTCGTTGTTGTTATGTTGTTGTTTGGATTTTCTCTTCCTTCTACATTATTTTTATGCTTTTTCATGTTCTTGTTTTTGTTGTTGTATTATTAGTCCTGGTCCTGACACAACAGTAAATGAAATGCGAAAGGATTTTGCTGTTTCCATTGATGTTATTCCTCTACTTCTATCATTATGCTGCAGTAGTTGTTGCTGGCGCAACTGTCGCCTCTGGCTTACATTCTGCTGCTGCTTAATGTGAAGCATTTATAATCAGAACTTTTTTTTATATTTTAATTATCTTTCTTCCTTTTTCCAGATAATAATGTGGAACGACATGTTTATATTGCTTGTCCACGCCCACTTCCAATTATAACTCCCGACATTTATTGATCGCTTTTATTGCGTTCGACTATTTTTAATCAGTATTTTCCTGTTTGGCTCAAATGTATGCGTCACGTGGGTGTTGTTTGTTTCACACCATCATAAAAAAAAAAAAATAGAGAAAATAATAAAGCTTGCCAGGAGTGAAGCTTTCCACCTGTCCACCGCTAAAAAGTTAAACCAATGAAGTCTCGTTAAGTTACATGAATTCGATATGAACAGCAAATTCAAAGTTAAAAACTTAACGAAACTTTATGAATGCATTGTTTTCTTTTTATGGCAAAAAGTTTTTTAACGATATATACTGTGGGCAAAAAATACCGGCAAATTTCAATTTAAATTTTTTGAGGATTCCAACAGGGACAAATGTTTTTATTTTTAAGCTGGATCTACTGGTACTGACATCTGTGCCAAATTACACGTCAAAATGCTCATTAGTGTTTGAGATACACATCCTTTTGTAAAAAGAGAAAGTGAATTTTTCGTTTCTTTATGTCTGAAAGTATTCAACAACGCAGTTCCATTAAATTTTGAGTGCGGAATGTAATTTCTGCTGCCGAAATGTTGAAAATGTTATAGAAGGCCTTCGGTGAGCAAGCTCTATCGAAAACAAGAGTTTATGAGTGGTACAAAATGTTCAAAGAGGGTCGAGAAAGCGTTGAAGACGAGGTAAAGCCAGAACGACCATCAACATCAGCTGATAAGCTACACGTCAACAAAGCCAAAGAATTAGTCCTCCAAAATCGGCGATTGACACTCCGAGACCTTTGTGTGACCATTTCGGTCTCAAAAAAGTGAAATATCGATTGGTGCCAAAAATGTTAAATTTCATTAGAAAAACAGCATTAAAACTGGAGATGAGACTTGGGGCTACGCTTACGACCCGGAAACAACCGATCAATCGGGTAAGTACCGTGTCAAAAATGAGCCGAGACCGAAAACACCACGTCAAAGCAAGTCAAAAATCAAGGTCATATTGACAGTGTTGTTCGATTATCGTGGTGTGGTGCATTATGAATTCCTTCCAACCGGCCAAACTGTCGACAAAGAATACTACTTGGTGTTATGCTTCGTTTTTGTAATACTGTGCTTTAAATATACCGGATTTGTGGAGAGACAATTCTTGGTTTTCGGCATTTCGCCAAAAAATCGACCCATATCATTCCGTAGCCATCGTATTCGCCTGACTTAGCATCATGTGACTTCTGGCTATTCGCTTAACTCAAAAGACCGCTCCGTGGACACCGTTTTGAATCGATTGAAGAGATAGAAGCCGAAACGAAGAAGGAATTGAGGGAAATCACTTGGAAGCGGATGAAATGAATTTAGAAGAATAAATAAAGATTTTTTGATTTATGAACAAAGTTCTGATATTTTTTACCCCACTACATATGAATTCAGTGAAAATTTTCAATATTTCCATTTGAGAACAACTACTAGGCTGTTTTATAAGTAATTGATCTAATTAAGAAGACCGTAATTTTTGGGTAAACTTTGTTCTTATTTAGTTCGATACCCATCTCCTTTTAGTTCGATACACGTTATTATTCCTCTTTTTTCAAGATAGTCGATCAATAATATACTGTGAGAATCTCAAAAAAATACTGCCCAAAAACCTTTCCAGCCTATAGGCAGAACAACAATATATTGTTAAGTCTTTGGCCGCTTCTGAACACTTCCAGTTGGCACAACTCATTGTTTTGCATACTGCACCGTTCCAGATCAAGGTTAAACTTGACACAGGGTGCATCATAAGTAGATAAGAACTTCTAATGTAAAAGCGTTCTGTCTGTCAAAATAAACTTCCGGGTAACTTTGTTCGCATATTGGCAGTATAAGGAGGACCTTAGTACCTTGAGTGGATCACAGTGAAAAGTTATGCAAGACTACTGATGAGTTGGTGTAGCGGCCAACGAAACAGTCTGTCTAGTCTGCTATGTGATTTACTCTATACAGAGCCGTTATTGTTGTTTTTGGTTGTTGCCTTCATTGTCTTCATGTTGACAACAAGAGTCAATATACTAGGCCTAAAGCTCAAATTTGTTTTCAATAAATCGAAACAGTCTGTCTAGTCTGCTGTGTGATTCGCTCTATACAGAGTCGTTGTTGTTGTTTTTGGTTGTTGCCTTCATTGTCTTCATGTTGACAACAATAGTCAACATACTAGGCCTAAAGCTAAAATTTGTTTTCAATAAAAATAATGAAAGGTCATACTCAAATTTAATATAAAAAATATTTTTTTTTTATTGAAAAATTAAAAATAATGATTAAAATATAATTTCAAATTTTTGTTTTTTGATAAAAATTTCAAAAATTGTTTGATAATAATAAAATAGATAAAAATACAATAATAATTTCAATGTTGTAAAAAAGATCCAAGAAATTATTAGAAATAATTTAAAAATCATTAAAATAAAATAGTATTAAAAATTGTTCGCAAAAAATAATTTAAAAAAATTTTAAAAATTATAAAAAAATAAAAAATATACTATTAAAAATATCAATAAACTATCAAAAAAAAAAAAAAAAAATATGTAAAAATGATAAAAAAAAAAATAGGATATTAAAATTAAGATAATATGTTTTTAGTAGTGTATAAATAAACAATGAAAACTGAATTTAATAAAAGGTAAAAGTTAAAAAGTTTTTAAAAATAATTTTTTTTATGCTTAAACATTTTTATTATTTACCCGGAAATTAAGCAAGAGAGATTTCAGAAAACCACAAACCAAACAAGACACGAAGATATAAGGTGAAGAAATTGTACGGTACGATGTTGAAATGGGTCGACTAGCCGTAAATTCACGTAGTATGTCTAAGAAACTTTAGACGCGTATGTCTTGAAATCAGAACGATAACTCTGTTAATTTTCAATATATTTTTACCTGTTTAAAAAAATTGATTATAATTATATAATATAATATTAAACCTAAAGTCTAACGAGAGGTTTTTGATTTCTGGTCGAACAATTTTTTATAAATTATTGAAACTTTTTTTTCTTCAAATTTAAATTCAAGTTTGAAATACTTTTAGTTATTTACTTTTGAAAAAAGTACTAAACTTTTGAAAAAAGTACTATACTTTTGAAAAAAGTACTAAACTTTTGAAAAAAGTACTATACTTTTGAAATAAAAAAAAAAAAAATAAAAAAAAATAAAAATTAAAAAAATAAAAAATTGAAAAAAGAAAATATATAAAAAAATTAAAAAAAAAATAAAAAAAAATATAATAAATAAATAAATAAATAACTGGCCATTTCAGCCCTTGAAAGGACTTTGACCTAGCTTCTTATGATCAATTGTGTTGGTCGTGTTATTAAGTTTGTACACAATTGACCGAGAACCGGACCTACAGGCTTAACGCCGACTCCGAACGGCGATGAACGGAATGTTCTCGTTCTCAAGAAGCTTTACATGGCAATTTGGTTACTCTCTGAGGTTTGCCATTGTCTGCAGAGAGGTGGCGGCCGTACAGAAAAATTATTTTAATTCAAATAATTTTCTGTCGCTGCTGGGGTTCGAACCTGGGTCTCCAAAGTGCTTTGACATAGTGGACGCCACAAAAAAAAATATAAAAAAAATAAAAAAAAAAAAAAAATTAGAAAAAAAATAAAAAATAAATAAAATAAAATAAAAATAATTTTATTATAATAAAAAATAAATAAAATAAAAAGAAATAAATAAAGTAAAAAATTAAAGAAATAAAAAAAAAAATAAAAAAATTAAAAAAAAAATAAAAAATTAAAAAAAAGTAAAAAAAAAATAAAAAAATAAAAAATGAAACAAAAGTAAAAAAAAAATTAAAAAAAAAAATAAAAAATTAAATAAAAAATAAAAAAACCTTTCCGTCAGACTGTTGCTACATTATTTTACAAGATTTGTGCAAATTGGATAATAATTCATGAACGCTTTAACATATATTCTGTAGATTAAAATACTATTAAATATTTTACATTTTTTTTACATAGGCTTACTATTTTTTGAATATGTTCTGCAATTCAAATTAAAGTCACAAATTTTCATAAAATGTATCCTTTATATCCTATCCTACGTTGCAATGTTTGATTTAAAGTTTCGAAAGCTTTAAATTACACTTAAACTTACACAAAAAAACTTAACGAAACTTATTCAATATGGCTTGAAATATGTTTAAGAATAAACATTCTGACAAGTATTTTGCATAAATGGAAATTTAATTAAAAGTACCTACTTAAGTTTTATTTTAAACTTAACGAAACTCTGTGTAGTGTCTATGGTATTCGAAGATTTTTATGTGTTTAATTTATTCAATGATTTTAAAGCTTTTTCCCATTATGTTTTAGAATTAATATTCAGATTAATTTTTGAAATAAAAATTAACATACCTTAACAAAATAAAAGTGTAACATAAAATACAAAAAAGTTGAACTATTTTGGAATGAATGCGAGTGTTTTAAACAACAACAAAGGCAGAACATTTTTTGAAGATGATTTGGTTAAAATTATTAACAAACCTACAGTTTAAATGTCAAATTATGAAAAGAGTTCAAATCAATTCAAAATTCATATGTTTTTTCTATAATATAGAAACTTAACGAAACGTTATATACTTTAAATGCAATTAAATATAATTTAATTTTTTAAATGAAAGAATGTGAGAAATAATCAAGTTAACAAAATATTGAAATAAAGAATTTTTAGCGACACAAAAATCCATCATGGAAAAATGAATGTTTGTACAAAAACTTAACGAAACTCGATAAACGTTCACGAATCACGAAAGTAATAACGTAAATAATTTTATAATTTTCTATTATAACGTAAATAATTTTATAATTTTCTATCCAAAAAATTTGAATGCCATTTCGAAATTGTTTTTTTCAAAAATGCATGTAAAATGTTAACGAAACTTTTTTACGAAATTGATCTCTTGAACTTTCTACAGGATTCAAACATTTTAAATTATTATCGTTAGATTGACATTAAAGCTTCTTGTAACTTTAGATCAGCGATGCCCATTAAAATTATTTGAAGAATGAAACAACAATTTCAATAAAAAGCAATTAAAAAAAAAAAAAACATCAACAACAAAGCGTTGGATCCAAGTCATAGTGAAGAATTACCAACAACGAAAAGGACCTCAAAACAACAACATATACAATTTAAAATTTTAGAACACACAAAAACAGCAACGTGCGAAACAACATCGATCAAATCGAAACACACGACAAAATATTAAAGTTGTAAAGAGTGCAAAGAGTTCTGCGCTGGGCATCGCTGCTTTAGATTACAAAAGGGAAGCTTAACGCATAATGCTTGAATTTATGTTTCAACCACATTAATATGCAACGCATTCATGAAGCAATTACTTTGCAGTCAAGGACTAGCACATCAAAGTAACACATAAATTTCTAACGAAACAAGGATATTCCAGACATGGTCACACATAACAGCCATGCTGCTTGCAGTTTAAATAATTCAAATACAACAAAAACAACAACAGCAACATATATAGCATGTTGCTTTGTTTTTGTTTTTCTTATCAATTTTAATTGCATCAAAGTTTGTGTTAATTTGATTTTATGGCCGAAACATGTTAATGCCAAAGCCATGGATAGCATAGCGGCTAACATCAACCTAGTCACCTATTCAAGCTGAACGACGACGTCAGCAACATGTTTGAATTTGTGCGCAATAACTACACAACATCGACAACAACAACAACAACAATAACAACAATAACAACCACCACCAGCATAACTGTAAATATGTAAGCAACAAACACAACAGCAACAACAACATTGAATTCCTGACCTACTCAAAAGCTTCAAAGCTAAGCTTGTTGTACTAACAACACTTGAGACACAACTCGTTGATGTTGCTGTTGTTGTTGTTGCTGCTGTTATAAAATGCCATAAATAAAAGAAAGATGGCGTCATTGCTAAGGATATTCAAAACAGCCCATAACAACTGAACGAACAAAACTCAACGAACGAACGAACGATTGCAGAACTCAACATAAGTAAATTTTTAACACATTTTAAGCAACAACAAAAAAAAAAAAACAAAAACAAGTTTGCCAGTGCTGCCCGGCTTTATGACAATGCTCAGTTATACAATAACAAGAACTACACAATTCCAGTTATATCAACAACAACATGGCTAGCAACATGGCAAGTGCATTAGATGGTCACGTTGCAATGTTTGTTAGTTAGTCACTCAGTCACTTAGTCGCACAGTTAGTCAGTCAGTCAGACGACTATGGCTGCATTTTATTTTTAGTAAATGCCCTGCACACACAGACATACACACACGCACGCACGCACGCACAATCGCACACAGACTAAACCAATCTGAAGTTGGCACTGAAGCAATGTCGACTTTAATGAAGTTTCCTGTCGATATGCTGCTTCATCGCCATCGATGTTTTTGCTGTTGTTGTTGTTTGTTGTTATTTCTGCTGGTTGTCGATTTAATTGGCAGCCGCAGCAACAACATAGTTAATAAAAGTTTAAGGTGGCTTCTGCTGTTGCTGCTGCTTTTGGTTGACTGGCTAGCCAGCTGTAGCAAGTGTAACGCTTACGTCGCCACGTAACCGTTAAATTTAGTTAGTTGGCAGTGGCATAAAACGGAAAAATAATAATAAAAATACAGAAGAACGACTTAGGTTTGGTTTTTTAACATTTGCTTGTTGTGCTGGTTCTTTTTTTTTTTTTTTTTTTTTTGTTTTGTCTGCATGCGAGCTTTTTTACTTTCGTTCAGTCTCGTTTTTCTTTTCATTACATTATTTTTCTTTACACAAAAAAAGATTTTCTTAATTAAGAAGCATTATTTATGTTGCCTATTGATTGTATAATATTGCTAACCGACACTTTCGTTAAGTTTTGTTAACGATTCTCTTAGAATATAACTAAAAGCTATTATTTTAATTTGTTCATAATATGAAAATGTTAAAACAACGAGAGCTTTAAAAATTTTTACAAAAATTAGAAGTTATATAGAATTCATTATAAAGAAGTTTCGTTAAATTTTTAATTGTTCTAAATTTTAAATAAATAATACAAAATCCCTGTTCACAAATAATATTTGAAGATTTTACCAACCCTTTTACAAACTCTGTTTACAAACAATCTTCAAAGATTTTGCTATCCATCGAATTTTCATAGTCATGTTGAGAATGAGAGCTTTACACAAAGTTTCGTTAAGTTTATTTAGAATTATAAGCTCCTTATTTTAAGTTAATTTTTATTTTCTTTTAATGAGCTTGACTGTTCAAAATTCTCATATGTGATATGATATGTTGATGTCAGACATCAACTGACAAATGCTGAGCAGCTTTAAGATGTTCTCAGAATTAAAAATAATATGTTTGCTTTTTTTAACTTTTTTGTGAAAAGTCTATTCTATATATTTGCTGAAAAACTTTTTCGTTCATTATCAAATGAAAAAAAATGAAAAATTTTTAAGAACCACTTTTGGTCCTGCCAGTTGGGGGTAGTTTGGTCCATAGTGTCGTCTTAAACTATAGAACACTTTGTTTACTTCCTGTAATAAATCGAGGCAAATTAGATACATAATTAATTCTATTTGAAGACTTTTTTCTGAATATATAAAAAAATGCGAATTCTTTCTTAATACTAAAAAAAAAAAAAAAAAAAAAAAAAACGAAAACGGAAAAACAAATACAAAATTAAAAACAAATAAAAAATAAAAACATTTCCCCTTAATCTTTTGACCACGAAGGAAATGATATCTGATTTTTTTAAATCTTTCGATGAAGACGTTCGATATCTGTCGTACGAGATATGAAAACGTTGTTTTGATAAAAATGCGTTAGGTTGGTACTGTTGCAAATGTAAACGGCTCTCTGAGTGTCTCTGTTATGATAGATGAACAGGCTTACATACAAAATTTTTTAAGATATTCTAAAGAATTTAAAGAACACAGCTTATACATAAGTTTTAAATATTTTTGTGAGGTAAAAATTTGATTTAAGTGATTTTAATCATTTTAGTACTTAAGACATGAAGCAAAAGCTAAATTTTGTTTTTTTTAATGTTCTTTATAGTTTTGAGATCCTTCCACGGTTGCCACTTTGGTACAATTGTACCAAAATTGGTACATTTATTTTCGCTTGGTACATCGGTACATTTTTTTCTGATTTGGTACATTTTGTAAAAGCTTAAAAATTTCATAAAAATCGAAATTTGGTAGCACTGTTGGCGTAATGTTTAGTATTCAAAGTTATGTTCAGCGGAAACTTGCATGGCATAAAATTGTACCTTTATTCTGAAGGAAAGAAAGAGATAAAAGTACAAGATCATAGTTATAAAGAAAATGAAAAACCTGGATTATTCCGCCAATTTTTATATAAATTATAAATTGTATTTTGCAATTGTTCAATTGTACGCTTCAAGTGTGTGCAGGTGGAAGGAAAAACGCTACTAATAGAAAGGTAGCTATAAACACTCAATATTCAATATCATATCAAATTTAATAATATTTTGCTAGCAGATTGTAATAAAAAAAACAAAATCTGATGCCAATGATTGCGTAGATCTAAGGGAAGAGTCCACTTCTGACTGCGAGAGTGAAGCTGAATACTGCAGGTATTCCTTTTATTTGTATTGAAAAATTTATAAAAAATTGTAAAATGTTATTTTCTAATGTTGATATTTCTTCCCAGTCAAAGACTGACTACAAAAGGAAGTTTCGTTCAGAATGGATGCAGCAATTTTTTTGGCTGTAAAACAAAAGTGAGAATGCATTTTGTATAGTCTGCGAGGAATCATTAGTGAACCACTTCTAACGGTTTTTCAATGAAAAAAAAAGGAAACAAAAATGAGATCACGTTGGATGCATTCATGAAACCCGAAAAAACATCCTATAAAAAATATAAGTTAATGGCATCAGAAACAATAATAAAAAACTGTTTTAAGAAATTTAATAAAGAAAGTTCTACACTACAATTTGGAATTGCTACAACATTTTTGTTTCAAGGCCAAATAAACTACTCTTTGGGCGAGATGTGAGCAAATAAGAAGTTTAATTTTATGATAAAAACTATTGGCTTCAAGGGGGGTAAATTGAGGTAACAGGGCTTATCAGATGTATTAAACGTCCAAAAGCTCTGAGAAGAAAATGTTGTGCTAGTTAAGCCTTTTTAACGGTATGTTATTTTTTGAAATCGGACAGAAAATGCATAAGTTATGGAAAAAAATACCATTTTGGCAGTTTTTCCGGGAGTCCAAAAAAATGTTTTTTGTTTTTGGAGTTGTCTTGAGGTTATCTTTAAAATAAGGGGTGTATTTCAAACTCTTTTTTTTTTGTATGGAGACCGACCCACTCTAATGTACACACACAAATATACTCCAATGAATTATTATAATAGATGTTATAAAACTGTTTTATAAAAAAAAAATGGTACATTTTATTCCTTTTTGGTACATTTTTACGGAAAATTTGGTACAAAAAAAAATAGGCGAGTGGCAACCGTGGATCCTTCGTTGAGTTTTAAAATTTTTCGTTTAGTTTAGAAAAGTTTCGTTAAGTTTTAAAAAGTTTAGTTAAGTTTTGAAAAGCTTCGTCAAGTTCTGAAAAACTTAATTCAGCTTTGAAAATTTACTAACACATACTTTTGAAAAAGAATTCAAACGATTGAGCTTTTTACCGCAGTAAAAAGTTTAAAAATATTAACTAAATGCTCAAGTTCTGAAGCTACGACCCAGTCGAATATGACTTGAATGCAATAAAAATACATGTTTTGTCAAGCTTCTAAATTAGAAAAAATCATCGTTATTAAAAAAGGAAACTTTTTCGTTACATTGGGAAAAATTCGTTAAGTTCTAAAAGTTTCGTTAAGTTTGGAAAAGTGGGTTTCAAGCTTACAAAAACCATCCTGCAGATCTATGATGCGTCGTTACGTATTCGAAATACTTGCATGCTAAATTTTATTAAACATATTCACCCATTCAGGCATTTTCGTTAAGTTTTGAAAATTTGTTTTGATTTTATTTCTATTTAATTATATTCAACTGATTTGACTTTTTAAAATCGATAACTGTGTTTTTACGTTATATAATACCAAACTCTTTGTAAAGTTGTTAGATGTTTCCTAAAATTTTTTAAATACATCAATAAGTTTTAAAAAGCTTTCAAACGCTGTACCTAGGTTTAATTAATATTGAAAATTTTTTTTAAACTTTATTTTAGATCTTGGAAATCATTTTTGAACTATGTCGCTTAACAATGTTGTCAAAATTTTAAAGTAGAATTTTTCAAACTTTTCAAAAGTACTCGTCGGTTCAGAAAATGGTTTCAGTTCAGAGAAATGAAAAAGTTAAATTGCTCAGAAAAGTACACAAAAAGCTTCCTTCTGTTTAAAAACTTTAAGAGCTTAATTAACTTAGAACTGATCTCTTTTCATCGCTTCTTATTATTAATTATTTCCGATAAATTTTTAAAAAATTGTAAATTTTGACAACAGTTAAGCAGTTGATGCCGTTTTTATGGTGTAACGTATTCAATCTAACGAATTTGTGCTCAACAGGTAAAGTTTCCAATAGGCACGTAAAGTTATAAAAAGTTTCGTCAGCCCTCAAACAGTTTCGTCAAGTTTAAAAATTAATTTTCTCTACACTAGTTGAGATCTTAAGGCCTGACCAAAATAGACGAAACGAGACGATTGCAACTTGCCGAACGTTTGCAATCGTTATGTCCGTTTTGACATTTAACCCAAAATGAAACGAGTACCTCCAATCGTCTGAAACAAGAAGAAGACTGCTTTGCACAGCTGTTGTTGACGAGTTGAGACGCTAAAAGTTCGGTTGTTACGGAACAGAACGTCTCGTCGCAATGTTTCGTTCAGTTTCGATCAGTTACGTATGTGCATTTTGGGTTTTAACATTGTCTTCCATTTGTTCGAACTTACTCGTTATGTCTCGTTCTGTCTATTTTGGTCAGGCCTTTAATTGAGCAAATCTTAGTAATTGAGTGGATCACAGTTAACGTCATGCAAGACTACTGATGAGTTGGTGTAGTGGCCAATGAAAAAGTCTGTCTAGTCTGCTGTATTATTTGCTCTATACAGAGCCGTTTTGTTGTTAGTTGTTTTTTTCATTAACATTCTTGGCCTTAGTCTGTTTAGTCTGCTGTATTATTTGCTCTATACAGAGCCGTTTTGTTGTTAGTTGTTTTTTTCATTAACATTCTTGGCCTTAGTCTGTTTAGTCTGCTGTATTATTTGCTCTATACAGAGCCGTTTTGTTGTTAGTTGTTTTTTTCATTAACATTCTTGGCCTTAAGCTCAACAATTTATTTTCAAAGTAAGAAAAGGTCGCATTAAATTTAATTTAAAAAGTTTCGTTTGGTTTTAAAAAGTTTCGTTAAGTTTTAAAAGTTGTTAAATTTTAAAAGTTTCGTCGTTTTAAAAAATATTCGTCAAGTTTAAAAAGTTCCATTGCTGAAAAGTTTCGTTAAATTCGACAAAGTTTTTTAAGGTTTGAAATCTTCATTAAGTTTGTAAACATTCGTCAATTTATGAAAAAATTGCGTTATGTTATGTAAAGCAAGTTCGAAAAAGATTCTTTAAAGTTTGAAAGCTTCATTAAGTTTGTAAACTTTCGTCAATTTATGAAAAAGTTTCTTTATGTTATGTGAAGCAAGTTTGAAAAAGTTTCGTTAAGTGTTGAAAAGTTTTGTGAAGTTCAAAAAAGCTTCATTTAGGTTTGAAAGCTTCATTAAGCTTGTGAACTTTCGTCAATTTATGAAAAAGTTTCGTTATGATATGTAAAGCAAGTTTTAACAAGTTTCGTTAAGTGCTGAAAAGTTTTGTGAAGTTCAAAAAAAGCTTCATTAAGGTTTGAAAGCTTCAATAAGTTTGTAAACTTTCGTCAATTTATGAAAAAATTCGTCATGTTATAAAAGCAAGTTATAAAAAGTTTCGTTAAGTGCTAAAATGTTTCGTTAAGTTTAAAAAAAGCTTTATTAAGGTTTTAAAGCTTCATTTAGTTTGTAAACTTTCGTCAATTTATGAAAAAGTTTCGTTTTGTTATGTAAACCAAATTTTAAAAAGTTTCGTTAAGTGCTGAAAAGTTTTTTTAAATTCAAAAAAGCTTCATTAAGATTGCTAACTTTCGTCAATATATGAAAAAGTTTCGTTATGTTATGTAAAGCAAGATTTAACAAGTTTCGTTAAGTGCTGAAAAGTTTTGTTAGATTAAAAAAAAGGTTCATTAAGATTTGGAAGCTTCATTAGGTTTGTAAACTTTCGTCAATTTATGAAAAAGTTTCGTTATGTTATGTAAAGCAAGTTTAAAAAAGTAAAAGTACTGAAAATGTTCGTTAAGTTTCGTTAAGTTCAAAATAGCTTCATTAAGGTTTAAAAGCTTCATTAATTTTGTAAACTTTCGTCAATTTATGAAAAAGTTTCGTTATGTTAAGTAAAGCAAGTTTTAAAAAATTTCGTTAAGTTTAAAAAAATTTCGCTTGGTTTTTAAAAGTTTTGTTGGGTTTTAACAACTTTCGTCTAGTTTTAAACAGTTTCGTTAAGTACTAAGAAGTTTTGTTAAGTTCAAAATGTTTAAATTATGTTAGAAAAGCTTCATTGAGTTTGTAAAACGTTTCAATAAGCTTTATAAAGTTTCATAAAGTTCTGAATTCTGTTCTAAAATTTTATCATGGATGTCTTAAAAACTGCGTTTTTCTCGAGCTTTTTATTAGTTGTCAACTGATCTCTTAATAGTAAAGCAGTTATTTTTTTTATAAAAATAATTTCCACAGATTTGTCAAGTTTAATCCAGCTCGCAATACATTTTTTATATCAATTTATCAATCCAATCGTATTGAAGCTTCTTGTGTTTCTTAACAACAACTTTGTAACACTTGACAATATTCGCTGCATTTGATTTTTTCTTTAATGTGGCGTCTCCGTGATGCATATCTTTTCATACCTTGGCCTGCTGTTGTGCTTGTTATATTAGGCAATGTTGCTGCAGCAGCTTTTTTTATTTATTTTAGTGTTTGTTTATGGCAATGTGACAAATTATGGTAAATTCAATTGAAAGCTGCAAATTAGAAACATGCAATTAATTTTGAAATATTAAGAAAATTACAATTTAAGAGTTGTTTTGAAAGTCTTTTATAGCCATCAAAATAAGGTTGTTAAATTCTAGAAAAAGAAATGAAATATCATGTAATAAAAATCGAAATAAATCACTGACGTCAATGTGTAGAAGAAAAATAAAAATTAACATTTTATCGCATGCAATAAAAGACCTTCGCTAAAAGAGCTTATTTAAGGGAAAAGTGAAGGTTTTTGTAACTTTTTCCAGCATACAAAAATGTGCCTTTTATAGCCTTTCTAGCTTAGTATAAAAAAATATTCAAATTGCCTGAAGAACAATTATTACCGCCATTACAGCTATTTTTACAGATTTGTGATTTACGGTTTTCTGCGATTGTTGAATTTTCTGTTGTTGCTATCAGCTCAGATTTTATTGTAAAACTTTTATGATTCTTAATTTGGACGACATGTTATTGCTTGCTACCGCTTAACCCTAGAATACTAAACATATTTTTTAGTCCTCTAATGCTAAACTTCGCCTGGGAGGCGATTTTTATATAAAATCCATATTTTACTTTAAAAAAAATAAAAATATATTAAAACAAAGACAAAAACATGTTTATTACATATTAAGTAAAAAAAATTAACAAAAACAATTCATTTTTTAAAATACATTACATATACTAAAGGCTTTTTTGCAGGCCACATATTTTGATCTTGTCTGAAAAACAAAAAATTGCTTCGCCTCACAGGCTATGTTTAGTATTCTAGGGTTAACAACGCTGCCCACACACACATGCCTAAGTTGAACTGCTTTGTCGCCTTAAAATAGGCAATGATAATTTGAACGTGTTATTTTTCGCTAGAGAATAGAGTTAACTTTATTCTGCGTTAAGTTTTTAGCAAGTTTTTGTTGAGCTTTTCTGCTTTCGGGGCAATTGTCATACAACGTTTTTACTTTCTAAGCAGACATTTACATAAGTTTTCAAAGCGCGCACACGCACACACACACATACACACACAAATCCTCTTTCACTCTAACACTCCAACACACTCTCAAAAACACCGAAAGCAAAACAACGAAAAACTTTAAGCTTGACACTCTGCCAAGTTCAAGGTTATTTCGGGAAAAGTTCGCTGAATGTTGATTTTTCATCGTCTTCTTCATAGTGGTTATTTTTGTTGTGTTCCTTAATGTGCGCTGGCATCCTTTTTGTGGGTGTCCTTTTTTTTTGGGGGGGTGTTGGCAAAACAATGCTGGCGCGCTTTGTGTGAAGTAAATGAACTTTCGTGCGTGCGTTTTAGTGCGTGCGTCAATCGTTTTTTTTTTTATTTTTTGTTTGCTTTGTATTTTATTTAATACCTCGTTTGACTTATTAATTGATTTGTAACAGCTAAACACAGCCCAATTTGTCTAAATTTAACCTAAGTTAAACGTTATGTTATTAACTACTTCATATCCCGTTGCTACAAAAACCATTTGTTAAATAAATAATTTTAAAGTTAATGATTTTTAACGGTCTTGAAGTTGTTAACTTTAATCGAACGTCATATTTTCCTTAACACACACACACACACACACACACACACACACACACACACACACACACACACACACCAATCACGTGTCACTTGGTCAAAGCTTAAAGGCTGTCATGCAGCAGAATTCACAATAACTCAAAAAGTATGAAGCAAGAGCTAGCCATACATTCATTGTAAGAAAGAGACGCACGCAAGCCGCGAATACTCCACTGACTGTTGTTGTATCCATCAGCGGTGAATGACCGATTTCGGTTGACTTTAAGGTCTTTGACCGTGTGAAGCAAAATATATACAAGGCAATAAGGCTTGCTTATTGCTCTCACTTAATTGAGAACATGTGCCATGACACCCTCCAACACTTACTGCTCCCAACTGCCTCCCACGTTCTTGTTTGATTAAGCCTAATTTTTTTTGTGTGTGCTCTGTTGACAGGGCTAACAAATTAATAACAAAAAGGAAAAAAAAATAATTACGAAAAAAACAAACTAAGCACAAAAACTGCCAAAAGGAAATTTCGTAACATCCCAACAAACAAAATAAGTTTACTTTAAATTTACTACAAACTTACATCAGTAAACATAATATTTAGAAAAGCCTTACCGCAAGCATTGTAATACATTTGCTTCCAAATTTCGAATAAACAAAACGGATCCCTGATTGTATAATTGTGATTAATGTTTGGAAAATATTTGGAAATAAATATAGTGATGCATTGTATAATAACGAAGTTCTAAAGTTTGGAATAAATTTACAGTTGAAAATAATTTCAAATATTTTCCAAGCCTGAGTCACAATTATACAATAAATGTTGTAATGTACTGCATAATAAGGAAAATACGAAGCTTGTAATAAAAATGCATACATCTTTATTTAAAAGTTTGTTTATAATATAATCAATAAATTTTTGAATAATAAATGAAGTGTTGAAGTGCCGCCACAGTGCTTCCCTGTCTTGCTTTTAGATTCTTCTCTTGCGCAAAATGCTCCTGGGAGAGTCCACGTTTGATGGTAGCATCTAGAATGAAGTGAAAAAGAAAATAATCTTTAGTCTAAGGAATTTGTTTATTTTTTACTATTCCTTACACTTTACAGCCGGAATTCCACAGCTATCCACTGCTTGATCGTTTTCTACTTCTGATTGAAAATTTTTACGTGTTATTATACGCAAATGTAAATAGCGAATGACATAAAAAGCAAATTGTACATAAGTAGAAATGACACATATTTTTCTACAAAAGTAACTGTTCAAAATTGTTTCTGCTGTCACCACTTACGAAAACATTGCAAATGAAAAGTTTTTACAAACCTGCTTGTAAAAGCTTTGCGAAATGTTTGATACAAGTAATTTTCAAAAACCAGTTTGGAAACAGTCGAAAAAAATGTTTGGAAAGGATTGATTAATCAACTGGCTTACATAAATGTTTATTGGGATTACTGAAAGCTTCATTTGTACTTGCCAAGACTTATATTGTGTCAACAGAAAGCAAGACGTTGTAAGAAGTTAAATTTCTTGCAAATACTCATACCTTTGTGCATTGAAGAATCCACGTAGTGCAAACAAAACTCATGAGTTAAAAACTCTTAATTTTGTTGTGAACTTAGTGCTTGGCTCCTTTTTCATAATATTAAAAAATATCTTCCTGAAATTGCAATATTTCAAGAAGTATTATATGATTTTTGCAACAAACGAGGGTAGTTTGATAAGTCAATAACCTTTTCAATAAAAGGTATTTTTTTCGGAGTAAAAAGCGTTTTATTTCGCAACATAGTTCTTTTTTAGAGAGATACATTTAGTCCCAGAGTTTTTCCCAGTTTTTTTATTCTTTCCAAACTATAGGTTATATTACCAAAGTCCTTAAAATATGCGTTTGTTTCAGTGATGACCTCTTCGGTCGACCCAAATCTCTTACACGCAAAGAAGTTTTTCGTTTACCGCAACTAAAAAATTCACCAACTATACTTCGTTTGCGAGTTGTATTTGTCGCAAACAAATATTCAGTTGTCATCAACTCAAAAATATATGTTACTAGCTGTTTTCCTGAGCGCGTTGCTGCACCCTGCGACTATATGGGAACATAATAAGTATATTCAAAGCTTTTCTTAGACCCATAGTTTGACACCACTGTCATTTTTCACTGCCCGTTACAGTTTCCCAGTAGCAGGACATCACCAAATAGTAACTCCATTTTGAGTTTGTATGTAAGTACTGTTACTTTAACTTCCAAAGCTATGCGATATTACAAATTTTAATTTTATGGGCGGATCCACGCCCCCCCCTATAAAAACCCATCTCAGTTTTCTAGTGGATGGACATTATCCAGTTTTAGTATAGTTACCGACAGTGAGCATACAAATTAAATTACCAAATTGTAGCCTAATACGGCCAAAATCATCAGAAATATAGCATTTTTATTGATTTGTGAGCAGTAAAAGGGGGTGTGGCAACCCTTTTTTAGTACAGTTTCCGGCAGTGAGCATACAATCTAAATAACCAAATTTTAGTCTAATAATACCACATCTTTCCGAGATATAGAATTTTTATTGATTTGTGGGCGGTAAAACGGGGTGTGGCACAAAGACCGTTTATACATAAAAACCTTCGTATTGACGTCACCTTTTATGGGAAATTTCCAGAAACAAAATCGGTTCACGCATTACAGAGAAAATCAATTTCATACACAATGCAACTTATTTTTATATACATAGATATATGTATGTTTATATATATACCGCAAGCTATTTCCGCCATTATTATTTATTACATTAATTATCTCTCTCCCTATGTCCGTCCGTCTTCTTATGGATTGCACTCATCGCAGCTCTGTTGCTGTATCCGTCTGCGTATTTGCTTATGCAGTAACAATTTGTCCAAAATGTAACTCTGAACTATAAGCCTTGTGTTTATACAACGAAGAAAAAACAAATGAAGTTTTCAGTTGGGAAAAACAAATTTTTCAATTGCTGCAAAGTGATGCGTTTCTCGCAACTGGCTTTTATTATGTGAACTGTTGAAACGTTTGCAAATAACGATTTCAAGCACTACAAACGAATTTCGTTTGCGGCAAACTAGCGATAAACGTTGTTTTTTCTTTGCGTGTACCGCCGAGCGATTTTTTTTATGTTTGCAAATCGCATAGGTCTAAATTTGTATAATATGGTGGATGGGGTAACAGTTCGTACAGACGTGTACAGACGTGTCGCCATTGTATTTATAACCCTTGGTTTCGGTGATGGTGTTTGTACCCAAAAAATAATGCTTGAGAAGTGCACGAAATTCGCTCTTTTCCGAAATTCACAAGGTGGTCTGCTTTCAATGGGTGTCAAACACAAAGTAAATGTCCCAACTTGCTCAAAATTTGATAGTAGTCTGTGTAACTTTATTTATTTTGAATAATATTGTAAATTTTATATTAAATAAGAATTTTTTTGGGGTAATATAGAATGTTTATTAATTGGGGTCTTACATTGCGACTTTTTTATTGGGACTTTTTCCTTAAGACTCATTTAAAGTACCTATTTTGTTATTTGTTTTATGCACTTTTTATTATGACTTCTTTTCTTTTGGGGTCTTTTTTATTCAGACTTTTTTTATGAGATTTTTTTACTTGAAATTTTTTAACCTTCATCCGGATTTGTCATATCATTTATGACATTTTTGCCTAAGAAATCTTATATATTTTTCTTTTGTAATATTCAGATACAGATGAATTCAATCAAAACATAAAAAAATATTTATTGCGTTTTTATTTAACCCTTAAATGCATAGTGTGCCATATATGGCACAATCAATTATAATAATCCTCCATTTTCGTCACACCGATTTAAAGCTTTCGTTCTCTTCAAACGGTTATACTTACAGAATTCAGCTGACCGAATTATTTGGAGCAAAAGTGACCAAATGTTGAATGAAAAAAAAAAAGCCATTCATTTAAGGGTTAAATATGAAAACTTTGATTTCTTACAATTTGATGACACTAATACTTTTATGTTTCAAAAAAAGTTATACGGATAAGGGTTAATAAAGGGTCATTATTTGGATATTTTCATTAGAAACTTTTAATTGCGAATTTGATCAGTCAGACTCTGTTTTTTAGTCGGATACTAGTTAAAACTTTTTTATTTGGAATAATTTTGTAAGTTTCTTATTAAATTTGGTTTTTTTAGGGCCATATTGAATGTTTTATAATTCAATAAGAATTATTCATTAAGATTTTCCACATTGGGACTTTTTATTTAAAACTTTTCCATTAGTACTTTTTCATTGGGATTTTTTCATTGAGACATTTCCTGTGGGAATTTTCCATGGGGACTTTTTAATTGGAACTTTTTCATTGAGACATTTCCAGTGGGAATTTTCCATGGAGACTTTTTAATTGGGAGTTTTTCATTGATACTTTTTCATTGGGAGTTTTTCATTGGGACTTTTTCATTGATACTTTTGCATTGGGAATTTTTCATTGGGAGTTTTTCATTGGGACTTTTTTATTGGGACTTATTCAGCCAGACTTCTTTATTCATTCGCGCCATTCACATTGAAATTTTATTAAAATATGCAATGATATCCTTTAAAGTTAATTTTTGCTTAACTTTTGTAAATATTATGATGAAAATTTTGTAATCAATCAGGACATCATTTGAAAATTTGAAATGGTAAAATTATCTTCCCAAAAGTACTTAAGTACTTTTTGTTTCGAAACATTCCATTTAAAGAAATGCTAAGTGTATAGAATTGTAAAAATCAGAATGTTTTGAAATCAACCCCTTATGTTAAAATCGCAGATGATAGAAGTTTGCTGCCCAAAAGTATGCAAAAAATTTTTGTTATCCCTCTATTCCTTAAAGATAAGATGATAAATTTAAATCATTTAAACAAATATTAAAAAAGCTAAAAAATTAATTATAGAGTCTGATGTCTTATAGAATGCAATATAATTTAAACTGTTTTTATATTAAAACATATGCCTGAAAGTATGCTTTGAAAGTTTTTGTAAGTTCTTCTTATTCTGAAATTCGCTAGTCAAATTCATATTGAATGTTCGTCAATTAGGAAAACTTCACATTTTGTTTGAAAAATTCCAATATAAATTATGTATGTTTATTTTTTTTAGTATATATTGATGTAAATATATATTTCTAATGCTTTAGTGCTGATATTTTTATCTCATTTTTCTACTTGTTCCATGCGTTCTTTTGTTCTATTTATGCTGCACATCTTTCACATATACACATACATTTTGTATTCCATACCCAAGGACATTTAATATGAACGTTCATTGACCGCCGTTAAGTATGCTAGGATTGTGCTTTTTTCTTGTGCGGGGGTGTATATAAAAATTGTGTAGCATACTTGTCGCTGCATAATTCACAATGCAAAGGCTACAACAAATGTTTGTTTTGTATTGAAATATAAATTTAAAACATTTGTCCATTTTCACAGAGCGACATTAGCATGGATTACTGAAAATATTTTTGGGCATAATTATAAAACAAACATGGCAGCAAGAAAGCTTTAGAAAGCTTTAACTAAACCAAAGTTAAAAGAGGTTTTTTTAGTTTTATATCATAAATATATACACGTATATATGCAATCATAAATTCAATGGACTTTATTTAAGTAAAAAAATTAAGCCTATAAGGTCGTAGTTCTTTACTAGCTTGGGAAGAGAAATAAACAGCCGGAAAGTATGCTTTATATATTTTTCCTATAACAAAATTCTATAAGAGTTTCTCTACTCTTTGATTTTAATCACCTTTGTTTTTTTCATCCCTCACCAGTTGTAAAGTAATATTTCTTAGTTAGAAAAAAGCTTTTAGATTTATCAAAGAAAACAATTCGAAAAACTTTAAGAACTTTTTCTTTCATCTTTCGATAATGCTTGCTTAAAAATTTTTATACTTGAAGAAGAAGCTTCGTTTTATTCTTTTATCTTTCGATAATGCTTCCTTAAAAATTTAATACTTTAAAAAAAAAGCTTCAAATTATGTTTTAATAAATACAGAGCTTTTTATAAATATTTTAATCAAGTGTTTTTATTTAGTTTTAAAAAATTTTTTCAATATATGAAGATAGCTTTACAATTTTTCAGGCAAAAATATCCTGAAAGCTTTGGAATTTTATATATATATAAAATAAACATTTATATGTATATAAAAATATATTATATTTTTGTTTTAGTTTTAGTTTCTATTTTTATATTTATATTTTTTTTTATTTTAAATTTTATTATTAATTTTTTTATCCGTATGTTCATGTTTTTATATATCTTTAAAATTTTATTATTTTTATTTTATTTTATTATTTTTGTATTGAATTGATTTTGATTTTAATTTTGATTTAGATTTTAAATTTTGCTTTTGATTTTGATTTTGATGCTTTTATATATATTTAAAATTTTATTATTTTTATTTTATTTTTATATTTTTGTATTGAATTGATTTTGATTTTGATTTTGATTTTGATTTTGATTTTGATTTTGATTTTGATTTTGATTTAGATTTAGATTTGTATTTAGATTTTTATTTTGATTTTGATTTTGATTTTGATTTTGATTTTGATTTTGATTTTGATTTTGATTTTGATTTTGATTTTGATTTTGATTTTGATTTTGATTTTGATTTTGATTTTGATTTTGATTTCGATTTCGATTTTGATTTTGATTTTGATTTTGTTGTTGATTTTGATTTTGATTTTGATTTTGATTTTGATTTTGATTTTGATTTTGATTTTGATTTTGATTTTGATTTTGATTTCGATTTTGATTTTGATTTTGATTTTGATTTTGTTGTTGATTTTGATTTTGATTTTGATTTTGATTTTGATTTTGATTTTGATTTTGATTTTGATTTTGATTTTGATTTTGATTTTGGTTTTTATTTTGATTTCGATTTTGATTTTGATTTTGATTTTGATTTTGATTTTGATTTTGATTTTGATATGATTTTGATTTTGATTTTGATTTTGATATGGTTTTGATTTTGATTTTGATTTTGATTTTGATTTTGGTTTTGATTTTGATTTTGATTTTGATGTTGATGTTGATGTTGATGTTGATGTTGATTTTGATTTTGATTTTGATTTTGATTTTGATTTTGATTTTGATTTTGATTTTGATTTTGATTTTGATTTTGATTTTGATTTTAATTTTAATTTTAATTTTAATTTTATTTTAATTTTGATTTTGATTTTGATTTTGATTTTGATTTTGTTGTTGATTTTGATTTTGATTTTGATTTTGATTTTGATTTTGTTGTTGATTTTGATTTTGATTTTGATTTTGATTTTGATTTTGATTTTGATTTTGATGTTTTTGAGTTTGAGTTTGAGTTTGAGTTTGAGTTTGATATTGATTTTAATTTTAATTTTAATTTTAATTTTAATTTTAATTTTAATTTTAATTTTAATTTTAATTTTAATTTTAATTTTAATTTTAATTTTAATTTTGATTTTGTTTTTGATTTTGATTTTTATTTTGATTTCGATTTTGATTTTGATTTTGATTTTGTTGTTGATGTTGATTTTGATTTTGATTTTTATTTTGATTTTTATTTTGATTTTGATTGATTTTGATTTTGATTTTGATTTTGATTTTGATTTTGATTTTGATTTTGATTTTGATTTTGATTTTGATTTTGATTTTTTTGAGTTTGAGTTTGAGTTTGAGTTTGATATTGATTTTAATTTTAATTTTAATTTTAATTTTGATTTTGATTTTGATTTTGATTTTGATTTTGATTTTGATTTAAATTTTTATTTTGATTTCGATTTTGATTTTGATTTTGATTTTGATTTTGATTTTGTTGTTGATGTTGATTTTGATTTTGATTTTGATTTTGATTTTGATTTTGATTTTGATTTTGATTTTGATTTTGATTTTTATTTTGATTTTGATTTTCATTTTCATTTTTTTGATTTTGAGTTTGATTTTGATTTTGATTTTGAGTTTGATTTTGATGTTGATGTTGATGTTGATGTTGATGTTGATGTTGATGTTGATTTTGATTTTGATTTTGATTTTGATTTTATTTTGTTTTTTTATTTTAACTTTGTCATAAACTTAAATTTCTGTTCTTTGAGCTTTTGCAAAAAGGTTACTTAGAAATAATTTAAAGTTATTATGAATAATTTGTTTGTAAACAAGAAAAAACTAAAATATACTAAAAGCTTTTGTGGGCTTGCGTTTTTTTTTTTTGTGCATTATTGATTATTTTAATTTAAAGAGCGTTTGTTTGAACTCATACTTACATTTTATTTAACATAGAGAAAAATTGTTGCGTACCTAAAAGCAGGCAATGAACTTTGTTTAATTTTCAAAGCTTTTGTTACTTAATGGAGCACCACCGACAAGTCTTTAGTCATGTTAATTTCAAGTTCATTTAATACAACTTCCTTGGCTTGTAACAGCACAACAACAACAATAGAGGCTACAATGAACAATGTAATTTATCAATCTTGATATGCGTTTAGCACCATAGCGCTACAAAGTGAAGGCAATGAACTTTATATATTTGTATATTTAACGGCGCGTGCTATTTGCGAGCCTCTCAAGCACACATAATATTAACTTGGCTTAGTAGATGGAATAATATAGGACTGCTTACCAACAGCAGAAGCTTTACTGCTTATTTAAGCAATTTTTCTCAACAGTCAAGAATATAGTTCAAAAAAGCAAAACTTGTGGGTTTGAGTCATGGCTTAGTTATTCATTTCATCATTTTCCTCCATAACATTTATATATATTTCCGTTTTTTTTTTCTTTCTGTATTTGCGGCCAATTATTTGGCTGCTTTTAAACATTTTTTTTTATGCTCGTATGCGTATTGCATGTGTGTGGCTTTTTGCAGCTTAATTAAATTTAATTGCTTCTTAGCACAAGCAGCTGATTAAGCGCCCAAAAATATACAATGGATTGTGTTTTTTTTTTGTTTTGCGTTGCTTTATAATAGAACCAATCAAAGTAAGTAAAAGACAGCGTGAAAAATTGGTTCTACCCTCATGCTGCCATTTTACAGCTGCCGCCGCTTCTTTCCCAAAATAATTCTTTTTCCCCTCAAAGTTGCTGATAAGTGGCAAGTTTGCTTACGCCACCTGCTGCTCAAATAATGCACTCACTCAATCTAACTCACGCACACAGTAGGCGATGCCAGGCTTCTTGTTATTTTTGCACAAAAGCACTTTTCTATCACTTGTCGCACAAACGGACAGACTGACGAAGAACCACTTAAAGAAGCGTGGCTTCATTATTTTCAACGCGTTGAAAATTGACTGTATTGTTGAAGAAACATGAATGTCGTCGTTACACCACAGGTTGCCAAAACTTCTGAAAAAAAAAAACAAGAGCATTAGACTGTCAGCAGTGTGTCAATGTAACAGTTTTTGTTGTTAGCTTTCAATTAGCTGCGTTGTATAAGCTTTATCCGCATTATCCGTTGTTACTACAAGTATCTCAAAATGCGCAAAAAATTCATGCCATTGTTGCCAGATTTCACACGCAGTCATTATTCACACGTCCAACTTAACACACGTTTACAACTATGTCTTCAATCTGAAGAGAATCTTTTGCTTGAAACATGGAAGTGCTGTGGAAAAATGATTAATACCACTTTGCTCAAGAATTTACCATCTGAACTCAATTTGCTCAATTCCGATCCTTGGCTAATTGCATTTTTTCATTTGCTCTTGCTCAAGCTCGCAGTCAACTGTCATCTTAGCCATAATTTGTCACTGACCATCAACTAATTCGATTTCTGGTCGCTTAGCAGTTTTGTATTCGTAGATAATCTCCATGTGCCTGACTTAAAAACCAATAGAAATTGAAGAGACATCCAAACAATTGTTCGTTTTAATCAAAAAATAAATCCTACACCCTCTTGTTGATACACCCTATATACATTTAAAAGTTCAACTAACAAAAAAACTTCCAATCAGTACCATTTTCGAGACTTAGAGATTTACACATCGATATAGATTTAAAATTTTCTCCCCTGATAATACTTCGAAAGTACTTTTGAAGGCAGTTTAAAATTTTGGTGAGCGAGCCAAAGCATTGCTACATGCATTTGTTATGTAATTTTTCAAGGTCTTCGGAATATATCCTCTTATAATCCTCGACAATAGATCAATGTCGAACTTAAGTTGAGAAACCTCTCTTAAGCTGTAAGCGCAGGTATTATACTCTCTCGATAATCTCACGTTTCACTTTTTAATGAGTGAGTTTGTATCGCTTGCTTCGTGAGCAAACAACATTCCAAGCTGCTTCAACATTATTTTTCAACCCTAACATTAGCAAACCATCGTTAGGGTAGTTCGAAAAGGCGTAGGCTTAGTATAGGCCTCACCAAAATAGACAAAACGAGACGATTTCAACTTGCCGAACGTTTGCAATCGTTACGTCTGTTTTGACATTTAATCCAAAATGAAACGAGTTCCTCCCATCGCTTGAAAAAAGAAGAAGACTACTCTGCACAGCTGTTGTTGACGAGTTCAGATGTTACAAGTTCGGTTGTTACGGAACAGAACGTCTCGTCGCAATGTTTCGTTCAATTTCGATCAGTTACGTATGTGCATTTTGGGTTTTAACATTGGCTTCCATTTGTTCGAACTTACTCGTTATGTATCGTTCTGTCTATTATGGTTAAGGCCTATGTTGTCTAAGATCTGTCAGCTTTCAAAAAGTTTCCACATTATTTATGAATCAAGTTTCTTCATATGAAAGAAATTTCTCTTTAGGCTGCTGTAAGATTCTTCATATGAAAGTCATTTCTCTGTAGGATGTTTCGGAGTAGGCGTAGGCGAAGCATTTTATCGAAGCACAGTCAGTTGCTAAGAAGCTTTAAACGAAAGAAGTAGCTCCAAACGAGCTTTGAAGAAGCTTTCAACTAGAGTCTACCAGGGAGGGAGAAGATTCCTAGCAAAAGCTTCTTGGTAGCTCAATTGTTACTTTTAGGGAGTAGTTAGCTTATAATTGTATTGATATGTTCGGGTTAAACCCGGAAATGACTGGAGAAATTTCGATTAAAATTTCACCAATTAAGATATAAGCACTACACAAATATTTTCAAATCCTAAAAATCAATACTTTAGCTGGACTCTTAAAATTGTGATCAAATGTGATTTTAATGAATATTATAAGAATTTTCTCACAAAAAACAAGAAAAATTACCGGTAACTACACCTCCCATAATACTCTAAGGCCTCAAATTTTATATTTTGGTTCTTATTAACAGGTAAGTCTTCAAAATGGGAACAATAGTGACTAAAGCCCGTCACAAGAAAAAAAAAAATGGCACCTTCCGTGTATAAATATGAGTGGTATTAGACAACGAACGTAGCACCTCCCATACAACTTCAAAATCTCAATGATGATATCTTGGTAGTTATGAAAAGAGTGCACCAGAGCAATATCTGCTGATCTGTTCTAATAATGATCTGAACTAGGGATGTAACGGAGCTTCGAATTCGGTTGCGAAAGGTCGGAACTTCCGATTGATTTTATACCTCCGAGTTCGGTTCCCATAATTTTGAATCGGAGTTATAACGAAGATCGAAACGCATTGATTCGATCGATTTGACGCGATTTGACGTATTTCACACACGAGCGCAGTTCTCCGTAAAATAATTTTTATTACTTATAAACTCAGTACTGTCAGCACTGTTCTTCAACGTTAACGTTTGCTTATTTTCGTTTCGTTCTTTTTTCCGTTGTCCTTTTAGATCTACCCATATCGAATCTAACACATCTTTCTTTTACACCGATTCCGACTGCGACTTCGGAGTTTTCATCAAATTGAAAAACTCCGGTTCCGACTCCGGTTCCGGTAAACTCACCTCCGTAACATGCCTAATCTGAACTAACAGATCTCATGATCTGTAATGTCAAAAAAGCTTTTATTTTATATGAGAAGCTTTATATGAAAAAGCTTTTATAATAAATCCCAAGTGTCCTAAATCCAAAATTAATGATTTTAAAAGGGAACAATGGTCTACTAAATGTTAAAATTTTAAAAAATGTTTAGGCAGTCAGATATTTTAATACAAAAAAGCCAAAGTCATGGGTTTTGAAGTATTTTTGATACCAAGACCCATAAAAACCATTTAATGATGGCTCCGTACCTTTGAAAACAAATTTATTTCACAAATTTCCTTTATAACTTTTTGTTAGAAAACATGAAAAAAGAAACATGAACTGAAACTATCAACTCAACCTAATGACACAAGACAGTTGATATCACAGTCAGTTAGCTTACAGTCCTGCATTACATTAGGATCAGCGGGTAATTTTAAGAAGGACTTGAAAATCAATTTAATCAAACTAAAACGTCTTTTATGAGCACTTCCTTAAAGCAAATTTATTAGTGTTTTGATGTTTTTGTCATCGTAAGTTATTTTATTAAAATTATATCGTTTGAAAAATATGAAAAAGAGAAACATTTTTAATATTTTTAACCGACTTCAAAAAGGAGGAGGTTCTCAAGTTCGTTGGTTTGTCCGCTTTTTTTTTTTTTTTTTTTTTTTTTTTTTAAATGTATGTACATCGATCACTCCTCCAGTTCTTGCCCGATTTCCGTAATTTTTTGTCAACAGATAGATACCATGAGCGCGGAGGTCCTTTTTTAAAAAAGTGGGCGATATTCGACAAAGGGGCGTGTCAATATAAGAAAAACACTGTATTTCAGTTAATATTGACACTAGGGTACTGAAATTTACAGTAAAAATACTGGGGTAGGCACAATTATTACAAATTACGGTCAATAAAGTGGGCGTTATATGACAAAGGGGTGTGGTCATATTAAAAAAACAAAAAACACTGTATCTCAAATAGTATTGACACTAGGGTGCTGAAATTTAGTACAGGGGTAAACACAATTTTTAAAAATTACTGTAAAGAAAGTGGGCGTTATTCGACAAAGGGGTGTGGCAATATTAGAAACACACTATATATCGAATAATATTGACACTAGGGTGCTGAAATTAAGTGCATGGGTAGGCATAGTTATTACAAATTACAGTCAATAAAGTGGGCGTTATTTGACAAAAGGGTGTGGCAATATTGAAAAAACACTGTATCTCGAATAGTATTGACACTAGGGTACTGAAATTTAGTACAGGGGTAGACCCAATTTTTAAAAATTACTGTAAAGAAAGTGGGCGTTATTCCACAAATGGGTGTGGCAATATTAGAAACATACCATATATCAAATAATATTGACACTAGGGTGCTGAAATTTAGTACATGGGTAGGTACAGTTACTACAAATTACGGCCAAAAAAGTGGGCGTTATTCAACAAAGGGGCGTGTCAAAATTATAAAAACGCTATATCTTAGTTAATATTGACACTAGCGTACTAATATTTGGTATGCAGGTAGGTGGGTAGGTAGAATCATTAAAAAAGTGAGCGGGATTGTACACAGGGTGTGGCACTTTAAGGAAAGTACTATATTACGGTTAATATTGATACTTGGAAACTGAAATTTGGCACAGGGCTAGGTAGAATCATTATAAGGTACGGTAAATACAGTGGGCGGGTTTAGATAAAGGGCGTGGCACTAAAAATTTCAAAGAAGCAGAAATGAAAAATACCCAACAAACTTTCAGGAATTAACAAAACAAATTTTTTAAGAACAAAGTTTCATGTTTGAAATTTTCCCTAAGAATAACTATTACATAAAATATTTCATATTCTCTAAAAAGGAAGAAATAAAAACTTTTTAACAAAAAAAAAAAAACCGACCTCAAAATCACTACAAAGTAAAAAATAATTTTAAATAACTTTTCCCATTCATTTCTTGGTCATATTTTAAAAGCTATTTATATGTATTATAATATTGGAAATCTTATCATTTTAATTTTTTCTATTTTGTTTTATTATCATCAATATATTAATTGCTTTATGAACATAAAAGCTTTGAAGTCGGCGCTCATCTTTGACACACAATCATGATCTTTTACCATCCGTACACTATTTAGTGCCTTAGTGACACTGTAGTAATTTTAAAAGCTTTTTACACATTAAATTTCTCACTAAACTGGTTTGGGTGAGCTTGTAAAGCTCATATTGAATATGACATAGTGTGTAACAGCTGCACAAATAATGCATGGAACACATTGGCTACATTCAGCGTACTCAAAAATTATCAACTGAAAGAAAAAAATCGCTAAGAAGCTTTTATATTCATAAAGTTAATAATATTTTTATGATAAAACAAATTAGAACAAATTAAAATAAAATGATATCGACAAAGTAAGATAAGCGCCGACTTTAAAGCTTTTATGTACATAAAGCAATTAATGTATTGATGATAATAAAACAAAATAGAAAAAATTAAAATGATAAGATTTCCAATATTATAATACATATAAATAGCTTTTAAAATATGACCAAGAAATGAATGGGAAAAGTTATTTAAAATTATTTTTTACTTTGTAGTGATTTTGAGGTCGGTTTTTTTTTTTTTGTTAAAAAGTTTTTATTTAGAAAACAGAAAGAAACAAAAAATCCGCTAATAGACTGGTTTCTTCAAAGTTCTGCCCTCAGCAACTGCTGCTTCTGTGTATGTGTGCCTCATGTCATATGCTTCGCAAAGCATTAAATTTCGTCGTTATCATCGTTCGTCTCGATAGCATGTTTCTCATCATGTAATTGGATTTAATGCTCAAGTTTTTGTTAACCTTACGTTTTTCTCTTTGTTGTCAATGCTTTCTGCTGTAGCTTAAGTGGGATATATTTTATGTAGTTCTAAAAACAAAAATATTTTTTTAAGACTTCTAACCTGTTAAGTTTTCTAAAACAATTAACATACGCAAATTTTATATAAAACATTTATGTGGATAGCTTAAGTTTAACGTAGGATTCTAAAAAATTACCTTTAATCTGCACTTTGTAAAGCTTAACAGGAATGAGCAGTATTTGCCTTTATTTTATTAACGCATACGTAAAGCTTTTTTAAGAAGCTTATAAATCAAAAACTTTATTTCCTCTCCGTTGCTAGGTTATAAAAATATACGTTAAAATTTCAGCTTAAATTAATAGCTATAACCGTTTTCAAAAGGATGAGCTTTTGCTTAAGTAAGAGCTTTCGTTTTTATAGTCTTGTTGCCATGTAAATAGATCTAGTAGCAATGCGCCAAAGCGGCTACTTTTTCATAGCATAGGGATACTTAGGAGTAGGGATAAAATAAAATATTGCTGCAAAAACAAAATAGGTTGTTGTCGTTAAAGCTCTTAAAAGTTTTGGATAATACTCACAATCACGGCTTATTGAAAAGGGTACAAAATAACGTTTAGCTTTATGATTATTTAATTTTATTTATGACTTCTTATTATACGCTGTTGAAAAAAGAAACAAAAAAAAACAACTTTTCAGGCAGGCTTTATACACATTCTGTTAAAAAAATGTTCAAGATTACATAAAGTTTTGAATAGCTTATAAAAACTTAAGTCTAAAAGCTGTTGGAACATGCTTAATAATGAGCAAGAGTTTTATAACTCTCAACATTTATGAATCGTATGAGTTTTAAATAAAAAGTCCGTTGTGCGAGTGTTTAAAAAGTTCTTAAAAGCACCGGAAAATGCTTGTGTACAGTTAACTTTATTCATAAAAAACAGGAGAACTTCAGACATATCATTTTATGTCAAAAATTATCCGCATTATCTACTTTATCCGTTGTGGAAATAAATATAAAATATAGGGTATTTTGTTGAATCTAAATATTTTTTTGTCATTTCGATAAACACGGCTAAAAGCTCTCCGTTTCAACTGTAAAAGTGTTTCTCTAAATTGTTTCATTCATTATATTCTATTTCGTCATACACGAACAACAATTATCCTCACTAACCAGACTATCCGTTCTGGTAATAGGACTAAATAAATTATGCTTTCACCAACTGTTTTATTCATAAGTTATTTTCGTGCACATGTATAAAAGCTATGCGTTGTTGATTGATATGACATGTTGATTAAAATGACAACTATTGCGTTGTTGGGAATGTAGAGTCGTAAGTTATGAAATGATATTCCTAAGACTCGGATAAGAGCATATTGGAGGGGGAAAAAAAATTTTTTTTAACAACTCTGCATGTAATGAGTTATTTTGATACTCACGGATAAAAATCACGCAGTTTATACGTTTTTGACAAGGACATAAAACATTATTTAGATTATAAGATTACTTGGATTCGTTGTTTTGCAATTGGCTCACTCGGATAATAATTAAACGTTTTATCCGGAATACACATTGATCAAACGCAATGAAGCAAGATTTGTTCGGATGTTCTATTCATTACTTATAATTTTGGAACGTGCGGATACAAGTTATTATCCAGTATTCGTATTATACGTTGTTAAAAATAAGGTTAAAAAAATATTTTTATCGAAGAATACGTGTTATCCGTTGATAAAGTATGACATTTTAAAATTATACTTCCTAATAACCTTTTCGAATACTGATGGTTTAGTGAATTTCTTTACTTATACGTATATTAAAAGGCGTTGGGCGCGTTTATACTGAACGCTTATGCCGAAGATTAATGCTGAAGCTGAAAAACGCTCCGAACTTTAAGCGACTTATCAAGAGGTTTTCAGCGCTTATATTCTTATCTCGCTTGCCCACATATTTTTTTTCGTTAGCTTATTCCGAACTTTAAGCGACTTATCAAGAGGTTTTCAGCGTGTGTGGTGGCTTAACGCCCTCGGCCATGCCATCCTTGTCTATATTAAATTATCTATTACATTTGAACAAACATGGCCGCTCAAACACTAGTAAGCCGGAACCGGAGTAGTTTTGCGACATGCGACGCAAAAACAGAAAGAGAACACACGAATTTGAACAAAATTTCTCTATATTCTGAAAAAAAAAATCAAAATAAAAGGGAACACACGGAAACGAAACAAACGAAGGTATATTACTGCGAATAATTTTCGGAGTAGATAAATAATTATCTATTATTAAACTATAATAATTATCAAAACGGTTGCTCCATAAATCCTTAGAAAAATAATTTATGTGGATATTTTATGTGGATTTTATTTCATCTTTCGATATTATCTCCCTTTGACTTCACATATTTTTGGAGAACCAAGCAAAAACAGAAAGAGAACACACGAATTTGAACAAAATTTCTCTATATTCTGAAAAAAAAAAATCAAAATAAAAGGGAACACACGGAAACGAAACAAACGAAGGTATATTACTGCGAATAATTTTCGGAGTAGATAAATAATTATCTATTATTAAACTATAATAATTATCAAAACGGTTGCTCCATAAATCCTTAGAAAAATAATTTATGTGGATATTTTATGTGGATTTTATTTCATCTTTCGATATTATCTCCCTTTGACTTCACATATTTTTGGAGAACCAAGCGGTTCTCCAAATACTCGGCCGACCAAGAAGTAGTATCTTGCACGGACCTCCAAATAGTCATCTATTTGAGTATCTATTTGTCAAGTTTGGAAGAAAAAAAAAGAAATTAAATAAATAAGAACTGTAATAATTCCAACTTTATTCACATAATTTTGGTCATCGAAAATGCTAAAATGAACAATTGTCCCGTGGGAAAGGACCTTTGTTTCAAATTACGACTTTTTCTTGACTTCTTCACGGTGTACAATTAACGCACGTTATTTTCCAGTTATTGTTTATTCTTTTATGAAGTAATTGGTGAAGAATGTTCCGGGTGAATCCCAAAAACTCGGTGGCATCAACCTCTTCGTATACCTCTGTCTCAAGGATGTCCATGTTTCGTCCACAGTTATGTATCGAAGCAGAAACACGTCAGGATTGCAACTGTAAGATGTCAAAACTTCTCTACTGAGAGCAAACAAACGCAACACCCATCCTGCAGAGATTACGATATGTCTGTGGGCTCAACTTCAAATTTATTGATCAATCAAAATTTTGTTAATAATCCACTGAACGTCCCCAATGATTTTTATCTCTTGTAGATTGAAATTCCTTATTACTGAAAAGCGGACACCTGCCGTATAAGCTTTATTCCACGTTGCCCCCTGGGGTCAAGGTTCAAGGAATTGATTCCCAGCAGATAAATCTTCAGGACGTTAGTGCCATCTTAATAGAATACAACGTCCATCATACCTCTCTCCTGGGCGTCACTTTCATAACTCCAGACACGACCAACGCCCTGTCATAGTAGTTTCAACACCGGTTACACACCTACATTTACACATTTAAGTGTATATTTAAATTAATAAATATACTGTATGGAAGTAACCAATGCTGGAACGCAACAGTACCAATTAAGGATGATTAGTTGGGTCATATTTATTGGTGGAAATCGAGACCCATCTAACATCTCTGACAATTTGAGAGCATTGCCACCCGGTTGATTAGCGCAACTCCACGCCGATCACAGACCTTTTCGCGACATTGAACTACCACAGGCATCACGATACTCCCCGAAGGGCCAGCCGTGCGATAGTCTCCCCGGGCAAAAGGAATTAACCTCGAGTACGCACCAACACACACCGACACATCTGCACCGTCACATCTGCACCGTCGTTTGTGACTGTGATGACAAAGCCACCACTATTGGACGTGCTACAGAGTAGACCACATCACTACTGACTGTGTGTGACACAAGGTCACCACTATTTTGGTCCTTTCAAACTGGCGCTCCGAGACTACTAAGATATACTTTTCACCTCAGAGTACCCAATTCTGAAACCTCTTATACACCAAATTATACATCATATTAACCATCGTTTTTACCAGTCTTTATAAGACTATCCAGAGATCACAATGTCAATGTGCCGGTGGAAACTGTGGTAGAACGTCTGTCGATCGTAACGACTATCCCCGTGCTCACAAATTTTAAGGATCATTGCTTTTCCTTCGTAGGCATACGCTACCGTTGATCTAGTCAAACGGTCCACCGGATTGGGCGACCAACTCCAGGATCTTCGTAGTCCCTCCACTTTTACACAGGATAGGGGCGAACCCGTTGCCTGCAATCATCCTTCTTTATCCTGGCTTTGGACAGGCTGCTCGTGAGAACAGGCGGAGTTATCTTTTGTGGATGTAAGGCAACGCTTTAAGTCATTAACTCAAGTTTTATCAGTTGTAAATACTAGAGCGTGGCGTAGTTGGTCAAAGTGCGTCGCCGCTATGTCAACGAACCTGGAGACCCAGGTTCGAACCCCAGCAGCGACAGAAAATTATTTGAATTAAAATAATTTTTCTGTACGGCCGCCACCTCTCTACAGACAATGGCAAACCTCAGAGAGTAATCAAAATGCCATGTAAAGCTTCTTGAGAATAAGAACATTCCGTTTATCGCCGTTCGGAGTCGGCGTTAAGCCTGTAGGTCCATTTCTCGGTCAATTGTGTACAAACTTAATAACACGCACAACACAATTGATCATAAGAAGCCAGGTCAAAATCCTTTCAAGGGCTGAAATGGCCAGTTATTTATTTATTTTTTTTTTAAATACTAGAGCAGATGTGTCATGAGCTTCATCCAACTTAAGCACTTCAAAAAAACAAATGTGTTTTGGTTCAGTCGACTATAAAAATGAATCATTGTGATCTGAGACTAATCTAACTGAGACTTTAACAGCTCTCTAGTGAGAAAATATCATTCCCTATTCTTTTGGGTCACAATCTTTTGGATTTTCAAAATATGTGTTTTCTTATGCAATATTTTCTTTTTTTTTAATAAAATTTACTTTTTCTTTTAATTCAAAAATACAAATTAATACTTTGTAAATTCACTTCACTTGTCTACATATTGAAAGAAATCACTATGACAAATAGATTCAAACTGTTTCTTTAATAATAAATACACTCTCACAATTCTATAAGAACACAAAGCAGACTCATAAGACATCTCGCTTACAGTCTTGCCTTACAATATCATTGAGAAGCAGAGACGAATACATTCACACTGTTTCATTAACAATGAATACACACTAATTAACCCAAGAAGACCACAAAGGGTATCATGACATATCCCGCTTACAGTTCTGTATTACAATATAATCGAGGTGCATTTTTTTCCAACTGGCAGCTTGGTGTCATTCTCTCATCCAACAACAAAGAGAACCTCTCTCTGAATTACACCAATAAATTAATCTTGTTTACGTATCAAATTCTATTTAATTCCTTCAATTTGATTGCATGACATAACGTAATATTTTTTTTTTCCTTTTCATTTAACTAGCAATTTATGTCTGTCTCTCAGTCTGTTTGGCTGTCTATCTGTTTGTTTGTCTGTCTGTTTATTTGTCTTATATAACTTGGAGCACCCAATAAATCTTATTTTATGTGTTCATGTTGTTGTTTGCTTAATAAATCGTTTAAAATCTGCTGCGAATTGTCAATTTTTTACTTCTTCAGATTTAAGATTTTCTCATTCGTTGCTTCTTACATATAATTCTAACCGAGATATCTTGCTTCACAGACAGATATTTTGATTATGCTGAACTGGACTGCACTGCTTGAACATATGTTTTGTCTGTTGTAGTTTTTTTTTTCAAATTTGTTTTTTGTTTATAAGTTGGTTTATTTTTCGTTTTTTTCCTTTATGGCTGGATAAGCTTATGCTTTTGTTGTTGTTGTTGATTTTCTATATTGTCTTGCATTCGTTTATATGACACGCCATTAAAAATGTTGATGTTCTACGAAATACTATCGCGATTTCATATAATTCCACTTTTATTCTTTCATGTATTCTGCATTTCTTGACAGTTGGCAAAAATATATATTTCTAGATATTAGTTTAAGTTCCAATGAATTCTTTTTGTGGTGAAAATATTACGATAATTTGTGTACCTTAGTTTTTAACGCTATATACTAGCTTTAGATGGCATTGTAAGCTGAGCTGCAATACATTTTTTTGCTTAAATTATGAATAAAATCTAAAAAAAACACATAAAGTCATACACTGAACAATACACTAAGCAATGCACTGAGGAAAATTTTCCTAAATTGAAATATATAACTTAGTCTTTGAAATTATCGTTCTTGAGACATAAATCACCAAAATATTGTCATTTATACTTGCCAAAAAAATTAGAAAAAATAGTAAAGCAAAAATATTGTTGAAAAAATACATGTGAACTATAAACCATACGAGTATAAACCAAATTAGTCTAAAAAAAAATAGACAAAAAAGTATAGCAACAATATTGTTGGAAAAGTAAATGTGAACTATAAACCATATAGCGCATTGAATACAAAAACTAGTTTTTAGACAATTTAATCCCAAATTAAAACAGACTATTTAATAAATTCAAATCCAATCAATTCACAATTAAAACAGGTAGTTAAATAAAATAAAAATAGAAATAAATCAACAAAGTATAACCCTCAATAAAACACTGGAAAATATAAAGCTCAGTTTAGAATTCATATAAAATGCGCTAAAATATATACTTGAAATTTTACCAAGCGCGTCATCTTTCTAAAAAATTAATTAAATTATTAAAGTAACAATATTGTTGGAAAACTAAGTGTGAACTATAAACAATATTGTGCATTCAATACAAAAACTGAATTTTATCCCTTAAATGCATCTAGTTGCCATTTGGAAACAAAGTCTTAAGAACGCTTTAATTACTGCTATACTATGAATAGATAGACCAAATGATGAACCAGATCTTGTGTCAACATCGAACATAGTTTTGCCTTTGTCCTGTATTATACTTTGAAACCAAAACTATCGTCTGTACCATGACAATTATTATACCGCCATTCCACTTATGGCTCATTTGACAAAGAAGGGCATTTTTTCGTTGGGAACAGCTCGAACTTCCAAATTGTAAACTGCCCACAGAAGCAGCAATGAAAAAAGAAGAGCGTGATTCAAGTCACGAATATTTGACAACAGTAGATAAAGTTGACATAACTTCAGTTGCTTGGAAAGACAATTAATCATCTCATGGTCATCTCACCTCATCTCAAAAGTAAACCCCATCTCCTCCTGTGCTGGAACTAATCCTGAGGTGTTGGTGAAAAGATATGATAGGAAACAACACAAAACCATAGATGTCAAATGCCCCAACATGATTCAACAATATAATCGGCATATGGGCGGTGTGGATATGCTAAATAGCCTCATGGGTAGCTATAAAATTTTGATGAAAAGCGAAATATTGCCACCAAGAAAGTGGTATATGTGAATTTCTTACCACCTTCTTGACCTAATAATATTCAATGCATGGTTGACTTATAAAAGAGTGCTTAAACAGCAAAACAAACCGGCTTTCAAAATTTTAAACCAAATGCAATATCGTGTAAAGGTAGCCCAATGTTTGAGTAAAATCAACAGCGCGATGAAACGTGTGAGATCAAGTACTATCGAGCCTGCCAATAAAAGAAAAAAGGACCAGCACAACATGTACACAGAAAATAAAAGAATTGATTTATTACCTAAACTAGTTTAGCTAATGTGAAAGTTTCTATTTCTCCTAATCTTTTCAACAACTTTTCTACTTACACAGTTAATTTAACAATCATGCATTAGGTAATTCACCTAATTAAAATTAGTTAATTCAACTAAAATTTTGCTTATTAAATCATCTAAATCTTCTAGTTATTTTACCTAATGCAAGTTGTCGATTTGTTCGTACACTAGGGAAATAACGCATATTAGCATTATCCACGCCTCAGTATAAATTTTATATAAATATTTACGTGGATAAATCAAATGCTTTCCTTACAACTTGTTTTTTTCCCGTATTTGAATTTTATAGGAGCTCAGCGCTCTCCTATAAAAAACATAAATAAAAACAAAGTGAGAAAATTTTACAAAAAGTAAAGTCTCATGCGAGAATTGAACTCGGACCGCTGGCGTTATAGTCAAACGCTTTACCGCTGTGCTGTTACGCCGTTTGATAACTTGTGAACAAAATGTATATAAAAATATGAGGTCCACAACTCTGAAATTCTTTTTTCACTGGGCATCTATAGCAATTTGATTAATTGGTATGTAGAGTAAATTCCTGTATCGGAAATTTAGCTCAATGGATAAGGCGTTGGTTGTTGAAATCTTGAGATCACAGGTTCGACTCTCAGCGGAGGCAAAGCAATTTTTTCAGTCATTTATACAATGTATATATCTATCTCATTCTATCTACTATAAAACAAATCTTTCTTCTCTATCATGTGACGAAATGAAGTAAAGTCACCTAAGGAAAGTTTCACTTCAAAATAGAAATTGCAAAACAAAAGACATATTTTTTGCACGGCATTCCCACTCTTAAGTGGGAATGCTATCTAAATAATTAGATGATTTTTCTACACTTAGTAGGTGACTTGCCTAATCTGAAGTGGTCATAGTTTAAAAAAAATTAGCTTATTCTTCTAATAAATTATGTGTCTTATCTCTTTTTTGGTTGAAGGTACACCTAAATATTTAGGTTCTTTATCTACTCTCGCAGTTAAACTACCCAATATAATTGCATATAATTAACATTTAGAAATTGGTAGCGCACCTAATCAAATTCGTTGACTGAAAATCACCGGATTACTTTAGCTGAATTCACTACATTTTTAGGTAAAAGTTCTACTCTTTTTTTTCTGTGTACCACCACAAGATATTCATAAAGATCAAATTGGTCACTGGCCTGAGCATGCGTGGGCGAAAATTCGATGCAAATATCCCGGATGCAAGGGATTTAGCCGCACAATATGCGAGAAATGTGGCAGTGCATTGTGTTTGAACAAAAAAAAAAAAAAAAATAATTGTTTTAAAAACTTGTATTTGAATTGAAATTCTTTAAAAACACTATGTAGCCATTTGGTAACAAACCCTTATCCTTACAAATAAAGGAAAATTTTGAGTTAAATACTTTTTTATGACTATGAGAGCAGAAAGCTTTTCTTATCTATGTATATTTATAGGCGTAGGCAGAACAGTTAAGAACCATTTTCTCCCGTATTTCTCAACCGATTTTGATAATTTTTTTTTTTAAATCGATAAGAGCTGGGAGAAGGAGTGCACCAAATATCTATGGTGGGCGTTGCACAGCCCATACAACTCAAATTTGCGATATCGAATAGCTTAAGTGTCATAGGTCACACAGCCTCGAAAATCGGTATTCGACCTCAAATCACACGTACCATTCTACTGGTTACATTTTATTAGCGATGAAAAAGGGGCGTGGAATTTTTCAACAGACCATATTTTCGGTATGACTTTCGAAACATAAGTAACAAATCAATGAAATTCGGTAGGAACTTCCTATTAGTCGTGTTCTTCGACTAAAAAAGATGAACGAGCATTAGACAAGAAGGCGTGGCACCACCCATACAATTCAAAGTTTTTATATCGTATAACAATGAAATTCAATATGGAGTTCCCATTTGGTGAAAACCTTCTACTAGAAAGTAGAATATGGGAAGTGAGTCCTGAGACGGGCATTGGACAAAAGGGTGTGGCTCCGCCAAAGCCAAATTTTTGATATCGAATAGCAAAGTCACAGAACATGGATACTCAAAATGAAGTTACTATTTTGTGATTTCCTGCTGGTGGTGCGTGTGGTGCGGTATGAGTTCGGTTACGTTTGCACATGAGTGAAGAAAAAGAAAAAAAAATAAATGTTTTCAATAAAAATACAAAAAAAAAAAAATTAATTTTTAAATAGTCGAATTTCGACCAAAGGCGATACTAGTAACTAAAAATTTTTCAAAACAAGAAAGTCATGCATTTAAGGGTTAAGCAATTTAATTCAATGATAAAATGAATAAAAACAGAATTAATAATATAAAAGTGCTCTTAAAAATACACTTTAAAAGAATATGATTCATCCTAGAAGCATGACAGAACCTTTTAAAATTGGTTAAATTAGTAAAGTAAAAATATTTTTGAAAAACTAAGTGAGAACTATAAGCAAAATTGTGCATTCAATATTAAACTTTAGAGCTATTTAATACAGAGCCAAGAAAAAAAGTAGAAAAACATAAACAGAGAAATGCTCTCAGTCATACACTGAAAAAGATAATGATTCATTTAATACAGAGACAAAAAAAAAATCAGAAGGAAATAAACAGAGAAATTCACTCAATCATACACTGAAAAAGATTATGATTCATTTTAAAAGCAATAAAAAATTAGTTTAAGTAATAATAAGAAGCTTTTATTTCAGGGCTAGTCATTTTGTTATTTCAAATCGTTAAAAACTGACTAAAGAAGAAGCGGCACCCAAAAGTGTGTGATCATCAAAAAATAAATATTTTAAATATAATTTTTTTTAGTGTCAATAAAAACGAATTTTTGTCTATTGTTACTGAGCTACACCCAAAGTAATAACTTTTATATAACATTGCGCCACCTACCTAGTTTAAGTTTACTTTATAAGTTGCTAATTTTGAAGGTCTTAAAGGCACGAACGAAAAAAAAAACACAAAAAATCGCATCATGAAATAGTTAACTAGTTAAAAAAAGCCATAAAAGGTCTTGATTGAAATTGATAATTTCAACGAGTAAAGCTATTTATATCGAGGGCGTATGAGTAGCACCCAAAATTTTAATAAATATTTTTCAATTTTGCTTTATATTTTATAACCATTGTTCTCATTTTAAAAATGCTATTTTGTAAATTTTTCATTTGAGTAATTTTTTAATTTTTTTCTATCTTTTCTTTGCAGGTGAGTTTCACTCATATTTCAACATTAGTTGTAATAAAATATTTGATGGCCTTAACACAGGTAAACATATAAAACAGCTTTTCCCCAATTACAGTGCTGCCTAGCTAGCTAATGGTACTCAATTTATTTATCTCACCTTACTTGCTGTTGTTATTAGTTGGCTTTTCTTCCTCTTTTACTGCTTCTTCTTATTCATTTTTCACTCTAGCAGTTCATGAAATTAATTGCTGTATTACGTTTTATTTTAATGAAAGTCTTCCTACATGCACACCTAATCCTCTCTACCTTCACGTTGTACCTGCTTAATTTGTTTTTTTTTTTTTTGTTTTTGTCATATTCCTTCTTTTTATTTTCGTTACCATTTTTACTTGGCGCTGTCACTAAAAATGACAATTAAACACGTTTTTCACTCGATTTGAGGCAATTTATTTTGTTAACTGACTCCCTGGCTGACTGACTGACAGATTGACTAAATTGTTGCTTCTCATAAACAGACAGTCGTCGTACATTTATCGCTATGAAATTTGTTTGTATGTAAATTTATTTTCCGTTCAATGATTGCGTAGTGATTGCTTCCTACTGGGGCAGCAGCGCACTTGATTTTGCGTAGGAATATACTTGAAAAATGCGTGATCTTTAAATAATGTTTTATAATGGAAACAATTGAGTCACATCACTTGACGTGACGCATGAGTGATTGTGTCACTTTAAATTATCTATCATCGGTTGATTTCCTCTTTTCACAGGTGATGAAATTCAACACTTCAGATTTTTGAAAAAAATAGCTGCACTTATGTTGAATAATTAAAAATATCAGTAACAAGGTCATATTTTATTTGTTATACAAATAAGACCATCACTTTCTGGAATTTTTTTTGCTTTATAAGGTATATTTTATGCGACGTAAACTTTCCATAACCTTTGCTTTGTAGAGATTCCTTAGCTTATATGGATAAATATTTTTCAAACCTAGAGTTTGTAGAGTTATCCACCCACTCCCATTCAAAAGCCAAGAAATAATTATTTTAATCCATTTTAAACCATCCTAACGAAAACAAGGAGTTTATTAAGAAAACAAGGTTACTTCCTTAAAATTGCTTAATTTTAAGTTTTTTTTTTTCTAAAACTCTTTCAGGGGCATAGGGATATATTCATACAGCCATTGACAGAGAAATAGCACGTCTGCAATGGTCTGTGCTTGCTCTTATTTAAATGAAAGTACAAAAACAATTTCCAAAAGATTTTTTTTTCTAAAGTTCTTGAGTCTAAATTAAAGAGTATAACAACAATCTTTTACCGTTATGAGTTTCCAGTTGTTGTTGGGAATCGAAAGTCTGTCTTTACTGCAATGAGTGGTTTACAAGTGTAAAACAAATAGTACACTTGCATTGATAGATTATTTGTGGTGTGTTTATTGGAAGATCAGGTTGTGTCTATTTGTTTAATAAATTTAAATACTAACCAAGTGTCAGAACAGTATAAAATAATAAAAATATGTCGTGGAATACATTGTACAGTAGAGAAAAGAAACATTATTGTTGAAATGCGCAAAGGAGGCAAAAGTACTACATAAATTTCTAAAATATTAAAATGTTCTCGAAAAATGGTGTACAATGCTCTAAAACTAGTTCAGTTAGACCGGTCATATTTGTAAAAACAAATCGAACTCAAAGCACCGTGACCAAAAACGACTCTACGAATGGATAAGGCTATTGTTCATAAGAGTAAAGCTAAAGTCTTCAAAGGAAGTTTCTGAAGAAATTAGAGATTAATACAATGTGGTAATAATGCCAATTCTTGTACACTAAGAGAAAAAAATATTAAATTTATCCAAAAATATTTTTAATTTATCCAAAAAGCGAGTCAATTTTGCACCAATAACGCATTTGCATAAATCGACTACGTAAATATTTAAAATTTATTTAAATATTTTCTTAATTAAATAAAATATTTAAATATTTAAACAGAAATTTTTAAAAATTTATAAAAAAATAAATAATATCTTTCAAATATTTAATTTTTGAAAATAAAACTATCACATTTAAAGAAAATTTATATAAAAATACTAAATTTAAAAAACAACATATATTAATTCAATAAAAATTACAATTTATAAGAAGCAAAATATGCAGGGAAATGACAACCAGAAAATATGAAGTTGTCACTCAACCCTACATGATTTCATATAGCGACCACCCATCGCACTCACAAATCATCTTGGCCAAATATCCACGCTATATTACCCTTGCAACATTAACTAAATGAGAACTATAAGAAACCTGCAACTGCAAAAATAAACTGCAGGAACAGAGAGTGATGCTGTTACTGCTTGTCGGAATATGTGTGTACGTGTGCGATGCTGTTGCTGCTTCTGGAAGAAGAGCAATATTCTTTCTGGAAGAATATTGTTTATACGAATGAAACCAAAATAAACAGAGCAGGACCAGATGGTAGATCTATTGTGCACCGCCCAAAATGCCAGGAATTCAATGCGAGATATATTCAAAAAACAATTAAACATGGTGGTGGAAGCATAATGGTTTCGAGTGCATTCTCATAGCATGGTACTGGTCCTATTGTAAGAATATCTGGAGAATTATATCAGTTCCAATATGTAGAAATACTTAAAAATTCCTTGGAGCCATACACTTTTGAATCGATGCCACTTCGATTCGGTATTCGCCAATGTACCGAAGGTCTTACGAAGGCTCTCTCTCGAAGGCTCTTTCTCGTTTTTCATCCGCTCAACATGACCTGCCAGCGCAGCCGGTAAATTTTTATGCGTTTAACTATGTCGATGGCGGCATACAGCTCATACAGCTCTTGGTTCCATCGTATTCGGTATTCGCCAATGGATCGACAGTCTTACGAATGTTTTTTCTCTGAGAAATTTCCATGGAGTTACCCAAAGCAACACATGTTGTCAAGATTGTTGGAAAGAAGTGTTTAACAACCTAAAAAGAGGCGCTGGGACTATTTGTTTGTTGAAACAAAGTATTTCGTCTTATCTGCGTTCACTACAACGCCCATTAGACTCGAACCTTTTGCTAATTATATCCATATCATCAGCATAACTCAACAGCATAATGCTCTTGTAAAATATCGTCTTGTATTGTTGTCTCAGATCAACAGCTCGGATAATTTTCTCCATCATAAGATTGAAAAACTAACACGATAAGGTATTAAAAGGAGTACAGAGGTCCTTCCCGATTTTTACTACGCTTATTGTGTTACAAAGACGGATGAGGTTTGCAGGAATACCGAATTCATGTATGGTGGAGTAAATATGATTCTTTATTGGACTCTCGAAGACGGTTTTGTAATCGACAAAAAAAAACTATATCATTTACATCATCCTATCGGATTTATTCTTTAGACTCTAAGCACAAGTAGGTACAGTTCTTATCGTGTTTAAATTCACGTAGTAGAAAAAGACACCCTTGGCGGAAGTCGAAATAGTCGAAGCCATCTTGTGTTAAGAAGTCTAGGTTATATGGCCAAATATGTGTATAAATAAATTCTTCAGTTTTAAAACTATAGCTTTATTTTTTGTCTCAAATAATTACCTCTCAAAATTCCAAAAATCTTCTTTTTACCGGTCTGTTAATGACTCTTCACCCTTAACTGTCCTGGCACATACTACTTCTTTGTCATAATACCCAGCACTTTGTCAAAGATATCGCTTCTTAAAGGAAGAGTGAATATGTTTTTTTTTATCAGAACCCTTTATTCTCAATGCGGAGCTCCTTTTGAAGTAGACCCTGGACCAAATGGCCCTGCCGCAAAGTAAGTCCTGATATTTCCTCGTTTGCCATAAGCCTTTTCAGCTAAATGTCTTTTTGTCTCTCTTCAACTAACTTTTTAACCATTACTTCAATTTTTTTGAAGAGTTCATTGACATTAATTCTTTCTTAAAAAAAAAAAAAAAAATTGTTACCAACAAAATAGCGTTAAAGTATCGATTTTAGTTTTGTGCTTATTATCACAGTTTTACACTCGATTTACATTTGGAGTTATTTGCATTTATTGTATTGTCACTTCATTTTGTTTTTGTTTTTGTTTTTTAATTTGTTTTTTTTGCTGATCTTTTGTTTGTCTTGTCATATAAAACATGCGGAAGTGTCTGTTATGAGTCAGGTTTGTGAATTATCAAAGAAATATTTAATTTATTTGCTTGGTTTACTTTTAGGCGTAGGCATTTTGATGGCGGTACAAGTTTTTGAAGTGAACATGTTTGCTTTGAAGATATGAATTCATTATTAAAACAAAGCTTTAAAGTATTTAGTTCAAATAAAAAACATTAATGATAAGGAAAAATACAGGCTCTTTTTTAAAATTCAGTTTCTACAATGAGTCAACTAATCGGCATTATTTTTCGTTCCCCATGGTTAGGTGTCGAAGGTTCGAGGAATAAACATCTTACAAATGAATTTCTTTATTGGTATATCCTTGACTCCAGACGTGACTACCACCTTTTTTTACGAATTTCAATGCTTAACTCCTCGCAAATATTTTTTATATAAATATTAAACACTGGCTACATTTCAATATTTGAACTCATAGAACCAATGATGGTTTGAGAACCATTTATTGCTTGAAATCGAGACCGTTTGAGTGAAGCTGAGACGTTGATTTTAAAAGTCATATAGATGACTCAGTCATATTGATATACCGTTACTCACAATATTATATGAAATTCTCCAATTCTTAACTTGAATTTGATATTTAATGCATTATTTTAAAGATTATGTGTATTGAGTCAAAAATTATTTAGGGAATTGAGAGAAGTTTACTACAATTATCACAGCCATGTCTGTTAATTTGCATGACATACTTGTTAGTCTAAGTGGAGATGTACTTTTAAGACTCTAAGTGTTAAATGTGTTATGTTACCGTCCTTATTTATTGAAACTTTCTTAGAATTGCGTAGAATATCATAAAATTCATCGTAACTTTTTGACATAATCACATAATCTTAGCCCAAATAAAACCATCACTAAAACCTCAACTTCTTAGGCACAAACGTACTAATTAACATTTATGAAGAAGCACACTCGCAGTCATTTTAATTTAAGTGCGCTTCTAAATTCTTGTTGTTGTTTTGGGTCACTTTTATCACTTGCCTCTTATGTTTTATTGCCTTATAAACGCACTAGTGCTGCACAAAGGTGGTTATTCAATGGCTTACTTTTATTATTATTGCTTTATTTTTTTTTTTATTGTTAGAAATAAAAATGTTTACAAAACATTTTTTTTTTATTTTGGGTGCCCGTTTTCAATCAAATATGCAGCGGTTTTCCCGTCATAAAAAAAGTGGAGAGACATTTTTTTTATACACAGTTGTTTATTTGAAAAATGAATTGTTTCTTCAAATGTATAACATCTTTATTAAGAACTATCTTTTCGTTTTTGCTTTGGAGAGTACATGGGAAGGTTTGAGGTTTTGAAATATAGTTTTCTTGAAGAACTTGAAAATAATAAATTTCGTTCGCCTTTGAGTAACAACTAGTAAAAGAGCGTAAACAAAAGATAATTTGTTAGAGAGAGAGCGATAGAGATAAAGAGAGAGTGATAGAGATAAAGAAAGAGCGATAGAGATAAAGACAGAGCGATAGAGATAAAAAGAGAGAGATCGAGATAAAGAGAGCGATCGAGATAAAGAGAGCGATCGAGATAAAGAGAGCGATCAAGATGAATAAAGAGCGATCGAGATAAAGAGAGAGCGATAGAGATAAAGGGACAGCGATAGAAATAAAGGGAGAGCTATAGAGATAAATAGAGAGTGATAGAGATAAAGAGAGGGCGATAGAGATAAAGAGAGAGGGATAGAGATAAAGAGAGAGCGAAAGCGATTAAGAGAGAGATAGAGATAAAGAGAGAGCGATAGAGATAAAGAGAGGGCGATAGAGATAAACAGAGAGCGATAGAGATATAGAGAGAGCGATAGAAATAAAAAGAACGGTAGATATAAAGAAAGCAATCGAGGTGAATAGAGAGCGATCGAGATAAAGAGAGAGCGATAGAGATAAAGAGACAGTGATAGAAATAAGCAGAGAAGGAAAGAGATAAGGAGAGAGCGATAGAGAGAGAAAGAAAGATAGAGTGTTAGAGAGAGATAGAGAAAGATAGAGAAATAGATAAAGAAAGAGAGAGAGCAAGAAAGAGGGAGTGAGAGAGAGAGCAATAAAGAAGGAGTGAGAGAGCAAGAAAGAGGAAGTGAGAGAGAGCACGAAAGAGGGAGTGAGAGAGATAGCAAGAAAGAGGGAGTGAGAGAGGGAGAGGTAGAGGTAGAGGTAGAGGTAGAGGTAGAGGTAGAGATAGAGATAGAGGTAGAGGTAGAGGTAGAGGTAGAGGTAGAGGTAGAGGTAGAGGTAGAGGTAGAGGTAGAGGTAGAGGTAGAGGTAGAGGTAGAGGTAGAGGTAGAGGTAGAGGTAGAGGTAGAGGTAGAGGTAGAGGTAGAGGTAGAGGTAGAGGTAGAGGTAGAGGTAGAGGTAGAGGTAGAGGTAGAGATAGAGATAGAGGTAGAGGTAGAGGTAGAGGTAGAGGTAGAGGTAGAGGTAGAGGTAGAGGTAGAGGTAGAGGTAGAGGTAGAGGTAGAGGTAGAGGTAGAGGTAGAGGTAGAGGTAGAGGTAGAGGTAGAGGTAGAGGTAGAGGTAGAGGTAGAGGTAGAGGTAGAGGTAGAGGTAGAGGTAGAGGTAGAGGTAGAGGTAGAGGTAGAGGTAGAGGTAGAGGTAGAGGTAGAGGTAGAGGTAGAGGTAGAGGTTGAGGAAGAGGAAGACGAAGAGGAAGAGGAAGAGGAAGAGGAAGAGGAAGAGGAAGAGGAAGAGGAAGGGGTAGAGGTAGAGGTAAAGGTAGAGGTAGAGGTAGACGAAGAGGAAGAGGAAGAGGAAGAGGAAGGGGTAGAGGTAGAGGTAAAGGTAGAGGTAGAGGTAGAGGTAGAGGTAGAGGTAGAGGTAGAGGTAGAGGTAGAGGTAGAGGTAGAGGTAGAGGTAGAGGTAGATGTAGAGGTAGAGGTAGAGAGGTAGAGGTGAAGGTAAAGGTAGAAAAAAGGAGAGAAAGGGAGAGATAGTTAGAAAGAAAACGAGAGAGATAAAGCCAGAGTGTGAGAGAGGTAGAGAGCAGGAGAAATTGGGATATATATAGAGAGAGAGAGAGAAAAAGTGCGAGAGAGAGGTAGACGGAGGAAGGGTGAGCAATATATATGCTAGCGAATAACGAATTGGAACTTTTTTCATTCTTTGATAAAGCAAATTAATTAAAAGAAAAAACGGTATCCGCATAGAATAATTGACTATCCGTCACTAAAAATCTATATTTTAAGAGTAAAAATTGATATTCCTATTGAAATTTCCATTATCCGGACAAAACACTCATTATCCACTTCGAAATTTCTATAATTCGCGCTGAAATTTTTATTCATTCAATAAGAAAAATTTTCTTTCAAAAGAGAAATTCTGTCAAAAAGCTTCTGATACTTAAAATTTCATTATCCGATATGAACAATTTGTTGTTTACTTGTGAAAGTCGATTGTTTATAAAATGAAATCACCTTAACCGTAGAAAACTTCATTATATCCGACAACACAACATTATCCATTACTAGAAAATTAATTTTCAAAAATCAATTAAATGTACACTCCCACCAATGAATGCATTATCCGTCCTAAAAATTAACTATTCGTAAAAACAAAAAGAAATATCCGTTTATAATCAATTGAAATAAATTATTTATCGAATTATCAACAATGTGTAAAAAAACTTATTATCCGCGAAGAAAGCTCAATATCCGCGAAGTTTATTCTCGTAACCAAGCATACCCACCGTCTAAGTCTTTCTACCCTTTCGTTTCTTTACACAAAATGAATATTGTACTTACTTTTTACCGCTTTTTCTTGCATTGATGATCTATCGATCGATGCTATAATCATGTTGTTGTCTAAGTGTATTCAACAATTTCAAATTGTGCGCTTTCTTGGGCGCTGTCAGAATACTTGTTGTTGTTGTCCTCATGTCATTTTCGGCGTTGGTAAATGCTGCAATTGCGAAAAATTCATATTCATGTGACTGGGTTTATGTGTTTATCGTTGTTGGTAATTTCTTATTGCACCACGTATGCAAAGCTTTGTTGTTGATGTAGGCTTTGTGTTGAAATTGTTGTTGCACTCTACAAATGAACTGTGTGGGCTGCTTTTAACTAATGATAAGAATCTTTTACTATCCGTAACCAAAAACCATCTTTGTTTCAGCGGTATAAAGTTCAACGATAAAGCATAAAGCATGCAACGAGCTGCCTGCATCCAACGTTGGCAACCCTAGACAAAAATGTTCGTTATTATTCGCCACATTTTGTTATTTTGCTTAAATCAAACACTTTTCAAGAATTATTTGCATAAAAATCCATCTTGGCAGCTGCTTAATTCTGATTAATAGTAAAACATAAAAGCTACAACGATAAGTTGGAATCAGGCATCATAAAATAAAAGACCAACAACAACAAAGGGCGTTTATGCGCCCTTTTAACGGACTTAACTGGGTTTTATTATGATTTATTATGAAAAAATTTCATTTATAACAAAAAAACTAACCTACCTTTATGAATAAGACATGAAGTAGTGATGGAACAAATACAGAAAAATTATAAAAATAAAACACTGCGCTAAACATCATACCCCAAGGGTTGCAACCAATGCTGGCAACTTTTTTTTTATTCTCTTGCATAAGGTATTTTGAGTTGTGCAACAACAGCAGCAGCAGCAAGAACAAAAACGACGATGACGTTGCAACAATGGCTGCCAGCATGCAACAACATAACTGTAAAGAAAAAAAAAAAAAAAAAAGCAAAACAAGAACTTTAAAAAGCAAGAAATCAACACAACAGAAATGCAAATACAACAAATGAAAAAAACAAAATATCTACAAATAATGTCACCGGTTGTTTCTGTTGTGCTAGGTTAGGAACGAACGCACGAACGAACGAACGAACGAACGATACGAAAAATGCTTGCGAATGGCAATGACGTAAATGGCATCAAGCAAGAAGCAGCATCAGAAGATGACGTTGCAACAACTGGCTGCAATGCATTCTTTGTGTTGCAAGCAATAATAAAGGCATAAACTTAAGAAGAAGAACAACAATAAAAACAACAAATAAAAGAGAAGAAGAAAAAGAAGAATAAGAAGTCGAATCAACAACAACAATTGTTGCATTGTGTAACGTACAAAGAAGCTGAAAGCGCAGAACAATGTCTAAATTCGCCGGTGAATAAACTTTCAGCAAAGCCAACTGAAAGCTTTCTATGGAATTTCCACACATTTTGGACAGAGATAATATACATACAATAAATTTTTTGATTTTAAGAATTATTGAAAACAAAATCGTGAACAAAAAATATCTCAAGAATATGAACGATAATAGCGGGTGTTTCAACAAGAAGTGTACGATTTGATTTTTTGATTAAAATAAAAAATTGGTTGCATATCTCCTAAACTTTTATTGGATTTATAAAGATGACACTTGAAAATATTGTATGAAGCATAACCTTTTCCAAATAGCCACCTGGTCTTAGCTGACAAAACTTAAATACTTTTTTCAAAATTTTCGATCACTCTCGCGACTAATTAGTCGCGAAGGAGACTTTAATGTTTGCTTCTAAGCTCCTTGGAGCGGTTTGCGGTTGGTAAGGGTATTATTATTATTATTGTTGGAATTTGCACTGCGTTCCTAAGATCTATTTTGCCCCTTCATGGGGACCGAAAAGAACCTCTTTTAATCCAATCTCTGAGATTGGATATATACGCTAGTATGAGTTCTATATATCTTGATTTTACTGAGTTATCTGGTATCAAATGGTAACCCAATTAATTCTGTGTAGTTTGAACAAGTGTAGCATACTGTCCTAGGATGTGCTTCGCAGATTCTTTGTCCTTTATGTAAAACCTACATGTGTCATCACTAAGAATTCCCAGTTTTTTAAGGTGATATTTTAACCTACAGTGATCTTTTCACACTTACAACATTCCTGTGATGATCCTTAGATCATTCTTTGTTAGCTTCATGCCTTCTTTGAATTTCTTCAGTTCGGTATGCACCTTATAGTAGTTTAATGTGCTTTAACCATGGTAAGTTCCTGCAGTAATTTCCTTTTTGGTTTTCTTCCACTTTCTTATTGAGAAATCCTTTGCCTATCCCATAGAATGGTTCCGAACCAACAAGGGTAGTTGATGCTCTTTTCTTTGCCAATTCGTTAGCAATTTCGTTTCCTTCTATACCTTTGTGTCCCGGTAACCATAGAATCCAGACCCGGTTTTGTAGCCCAAGCGTATTAAATTTGTCAAGACACACCATCACCAGCTTTTAGGTTACCTGGTGAGATTTCAGTGCCTTGATGGCCGCTTGACTGTCGGAAAGGATAACTATATTTTGATTCCAATATTTACTTTTCAAGTTAAAGTTTACGCACCTGTTTATCGCGCATAGTTTCGCTACTGGTTTTGCCCATGGGCACGACGTATTTGATCCCTGGCCCGTAAACTGCTGCTCAGGTCCCTTCTGCGGTTAGAGAGTCGTCGGTGTACTATATAATCATGTACTGTCTTATCTTATAGGTTTCTGATAAACTTTCCTCATAGCTAAGGCTTTACTCATAATATTAACCCCATAGAAAAAGATACGTTGTAAAGTCGCAAGATGTAGGTGTCCAATTGGTGACCCAAATAGTGAAATTATGCGACCAGGCAACTTCGTGGTCATAAATGCGATTGTTTTGGAACTCATATGGCACTCATATGGCACGAGAAATTACTCGTATACTTCATTTCCGACCACAAAAAATTGTTTATCATGTCACTGAATTGACTGTCGTTATTTTCGAAAAAGTACGGTCAGTTAGACAGTCCAAATTGAACAATTTTGCTTATTAATGTAGCTGCCAATGTGAAAATGTATCCAAGAAGAACATAAAATTTTTCTCTCAGCTAACCAAGAATGTCTTTTCTGTCTACTCTGTCAGAATTCCTACATTACATTGTTACTACTTGGTATTTTAATGTGCATGCAATGGACAGTTAGAAAGACTTTCTAATCCAGCTAATCTTATATAAAAAAAAAATATCTAAGAATGCATTAAAAGATATACAGCACTACACAAACAAACAATAGATAGACTGACAAAGTTAGACATAAAGCCTAACCTAACGTCAAAGGCGCTTTTTGCACACACATAGATATAAACAAGAATGTTTTTGTTTGTATGTCACTATAAGACATAAGAAGAATGTATGCAAATGACCCCGTGAGAAATTAAGAATTGCGACTTCAACCCGAAGTGTACAACAAAACCCAAAAGAAAAACAATGCAATGGAAAATATTTACCGTCAGCCAGAAAATAAACACCATCACAATCTTGTAACAGTTATATTTACATTCACAGTTTTCACAGAATGCAGGCGTCAGGCAAATAAATGCCGGAGTTGGGCGATAAAGAGTTATAAATTTCGGGAATAATTTTTTTTAGGCTGAGAAAAGCAAATAAGCTTAAATAAAACTTTTAATCAAAATCAACAAATGTGGTAACATTTAAAAAGAAAAAAGAATTATGTTTATTAATCGGTTTAATAAGCGATATATTTTCAAATTTGACTTAATTCAGTTATTCAGTGATTAATAGTGTTGGAGCTTCCATAAATCTTTTCCTAAATCCACTCCAAGAAAATTTCGCATACAATTTTGGAGCTTTTAAAGGACCAATCTTTATACAAGCCTTATACAAGTTTTATGCAAGCTTTATACAAGCTTTAAACAAGATTTATTACCAGCAAAAATAAAAACTTTGCAGTCATAAGTTGTAGTGTTTTTAACTCATATTTGGTATTATAACGAACTATAACGAATATTAACGAGTCATAGCGAATTATAACGAATATATTTGTATTGCAATTACTCTACCTCTCAAGTTTCCTTAAATACAAAGTCAACGGCCGTGATCGCAGGCACTAAGACAAACTAGGTCTTATGTCTTATTAGCTTGTAATTAATCTTTAAGCGTGTTGGTAGATTGGAAAAAGTCCCAAACCAGTACGGTAGTCTTCGGGCAAATGGGCAAAAGGTCACCTTCACCACGCCGATTTGTGTAAGATTGATTAAGAAGATCCGCAAGCTTTGGTCCGTTTAGATAAAAATATAATGCTTATATCCATCGTAAGGTAATTATGATGTGTGCTTTGTAATAAAAACTTTTTAACAAAAAAAAAAACCGACTTCAAAATCACTACAAAGTAAAAAATAATTTTAAATAATTTTTCCTATTCATTTCTTGGTCATATTTTAAAAGCTATTTATTATATGTATTATAATATTGGAAATCTTATCATTTTCATTTTTTCTATTTTGTTTTATTATCATCAATATACTAATTGCTTTATGTACATAAAAGCTTTGAAGTCGGCGCTTATCTTACTATGTCGAAATCTTTTTATTTTAATTTTTTCTAATTTGTTTTATCATAAAAATATTATTAACTTTATGAATATAAAAGCTTCTTAGCGATTTTTTTCTTTCAATTGGCAATTTTTGAGTACGCTGAATGTAGCCAATGTGTTCCATGCATTATTTGTGCAGCTGTTACACACTATGTCATATTCAATATGAGCTTTACAAGCTCACCCAAACCAGTTTAGTGAGAATTTTAATGTGTACAAAGCTTTTAAAATTACTACAGTGTCACCAAGGCACCAAATAGTGCACGGATGGTAAAAGATCATGATTGTGTGTCAAAGATGAGCGCCGACTTCAAAGCTTTTATGTTCATAAAGCAATTAATATATTGATGATAATAAAACAAAATAGAAAAAATGAAAATGATAAGATTTCCAATATTATAATACATATAAATAGCTTTTAAAATATGACCAAGAAATGAATAGGAAAAATTATTTAAAATTATTTTTTACTTTGTAGTGATTTTGAAGTCGGTTTTTTTTTTTTGTTAAAAAGTTTTTATTTCTTCCTTTTTAGAGAATATGAAATATTTTATGTAATAGTATTTTTGAGGAATATTTCAAACATGAAAGTTTGTTCTTATAAAATTTATTTTATTAATTCCTGAAAGTTTGTTGGGTATTTTCCATTTCTGTTTCTTTACAAATTTTAGTGCCACGTCCTTTCTATAATCCCCCCCACTTTATTTACCGTACCTTATAATGATTCTAGCTAGCCCTGTGCCAAATTTCAGTTTCCAAGTATCAATATTAACCGTAATATAGTACTTTCCTGTGTACAATCCCGCTCACTTTTTTAATGATTCTACCTGCCTATCTACCTGCATACCAAATATTAATACGCTAGTGTCAATATTAACTAAGATATAGTATTCTTATAATATTGACAAGCCCCTTTGTTGAATAACGCCCACTTTTTTGGCCGTAATTTGCAGTAACTGTACCTACCCATGTACTAAATTTCAGCACCCTAGTGTCAATATTATTCGATATATAGTGTGTTTCTAATATTGCCACACCCATTTGTTGAATAACGCCCACTTCATTTACAGTGATTTTTAAAAATTGTGTCTACCCCTGTACTAAATTTCAGTACCCTAGTGTCAATACTATTCGAGATACAGTGTTTTTCCAATATTGCCACACCCCTTTGTCAAACAACGCCCACTTTATTGACTGTAATTTGTAATAGCTATGCCTACCCACGTACTGAATTTCAGCACCCTAGTGTCAATATTATTCGATATATAGTGTGTTTCTAATATTGCCACACCCCTTTGTCGAATAACGCCCACTTTCTTTACAGTAGTTTTTTAAATTGTGTCTACCCCTGTACTAAATTTCAGTACCCTAGTGTCAATACTATTTGAGATACAGTGTTTTTTTAATATGACCACACCCCTTTGTCATATAACGCCCACTTTATTGATCGTAATTTTTAATAATTGTGTCTACCTCAGTGTTTTTACTGTAAATTTCAGTACCCTAGTGTCAATATTAACTGAAATACAGTGTTTTTCTTATATTGACACGCCCCTTTGTCGAATATCGCCCACTTTTTTAAAAAAGGACCTCCGCGTTCATGGTATCTATCTGTTGACAAAAAATTACGGAAATCGGGCAAGTGCTTTAGGAGTTATCGATGTACATACATTTAAAAAAAAAAAAAAGCGGACAAACCAACCAAAATGAGAACCTCCTCCTTTTTGAAGTCGGTTAAAAATTGATCAAAATCATTGACTGTTATGTAGAAAAACTAAAATTTTGTAAAAATATAAAGATTTTCGTATACATCATTAAAGTCTCCACAGACACTTCTCAGTGGTTCATTTTGTAAGTAATTGGTTCTACAAAAGTTCTTATAAAATAGCTCAAAACTTCTTCCAGGGCGATTAGGAACGTTAAAGTAAATTTTTGCCAACAAGTAAGGACTATTTACGTAACCATATAATAGTTTAATCACCCCACAGACTCTTATACTTTTGGTAAACCTCAACAGTGGCGTATTTATTTTTTGTAAAAAAACCTCCTAAAAAATTAAAATTTTTCTATATTTACTTCAAAGGTCTTGTAACCGTCGGTACAAAATGTATCAATCATAAACACTCCTTTTTGTAGTAATTAACACAAAAAAATAAACATTCAGCATAAAACTAAAAAAGGCTCCAGTCTGTGTCATGGACACACCCATATTCCATGTCCTTATTCTTATCCGTATCCATTCTTTTGTCCCTAAATTTGTTTTCACTCAGAACTATATCCTTATATTTCTCCTTATGCTGGTTTTGCTCCTCATTGTAGTCCTTGTCCAAATTCTTTGTTTCATTCATGTCCAAATTTTTACCCTTATCCTTGCTTGAACCTATTTCCTTATCCTGATCGCTCTTGTGCAAATCTTTAATATAATCCTTGTCCCAATTTTGTCCTTATTCTTGTCGTAATAATTTTGCCAATTCTAGTCTAAAGCCTTGTTCTAATCCTTGTCCCAATTTTCTTTTTTATTCTTTTTATTTTATTTATTAGCGCTATGCAATAAATCCATGCACCGATGCTGTTCTTTCGTTACATTGAGCGATTCCCCGAGGGGCCTTACGACGCCTTCATTTTTTTTTTTTAAATTTTTTATCATGTGTCCGAAAAGCTCGCTCTTACCAAACGCGCTAATAGTCATGGAGTTATAATTCCATGCAACGTTTTTTAATTTCTGTTGCATTTTTTGTCCATATTGTCGTTATGAGCTTAAATAACTTGCTATAGTTAAATAAAATCTAACAAAATTGTATTTTTATTAGTGAATAACTAAATACAATATTGCATTTTTGATGTATAAGTTGCTTTTTCCGCAATTCGATGTCATAATTTATTTATTTTGCTTGTAAGGTACAAATCCTAATAATAATATTTACAATTGCGCATATACTCACCGAGTAAGAATGCTATGCAACGCCATTGCATAATTGTTACATTTTCGATCCTCTCTCCGATCCTCCTCTTCAATATAAGCCTCAAGACGTTACGGATTGCTTCAACATAAATATGAAATATATTAATATAAATATGATATATGAAATATAAATATATATAATCATAACCATAACCATAACCATAACCATAACCATAACCACAACCATAACCATAACCATAACCATAACCATAACCATTAACATAACCATAACCATAACCATTGCCTAACCATTGCCATAACCATAACCATAACCATAACCATAACCATAGCCATAACCATAACCATAACCACAACGATAACCATAATCATAACCATAACCATAACCATAACCATAACTATAACCATAACCAAAACCATAACCATAACCATAACCATAACCATAACCGTAACCATAACCATAACCATAACCATAACCATAACCATAATCACAACGATATTATCGAATAGATCACTAACTATATAACTCTTTGAAGTATCATGGGACAAAATTTGAACCACTGAAAAATAAACCTTTGTAGTATGTTGGGACAAAATTCAACCCACATACCCAAAATAGAATAAGTTGAATTTTGTTAAAAATTATAACATTAAATATAATAAAAATAAATCACAATAAACGAAAATATTTTTGACTTTTTTTTTCTTGTACCTCAAGGGTATTTTTTATAATGAAATTTCCGTACCTCAAAGAGCTCAATTCTTAGTTAGAGTTTAGTGGAGTTTAATTCACTTAAAGCCATGTTTATTGCAGAAAACTGACACATTCACCATCCATGCTAATTTCAGCTGTGTTGGACTCTTCAGAGTCAACCCTTTGTGGTTGCTCAAAACTATTTCAAATAAAACTCAATTCTTGTTTCCCAAGAATTTTTATTCCTATCCAGTCTACTGGACATTTCGTTTGAGCTTAGATTGAATGTGTTTCATGCAATATTACAATCTTTTTCGAAAAATGAAATGAAAAAAATATTAGTTTCGTTTAGCAGACTCTGCTACTCCGACAAACATGAGTACCTCTTCAATAAATCCTACAAATGATATAAAGGATAGCCTTTTGTGTTGCTTCAAACAAAGGCAGCTTAAAAATTCAAAAACTGAATCCTTTTATAAGAACTCATAATAAATTATATAGAAAAAAAAAAAAAAACAAAACAAGTTTCTTAAGTTTGTCTACAATACTTGTTATAAAATTCGGCAAAACATCCTTAGAAACACAAAAAACAAAAAACTTAAAAAAATTAAGAAATTCAAGTCTACCTAAACCATCATCCCCAGACATTTAACAAGTAGACAGAAGCTTCACCAAAAGAGCAAACAAGTTCCTAATTTTTATCCTTTGCTGCTGCTGCTTACCTGTGCTCCTTGTTCTGTCTTACATTTGTACCAACTACTATTTGTGCATCAAAACGAAAACTAACAAAACTAATTTCTTGACCCCTCCCCCCCTAATCTACGAATGCTCAATTCTGTTGTCTGAAATATTGTCGAGTGCAGAAATTTTAGCTCAGTCTTGAAAAGAACAAGTTTATTCTATTTTTCTTCGGCGCTCTACTCCACTGTTGAGCCTTAGTTCACCTTGTTTGAGCAGCTGTGTGAGTGTGTTAAAATGTTAATGTGTAGGGTTGTGTGCTTAGCTGAAGTTATCTTTAGGTCTGTAGGTCTATTACGGTGATTCTTCAGCATCAACAGCATCAACTTAAGCGTCACGAGGTTTGTGTTTGTTGCTTCCATTTCATCAGCGTCGTCATCCACAATAGCAGGCTTCCTTTCGACCATTGCATGCATCCTTCTGCTGTTTATTTGCGCTATTTTATTTCATTTATTTTTGGCTCGTTTTACTGGTTTTTTCGTTGGTTTTTTAAAGTTTTTTCTTGAATTTTTCTTATGTTTTTAGTTGTTGTTTTTTTAGGATTGTTTTTGCTGTGCGGTTTTCGTTCCGTCTCCACAGAGTTGTTGTTGTTGTTGTTGTTCGTTTTTTAGTGGATCTCGATTTTGGTCTCACCAAAACTTCAGCCTAGATTCTTTGACCACATTGATGTTGGAAGTGCCTGTTGCTGGCATGCCGACCACTGCTGCTCCTCCCATTTAACTTCCTTTTGCTGCTTCTTCATCATTTCGGTTTTTTTTTCTCTTGACTTGGTTTTATTTTTGCGGCTTTTGTTGTTGAGCCGGTTTTGAAGCTTCTAGCCCAGTTTTTGTTGCTTGCTTTTGGTCTTGGTCTTGTCTATGCTGGATATTCTTTTGGAACTTGTTGCTGTGGATGCTATTTTGCTTTTAGTTCTTAAAATTGTTCAATACGTTCTTGCTCGTAGCGAATAAGAAATACACAAAAAAAAAAACAAAAGACGAAAAAGAAAAAAAAATCAAGGAAGCACACCATTCTTGCAGCATCCTATGATTTATTGAATTGCTTGAGATTCAATCAATGTTTTTAGAACTTTAGAGGTTTTTTTTTTCAAAGTAACTCTTGGTTTGTAGTTATTTTAGTTGCCGTTCCTAAAGTGTCGCCAAAACGAAGTTTCGATACAAATCTTCGTTATTGAATGAAAGAAGTTGGCCCATTAAATTTGTCATGTTTTTTTAGCTGACTTAGTAAACTTAAAATAAGGATATTTTATTTATAACTACTCTTATATTTCCCCATGAACTTTCGATAAAAAAAGGGGTTTGTAGATGATTCCATAGCTTTTAGTGCGGTCGAAGAACAAATTTTCTCTTTAATATGATGTTATATTAGTCATCAATGCAATAATAAAAGGATGGGCTTCATGAGCTGCCAGAGTGGACCTGTGAATTATTCGAGCTAGAGACGTTTTAGCTTTAAATTATCATGATAGTATTTGAAACACTCTCGATGCCCAAGAACGTTGAGAGGAGTCGCAATGTTTTCATCGCCTATCGAGAATATTGCCCGAGTTGAATTCGTTTCAGAAGCTCTCAATAAGTTCTTGAAGCCCAAATGTGCGAATTGTACAACATATACATCCTTGTAATATATGAGGATCATAATATATGAGGATCATATTATATGAGGATCATGCAAAGATCAGCTGGAGTGAAATATTTTTGTTCCATTTTAAGACGTTTGGTCACTTCTTTCGACACATTGGAAAAATGATCATTCAAACGAAGATCAGATGGATCAAGATTATCTGACATCGCAAGATGTCTTAAGGTGAGCTAACGGACAATTAATTCGAATGTAAGTTAACACACAAACTGGGTTTTGCTTGTATTAAACTGTACTATACTAGCAAAACCTTACCCAGAGATTTTTTCAGGTCAATAAAAGTGCCTCATTTATCTAATGCCTCGTTTTGTATCCGTCCTGCTAGTATCGTCCACAAACGAAGCAATTGACTTATGAACAGAAGATAAATGATACAAACCAGAAAAGTTGGAGATAGGAAAGTACCCTGCGGTACTCCTGTATTGAGGATGTGGTCTATTGACAAAATGCAGCCAATCAAGACATAGATCAATCTTTCTTTAAGAAAACATGTGATCCCTAAAGCTAGTCATATCTTAAAAGACTGTTCTGACCTTTTATATATTCAGAGCTATATGCTTGGTCTTGCCGAATTACCGAAAATGTTTCAAATTTTTGGTGGGAAAAGCCATAAAGTCAGCAGATGATCTGGTAACATGGAAACCATATTGGCGCTCATTGAGCAATTCTTTGTGGTCCAAAAAGTCATAAGGCGGAAGTTATCAACAAACTCCATGACTTTGTAGAGTGTACGATTAAAGCCTATTGCAATGGGCTAATAGGTTAAAGGGTTCGCGACAAGCCGAACACTTTGATCTAAATAAAAAATTAAGACCAAGACCAGCCCAAGAACAAGATCATGACTAATATCTAGACCATTATCAATACCCAGATCAAGATCAAAACCCAGATCAAGATCAAGACCAAAATCAAAACCAATACCAAGATCAAGACCATAATCAAGACCACGACAAAGACAAGGACAAAGATCAAGACCAAGACCAAGACCAAGACCAAATATGGTTTAGGTTTCAAACAAGAGATTGTGTCATCAAAAGGGGAATTTTTAATATTTTTGAAAACATGTTTAGAAAAGCGTTATTTCTATATAATGCTCAATGATCGATAATTTTTTGATTCTTTTGTATGATTGGTATACGTAGCAATACGAAAACAAAGTGAATAGTCTCTGAAAGTGGAAACAAAAAAATTATTTATTTGTATAAAATTTATTTCTCAACATAATCTCCTGAATCTGTAGTTCGATACACTCCGTATAAAATTTTTCTAATTTTGCGATTTTGACAGTCCTACGTCGTTCATGCTTCATGCGACATTCCTTTATGCTTCACAACGTGTTTGTTTCAGCAACTCTTTTCGCCGAGCCGATTGCTTCAAGTTTGGAAAAAGATCAATGTCACAAGGGGCCAAATCCAGATAACATGTTGGGTGGCGAACCAGTTCGTAGCGCAATTAATGTAGTTTGGATGTGTGAATGTGGACTTGTGCGCCGGTGCGTTGCCCTGGTGAAAGAACACTTTTTCTTTACCAAATGCGCCCGTTTACGCTTCAAATCGGCCTCGAATCGATCCAACAGCTGTGCATAATATACGACGGGTATCCTTTTACCCTTTTCAAGGCAATCGAAATGGGCGATATCGTGTGTATCCCAAAAATCATGACTTTGTTGTCTGGTAAACCCACTTTGGTCTTTGTCGACTTCGATTCGTAAGGCTTCGGGTCTTTGGTCTCTAGTGTGTTGTGATTGAAAAAGCTAGATATTTATTTTAAATTTCTTAATGTCTGTATAAAATATGACTCGAGCTCCTTGTTTCTCAAGCAAGCTTTATGAAATATGTTTTATAAAGCTTTAGTATTAACAACAATAAAAACTTTTGCAGTTTTCCAGCAATAATTATGAACATGCTTATTTCATGTTTCTCAACGACATAAATTGAGAGAGAAAAAAGAAAAGCATAACTCCTCTCTAATAGAACAATTAACACACGCACACACACACACACACACACACACACACACACACACACACTCACCGCAAGGGGGGATCAGTTTTCAGAACAATCCTTCGGGCTTTACGAACCCGCGGACCCTAGTTAACACAAAATCCAGGCGCGTCTGACTCAGAATGAGCGGCTCCCTGGTCTGCGTCTGTACCGTAACGGTCGGCAGTTTTAATACCTGTCCGTAGGTATAAAAGGATAGGGGAAGGTCACCCTGAGAAAAAACCATTGTGTAGGAATGTCGGCTAAAAACATAACTACTCCAGGTGGTAACCACAGTAGTGGAAATCCACCCGTGGGAACTCCCACGGTCGGGGCAAAGATTCTGGAGGCCCCAACCAACATTCCATCCAACACTCTTTTTAAGAGAGCATCGGCGGCTGTAGGGAGTGAGCAAGCGGGCTCCCAGTCGTCGTCATCAAATTACCGCAATGCTACGGTGGTGGCTAACTTGGCTGCCGTAGCAGATAATGCTACAAGCAATAACGAAAGAGGTAGTACTCCCGGTTCCTCATATAGCTGGGAGACTCAGAACCCCTTCAAGGGTACTCCAAGGGTTGCGCGTTCTCCCCAGAAAGCGGCCGATAGAGCACATGAGCGTACACGCTCATCACCACCAGCTCTATCAACGCCACCAGCAAACTACGAGCAAGAAACGTCGGAAAATGATGTTCTTTCCGTCAAAATTCGGAAGCTCGTGGAAATGATGGCCCCCCCTCGACGAAGCATCCACCAGCCTATAAGAGACCTCGTGGACGAAATTGCAGCATTGCACCAGAAGGCATGCAAAGAGCGGCACCAACAGGATGCCGCCAAAGCAAAACCATCGCAACCACGACAAAGGCAGAGTGTGGAGACTCAAACAGAGTCCACAATGCTTCCTACGTCAGGAACTAGCTCTACCAAGAGAGCAAGGGGAGAACAACGTGACCCCCAATCGCCGACACCATCCGCCAAGAAGAGGAAGCATAAAACGCCTCTTCAAGGTCAAGGTACGGTTCAGATTGCTGGGGACAAAATCCTCCAGGCCCATTCGAAGGCCAGCGTGAGTGAGCATAAAAAGGAGAACCCACCACGTGAGGAAGCGGTGAAACGGGGTGCAGTTGACAAAGCTAGCCAGAAGCAACTGCCGAAAGCAACTGAAAAGATTGCTACCCCACACGAGAGCACTGTCCAGAACCGGAAGTGGACAAAAGTTCGAAAAAAACGAAGGAAAGTGAGGAGGCCACCGCGAAAGGACGCCATCGTAATAAAAACGACAGGCGCAGCTTCCTATGCGGATATCCTCAGACAGGTGAAGGCTGAACCCCAATTAAAAGAGCTAAGCCAAAATGTCTGCGGCGTAAGAAAAACGGCCAAGGGAGAGCTCCTACTTCTCCTAGAGAAAAGCTCGGACCCTGCTTCCGGAAAGTTCCAAAACGCAGTGCAAACGCTGCTCGGAACCAATGCTGAAGTCAAAATCCTTACCGAAGTTATCCAAATAGAGATAAAAGATATCGATGAGGTCACAACGAAAGAGGAAGTGCTTGAGGCACTAAAACACCAATTTGCTGAAATAAAGGTGTCACCATCCAACATACTCAGCCTACGCAGAGCATATGGAGGCACCCAAACAGCAACAATTAGTTTGCCACCCGAAAGCGCCTCAAAGCTGACTAAAGCAGGCAAAATTAGAATAGGATGGGTTGTGTGCCGCATAAGGCCTAAAATACAACCCATGAGATGCTTTAAATGCATGGACTTCGGCCATGCTGCATCAAAGTGCAAGAGCGAAGAAGACTGCTCAAAGTCCTGCTTTAGGTGTGGCAGCTTGGGCCATCGAGCCAAAGCATGCGAAAACGCAGCAATATGCAAACTCTGCGTAAGACATAAGAAGTCTGACACAAAGCACGCTACAACGAGCATTAAATGTCCGTTTTACCAGAAGGCTTTGCGAGAGACTAAAGCACGATAAGGTTTTATCAGCTTAATCTCAACCACTGCGAAGTTGCACATGATCTCTTGAAGCAAAACGTACGGGATGTAAACGCCGATGTTGCCATCCTCAGCGAACCCTATCGTACTAGGAACTCCGGTGACCAGATCAGTGATAGATCTGGGAAAACATCCATATGGTACTGTGGCCAACGACAGCAGCAAATTAGAGACACAAAATCTATGAACTACTTCGTGAGGGCTAGACTGGGTGGACTCTATGTCTATAGCTGCTACCTACCCCCAAGCCTTACTCTACAAGAAGCCACGAATGTTCTAGAAGAAATAGCAGATGACGCTGTCGGAAGACACCCAATAGTTATCGCGGGTGACTTCAATGCATGGTCAACTGACTGGGGATGCCCAAGATCAAATTCGAGAGGTCAAGCACTTCTGGAGGCGTTTGCGATCTTAGATATCGTCACGCTGAACTCTGGACAGCAAAACACATTTGAAAGAGCTGGGATGGGTTCCATAATTGACCTTACTTTTGTGAGTAGCAGCCTATTGCCAAAAACTGCCTGGCAAGTAAGCGAACACTACACTGGAAGCGATCATCACGCAATCATATTCAGCACGGGAGACTCCGTCATAAGAAGGGTGTGCAAAAACCAGAGGAGATACAAAGAAAGCACTCTGGATACCGGCGTTCTAGAGGTCATGCTCGCAGGTATGTCTGCAACTGGCTATGCTAGAGACAAGGCCTCGCAAGTGATGAAGACCGTAATAAGAGCATGCGACGCCGCGATGGTTAGAAAAGGTAGAGGCAACAATCGCCCGGCGCCAGTCTACTGGTGGACTGATGAAATTTCAAGCCTAAGAAGGTGCTGCATAAGAGCGAGACGTACATACTATCGCTCGAGAGGCACAGATGAATTTCTACCAAACCAGTGGCGTTTCAAAGCCGCAAGAACCCAACTTAGAAAGGCAATAAAAATGAGTAAATCCCATTGTTTCAACCAAATCTGCAACGACGCTGAACAGCAGCCCTGGGGCTTTGCATATAAGCTCGTTATGAAGAAGCTCTCTTCGTTTAGGCAACCAACACCTACGTGTCCCATACTGTTGAGGAACATAGTCCACACACTATTTCCACAACAACCCGACACGCCAGCACTAAACAGAGAAGTTGAAGCAGAGTTACAAAATTTTCAAAATGTAACCAATGAGGAGCTCCTAAAAATAGCCAAAGAAGTTGAAGACAATAAAGCCCCCGGACCTGACGGAGTCCCAAATAAGGTGCTCAAGATTGCGATAGAGCAGAAAATAGAGGTTTTCGTTGACCTCTACAACACATGCCTAAAAGATGGCGTCTTCCCACCAATGTGGAAGCGACAAAGACTTGTGTTGATCCCGAAGAATACTAGTTCCATAGAGGATCCATCGGCCTATCGTCCACTTTGTATGCTCGATACTGCCGGCAAAATCCTAGAACGATTGATAAGCAATAGACTGGGTGCGTCAATAGAAGATGCCGGAGATCTTTCCAACCAACAGTATGGTTTCCGCAAAGCTCGGTCCACAATAGATGCAATTGGAGCGGTGAAAAAAATTGCACTCCAGGCAATCTCAGGAACTCGGTGGTTGTACGGTGACAAAGAGTACTGTCTAGTTACAACACTCGACATAAAAAACGCATTCAATTCTGCGAATTGGACCAGAATACTGGAAGCTCTTGCGCGCTTTAGCGTTCCCTTCTACCTTCGTAGAATCATTCGAGATTACCTCGAGGATAGAATTCTCTACTACGAAACAGAAGGGGGTACTGAAAAGTATAAAGTTACTGGCGGAGTCCCACAAGGATCAGTGTTGGGTCCAGTCCTATGGAACATAATGTATGACGGAGTACTACGTCTACAGCTGCCAGAGAGGGCTCATATTATCGGGTTCGCAGATGATATTGCCCTCATAGTAGTAGCAAAGCATTTGCACGAAGTTGAAGACAAGTGCAACCAAGCGGTTATAGCAGTGCGGCAGTGGCTGAATACAGCGGGTCTCAGTTTGGCCGAGCACAAAACCGAGGCAGTGCTAATAAGCAGCCGAAAAGTCGTTGAGACCGCTAGAATATCGGTTGGTGAACATACAATTGTATCGAAACCATTCGTTAAATACCTTGGCGTTATGATAGATCATAGGCTTAACTTTAAGCAGCATCTTTTATACGCAAGTGGAAAAGCGGGAAGCGCAGCTGCAGCGCTAACAAGAATTTTGTCGAATACCAGAGGTCCTAGACAAACCCGTAGAAAGATCATAGTCACTGTCGTCAGATCAATACTTTTGTACGCAGCCCCCATATGGGCCGAGGCAACCAGATTCAGCTCCTACTTACGAAGCATGGAATCGGTGTATCGTATCTGTGCACTTAGAGTATGTAGTGCGTTTCGAACTGTCTCCTCGGATGCAGCGCTGGTTATTGCGGGTTCTCCCCCTATAGACCTTCTGGTGAACGAGAACGTGACATACGATTCGCTTCCACTCGAATTGCCTAAATCCTCCAAACGTAGGATAGCGCGAGACCGCAGTGTAGCAGTGTGGCAGACGCGCTGGGAGGCATCACAGAACGGACGATGGACGCACCGCCTAATTCCAAATTTGGAACCGTGGCTTAACAGGCGTCATGGTGAGGTAGATTACTACCTCACCCAAATACTAACTGGTCATGGGTGCTTTAAGTCGTACCTTCATAGATTCAAGCACGACGAAAATCCGTTTTGCAGTTTCTGTGCTGGAAGTGTTATTGAAGACGCCGAACATGTCTTCTTCGTCTGTCCGAAATTTAACGCCGAAAGACTAGAGTTAAGCAATAACCTAGGGAGGTCACCAACAGTGGAAACTCTCGTGGGCATTATGCTTAACTCTGAAGAAAACTGGATCTCAGTAGGCAATATGGCATGCGCCATAACCAAAGAACTGCGTCGTGTAGAAAGACTGCGCAGATCAACTGCAGACTCTATGCTATAGACAAAGTTGGTAGGCCGCACCGTGCAGATTTGCTGAAGATCAGAGGTTAGGGGGTGATGAAGCCCTGCGCTCATCTTGGAAGGTATTGCAGTCGATTGTACCTTGCGTCTTCGTCTAGGGATTCATATGCCCGAAGTGATGCCATTCCAAGAAAAGGCCGCTGTCGATAGCACCGTCAGCGTCTTCGTCAAGGGACCATTTCCCGAAGCGGCCTTCCCCCGAAATCCCCTCTCCAAGAAGAGACCGCAGTCGTTAGCACCGTCAGCGTCTTCGGCTAGGGACCATTTCCCGAGGCGGTCTCCATCTGATGCATCATCATCACGATGAGCCTACAACGCGTCATTGCATATTAAGCACAGCACATCATCGCTTTGGAATATAAACAAGCATGATCTGCAAAACGTTTCTTTGTTACGAAGAAGCGTAGAATCGTAGATGAGTAAACATACTCAATCCTGCCCTACGAAGTAATGCCTCGATTGGTGGTTCCGTAGGGTCTTGCAGGAGGAGGGAAAAGTAAGGAGTGGTTTAGTCAGTATACCATACCAGGGACTCTGACACTATTTGGAAGTACGGGCTTCCATTTGTCTATAAAAGATTCCCTCCTGTCGTCTTTAACAAAAAAAAAAAAAAAAAAAAAACACACACACACACACACACACACACACACACACACACACACACACACACACACACTCATTTGAAAGAGCTGGAATGGGTTCCATAATTGACCTTACTTTTGTGAGTAGCAGCCTATTGCCAAAAACTGCCTGGCAAGTAAGCGAACACTACACTGGAAGCGATCATCACGCAATCCTATTCAGCACGGGAGACTCCGTCATAAGAAGGGTGTGCAAAAACCAGAGGAGATACAAAGAAAGCACTCTGGATACCGGCGTTCTAGAGGTCATGCTCGCAGGTATGTCTGCAACTGGCTATGCTAGAGACAAGGCCTCGCAAGTGATGAAGACCGTAATAAGAGCATGCGACGCCGCGATGGTTAGAAAAGGTAGAGGCAACAATCACCCGGCGCCAGTCTACTGGTGGACTGATGAAATTTCAAGCCTAAGAAGGTGCTGCATAAGAGCGAGACGTACATACTATCGCTCGAGAGGCACAGATGAATTTCTACCAAACCAGTGGCGTTTCAAAGCCGCAAGAACCCAACTTAGAAAGGCAATAAAAATGAGCAAATCCCATTGTTTCAACCAAATCTGCAACGACGCTGAACAGCAGCCCTGGGGCTTTGCATATAAGCTCGTTATGAAGAAGCTCTCTTCGTTTAGGCAACCAACACCTACGTGTCCCATACTGTTGAGGAACATAGTCCACACACTATTTCCACAACAACCCGACACGCCAGCACTAAACAGAGAAGTTGAAGCAGAGTTACAAAATTTTCAAAATGTAACCAATGAGGAGCTCCTAAAAATAGCCAAAGAAGTTGAAGACAATAAAGCCCCCGGACCTGACGGAGTCCCAAATAAGGTGCTCAAGATTGCGATAGAGCAGAAAATAGAGGTTTTCGTTGACCTCTACAACACATGCCTAAAAGATGGCGTCTTCCCACCAATGTGGAAGCGACAAAGACTTGTGTTGATCCCGAAGAATACTAGTTCCATAGAGGATCCATCGGCCTATCGTCCACTTTGTATGCTCGATACTGCCGGCAAAATCCTAGAACGATTGATAAGCAATAGACTGGGTGCGTCAATAGAAGATGCCGGAGATCTTTCCAACCAACAGTATGGTTTCCGCAAAGCTCGGTCCACAATAGATGCGATTGGAGCGGTGAAAAAAATTGCACTCCAGGCAATCTCAGGAACTCGGTGGTTGTACGGTGACAAAGAGTACTGTCTAGTTACAACACTCGACATAAAAAACGCATTCAATTCTGCGAATTGGACCAGAATACTGGAAGCTCTTGCGCGCTTTAGCGTTCCCTTCTACCTTCGTAGAATCATTCGAGATTACCTCGAGGATAGAATTCTCTACTACGAAACAGAAGGGGGTACTGAAAAGTATAAAGTTACTGGCGGAGTCCCACAAGGATCAGTGTTGGGTCCAGTCCTATGGAACATAATGTATGACGGAGTACTACGTCTACAGCTGCCAGAGAGGGCTCATATTATCGGGTTCGCAGATGATATTGCCCTCATAGTAGTAGCAAAGCATTTGCACGAAGTTGAAGACAAGTGCAACCAAGCGGTTATAACAGTGCGGCAGTGGCTGAATACAGCGGGTCTCAGTTTGGCCGAGCACAAAACCGAGGCAGTGCTAATAAGCAGCCGAAAAGTCGTTGAGACCGCTAGAATATCGGTTGGTGAACATACAATTGTATCGAAACCATTCGTTAAATACCTTGGCGTTATGATAGATCATAGGCTTAACTTTAAGCAGCATCTTTTATACGCAAGTGGAAAAGCGGGAAGCGCAGCTGCAGCGCTAACAAGAATTTTGTCGAATACCAGAGGTCCTAGACAAACCCGTAGAAAGATCATAGTCACTGTCGTCAGATCAATACTTTTGTACGCAGCCCCCATATGGGCCGAGGCAACCAGATTCAGCTCCTACTTACGAAGCATGGAATCGGTGTATCGTATCTGTGCACTTAGAGTATGTAGTGCGTTTCGAACTGTCTCCTCGGATGCAGCGCTGGTTATTGCGGGTTCTCCCCCTATAGACCTTCTGGTGAACGAGAACGTGACATACGATTCGCTTCCACTCGAATTGCCTAAATCCTCCAAACGTAGGATAGCGCGAGACCGCAGTGTAGCAGTGTGGCAGACGCGCTGGGAGGCATCACAGAACGGACGATGGACGCACCGCCTAATTCCAAATTTGGAACCGTGGCTTAACAGGCGTCATGGTGAGGTAGATTACTACCTCACCCAAATACTAACTGGTCATGGGTGCTTTAAGTCGTACCTTCATAGATTCAAGCACGACGAAAATCCGTTTTGCAGTTTCTGTGCTGGAAGTGTTATTGAAGACGCCGAACATGTCTTCTTCGTCTGTCCGAAATTTAACGCCGAAAGACTAGAGCTAAGCAATAACCTAGGGAGGTCACCAACAGTGGAAACTCTCGTGGGCATTATGCTTAACTCTGAAGAAAACTGGATCTCAGTAGGCAATATGGCATGCGCCATAACCAAAGAACTGCGTCGTGTAGAAAGACTGCGCAGATCAACTGCAGACTCTATGCTATAGACAAAGTTGGTAGGCCGCACCGTGCAGATTTGCTGAAGATCAGAGGTTAGGGGGTGATGAAGCCCTGCGCTCATCTTGGAAGGTATTGCAGTCGATTGTACCTTGCGTCTTCGTCTAGGGATTCATATGCCCGAAGTGATGCCATTCCAAGAAAAGGCCGCTGTCGATAGCACCGTCAGCGTCTTCGTCAAGGGACCATTTCCCGAAGCGGCCTCCCCCCGAAATCCCCTCTCCAAGAAGAGACCGCAGTCGTTAGCACCGTCAGCGTCTTCGGCTAGGGACCATTTCCCGAGGCGGTCTCCACCTGATGCATCATCATCACGATGAGCCTACAACGCGTCATTGCATATTAAGCACAGCACATCATCGCTTTGGAATATAAACAAGCATGATCTGCAAAACGTTTCTTTGTTAAGAAGAAGCGTAGAATCGTAGATGAGTAAACATACTCAATCCTGCCCTACGAAGTAATGCCTCGATTGGTGGTTCCGTAGGGTCTTGCAGGAGGAGAGAAAAGTAAGGAGTGGTTTAGTCAGTATACCATATCAGGGACTCTGACACTATTTGGAAGTACGGGCTTCCATTTGTCTATAAAAGATTCCCTCCTGTCGTCTTTAACAAAAAAAAAAAAAAAAAAAAAAAAAAAAAAACACACACACACACACACACACACACTATCCGCAAGGGGGGATCAGTTCTCAGAACAATCCTTCGGGCTTTACGAACCCGCGGACCCTAGTTAACACAAAATCCAGGCGCGTCTGACTCAGAATGAGCGGCTCCCTGGTCTGCGTCTGTACCGTAACGGTCGGCAGTTTTAATACCTGTCCGTAGGTATAAAAGGATAGGGGAAGGTCACCCTGAGAAAAAAAAACCATTGAGTAGAATGTCGGCTAAAAACATAAATACTCCAGGTGGTAACCACAGTAGTGGAAATCCACCCGTGGGAACTCCCACGGTCGGGGCAAAGATTCTGGAGGCCCCAACCAACATTCCATCCAACACTCTTTTTAAGAGAGCATCGGCGGCTGTAGGGAGTGAGCAAGCGGGCTCCCAGTCGTCGTCATCAAATTACCGCAATGCTACGGTGGTGGCTAACTTGGCTGCCGTAGCAGATAATGCTACAAGCAATAACGAAAGAGGTAGTACTCCCGGTTCCTCATATAGCTGGGAGACTCAGAACCCCTTCAAGGGTACTCCAAGGGTTGCGCGTTCTCCCCAGAAAGCGGCCGATAGAGCACATGAGCGTACACGCTCATCACCACCAGCTCTATCAACGCCACCAGCAAACTACGAGCAAGAAACGTCGGAAAATGATGTTCTTTCCGTCAAAATCCGGAAGCTCGTGGAAATGATGGCCCCCCCTCGACGAAGCATCCACCAGCCTATAAGAGACCTCGTGGACGAAATTGCAGCATTGCACCAGAAGGCATGCAAAGAGCGGCACCAACAAGATGCCGCCAAAGCAAAACCATCGCAACCACGACAAAGGCAGAGTGTGGAGACTCAAACAGAGTCCACAATGCTTCCTACGTCAGGAACTAGCTCTACCAAGAGAGCAAGGGGAGAACAACGTGACCCCCAATCGCCGACACCATCCGCCAAGAAGAGGAAGCATAAAACGTCTCTTCAAGGTCAAGGTACGGTTCAGATTGCTGGGGACAAAATCCTCCAGGCCCATTCGAAGGCCAGCGTGAGTGAGCATAAAAAGGAGAACCCACCACGTGAGGAAGCGGTGAAACGGGGTGCAGTTGACAAAGCTAGCCAGAAGCAACTGCCGAAAGCAACTGAAAAGATTGCTACCCCACACGAGAGCACTGTCCAGAACCGGAAGTGGACAAAAGTTCGAAAAAAACGAAGGAAAGTGAGGAGGCCACCGCGAAAGGACGCCATCGTAATAAAAACGACAGGCGCAGCTTCCTATGCGGATATCCTCAGACAGGTGAAGGCTGAACCCCAATTAAAAGAGCTAAGCCAAAATGTCTGCGGCGTAAGGAAAACGGCCAAGGGAGAGCTCCTACTTCTCCTGGAGAAAACCTCGGACCCTGCCTCCGGAAAGTTCCAAAACGCAGTACAAACGGTACTCGGAACTAATGCCGAAGTCAAAATCCTCACCGAAGTTATCCAAATAGAGATAAAAGATATCGATGAGGTCACAACGAAAGAGGAAGTGCTTGAGGCACTAAAACACCAATTTGCTGAATTGAAGGTGTCACCATCCAACATACTCAGCCTACGCAGAGCATATGGAGGCACCCAAACAGCAACAATTAGTTTGCCACCCGAAAGCGCCTCAAAGCTGACTAAAGCAGGCAAAATTAGAATAGGATGGGTTGTGTGCCGCATAAGGCCTAAAATACAACCCATGAGATGCTTTAAATGCATGGACTTCGGCCATGCTGCATCAAAGTGCAAGAGCGAAGAAGACTGCTCAAAGTCCTGCTTTAGGTGTGGCAGCTTGGGCCATCGAGCCAAAGCATGCGAAAACGCAGCAATATGCAGACTCTGCGTAAGACATAAGAAGTCTGACACAAAGCACGCGACAACGAGCATCAAATGTCCGTTTTACCAGAAGGCTTTGCGAGAGACTAAAGCACGATAAGGTTTTATCAGCTTAATCTCAACCACTGCGAAGTTGCACATGATCTCTTGAAGCAAAACGTACGGGATGTAAACGCCGATGTTGCCATCCTCAGCGAACCCTATCGTACTAGGAACTCCGGTGACCAGATCAGTGATAGATCTGGGAAAACATCCATATGGTACTGTGGCCAACGACAGCAGCAAATTAGAGACACAAAATCTATGAACTACTTCGTGAGGGCTAGACTGGGTGGACTCTATGTCTATAGCTGCTACCTACCCCCAAGCCTTACTCTACAAGAAGCCACGAATGTTCTAGAAGAAATAGCAGATGACGCTGTCGGAAGACACCCAATAGTTATCGCGGGTGACTTCAATGCATGGTCAACTGACTGGGGATGCCCAAGATCAAATTCGAGAGGTCAAGCACTTCTGGAGGCGTTTGCGATCTTAGATATCGTCACGCTGAACTCTGGACAGCAAAACACATTTGAAAGAGCTGGAATGGGTTCCATAATTGACCTTACTTTTGTGAGTAGCAGCCTATTGCCAAAAACTGCCTGGCAAGTAAGCGAACACTACACTGGAAGCGATCATCACGCAATCCTATTCAGCACGGGAGACTCCGTCATAAGAAGGGTGTGCAAAAACCAGAGGAGATACAAAGAAAGCACTCTGGATACCGGCGTTCTAGAGGTCATGCTCGCAGGTATGTCTGCAACTGGCTATGCTAGAGACAAGGCCTCGCAAGTGATGAAGACCGTAATAAGAGCATGCGACGCCGCGATGGTTAGAAAAGGTAGAGGCAACAATCACCCGGCGCCAGTCTACTGGTGGACTGATGAAATTTCAAGCCTGCGAAGGTGCTGCATAAGAGCGAGACGTACATACTATCGCTCGAGAGGCACAGATGAATTTCTACCAAACCAGTGGCGTTTCAAAGCCGCAAGAACCCAACTTAGAAAGGCAATAAAAATGAGCAAATCCCATTGTTTCAACCAAATCTGCAACGACGCTGAACAGCAGCCCTGGGGCTTTGCATATAAGCTCGTTATGAAGAAGCTCTCTTCGTTTAGGCAACCAACACCTACGTGTCCCATACTGTTGAGGAACATAGTCCACACACTATTTCCACAACAACCCGACACGCCAGCACTAAACAGAGAAGTTGAAGCAGAGTTACAAAATTTTCAAAATGTAACCAATGAGGAGCTCCTAAAAATAGCCAAAGAAGTTGAAGACAATAAAGCCCCCGGACCTGACGGAGTCCCAAATAAGGTGCTCAAGATTGCGATAGAGCAGAAAATAGAGGTTTTCGTTGACCTCTACAACACATGCCTAAAAGATGGCGTCTTCCCACCAATGTGGAAGCGACAAAGACTTGTGTTGATCCCGAAGAATACTAGTTCCATAGAGGATCCATCGGCCTATCGTCCACTTTGTATGCTCGATACTGCCGGCAAAATCCTAGAACGATTGATAAGCAATAGACTGGGTGCGTCAATAGAAGATGCCGGAGATCTTTCCAACCAACAGTATGGTTTCCGCAAAGCTCGGTCCACAATAGATGCGATTGGAGCGGTGAAAAAAATTGCACTCCAGGCAATCTCAGGAACTCGGTGGTTGTACGGTGACAAAGAGTACTGTCTAGTTACAACACTCGACATAAAAAACGCATTCAATTCTGCGAATTGGACCAGAATACTGGAAGCTCTTGCGCGCTTTAGCGTTCCCTTCTACCTTCGTAGAATCATTCGAGATTACCTCGAGGATAGAATTCTCTACTACGAAACAGAAGGGGGTACTGAAAAGTATAAAGTTACTGGCGGAGTCCCACAAGGATCAGTGTTGGGTCCAGTCCTATGGAACATAATGTATGACGGAGTACTACGTCTACAGCTGCCAGAGAGGGCTCATATTATCGGGTTCGCAGATGATATTGCCCTCATAGTAGTAGCAAAGCATTTGCACGAAGTTGAAGACAAGTGCAACCAAGCGGTTATAGCAGTGCGGCAGTGGCTGAATACAGCGGGTCTCAGTTTGGCCGAGCACAAAACCGAGGCAGTGCTAATAAGCAGCCGAAAAGTCGTTGAGACCGCTAGAATATCGGTTGGTGAACATACAATAGTATCGAAACCATTCGTTAAATACCTTGGCGTTATGATAGATCATAGGCTTAACTTTAAGCAGCATCTTTTATACGCAAGTGGAAAAGCGGGAAGCGCAGCTGCAGCGCTAACAAGAATTTTGTCGAATACCAGAGGTCCTAGACAAACCCGTAGAAAGATCATAGTCACTGTCGTCAGATCAATACTTTTGTACGCAGCCCCCATATGGGCCGAGGCAACCAGATTCAGCTCCTACTTACGAAGCATGGAATCGGTGTATCGTATCTGTGCACTTAGAGTATGTAGTGCGTTTCGAACTGTCTCCTCGGATGCAGCGCTGGTTATTGCGGGTTCTCCCCCTATAGACCTTCTGGTGAACGAGAACGTGACATACGATTCGCTTCCACTCGAATTGCCTAAATCCTCCAAACGTAGGATAGCGCGAGACCGCAGTGTAGCAGTGTGGCAGACGCGCTGGGAGGCATCACAGAACGGACGATGGACGCACCGCCTAATTCCAAATTTGGAACCGTGGCTTAACAGGCGTCATGGTGAGGTAGATTACTACCTCACCCAAATACTAACTGGTCATGGGTGCTTTAAGTCGTACCTTCATAGATTCAAGCACGACGAAAATCCGTTTTGCAGTTTCTGTGCTGGAAGTGTTATTGAAGACGCCGAACATGTCTTCTTCGTCTGTCCGAAATTTAACGCCGAAAGACTAGAGCTAAGCAATAACCTAGGAAGGTCACCAACAGTGGAAACTCTCGTGGGCATTATGCTTAACTCTGAAGAAAACTGGATCTCAGTAGGCAATATGGCATGCGCCATAACCAAAGAACTGCGTCGTGTAGAAAGACTGCGCAGATCAACTGCAGACTCTATGCTATAGACAAAGTTGGTAGGCCGCACCGTGCAGATTTGCTGAAGATCAGAGGTTAGGGGGTGATGAAGCCCTGCGCTCATCTTGGAAGGTATTGCAGTCGATTGTACCTTGCGTCTTCGTCTAGGGATTCATATGCCCGAAGTGATGCCATTCCAAGAAAAGGCCGCTGTCGATAGCACCGTCAGCGTCTTCGTCAAGGGACCATTTCCCGAAGCGGCCTCCCCCCGAAATCCCCTCTCCAAGAAGAGACCGCAGTCGTTAGCACCGTCAGCGTCTTCGGCTAGGGACCATTTCCCGAGGCGGTCTCCACCTGATGCATCATCATCACGATGAGCCTACAACGCGTCATTGCATATTAAGCACAGCACATCATCGCTTTGGAATATAAACAAGCATGATCTGCAAAACGTTTCTTTGTTAAGAAGAAGCGTAGAATCGTAGATGAGTAAACATACTCAATCCTGCCCTACGAAGTAATGCCTCGATTGGTGGTTCCGTAGGGTCTTGCAGGAGGAGAGAAAAGTAAGGAGTGGTTTAGTCAGTATACCATATCAGGGACTCTGACACTATTTGGAAGTACGGGCTTCCATTTGTCTATAAAAGATTCCCTCCTGTCGTCTTTAACAAAAAAAAAAAAAAAAAAAAAAAAAAAAACACACACACACACACACACACACACACACACACACACACACACACACACACACACACACACACACACCTACAACGCGTCATTGCATATTAAGCACAGCACATCATCGCTTTGGAATATAAACAAGCATGATCTGCAAAACGTTTCTTTGTTAAGAAGAAGCGTAGAATCGTAGATGAGTAAACATACTCAATCCTGCCCTACGAAGTAATGCCTCGATTGGTGGTTCCGTAGGGTCTTGCAGGAGGAGAGAAAAGTAAGGAGTGGTTTAGTCAGTATACCATATCAGGGACTCTGACACTATTTGGAAGTACGGGCTTCCATTTGTCTATAAAAGATTCCCTCCTGTCGTCTTTAACAAAAAAAAAAAAAAAAAACACACACACACACACACACACACACACACACACACACACACACACACACACACACACACACACACACACACCGCTACTAGTTGAACTACAACAAAATTAAACCACATATTTTCACTTATACATGCATACTACATTGCAATGACTACTAGACTACAAAGAAGCAAATGCATGTCATGAAAATTAAAACCAAGCAAAAAAGTGATGCCATTCAAAATGAAAGAAAAACCTACTGAAACAGAAAACAAAAAAAGTAATAAAAAAAAACCGTTCTAGCATGCTCAAAACACGAGCGCCCTGCAGTCGTATAATAAGTCTAGTTTTTTGATGGAGAGGGCTCATACTTACACACAACCCCGCCCCCAAACATACACATACACAATTTACTTGCTCAGTGGCCTGCGTACACATGCTCGGTAATCCTGCAAAATCACAGCTATGCATTGTTTTTGTTTTTGTCGTATTTAGTTGTTGTTGCACTTGCAACTGTTTCTATGTTATGCCACTGGTGCCCAGCAAGTAGCTCAGTTGGCTCAATTGTCTTAGTTTTGGAGAGAAAGAAGACCTATTCTCTCTGTAACATCAAATTTCACAGACACATGAACAAATAACAAAAATACAGGCCACTCTTGATGAATCTGACGGTTGATAACGTTGCAAGCTTTGACTCAAATATTAATTTTTGTGAACATTACTGTGTTAACTGTGTGATGAGCTTATTTCGAGGTAGTTGTTGAGGCGAATGTTTTCAGTTTTCAAAGGACTTGGGCAAATCCTTGAGCGGTTTGCAGTTAGATGCCTTTGCATGCTTAAAAAGCAGCAAAGGGAATGATGCATAGGTGTGTTTGAGTGTATGTGTTGTGTATTATAAATCGATTTAATACACCAACACATATGCACGCTTACATCTCCGTACATACCTGAAATCATGGAAATTTTTCGATTTTCCAAGCAGTTAGTTTTCATTCTTTCGCACAATTTTTACTCGGCTCAAAAGGATTCGCTTCCAAATAGTTGGAAAAACTGGAAAATTTACAGTAAAAAATCAAATTTATGTCACTTTTTGGAATCTTTTTAATCTCTTGCAGCTTTTCTGTACCTGGGCGTCTTTTATTTTAAAACAACTCTTAGAATTGCTAAATATTTAAATTTATTCAGTTTAATGAATGTAATTCACTTCATTTATTCATTTAATTCGTTGTGAATCAAATGAATCAATCATGAATTAATCATGAATCAATCAATCAAACCAATTGATGCTCATTTAATTGATCGAATTCCATTTCAGTTTTCCATGTCATTCATAAACTGAATGCATCGTTTATTTGATCATTGATGCATTGATTTGTGGTGCTCTCACAAGACACACAATCACACACATAAAAAATGCACTTACACTTTATACACTTGTTTTTAAATATAAAAAATATAAAATTTTGTTCAAAGAAAATAAAAACATATATTGTTACAAAAATATAAAATAATCTGTGAACCACCACAGATTCATATGATTCATTTAGTTGATTGGATTGAATCAATTTCATTCATTTAATTATTTTTATAATTGAAATTAAATTTATTTAATTCATTTCATTAATTTCGTCAATTTGATTCATGTGATTCACTTGGTTCATATTGCTCATTTGAATCATTTGGTTAATTTGGTTCATAGATTATGAGTCACTAGCTCATTTAGTTAATAGAGTTTTTTAATTTGGTTCACTTCACGCCTTTGTTTAATATGATTCCTGTATTTCACATTACTCATTTTCTTCACTTGACTCTTATGATTCATTTAACTCGGTTTTTTCAATTGACTCATTTGATTCGTTGATTAATATTACTAATTAAACTCATGTATTTGATGGAACTTTTACTGATTCAATTCACTTAATTCGTTTGATTCGTTTGATTTTATTTTTCATTTGATTTATTTCATGCCTTTGATTCATTAGGTTCATATGATTTATTCGAAGGAATAAATTTTATGAATTATGAATTTGGTTGATTTGACCCAAATGATTCAATTGGTTAAATTTTTTCATTTCACTTCATTCCCATTATTTATTTGAATGTAAAATAAAATATCTGGAAGTGAAATCAAAATTAATCTGAGAAAGATTAAGAATGAGTCTGAGAGTGCAATCAAAAATAAATCTGAAAGTGCGAATACCTAAAATACTCATTTTGTAAGTGAAATAAAAATTCATCCGAGAGTGAAAAAAAATAAATCTCAGAATGGAATAAAAATTAATCTAAGGGTGAATTATAAATTAAATTGAATTGAAGTTGAATTGAAATTGAATTGAAATTGAATTGAAATTGAATTGAAATTGAATTGAAATTGAATTGAAATTGAATTGGAATTGAAATTGAATTGAAATTGAATTGAAATTGAATTGAAATTGAATTGAAATTGAATTGAAATTGAATTGAAATTGAATTGAAATTGAATTGAAATTGAATTGAAATTGAATTGAAATTGAATTGAAATTGAATTGAAATTGAATTGAAATTGAATTGAAATTGAATTGAAATTGAATTGAAATTGAATTGAAATTGAATTGAAATTGAATTGAAATTGAATTGAAATTGAATTGAAATTGAATTGAAATTGAATTGAAATTGAATTGAAATTGAATTGAAATTGAATTGAAATTGAATTGAAATTGAATTGAAATTGAATTGAAATTGAATTGAAATTGAATTGAAATTGAATTGAAATTGAATTGAAATTGAATTGAAATTGAATTGAAATTGAATTGAAATTGAATTGAAATTGAATTGAAATTGAATTGAAATTGAATTGAAATTGAATTGAAATTGAATTGAAATTGAATTGAAATTGAATTGAAATTGAATTGAAATTGAATTGAAATTGAATTGAAATTGAATTGAAATTGAATTGAAATTGAATTGAAATTGAATTGAAATTGAATTGAAATTGAATTGAAATTGAATTGAAATTGAATTGAAATTGAATTGAAATTGAATTGAAATTGAATTGAAATTGAATTGAAATTGAATTGAAATTGAATTGAAATTGAATTGAAATTGAATTGAAATTGAAATTGAAATTGAAATTGAAACTGTTGAAATTGAAATTGAAATTGAAATTGAATGAAATTGAAATTGAAATTGAAATTGAAATTGAAATTGAAATTGAAACTGAAATTGAAATTGAAATTGAAATTGAAATTGGTATTGAATATAGAAACGATTTTAGTTAGATTGGAAACTCATTTAATAAAATTTTTTTTAAGGGGACATATAGGTTACAAATTTTAAAAAACAAATTTTTTTTCATAGAAGGAATTTTTTGTATTCTTTAAATGTTAATAAATATATGTGCAAAGTTTGAAAACGATATCTTTTTTTCCTTCTATGAAAACAAATTCCCGAAAAAAATTTTTTTTTAAATTTGTAACCTATATGTCCCCTTAAGCTTTGGGAATTTTGTAATTTTTTAAGTAACTTAGTTGTATAGAAGTGCTGTCATATTCCTTCTTTATTTACATATTTATTAATAAAAAACTTCTGAATATCATGCTTATATATCTCTTTTTCTGTTCTTTCATTGCAGGTGAGTTACAACACTTGTTATTTCTTTTTACTTGACAGTGCGTTTCGCAGAACTCAGTCCTAAGCTGCGTGTAGCTGGTTTTGATATCGAGCCAATTAACAAGGTTTTTATACAGACATTAAAACAAACTCAGTTGAGCTTGTTTCATGGAAATAAGGTTTGCCCCTCCCCCTACCTATTGCAGCGTATCAAGTTTTCCAAACTCGGCCGCCGCTGCCAACGTCGTAGTTTTACGTGGAAAACCTCAAAGTTTTTCTACGCTTCCGCAGACGTTTTAGTTTTCCAGTGCTTACAATTTAAATTTCAACCTTGTGCCAAATAAATACAAGCTTGAAAAACTTGAAACACGTTGGAAATTTAAAACTTTTTTAAATTTTTCAGCGGTTTTTGTTTTAGATTTTACTTGTTTTCTTGAACGACTGAGCATTTCCTGTGTTTTTTTTTTATACGTTATAAAAATAATGGTTATTTTTGTTGTTATTGTTGCAATTAGTCATTTACTGCTTAATAATGTTGAGTCAGCTATTTAAATGCATTTTTATCAACAGCTGATTTTTTTCCCAGTTTTAACGGTGTATTTTTTTAATTAATAAGGTGCTGAGAAATTATGTTGCGCATTTGAAATGCGACTTAATTAAGTCGCCGTTGTTGTTGTTGTTGTTGTTATTGTTGTTGTTGTTGCTGCTGTAAATAATTTTGTCCAAGTTGCAATAATTAACTAGTTACAACGGAAATGAGTTGCCATGCTTTGAAAACTATTTTAATTAAATCTCTGTCGCAACGGAAATGTGCACTAATACACACTCACCAAGATACATAAGCACAGTATTCATTTGTTGTAGATCAGGGGTGCCCAAAACTTTCTTATGGAAGTGCAAAAACTAATACATATAAAATCCTACAAACTTTCGTAAACGAAAGCATACTACATTATACAACAACAAAATCTACGTAGAAGATCACTGTCACCAAAATGTACCAACAAAGCATACGAAAGTGTTGTTGCTTGCACTTCGGTATAAGCAACGAAAAAAGATCAAAAACAAAAACGACAAATTTGTTTGTGTATTTTGTATTGCTTAGTGCGGAGTGCTGTGTGTGTATATTAGAATACACAGCCTATGCCTAAGTGCTTTTACAAAAACAAATGTGCACCAAGTGCATAGGGCTTGGGCACCTCTGTTGTAGATAGTTAGCTTGTCTATTTTTATTATTTTAGTGATTGTTGTAGTTGAAAGTTTTTATTTTTCTTTTGCTGTAAATATTCATAAAAACATGTTTTCATTTTATTTACCTGCATTTGTTTACTTGCCCTTTTGTTGTAAATTTTTTAGTTACACCAGTTTTTTTCGACACAGGTTGACACGTTTGTCAAACATGAGTTAGCCATGTCCATGGGCGTTGCCAGACTTTTCTATAGGGTGGGACTCGATCCCAAAGTCCTGGAGTATACATATAAGCAATGTGTTAATTTATGGCACTAATAGGCGATTATGTGTTGCCGCCCATTATCGTTGTAAAATTCAAACAAAAGAATGTGTAAATGGTGAATCCAAAAAGCTTTCATTCATTCACTTTTTCACATGCACATTCGTGTACACATTTATATATCTGAAAATATAGCCAAAAATATTCTTCCTTATTTATGGATTGAAAATTAAATCCTACTAAAGTAAAACCAAAGTTTTATTGAATGAAATGAGTTATTTTTTTAATTGAAGTACTTTAATAAAATTATGATATGATACAGTTCAGGGTTCACCAAAAAGTAAATCACATAAAGTTACAACGGAGATACCACAATAAAAAAAATGGAATAAAAATTTTAGTTTGGGTTTGGGGTCCGCTGCGCCTCCCCCTTCCCCCTCTGCCCATGGCCATGTCTATCGGCTAATGTCAATATCTCGCTTAGTTTTATAACTCTCACAAATGTCCCTCTCGTATTTACTTTTCTCAAAAAAAAAATGTACACCCCCTGAGTCATATCATGACTTAAATATTTATGCTTTGAGCTTGTATCTTTAAAATTGGCTCTATTATTATTTATTTTATTTATTTGAGCTTGCTTACTGCTCTTACTTTTGTAAAAAGGAAAATTTCCTAAATTGTTGCTAGATGTTGAAACCGCGGTAGAGCAAGTGATACTTGTTTGGTTCCCATGTATGAGGTGCTGTTTTTTTTTTATCTTTGAACATAGGATTTCAGGTGTAATACCTATTCAGTCAAATCTGCCTTGGTTCGAAAGTGGGGTTGATATACTAATTGAAAGATAGAGCCAATATTGACGAGTTTTCAATTGATTAGAAATGAGAATAGAAATACAAAAAGCTTAAAACGTATGATCATGACCTGGCTAGGGTTCGAACCCGGAAAGCCTCTGGTGCCTCTGAGGTGGCAGCCTCTGGTGTATTGTGAGCAGTATTTAAAATTGGATGAGGCAAAGTCATACTACTTTCCGTAGTTTCAAATACACATGTTTCTACATTTTCATTTTCATGCCTCACTAAACTTTTCGCTAACCCCTATAAAATTAAAAAATTGTGAAAATAAAGGAAGTAAATAGAGGAAAATAAAAAAATAAAAAATTAAATGATAAAAAAAAAAATAAAAAACAAAATAAAAAAAAAAAATAAAAAAAATTAATATATAAAAAAAGGAAAAATTAAAATAAAAAAAAAAATTAAAAATTAAAATATAAGAAAAATTAAAAAAAAAAATAAAATAAAAAAATTTAAAAACAAAAAATAAAAAAAAAAAATATGTATAAATAACTTAAAACAAATTTAAAACCAAAAAATATTGAAAACAAATTTAAGCTTTAGGCCAAGTATGTTGACAACAAGACAACATGAAGACAATGAAGGCAACAACCTTCAACAACAACAACGGCGCTGTATAGAGCAAATCACAGAGCAGACTAGACAGTAGTCTTGCATGACTTTTCACTGTGATCCACTCAAGCTACTTAGGTCCTACATATACTGCCAATATGCCGAAAAAGTTACACGGAAGTTTATTTTCACAGAGAGAACGCTTTTACCTTAGTATACTTATGATGCACCCAAGGTTAACCTTGATCGTGCCATTAGGTGCCATTAGGCATTGAATTATTAAATTAAGAAGATAATTCATCACATAAAAAAGAAACAGATTTTAAAAAAACATTAAATTAAAAACAAAAATAATATATAAAAATACACAAGAAAACAGACAATATAAAAATCAAACAAAAATTCAAATAAAAAATATTTAAATATAAAATAAGGTCTTTCAAGATAAACCAAATCGAACAAAAATTGTTCGACGTGAAAGCACTAAATAAAAATTAAAGCTCTAAAGCAAAAGTAAAAGTAATAAATAAATGAAAAAAAGGAAAAAAAAAATATAATCAAAAGAACAAAAATAAATAATCAAATTAAAAAACTAAATATGGTATTGGGACGGAAAAAACAAAATTATATGCGTTTGAGGAAAAAAAAATTATTAAATTATAATCATGATTTAATCAATAGAAATTAAATCAAAATCATCATCAAACAATAGAAATTATAGAAAAAAAAAAATATAAACAAAAATAATTATATTTAATGAAAATAATTGTTGAAACTTTCAAGAAACATCGATAAAGTATTTTTACATTTCTTTTTCTCATCTAAGCACAAATTTCGTCAAAAATTTATCAAAATATATCAAAAACCAACAAAATGTCAAAAAATTTTGAAAATATTTGTTTATAAATGAGAGCATTTTTAAAAATGGTTAAAACGTGCTATAAACCCCTGATAAAGAATTTTTAAAATTACTCAGCAAACATTATGACTCTTAAAAGAATCTTTTAAGACTCATATAAATGAGTTTTTACTATCGTCATAATGCGCTCTAAAAAGACCTTTTGTGAGTACATTTTCGTAGGTTGTGGGCTTCAAAATACGATGATGACTGCTTTGTCACATTTTTGACTCAAAATGAAGAATCTTTGAAGACTCATAATAAAGACTCTTTAAAGACTCATAATAAAGACTCTTTAAAGACTCATAACAAAGCTTTTTTTAAAACTCATATAAATAAGTCTTTTTGGACTCAAAATGAAGACTCTTTTAATAGCCATATTTAATACTCTTTTTAAGAATCATGTAATATAATATTTTAAGACTCATAATGAAGATTCTTTCAGAATTCATTGAAGTTATTACTTTAAAAGTCATTAGTCTCATGTTAAAGGCTCTTTAATGATTTAAAAATTCTTTGTAAACACTAATTTCTGACATTGATATGATGTTAATAAAACCTCCGAAATCCCTTTGCACAAAATTATTGGATGCGCCATTTTTCCCATTTATTTAATAATATTAATCATAAAAATAAAAATATTTCCATATTTTGCCACTTATCGTTCTCATAAAACACGCATAAAAAATACTCTTTTTAGAGTCTTATTTCTGAGTAATAATTTTAGAATCGTATCAAAGACTCCTTTAGGATTTTTTTTATTGCATACTCATAAAACACGCATAAAAAAATACTATTTTTAGAGTCTTATTTTTGATCAATAATTTTACAATCATATCAAAGACTACTTCTATGAGTTTTTTTATTGTGTACTCATAAAACACGCATAAAAATACTCTTTTTGGAGTCTTATTTCTGAGCAATCAGTTTGCAATCATATCAAAGACTCCTTTTATGAGTCTTTTTATTGCGTACTCATAAAATTCGCATAAAAAATACTCTTTTTGGAGTTTTATTTCTGAGCAATCAGTTTACAATCATATCAAAGACTCCTTTTATGAGTCTTTTTATTGCGTACTCATAAAACACGCATAAGAAATACTCCTTTTAGAGTAATTTTTTTTTTTGAGACACGCAGAAAATGTTTGCAGGGTATTTGTTCTCATTTGAGCACAAATATTGTCAAAAATAATTAAAAATATGTCAAAAAAATTCAAAATATATAAAAAAATTTAAGAAAAAGAAAATAAAAACAAGAAAATTTGTCAAAAAAATTTCAAAGTATTTACAAAAAAGATAATATTACAATTTTTTCAGTGCGGAGGGTAGCATCGAAAAAAAATGTTGATGTTTAAATATCAAAATGTTGCCGAAAATGTGAGAAATAAATAAAAAGTCATTGAATTTATCTAATACATAAACCATTATTGACACTCTTCCCACTTCAAATCGAAAGTGTTCCTATTTTAACTACAAAGCAGCTACAACATGTTTTAAAAAACTTTTTTGCATTTAAAAGCTTTTTAGCTATTGAACATTTTAAAGCTATTTTAAAACGATTTATGAATATGGCTGTAAAATTTTATTTTTTGACAAAATTTTAATTTCAAAATGCTAAACTGATATGTTTAGTAAATCGTTTTTTTTTTTTCATCACTTTTGTTCGACGAATTTACTAAATAAAAAATGAGCAAATTGTTTCCATAAAAAATATTAGATCTTTTTTAACTTGACCGAAACTAGGTGTTCCCAAAAAATATCAATTGAAAAATTTTTACTTAACATATTTTGTTCCATTATTTCTGAGTGATGTTTCCCTTCCAGCTATTTCTCGTTTATTTTTTTTTAATTCAAACTTGGCATCACTTTCAGTTTATTGAAGTTTCATTATCAAGTTTATGGCTAAACATAACAAATGCTTATTAAATGTACATTTTACGCAAGCATTACAAGTTTGTAAAACACATACCTTACACACAAACACATATAATGCGATACACTCATACAATATAAAACACATACTCAGACAATAATTATTATTAATTTGTTGAGAATCGGTGCGACCGTGGCATTTATTATTTTAAGTATGTCTTGCTCAAATTGTCTGTTTGTTTTGTTTTGTTTTGTATTTGTCTGGCATCACTTTCGCTTGTCGCTCTAAAAATACTAGGCAAACACAATCACAAGCACACTCATACACATAAAGTTGCACACAGTGGGCGGCGGCAGCAGCAGCATTTAACAAACATCGCTATTTAGTAGACTAGGTCTGGGTTTTGAGGCCAATTGAGCTGTATTTACTTTAGTTGTTGTTGTCGTTTTTTTTTTCTATGTGCTACTAAAAAATTTGGTGTTTTCTTCTTTTTTGTTTATAAAATTTTTTACTGTATTGTGTTAAATGTTCACACGTGCGTGATTTTCGTTAAAATTTTTTTGTTGTGTTATTTTTATTATTAATTAATATATTTTAAAATGCTTAATTGTTAATATAGCGGTTTTTTCGCTGATACGTTGCGCTGGCATAAGATTAATTATCGCATTTATTTGAAATAAAACTTTATTCAAAGTGCAATTTTATTGAAGGTTTGTTTTGCTTCTAAAGAGAAAATGTGGCATTTTTTTTATTAAAGTGATGCCAAGTTAAGATTGATTAATTGCAAGTGAATGTTATGCATTCTTAAAACAAAATTTCACTTTAAGTGCTTTTAAAGCAGCTAATATTTACTAAAAAGCGCTGCCGTTAGACAATGCACCGTTAATTAGTTGCTTTAGCTGATAAACAGTGGCGTTCCTATGGGGGGACGGGGGGGGACGGTCCGCCCCGGGTACCACCATTTTAGGGGTGACACCAATTCGATTTTTTTTTAATTTCTCAAACAGAAAGAAAAAGGTACAAATAGTATTTGTGTCCGACCGAATGCGAAATTTTGGCCGAAGCCGAATGTTCGGCCAAGTGGAAGTATTCGGCCGAATACCGAAACCGAAGCCGAATATTAATAAAATTTTTTTCAAGTACGAAAAATTATAAAATTCAGTACTGGCTTTCGTTATTTCAGTAAAAACAAAAAACGAAAAATATTAAGTTCGAGTTAAACGCATTAGTTTTTCTGCTTGATTTCTGCCTGATTGCATTTCTGTAGCTTTTACAACTAGATATAAAATTGATTAAATTTCTTTTATGTCGTTTTGTTGAATTATAATATTTCTGTAATTGATTTAGTAACGTCAGGATGACATAGAAGATACTTAAATCGATTTTCGATCTAGTCGAGAAAAGCTACAAAAATTCAATACTGACTGAAATCTCGCAGAAAATTTCTAGCGTAACTCTGTTTTTTTTTTATATCATGTATGATCAATCGAGACGGTCGGGTAAAAATCAAAAATGTTTGAGTTTTCTGCCAGTTCGTTCAACTGGTACGATCGTACGATCTTATCAACCCATGTCGGTCGGAGAGGAGGGTGAACTAGTTGTCAAAATCAGCTGTTCATTTTTAGTTTTTCTAATTGTTTTGAAAACCAACTTATGGAAGAACAGAAGAAAGAGAAAAACAAAACCAACAAGTGTTTCAAGTATGGAATTTCGAACGGAATTCATCGAATTATACTGAAATTTTCCTAAAGAATTGTAAAAATATTTTTAGTATTACAAAGTAAAAATATTCGGCCAAAATATTCGGCTATTTAGACCGAAGCCGAAAGTTAAAAAATCGGCCGAATATGCCGAATACCGAAGCCGAATATTCGGTCGGACACTAACAAATACATTAGAGCCTGAACAGAATCAAAAATCGTTGCGACCGCCGATCTTTGTTGTTGGAAAATACATGCAAAATGTAGAAAAAAACGCAGCTCTTTTTCCGCAACGATAAATCGCACAATTAGAATCTATTCTATTTCTTCTCTTGCGACCGACGATTCTCTCACTGAGTGTCATTTGTGTTGCCATATTTTTGCTAGAAATGGGATATGTTCAAAGACATTTCCTTAGTTTTTATTATGTCTTGACGTTTCTTCTTTGTGTGTGTTGTATTCACACAATTGAAGAGACCAATACATTGAAATGAAATAGAAAAAATAAATAAAAAAATACTAAATAAAAGCAACTTTGAATCGTTAATCGCAATCGCATCATTCTGGACACATTCTCTGCGTTCGACGTCCAGAGAGGGTCGTTGGTCGCAACGATTTTTGATTCTGTTCAGGCTCTTACGTTAAAAAATGTTTGTCCCATTTTGTCCCATTGAAATTATTTCTAACAATTTGTTTATCAGTAGCTTCATGCGAAAGGAGTTTTTCAAAACTAAAATTAATTAAGACTTATTTAAGGTCTTCCATGGGACAGGCAAGGCTTTCCGATCTTGTTATTTTATCGATTGAAAACGAGCTTGCAAGTAATATTGATTTCAAAGAGGTTATTTCAAATTTTGCAGCTCTGAAAGTAAGAAACGTTAGTTTTTAAGACAACGCCATTAATAAGATTTCTTTGTTTAACCTTATACCTACATATACAAATATGTACCTGAAAATGTAATGATTTTGTTCCTTCAGTTCTTAAAACTGCGAAGTAAATAAGTTTTCTTTTTAACCTTATGCCTACATATCTAAATATGTAGTCACCTGAAAATGTAATATTTTTGTTCTTTTTTACAAATTCTTTTTGTTTGTCATATGTTGTTTGTTTTTTTTTTCGGAAAACATAAAGATAATAATAAAACCACTTAATCTCATCGAATTGGTTTCTTTTTGCATTTAGAAATTTTTTATAGGGGTGACACCATGAGTATCCGCCCCGGGTGTCACCAAGCCTAGGAACGCCACTGCTGATAAATATTGAAGAATTGAATTTAAAACCATGTCAATTGTTGCTCTAAATTATTTTGAGCACTATTTTGTACGTTACTCTCTTTGATTGCTTTATTTTATATTCTTTACAATTAAATTTTAAAAGTTCAGTGCTGCCAAATTCTTAAAAGTAACAATATAATTACCTCCATATCTTGTTAAAATAGGCGAAAGAGGAGTGTATGAAAAGGTCCGCTCGTTTACATTTCAAAGCGACTCACGCTCACGAACGAGAGCCAAATTTTAATAACACTCATACTTGCTCATGTATGAGATCGTTAAACAATATTTACTCACAAGCGTGTACGTGAATGAGACAGTTGAGGTTCATAAGCAGCTATGGCAGTACTGCCAGGTTTCAGCGAAAAAAATCCCTATTTTTGCATACAAATGAATATTTTTCCCCGTTTTTAACTTCGAGTTTCCCCGTTTTTTTCGCCGGTTTTTAAATTGTTTAATAAATAGAAATTTAAAGAAATAATGAGTTCATTAATTCACTTTATTAAAACTAAAATAAATACAAACAGGAAAAACGTACGTATCTATAAGAAAAATAAAAATAAAAAATGAAAATTTTAAGCGATATTGTATTTTGACTCGAACGTTACGTTTTTGAGATTATAAAAAATTGTTAGAAATTATTTGAAATATACATATTGTTATACATATTATCAAACCAAGTAAACAAAAGTATGTGTTATTATTATTAACTTATTATTAACTTATATTATTATTATTAGTATTATTTTTATTATAAAAAGTTAAAAATTCTGAATTTATTTCAATTGCAAAGCCATTTTTATATTACATTAAAGATTTACTGCGGAGAATTGTGCATTGAGAGGTATTGTCAAGAATGTTCTTTATTTTTGTTTTATTTAAATTAATAGCTGCAAAAGCACTTTCAGCACTTGCCCCGCTTTAGGGAAAGCAAAAAATAAACGACACTATTTTTTTTTTTTTTTTAAATATCTGGATCAATGAAAAATATAACTTCTTTCCAGAATTCCTGGATAGTTTCTGATGATATATTTGAAAAATTTATGTGTCTTATTGATCTATGTATATTCTTGGTCGAAATCATTTCACTCGGATTGATCCGAAATAACGTGTGAAAATATTTTTAAGCTTAAAGTTTTATTTTTCATTTTTACTATCTATGAGTGGCCCTTTATATAGCTCCTTAAAAAAGTATCGAAATCGTTTAAGTCTACATCAAAAATACTATTATGACTATATTAATGTATTCAAAGTTAGTTCTATTTTTCCATATATGACACATTCAGCTTTGTAAAAAATGGCAAACAAAAAATGGATGTAATTAAAATAAAATATTGTAGTTGGTTTTTCTAATAACCGATATATTTTTTCACTCGCTATTTTATTTTTAATTTTCCCCGTTTTTATCAATGTTTTCCCCGCCTCCCCGTTTTGTACGAAAAATTCCGAAGAAGGGGAAAAATCCCGTCAACTGGCAGCTCTGAGCTATGGGCTACAGAGCAAGTTGCGGAGCATTGAGAGCAAAGGCTTATGTAGCAACACAAAACGCACCAACAAAGCTAAGACTATGATACCATTACAAGGTAGGCTTATATTGGAGAGCAAGGTGAGCTAATTGTCAAAATCAGCTTGTAATTTTGAGTTTTTCTAATTGTTGTTGTTGCTTTTGTCGTTTGACGTTTGTAGCTGTTACAGCTTTGTTGTTGCAAAATTTCACATTTGCGCAGCCATTTTAAAATAATCTTACCTTGTAAAAAAAATGGCACGCAAACGGATAATAACGTACTCTGGCTAAAAGTGGCTGCCATTAGACATTTTGTTGTTTAATTGTTACCTTTACTAAAAACATTGAAGAATCTAATTCAAAACCATTTCAAAAACAATTTGTGCTCTACATTATTGAGCATTCTTTCGTACATAACTCTCTTTTAATGCTTTCTTTTTAAGTGCAGTGCTGCCAAATTCGTAAAAGTGCCTGTATTTGCTTTCTTCTGAATCTTGTTTGAATCATGTCAAAAATCACCATTTTAAAATGCTCCTTTCTTGTTATGGTATCATGGTTTGAAATTCAAACTTTGAATAGGCGAATACGTTTCAAAGAGAGATCTACATAATATTTTTTACAAATTTTGGAGGACATGTGATTATGCAGTGCTGCCAATTTTAATGTTATCTCTCTCAATTTTGTTTACTCGAATAATCATTGTTATCTAAATAATAAACATCGTTAGCGTCATTTAAAACGTCAGCGGCGTTCATCATTCTGTCGCTCATTCATTTATCACTCACTGTGCTCCGTTAACACTGTGCATCATCACTTCGTCAGAGCGAATACGTATTTGTAGCAGCTTCTTTGTGTGGATTTGTGCGCGTTTGTTTGTTCGTCGTTTGGCTGTGTTTATTAATTTTTGTGTAGCTGTATTTTTGTTGCATATAAAGAAAGCTATTTTTAGTTTGTAGTTTTAAATTGTTGCTTGGCATTTTTTTTCTCTCTCTCTCTCGATTTTTTGTTGTTTATAAATTGTTATTATTGTTATTTTGACTTAATGTTGTTGTTGCTATTTGATTAAAATTTTCTGCTGCGTTCACATTGTTTTCACTTTTAACTGTACTTTTCTGTCGCTGCTGCTGCTGCTGCGATGAGTGAAGTATTTTTTATTGCCTACTTTTAGCGTTATTAACAGTCAAATTTCACTTTCTATTTTATTTAATGTTTATTAGTTTTTTTTTCTGTTATTTTCTCAATGGTTTCAATGTCAAATAGTTTTCTGTTTTTGAGATTCACACATAGTTGAATTTAATTGCACAGTGGGATAGAAGCAGGCGTTGAGTGAACTTGAATTTATTATTTGTTTACTTTTAAATTATTGAAATAATAATGAATAAAAATTTTAAAATTTTATAAAAATTAATTTCTTATTTTTTAAATAATTAAAATTGTTTTTTTATATACATATATTTAATTTCTTCAAAATTAAGTTTTTCTTAGTGACATTTTAACTTCGGTCCAGTTGAAGATAATTTGTTGCTAGTTTTTTTGTAATATTTTCGGCTTAATTGGAGATTTGTCCACAATACCGGTAAAAAGGGTGCCCATTTTGCCTCTGCCATGTGAATTCTGAATAATGTTTTCCTAAAAATAAAATCTAAAGAGTTAAAAAAAAAAAATCCAAAAATGTTGGTACTTTTTGGTAGAAAGTCGCCAGTTTAGAAAACGGTACACTCAAATTTACACGGAATCACAAAACGTACTTTCGAAAAATATAGGATACATGTCTCTTAAATTTAAAAATATAGGATACATGTCTCGTCTGTGCGCAATAAAGAATGCGCGCAATCCACCACAGAGAAAGCTAGACGTCGAAAAACTGCAATCAAAACGAAAAGCCGAAGACTTCGCGACTCGACTCTCACTTTTGCTTCAAGAAGCACTCCTCCGATCGACGATATCAGTTGAAGGACATTTCCTACTCTATGCATACGGCTGTCGAAGAGGTGATTGACTATCACCGCCCTCGCCGAAACTAGTGACACGACCAGGAGTGTCGCGACGCCACTTCAGAGGAAGACGCCGCCTACAAAACCACCCTGCAGTCGGTTGTAACACGTGCTGCTAAAGAGCGATACAAAAGAAGAGGAGGGAAGAGAGACGCATTTTCAGGCGAAAGATATATAAGCTGAAAAACGTGAGTGCGAGAAAATTGAGATGCATGGTGAGTTGAATGAGGTCCTAAAATTTTTAGAAAAAATAAGACGCCTGGTCGATGGTTTCAAGACCGGGGCCTCTTTCTGCAAGGATAAAAATGGGAATCTAGTGGCAGATAGCCAGAATATACTGATGATGTGGAGGGAACACTTCTCTAGGATTCTGAATGGCGACGACGATAACAATCCCACCAATAGAGATGATATCCCGGAAACCCCCAATTGTGGACGACAGCGTTGAAGTTCCTCTGCCCGACCATAGTGAAGTCTTTAAAGCTATAGCTCGGCTTAGAAACAACTAAGCCGCAGGAGCCGATGGCTTACCTGCTGAGCTCTTCAAGAATAGAGGCGAAGCTTTATTTAAATGAATTCATGAGCTTCTATGCAGAATATGGTCGAAAGAATGCATTCCAAACGATTGTAACCTCAGTGTGCTCTGCTCATTCCACAAGAAAGGCGATCCCACCATTTGCACTAACTACCGTGGGAAAAGTCTTCTTAATATCGCATATAAGGTCCTGTCGAGCGTATTATGTGAAAGACTGAAGCCCATCGTAAACCAGCTGATTGGACCTTATCAGTGTGGCTTCAGACTTGGCAAATCCACCTTAGACCAGATATGTACGCTCCGACAAATCTTGGAGAAGACCCTAGAAAAACAAATCGACACACACCATCTTTTTGTCGATTATAAAGCCGCCTTCGACAGTCCAATAAGGAATCATCTATACTTCGCCATGTCTGAATTTGGTATTCCTGCAAAACTCATCCACCTTTGCAGAATGACACTGAGCAACACCAGCAACACAGTTAAAATCGGGAAGGACCTCACTCCTACATTCGATTCCTTATCGTGCGACTTTATCAACCTAATGATGGAGAAGATCATTCGAGCTGCTAATTTGAGACATAGGGTATCATGCATAAAAGTGAAAAATTACTTTTTACTCGATATTTTGAGAATTTACTCGTTGTCGTAAGCATAAAAAGTTATTTACTCGTTAGAAAGATCTCGCTCATTGAGATGGATCTCAAGGCCTGAGAAACTTCTTAAAACGAAAGCTCTTTGTGAGAAATTTCTCAAAATGGTATGCATAATCATGAGATGAAGCTGACATGCCTGAGAACTTTCTCGGTAAATGTTGAGACTCCTATCAAGTGATCTCACAGTTTATTTCAAGCAACTGAAATGGCAGAATACATTCGCGTTTATAGTCCTAATAAAATTTATGAGCTGCGTAGACATCTTGAAGAATCTAGCAGTAAATTTATATTTCGTTTTAATAAAGAAAACATCGATTGGTTAGCAGAGCTTTTCCTAGGGCCAACATTGGAATCGCTTAGTGGAGCTCTTACTAATTCTGAAAAAATGAGAGTATATTTAAGATTTTTGACTGATCCTGGATTTCAAAATGGAATTGGTGAGGACATGGGAATTCATCAGTCTCTAAGACAATTCGAAACCTTTCAAGTGCTTATTTTTTTTAATTTGTGCACCAGCAGATTAGATTTAAATGCTGCTAAATTTATCTGGTACGTTGTTAAAATGTTCCGCCTGACCATTCTCCATATTATTTTATGTCATTTCTCACGCTGCAGTTTCGATTATAACTTGATTCATTGAATATCTTTTAAAAAAAATAACGCACAAAAATGCTGCCCATAATCAACTTTTTGTGTAAATTCTGCTAAATGCTGTCAATACAGTAGTTCACACATAATGCAGTAGTTCAAAAACAAGCTGCAAATAATCACAGGAAATCATCAGCAACAATTATGTCGACAGTGACAGCAACAATTGCTGGCAATTAAACTGTAGTTTACTGCAGACAACAAACAAACAAATTGCCTAGAATAAAAACAAAAAATACCACGGAAACTGCTGTTGCTATGCCACACGGCCTGCTCACAGCAACAACAACAACAACTACAAAAACAATTTGCCTATAGCTGCAATCTAAGACTCGCAAATTTTTTAAGCATTTTACCAACAATAAAACTTTAAGAAAACAATGAGAATTGCTTCTGTTTTCGCTCGTGTTGTTGCCATAGCTCTTGATTGAATGCTGCAGTTGTTGCTGCTGTTGTTGTTGCTGTTGCTGTTGTTTTCTTTCAATCAATCGATGACGGTGTTTTATGCTATTTTTAATACTTTTTTATTTGTTGCGTTTTACAATTTAAACTCGTCTGAGCCGCCGCTAGTCGCTTGCTTGTCGCATGAGTTGCCGCTTCTGGCAGCACTTTTTATGCTTACCTATGTGTGTGTAGGTATGTGTGCGTGTGTGTTTCTTTGGCTTTGTATGCGTTTACTGTGAATTGCAAGTTAAACTGAGTACCTTGCCGATTTATCGACAGTCGACTGTGATGATGACGATGACGACGTCGACGACTCAAAACGACGTTGAAAAAAGTGGGTCACGGATGAAAGAAAAAGCGAAAAATGTGGGTCATGAATTATTTTATATATAATATTTTTGCACACATTCGAGTGTTTTTGGCTTTATTATTGCTCTTGGTGTTGTTGTTGTTGCTGTTATTCTTGTCGTCGTCGTCTTTATTGTATCTACATTATTTTATTTGTTTTACGTTTGTAACAACAAATTTTGTTGGTTTTAATTTAAAATTTGTGTTTGTGCTGTTTTTACATTTTGTCGCGTCATTTGAATTTTTTTTTTTAGAATTTTATAACCTCTACTGCTTTGGCTTGTTGCGACAGGTGGCAACAGTGCATGCATTTATTTTTTGAATTTTTATTGCTGTTGAATTTTTTTATTGTTGCATATTATTCAACATGCTGGCGTCTATAACGTTAGAAATTAAATAAGCGTTACGTGTTTGCGTTTGGCAGAACTTTTTTCTAACGTAAGCTTTAATAAGCTTGTAGAATCAATTAGTATTTTTTATGTCAATTTACCAGCTGAAGGTTTACACTTCATTCTGACAATTAAGTGATTCAGTTCAGCTTTGGAGATTTTACAGCAAGATGGACTGTTTTACTTCCGTAAAGGGAAGATAGCGCGTCAAGCTTGTGAAAAATTATCTCAAGTTTATGGTGACGATGCTCTTAACCCTTTGCGGGTTGGTGGGACATATACGTCCCATCTACATTCTCACTTCCAAATGCCGATATTTTGAACCCTAGGCCATGTCTATCATGAATAATGGGTGTTGTGTGTTCCTTATGAGTTCCTTTAACTATGTAAACTAGAATTTTGGCATTATTGTTTATTGGGAATTTGTTATTAACAATTAAAGATGAAAAAATTTACTTTTTTCAGAAATCCATCGGTCACGCGGAATTTTGGCAATGAACAATGTGATGTTTTTGGGTCAAAAATTACTTCACTGGGACAGTTTTTCACAGCTGTTAACTGCAAACATATTTTTTGCACTTCACTTTCTAAGCATTTATTTTCCTTATTCGCTGCTGAACGCCTGGTTTCTGATTGTTATTCTATAATACGCGACGTGACAGTTTACAGCTGTCAAAACTCATCTCCGATGTTGAAATCTTGTTTAATGACCTTGGAAACCCTTAGAAACCGGTGAAACGACGCTCAACTTGTATTTTAAAATGTTGGTTGACATTTTAACATTACATTATGGTAATTTTGACAGTTTTTTGACAGCTGTCAACTGTCGAAAAACTCTTACCACAACATTATTGGTCTTTAATCTTCCTGGAACAGCCAATGAACGGCTTTCATTGTATATTACGTAACATGACAGCTGATTGGACAGTTGACAGCTGCTTTGACAGTTGACAGCCGATATGACAGTTGACAGCTTTCAAAAATCATTTCTAACACCGAATTCGAAATCAGCGACCCGGAAAACCTAAAGTGCCATTACTTTTTCCATTTCATATTCTTCCCAAAAATGTGCCCCTCAAAGGGCTAAAGAACGCTTGTGCCAAAACTAGTTCAAGAAATTCGAAATGCTCTCTTCCTTTCACCTAAAGAAGTTTGGGTGCGCAAACAAGCTCGATATTTGGATTCATCATGTACTCAAAGAAGTTAGGGCTCTTGAAGATATATGTGATATCCTGCTAATATGTGAAGAAAACGATCATCTTTTGAATAAAAAAAAAAACTTATAACTGCCCAGCTGTAAAATAAAAAACGCTCCTAGAAATAGCGCATCTTATGCGCATTTTTGATGAGCTTGAGGATGCGCTTTTCAGAGTTCAGAGTTGTGGAGCTCATATTTTTCTATACATTTTGTTCACAAGTAATCAAGCAAAGAAATATCAGAGCTTTAAGACATTTGACTGTAATGCCAGCAGTCCGACCTCAATCCCCGCATGTGACAAAAAATAAAATTTTTTCGCTTTGTTTTTAGTCCAAGTGCTAGGTTCTCGCTACGTTTTGTTATTTACTACAATGAGAGCGAAGCGCCTACATCTGATGACATGCCAATGTTAAAAAAGGCTCTATCCACAAGGAGAACAAAGCGCTCTACTGCTTTTACTTTTAGGAGCGCTTCAAATGTGCTAATGAAGCGCTCGGTTTCCTGCTGGGTGGCGATGAGAAGTGTATTCTTTACAATAATCTGGAACGCAAACTGTCTTGACTCAATGTGATGATTCGCCTCAAGCGACTTGAAAAGCAGAACTTCATAAAAGGAAGGTTAGGCCCTCAGTGTGGTGGGATTGGGAGTGTAGTGTTCTTTAAGCTCCTACCAAGAGACTAAATAATCAATTTGGATGAGTACTGTCGTCAATTGGACAGTTGGAACGAATCTGTCAATCAAAACCGCCCAGAGCTTGTCAATCGTAAAGGAGTTGTGTTCCATCACGAAAACGCGAGACCATACATCTTTGGCAACCTGTCAAAAATTATTGAAGCTGGAATGAAATGTGTTGCTACACTCAGAATACTCGCCTGACCTTGTATTCCACCAGAATTCCACTTGTTTGGCTCTTTGCAAACTCCCTGGTGAAATAATGTTACCACTTTGTTCAGTTTGTTCAGTTTTCGCCAATAAAGACAACTTCATCTACGAAGAACGCGGAGAATATATCGTTGATTGATGTTTGCTTTTATATTATAAATATGTGACTTTACTAAAAATTCGATTTACTCAACCCAACACAATGAGTACCCTGCAGTAAACGGAACTAGTGCTGAACTAGCGAATTCACTAGTGCGTAGGCTACCACCACTAGTTCCACTTCCATCTACTTTCCATGCGTTCAACTGGCGAATTTTATATGGACATGTCATAGGAAGGGGTGAATTGGTACCTTTTATACTATTGTTCTCCAGTCACTTCACCAGTGCTAAAGAATTTACTACTTCTATAGTGCTCAAGGGTCAACTATTTCACTAGTGTGTAAAAAGCAACTACATAGCTAGTGCTTTTGGAGTTAATTCCTTCACTATTGTAAAAGAATTAGCTAGCTCCCTAGTTCATTGTTTTTTTATAAAAAAAAACAACCATTTCCGTTTTCGGTTTTTTTATAAAAACACTTCAAACATAACATTATATTGTAATACATAATTAGAAAAAAATTATATAACATTAAAATATAAATTAGCAATAACTTGAACTTCAGTACATTTTATATGTTATTTAAGCAAATAATAGTAATTAAACAAATACGTTATAAAACAAATAATAATAATTAAACAAAATTAAAGAAAAAATTAAATTCAGGAACATTTACATCACTAGTAAACTAGTAAAAATAAACTGTATGAATAAACTGTAAAATATGGATTTTACTTTGGGTTCGATTCTTTGGTTGATGATTTTGCTTCGAAAAATCGTTTTTTCTGCAGCTGTATTGCTCTGCGTAATTTTTGTTTTATAACATTTTATATTTTATTCACACTCTTTAATATTTCACGTCACTTTAAAATTCTTATATAACACTGAATTTAATTATAGCACTGAATTACGTAAAAGTTAAAATTTTTGAACATAAAAGCAACAACATACATATGCCGCAAAGTCTGCTCTGCTTTTTTCAGTTTTCTAAGCAGTGTGAGCATAAAATTCATGAACTGACCCCTTTATGCATTACCTAGGATCAAAAAAGTAACTAGTGACAGTATGCACTAGTGAAGTAACTAGGAATGTAGTAGCAATTGTATACTTTTAATACTACAGGGTATTTAATATTACAAATAAAAAATTTTCTTAATTTAATCATAATTATAAAATTTTTTTTACAATTTTAAAAAAATACATCTGTACACTTTCTCAAGCAAAATACCGGATAAAAAAAAGACTTCTTACTACTCGAAAAGCATTTAAAACAGTTAAGAAGTAAGTAGGACTCTCACGATCTCAACATATCGCAATAGGTTAAGGTTAAAGAAACAATAAAACCAATTTTGCATTCTTATTTTTACTCTGTTAAGAAATTTATGTAAATTCAAAAGACGCTAGGAACAGTTAGTTATTTTTTTGGAATGAATAAATAACTGTTTTTGTGACCAGTGCTGCCCAATTGTTAAGATTTCAAAATCAAGTTTTTGCTCTGAGAAGCATGAAGTTATAGTAAGTGATTTAATATCAATGTTAATCAATGTTAATCAATGTAAATTCAATGTATTATCGAATTTTTTATGCTCTTGTTTATACATCTCTTACAGGTGTTTCTTTTTCAAAATATGCTCCGAACTAGTTTTGAATTAAATTCTTCTCCTATTTTAAGATTTAAATTATTGTTCAGATTGGAGAAATATAAACAAATTTTCGAAGTTATTTAAATTTTTAATTTCTTTTGTTTCTTATAAAGCGTTGAGTATTTATACATACATAAAAGGTTGAGTTTGAAGTGAACTTCTCCGCATTCTCTCCATTTCCAAAACTTTTATTAACATCAGAAAATGCACAGTTGAAGGGATTATTTTGGAAACAAAAAATTAAAATGAAATAAATGCCGGCTACAAGCAGCAAGCACGCACTATAAACACCAGCAGCTCGATAGAGCTGCTCACATCTGCAAGTGTCAGCCAGCAACAGCGAGAACCAGCTTCAGAACGCTCTGTTAAATCGCTGTTAGCGTAGACTGTTAGCTTAGACTGTTAGCACTGTTAGCTTAGACAACTACATAAGTATAGTTTTAATTGGTAGCGGTGGAAAAAGGTCTAATATAATTAAGCTGAAACTAATCTTATACTTGTTCTTTTTTTATAACCATTGACAACTTTCAAAATGTTTTGTTATAACTAAAAAATAGTTTAGAAATTGTTGTACTTTGTTGTAAAATTAATAAAATGCCGCCAAATTCAGGTGCATAATCTTGGCTAATTTGAGAGTAAAAATAACATTTTCTTTAAAAATATTTAGTGTCGAGATAACAGTGCACAAGCTTCTAGAAGTGCCATTACAAAAAATTGTGCCTGTTAATTGTAAATTAACTCTGTAGCATTTAACATCAAAACAAAATTCAGTGAAAATACGAAAACAGAATCTTGCATTAATAATTACTCTGCACCCATGGCAAGTGTTGCCAATTTAATCAAGTTTTATTTACATTTTAATTAAATTTTATTTTAAATTCATGCTTCATGCATTTTAATGACAATCAACAGAATTTATTTGATTGCATTTCTACGAATCTCCAGACACTACAGCTATTGTATTTTATGCTATGCATAAATGTGTTAAATTTGAAATGGTTGCTTGTGCGTGTGTGTTTCAAATTGAGTTTACTTATAAATATTTTTTTGCATAATGTTTTACAGTGAAATTGTTAAGAAATGACAAGCATGCAAATATTTATGGTATCACTGGGACAGAAAATACTATTCAACAATTTAATGGAAACTTATAGATGGGCGGACTTCAATTTAAAAAAGAAAAAAAAAAATAACAAAAAAGTACAAATTTCTTTATAATGATAAAAAGAAACAAATAAAATATAGTCGATGGAATCTTCAAGGGAAACTCTTCTTCAATGTTATTTTTAAAAATAAAACACTTTTATTTATAGTCATCGTTTTATTGATTAGCCAATAATTGCAATCAAAAAATTTCAAGTTTAAGCTGGACAACAAACCTGCAAGCTTGACTGGAGCATTAATTTTTTAAAGTTATGTACATAACATAACTTGCCACATAATTACATAAACATATAACACTATGTAATAATAACAACAACACATAATATAATGTACAACATAAAATAACATAACATCCCATAACATAAAAATTACATCATTATATAATATAACACAAAATAACATAACATTACAAATGACAACATAACATTACAAATGACAACATAACATTACAAAGGACAACATAATATAACATAACATAACATAACATAACATAACATAACATAACATAACATAACATAACATAACATAACATAACATAACATAACATAACATAACATAACATAACAGAAAATAGCATAACATAACATAACATAACATAACATTACAAATTACAACATAACAAAACATAACAACATAACATAACATAACATAACATAACATAACATAACAAAAAATAAAATAACATAACATAATATAACATAACATAAAATCACACAACATAAAAATGACATCATTAACATAACATAACATTACAAATGACAACATAACATTACAAACGACAACATAATATAACATAAGATAACATAACATAACATAACATAAAATAACATAACATAACATAACATCACACAACATAAAAATGACATCATAACATAACATTACAAATCACAACATAAGATAACATAACATAACATAACATAACATAACATAATATTACATAACATAACATAACAACATAACATAACATAACATAACATAACATAACATAACATAACATAACATAACATAACATAAAATAACATAACATAACATAACATAACATAACATAACATAACATAACATAACATAACATCACACAACATAAAAATGACATCATAACATAACATAATGTCATTACAAATGACAACATAACAACATAACGTAACACCATAAAAATTACATCATAACATAACATAACATAAACATGACATTAAAATGACATCATAACACAACATAACAACAACAAATGACAACATAACTTCATAACATAACATAACATAACATAGCATAACATAACATAACACAACACAACATAAAAATGTCATCATAACATAACATTATAAATGACAACATAATAACATAACATAACATAAAAATGACAGCATAACATAACATTACAAATGACAACATAATAACATAACATAACATAACATTACATAACATAACATAACATAACATAACATAACATAACATAACATAACATAACATAACATAACATAACATAACATCACACAACATAAAAATGACATCATAACATAACATAACATTACATAACATAACATAACATATGACAACATAACAACATAACATAACAGAACATAACAGAACATAACAGAACATAACATAATATTTATGTCATCACTTTATAACATATAGACGTTCGGAAATAAAATCACAAGCTTACCACAAGACTTCATTTTTATTTTATTAAAAAAAAATTTAAAATAAACAGAATAGTTAATAGAATCTTTAAAAAACTCTATTTCCAAAAATCATTAAAATTTGTATTCATAACCTGTGCTAATCAATAACTGTCTTCAAACAATCTTCAAAATCAATGCTGACAAAAAAACAAAAAAAAAAAAAATAAAATTCAGCTAAATATTCATAGAAATATCTACGAGTACTACTACTTCGCCATTCACAGCGGCTTATTTACTTAAAACCACATTTTAAAATTTCAATGTCAGTCCACTTCACTCCAAATGTTTCTTTCTAACAAGCAATAATATCCAAAAAATAAACAAGCCGCCTTATTCGACCAACTTTTGTTAATTTCCAAAAATCATTGAAGTGATTAATTGAGTGAGTAAATTAAAATTATTTCACAATTTCATTTAATGCCAAGTCATAAAAATCGATTTTTTTTCATTTATTTTTGGTGTATTTTTTACGGTTAAGATGAGTCGTTTTTTATTTACCGGGTATTTCCTGACTTGGCAATAGAGAAATATAGCTGTTTTGTATGTTGTTTGCTGCTGACCATGAGCTGGCAGGCACGCCTTGCCATTGATTTGCTTTTTCACGCGATTTTATTTTTCAAAAAGAGTTGCTCATAAATATTTTACATTGATGCGTAGTGTAGTTATGCTTATTTAATTGGAACATTAATTATGAACAAACCAAATTGATGAGCTTTTTAAATAAGCTTTAAAAAAAGCAAACATGGCGTACTTTAAAGATGTCGCATGGTTTTGAATAAAAAATACAATTTTTAATGAAATTTTAATCTCAAATATTTAATGCTTCAAATGTCTCCTCGGTTTTCCGCCACTCATAGGACATTCTGTACATAGTTTACTTGATTTTACTTTTTCTTCCCATTTTCAAAAGGTCATACCTGACTCAATAGCTGTATCACCTGAAATCCTTGAAGCAAAGCTAAAAATAGAAATTTGACAAAATTTCCTCTACGATCAAAATATTCTAATTGTACCATTCTAACCTGTTCCTTTTATATAATGTATTAATTAATTTTACTGAATTTCAGTCGTTTTCGAGCTTACCACGAACATACTAACATAACAAACTTATGTACAAATAATCGGACTGTTTTCTATATAAGTACACAACATATTCAAAAATAATTAGTTTTTTTAAATTTTAATGTAACAAAACTAAAGACAAAAATATAAAAACGGATATGAATTTTTAATTTAATTAAATCTTGCTTTTGTAAAAGTTGTTTCATTAAATACCACGTGGTGCTTAAAGCTCATTAACAATTATAACTAAAAGCTTTGCATGGTGGCAGTTTTCCTGCTACCTGCAATAAACATTTTTCTTTTGCATTGCTTTTGCAGCAAAATTTATGCATTACAAAAATTCTAAAGTTTTTTATGCAATATAAAGAACTTACACACACATAATCATAAACATACACACACAGCCACTCATACATCCATCCACGTCATTCATAAGCCGCTACCTTGTTAATATTTCTGCTGCTTCTGTTGTTTTTGAAATGATGCCAGTGGGTCAGAGTCAACTGCAACACCAACAATGTTGTTGAACACAATGTTGCCATATCAGCTTAGCCTGTGTTTTTTCTCCACCCATCTGTTTGCTTACAAGTAAAACTGTTAGAAAAGCTATAAAATTATAAAAAAAAATTAACAACAGCCGCTGTTTCGCGAAATCAGCTGTTTAAACAATACTAAAAAAAACACGATATGAAATTTATCATTTCAAATACTTTAAAAAAGCAAAAACTCACAATATTATTTTTTCTATTTTCTGAAAGCTGTTTTTCACAGGGTCTGCATAAAGAGGGTCTACATGTACCCTCTCCCCACGACATAGCAGCCAACACAGCTGTTATGCTAATAGTTCTTTATTTTTCTTCTCTCTATTACATGCTTTGAAACAAAACTTCAATACTTACAAAAACATGCACACATAGAAATATGAAAAATAATATTGTTGTAAAAGCATGTTACTATGGCGTTTAATTTGCACAAATTACAAGCTGTAAGTAACAATAACAAAAATAACTAATACCAACAATAACTAGTTACAGCAATAGTAGTAACAAAAATAGTAGCTACATATAAAATAACTAGGGTAAGGCTAGCAGCAATTACCCCACCGTATCAGAAAATATAACTACAAAACTAACTCGAAAGCTTACATAGGTTTTGAAGAAATTTAAAACGCTGCTTTTGAACAATCAACCTTCTAGCTTAACTGTTTGATTTTTGATTTCAAGTGCTAGAAGTATGTTAAGTAATATAACATAACATTACATAACATAATATAACATAACATAATATAACATAACATAACATAACATAACATAACATAACATAACATAACATAACATAACATAACATAACCTAACATAACATAACATAACATAACATAACATAACATAACATAACATAACATAACATAACATAACATAACAACATAACATTACATCACATAACATTACATAACATAACATAACATACAATAATATAAATGAATATAACATAACATAACAACATAACATAACATAACATAACAACATAACATAACATAACAAACAACATAACGTAACATAACATAACATAACATAACATAACAACATAACAACATTACATAACATTACATAACATAACATCATAACACAACGGAAAACAACGTTACGTAACATAACGTAGCATTATAACATAACATAATGTAACATTATAACATAACATAACGTAACATAACATAACGTAACATAACATAACATATCATAACATAACATAACATAATATAGTAACGATTTTTCAAAACAAAAAATTGCAATAATTTTTCATAAATTTTTTTCAATAAATAACCTCACTTTGGTTTTTTTTGGTCATTTTGAAGTTGTGTACACATACTTATTTGATTGATCTGAAGAGTAAAATTTTTTTACTAGATAAGTTTTTGTGGCCATTACCAATTAAAAAAATAAAGATAAAAAAATAAAAATTTATATTAAGCGTATGTTGAAGAAATTATGGAAAAAATTAGGAAAAGCGGTTTGAAAAAAAACAAAAAAATAAAATAAAAACAAAAATTTAAGAAAAAATATGACGTACAGATTTTCTTAACACTGATTAGTTTGGTTTGAGCATCAGATAATTTACTATCGATCTTTATTGATTCTAGTTCATACGATAGCACAACAACAACATATTAAAATATCAAAGCAATACCACCTTGATCAAAAATTTCCCGAAATCAGCACCGTGAGGCCCTCTTAGTCACCCGATTTGAGTTCTCTTTTTGTTTTTTTTAGGTGGCCACATCTGTCATTGAAATTCTATAAAATTTTCAGCTTGATAGCTTGACATTTGTAAAAGTGACGTCGTATTGAGTACATCTGGAATGGAATTGAATTCGCAACAATGAGTTAAGTGCGTAAAAATTTTGCGTTACAAACGGTTTCAATGGTGCGACGACATTGCAAATGTTAGAAAAGTGTTTCGGCAACGATACTCTGAAGAAAACAGTTGTTTATCAGTGGCACGAACGTTTCAGAAGTGGCCGTGAGTCTGTGAACGATGATGAACGCAGTGGCAGGCCATCGACATCGAAAACCGACCAAAACATCAATAAAATCGTATGACCGTAGACCACAAATTCACCATTAGAGAGATGGCAGAGGAGTTGGGCATTTCTTTTGGATCCGTTCGAGACATTTTGGTTAATGATTTGGGCCTCAGACGTGTCACTGTAATTTTGGTGCCGAAAGACCTGAAATTCATAAAAAAAAGGACCGCATTGACGTCGCAAGAGACATGATTTCCAAAGCCGAATCCTACCCAAAATTCATCAAACGGATCATTACTGGAGATGAAACGTGGATTTATGAGTACTAGTATCGCCTGTGGTCGAAATTCGGCCATCTGAATGGTTATTAATTTGCATGGAAATTCTTAATGCTTACCTTGACGCTATGAGGAAAATTGTGGTAAAGGACATAAAAGGAAGCATATATCAATCAATAAAAAATTTATTCAACATATAATATTCATTTAAAGTAAATAAATAAATTAAAAGTAAAGTAAATAAAGTAAAAGTAAATAAAGGGTAGAAAAGTATAACAAATAAATCAAGATAAATGATAATTCTCAATATAAGAGAAGCAAGCAGCAGTTTTTTGTTTTTTTAACGCTGAGAGATATTAAGAGACAACAACAACCACAACAACAACAACAACATCAAAAACAACAACAATAATGCTACTCAGCTCTTTTTAAGTGTTTGCGTCACTGCCGCATTCTACTCTTGCTTTTTTAAGCTACAGCAGCGATGTTCAACAGAGCTTTGTCGCTTTGTAGTTTCTCATTGTCCCATTGGTAAAAAAAGCGTTTTACATTTGCTCAGTTTTACTTATCTTAAAGACAACATATTCGAATAAAAATTATATTGTGCAAATCTACTCGAAAATACCTATCCATCGATATAAGTATTATGTGAATATGTTGAAGGTAACACCGAAAAAAGGGGAACACAAACTTTTTGTTTGCTTATTAACCCTGCAGTAGTCGCGTACCTAAATGTAACGAGAGTGGTCGCGCGGATTACATATGTAATCCGTTTTTTAAAGTTTAAAATAAGAGATGGCAATTTGAAAATGCTTAGTTATTTGTTTTAATTTTTATTATTACTTTATTTTATTTTATATTTATTTAAAAAAACAACATAAACATAATTCTTTTAGTACGTAAAATGAATGAATATCGATTGCAGACAATTGTAAAATTCATAACTTTGCATGACTGGATTACATATGTAATCCGCGCGACTACTGCAGGGTTAATATATAGATGACACGCAATCCAGACATCAGGCGAGTGAATGGTATGCACCAAATGAACCGCGATCGAAAAACCACGTCGTTTTCAGTCGAAAAAGAAGGCGTGCTCTCAGTTTTCATGGATTATAAGGGTGTTGTGCATTAAAGGGCTGCACAAATGCATTTGAATCGCTTTACAAATCATTTGTGTGGTGCGCAATTACTTTCGCTCTTTTACTCTCAATTGCGGATAGCGTTGGCGTGAGCGCAAATACTTGGTAGTGTGCGTAAATAAAAAACTAGTTGAAGGCAAAACAAATGAGTTATTGACTCTCACTCAATATTTTTGTAAATAAAAAGAACTTGCAAGAGGAGTACAAGTAAGCAATTTGTATTTTAGAATTTATTGAGATATTTCTTATAATATTGAAATTTTATTGAGAAAATTTATTTGTATTTTAGAAGATAAATTTTCATTCCATGTGTGGTTATAAAGAAGGGCAGGAGAGGGTTAATATCTATGACCCACCCCCATTAATTTTGCAGGAGGAATATTCATTGTGCATCATGAATTCCTTCCACAAGGCCAAACAGTCAACAAGGAGTATTATTGGGCGTTATGAGATGTTTGCGTGAAGCAATTCGCCAAAAAAGACCATATTTGTGGGCAAAAAAATTCGTGGATCTTGCACCACGATTACGTACCGTCGCACAATATCATGGTTATCCGTGAACATTTGCCTTAAAACGAAACGAATACCATCCAACAACCACCGAGTTCACCTGATTTGGCTCCCTGCGACTTATTCGTATTCGGTCAATTCAAGAAAGCGCTCCGGGGAACCCGGAAACCCGGAAACGCGTTTCAGAACCCAAGATGAGATCATGGAAAAATCGAGGATTGGATCAAGCGCTGGCATAGGTGCATTGCAGTCGATGGGGAGTACTTTGAAGGGGACAATATCGATTTTGATGTATAGTCTTGTATTTTTAATTTCCTGAATAAATTCCGGGAACTTTTTGATCAAGGTGGTATATTAGTATTCCTTTAAATTATGGGTTAAAATTAAACTAATCCAAAAATTTTGTTTTCGAGAAAACTTTAAAGTTTTTGAAAAAATCCCTTTTCTCACGGTGACTACCTTTCTACTTTGAAAAATAATTTACTTTACAAATCAGTGTAAAATATTGGGTTATTTACGATGTGGGATTTGCGAAGTATTTTTTGAAAAATATATGTAAATCATATATTTATTCAATTTTTTTTAAACAAAAGCAAAATGGCAGCATTTAACAAGCAATAACAGCAAAATTAAGCTAAACTCTAATCAAATGATAAACGCTGTAATAGCTGGTTATTGGCCAGCTTAGTCATAAAATACACACACAGCAACACTCCATACCAACACCAACAATATAAAAACGATAAAAGAACAACAACAAAGCATTGCGTTATTATGTGCAAAAATAATCCTTGTTAGGTAAATGAAGCAGGAAGCATAGAAAAACACACAAACACATACAAACACACACCTGTTATTGTTGTTGTTCTTGGCTCTTGGTAAGAATAATGGTGTTGGCTTTGTTGCTGGTGTTTAGGTATTTATTTATAACATGCATGTGTGTCTCTGTGTCGCTTCGTTTTTTTATTAAAATGTTTGTGCTCTTATGTGTTTATATGTAGATATGTATAAATATTGTTTGTGAACGTGTGCAATCATTGCAATAAAATTAAAATGGTGGAAATAAAATGATTACGTTACGCTTGAAAGCATGTCAACAAAACTTCCGCATGTCAATAAAATAGGCCTACTGTCTCGTAACAACACCAACAACGACAATAATAACAACAACAACAGCAATAACACTAACAATGACAGCACTTATGTAAACACTGTTGAGGAGTTTGCATGCAATACATTAGAATAACAACAACAACAACACCTAACAATGGTGTGACAAATAGCTGTCAATTATTACTAGGTACATATAAACATTAACAAGCAATTAAATAATTTCCTTTACACCTTCCCCCTTTTTTAGCCATGCATAGAACTTGAGGTAGTAAAGTTTCAATTGAGTGGGCTGTTATGGACAACAATATCAAATCGTTGTTAACACGATAGAAATCGTTGTCAGCATATCGAGTTATCTGTAAAAATTTATTTCTTCTTGTACTACATTCAACTTTGGCAGCACTTTTATGAAGTTAAAAAATAACTTAGAACTTGATACTTTTCACCTAAATGCACTTTTAAGCTTAATACTCTTTTGAATTCATTTTTCTTATCTTGCATTACGGTGTTATCAGCAAGAATTTCTTAATCGTTTCTTTGTAATCAATCAAATACACATTTGAAGACAGCTACAGGGGCTATATACATATATTGAAATTCCGAGAGGGACTGAGTTCGAGAGGGATGGATCGAGAGGGGATAGATCGAGGGTTAAAGAGAGGACAGAAATCGAGAGAAATAAAGATAAAGATATGCAAAGAGAACTGAATAAATCAAAGGAATTGCGTGATGTTGTGAAACGCCTCCCAGCTTAAAGAAAAAAAAAAACAAAAACTATGTTAAATTCAATAAAAATCCAAACGAAAAACGTCAGAGGTTGTCAAAATTGAGGATAAATTGAAGATTTATGGGCAGCACTGAAAATAAATTAAAAAAAAACAAAAAACTCGCATAAAGCAACGTACACGTGACAGAAGTGAAACTTCTTAAAAAGTAAAGAATAAGAGAGATTTTAATGTAAAATAGAGAGAGAAAGTATCTAAAAAGAAATGCAATACTATGGTTGAATAAATAAGGTTGTCGCATGGGTGAGAGCGAGTTCCCATAAATGTCAAATCGAAGTTGAGAGCTCATACAAAATCTGAAAGCGAAAATTTATAACCATGGTATAATAATACATGGTAGCATTGACAACTGCTTATTTTCTCTTCAACAGGAAAACATAAACTGTCAAAAACAGCTTTTTGTGGAAATACATCAGCAGCTGCTGTGGTTGTTGTTTTTTTTCACTTCAACGTTTTCAACATTGCTTGTGTTTTCAATGGCGGATTGTGAGCGCTCTCTTTTTGAGTATATTTTTTGACAGTAGATGATTTCCCAAGCAACTGTCAATGCTACCTTGTATTATTATACCATGATTTATAACATGTAAACCCGATGAAGTTGTTGTAGTTATGATACAATTATACAAGGTAGGAGTGACAGTTTAAACGTCTTGCATCAACTGCCAAAAATAGTATAAATTAGTATTTAGTATTTATTAAGTATTTCGTTTCCTAATACAAAAGATATAATAATCTTAATATAGTATTAGCAATATTTTGGATTAAAATCAGTATAGATAACATAATATTAATTAATTAATTCACAAAAATTAACTTAAAACTATTATAAAAGTATAAAAAAAAGAAAAAAAAAAAATAACAGTGAAAAATAACGAAATAGCACAATTTATTGAATCATTATAATAATTAAAGTGGTTATAGTCATGTCATGTCATGTCATGTCCGGCCACCCGAACAAGTTTTGATGATAAAACAATTTTTATGAACCGATAAGTGAACATAACATACAACAGACTTTAAAAAAAAAAAAAAAAATATTGAAACTATTACAACAAAGAAAAATAATTATAAAGTTTAGCTTTGAATTGCACAGGGTTAGTGAAAGATTTAATTTTAGTAGGTAGAGAGTTCCACAGACGAATAGAAAATATATAGAATTGTCGTTCTGAAATAAGATGAGTATGCCTTAATTGTATAATTTGAGTAGATCGATTAGATCTGAGAAAGTGTAGTCGGTCACGTAAATATTTGGGTTCTTTGTAAACAATTATTTTTTGTAACAACACAATAGTTTTGAATTTTAATAAATTGTCGAAAGTCATATTGAAAATTTGTCTAGAAAACGTGGAAATGTGATCTGATCGCCTCAGTCCGAAAATGTAACGTGATATGTTATTATAAATAACGTTGAGTTTATGTCTGCTGAACGAGTCACAATTAGCGAATAATTCACAACCATAAAGTAGAGTTGGAATTAAATATGTTTTTGCTAAAAGGACCCTTATTCTGTGAGGAGTGAAATATTGTGTGGCCCAAAGTGTACGGAGCATGCCGTAAATTTTACCAACGGTGCAGTTTATATGATCTTTCCAGGACATGTGTCTATTGAAAATAATACCGAGATTTTTTGCAGTATCCCCAAAAACAATGTTCGATCCATTTAGAGTCAATAGAGGTTTAAGAGATTGGTCAATTTTCTTTTTATAAATGACAATGCATTTAGATTTTTTTGGATTTAAACACAATCCGTTTTTAAGCGCCCAGTCGTTTATTTTACAGAGGTCTTCATTGACGTTTTTGACACAGTTGTTCATAGAGTCCAAGCTGCAACTTGCATATAGTTGAACGTCGTCAGCGTACATGTGTAATTTACAAAAGTTCAACACTCTGGGCAGGTCGTTAACATAAATAGAAAACAATAAGGGCCCTAACAGAGAACCTTGCGGTACACCTCTTGTAACTGCGATAAACTTCGACGTAATATTGTTCACAAATACCGCTTGAGACCGATCTCGTAAATATGATGACACTAAATTAGACGCAGACAATGAACATTTATACATATTCAGAGAACAATTAGATTATTAATTGTTTAGAGTTTTTGAATTAGAGAACAAAAAAGTAAAAAAGAAAATAGAAAGTAAAATATACAAGAAAATGACAGTTGGTGCAAGACATTGGTGAGAAAATAGCCAGTTGTCACTCCTACCTTGTATAATTGTATCATGGTTGTAGTTTTTCATTGATTTTGACAATTATGGGTACTGAGTAGAGAGTACGATAAGCCCCAAGACAACCTAATTTATTCAACTATGTGCAATACAAAATGGAATACAACAAGTTTTTTCCGTTTTCTATAAGCGTGAGAACGTTCAGCTGTTGTTTAAGTAGTTTTCGAATGTCTCCTCAACTTTGTCACTTTTTGAATGCTAGATTGCATTTGCATAGTACTCGTTGATGGAGCCTCCGAAAGCAGAGGCAAATCTTGTTGATAACTGCCTACTGCTTCCTGATCATCATAGCTGCTTTTTTGAGCAAGGGCCTCGTAAAGCAGCGAATATTTATTTTTACGCTTATCAATTTGGTTGCCCATATTTTCTTGAGATGCCCATGTTTTCTTAAGATGTTGAAATGCATTGATGTGCATTAACTTCAGCGACAAATTGTCCCTGATTGTCTCTACTCTGTTTTTTATTAGCGCGAAAATGTTAAGCGGATGATTTAACAGTTTTCAAATGCCTCCTAAACTTCGTCACTTTTTGAATATTAGGCTGCATTTGCATAGTACTGGTTGACGGAGCTTCCGAAAGCGAAGGCAATTCTGTTTGAATATTGTCTCCTGCTTCCTAATCATCATAGATGCTACGAGTATGTTGAGTGAGGGCCTTGTAAAATAGCGAACGTTGATTGTTATGCATATCAACTTGGTTGGCTTTAAAATTTCGTTGAGATGATGTTCTAATCGCCATACTCTTACCATTAGTTGCAGATCTAGCTGCGGCTGCATTCTTAAAAGCTCTAATTCGCTGTCTATGTACACGAACGCGCTCTGCTCCTGTTTACGCTACTCTGGGTGTCGTTTTGTTATTTTATTTGAAAAATGTGTACGGAAACGCTTTCAAGTAACTTAAAGTTACTTGAAACAAGTACGGAAACAGACTTTATGATATGCTCTTGAAAGGCATTGGTTTGTGTCTGTGATATACTAGAAACGGAGCAGAACGCGTTATTAATAGCATTTTGTTTGCCAGTTAGAAAGCATCTATGTAGCATAACGCTAGAACGTCCGACTTTTATTCGATGCTTGCGACAGTCCAAAGTTAAATGCGTGCTATATTATATTTTATATAATATAATATTTAAATAAAATTTTTTAAATAAATATTTGCTTTTGACATTATTGTAAGCTTCACGAATAAAGCGACCTTGAAAATGTTCAAATAAATTGAAAACATTACACATCGTCACGAATAAGAGACCTTGAAATGTCAATAAGCAATAAAATCGGAAATAAGAAGTTTTTTGATTTTTAAAGAATTTTATTTCTAAATATCAAGCTCCATTAAAATTATAGGCATCACTTTTTTTTAAAAGTTCACTTAAATAACTTTTGACCTTTTAAATCTGCGTTAAGCACATGTCATTTAACAATATTTTTTATTAATTCAACCAGTTCTGTGACAAAAAACTTCAGTGCTGCCAAATTGTAATTTTGAAATTTACGAATTTAAAATTAATGATATTTTTTAAACTTCAATTAATGAAAACTATTTATCAAATTGTTGATGAATAACATTCGTCACATAGCAGACGTAAAAATACCCAGAAATAAGATTTTTTTTTATTAACTAAAAGAACCACTTCATTTTATGGGAAGCACTTTTGTTGCAGTTCAAATTTATTTGCAATACTTGACCTTTTTTTTTTTGGTAAAAAATAAGAAATACATGAAAGTATTTACCAATACAACAAATAATTTTGTAAGTTTCATAGCAAGCTACTTAAATGCTGCCAAATTGAGCTTTTTTTTCATGTTTAGTGAAAAGATTTTATTAAAAAAGAAGGTTTTTATTGGTGGCATTGACAATTACTTTACTCATTTAAGCAATTTTTTAGTCATCAGAAACTAATTTATGACCTTTTAACCACTCAATACTAAGTTACCTAAAATCATCTTGAGCTTTTGGGTCCATTAGTCATGCATTTTTAAAATTATAGGCAACACTTTCCTGCAATGTGTAGATTGTGAAATCGCTTATAAAATGTTTTAATTCGTGAAAAAACCATTATATTAAGGAAAATTGAGAAAACATTAGGTTTGTTTCAGAGTTGCATCAGAGTATGTTCTGCACTTTTATTGAAGTTCAAGTAGAAAAGTAAACTTAACCTACTTTTGCTGAAAATTCATTAGGTTCGTAAATATGCACCATTACAAGAAAAAATTTAGTGGTTAAGCAGCAAAAGTGCTGCCCAATTGATTAAAAACAGAAAATTTAATATAATTTCTTATGTTATATATTTTTACAAATTTAATGAAAAGATGGGCAACACTGATATAATATAAAATGCGCTGCAAAAGTCATCTAATACCTAAAACCACTCAGAACAAAGTTTATTAAATCTTTTCAAATTATTTGTTGCTTTTAGCCATGATTTGTTCACTTTTCTTTCAGCACTTTTCTTACGAATGAGTTGTTTTTAAAGAAATTGCTTGTTTAAAGATTGTTAATTATGTGAAGGACTTAAACTTGACTGGAGTGCTGCCAAATTCTGAATTTAAATTGCCTGAAACCAAATGTTGAATAAATTTTCAAACAATAGAAAAATACGTAGATTTTTCAACTACTAGCGATAACACTGAATTGTTTGTGAAAAAAAGTCAGTTTATGGACAGCACTGAAAAAAAAAAAAAAAACAAACCATACGTCATCATAGAATAGTGTGCGAGTATCGGTGTCAAATGACTCATAATTATGTTATGTTTTTAAATAGTTATTCAGATGTTATTTTACAGTTTCCCAGATTTCTCAATATTATTGTATTGGCAGCATTGTTTTCAACTTTAATATCTTTATCAGTGTTTCTCCTTTACAAATTTATTTTAAATACAAAACAAGAAATAATCTGCAAAAAATTCACGCTTTAATGATATCACGGTTTGCTGTATCATCAGTGCTGCCAATTCCAACAAATTGATATTTTCTTAAAAAAATATTAAATAATTATTCATAAAATTTTAATAACAGCTGTAGTTAGAAAAGAAGACATCAACATCAGAAAAAAAAATAAAACAACAGTGAACAAGTTAACAAATAATTAATCATAAACAGCAAAATATCATATTCATATTTATGCTATGATGTTGTGTTGTTTTTTTTTCTCGATGTTGTTGTTTGTGTAAAAATTCATCATCACTAAGTCTCGTCATTTATTTGGCTTCTATTACAACAATAACTTAGAAAATGAAAACCTGTTATGCTGAATATGATCTACGGCTGCCTTTGTGTTGGCAACACTTTTTCGTTTTTTTCTCTCTTCATTTTATACCCCACCGACACGTCAAGGGCGTGTGAGCAACACAATTTCTGTTTAGTTTTTTCTCTTAAAATTTCATTTAATCGAACAATCTTTTTATTTTTTTAATATTTACTTATATTTTTTATTTTTTTTTTTATAAAGCTTATTAACAGCAATTGCTTAAGTTCTTCTCTTTGTTTCTTATTTATTTATTTTATTTTAGTCTTTTTGTCATGCATCTTTGCTTGACACTATTTATTTGGTTAAAATTGTGAAAAGAAATAGTTTTCCTGACATTCCTTGTACTGCCGCAAGGAGAACATTCTTGATTGCATTTTATTTTTGTTTTTTTTTTAATTTCATATAAATTTAATAATTGGCGTACAAAAAGCTTAAAAAAAGCTGATCTACAAAAAAGTGATGACACCTTTTTTAAAAAAAAAAGTAACCAGAATTAATTGATTAACCAGAAAAAAACAGAAAATTAACCAGAATTTTTTTTTATATCTTAACCCTTTCGACCCGACTTTCGAATAGCCATGTTACAATAAAATTTTTGGTGGCAGCAGGTTATTTAAGTAAAAAATAAGGTATCGGTGAATGAAAATCTGAGAAACAATAATTGGGGGGCTGGGGGAGTGGTGGTAAACCATTGTACCACTCGGGATGTTAAGTGGTACAAATAAGTACCAACCGTCCGTTAAAACAAACTAAATCAAAAAGAAGTAAAGCAAATAATATATCATATTTTATTGATTTTTTATTTTATTGAAAAAGGAAAGTAATGACATGTTATAAGAAATTTGTTTTTACATAAAATTCATGTATGATATGGTGCAAAGCACATTTTGCAAAGTGCCACTTGGCATTCCTTGCAGATTGTCTTAGTGCGTGTCTGTTTCTTTTGGGCGCTGCAGTTGGTACAACGACGTCGGGAAGTTCCTTCAACAGTATCCTTTGATACACACTATCCTGTCTGCATTTCTGAAATGTGCTCTTCAAACATTCTACCAAATCATCAATATAGTAAGTTTTGTAACTATTATGTGGCTTATCTTATCTGGCTGTGCAAAATACATTTTAGAAGTAACGAAAGTGAATCGATCTCGTGTGATTGCTTCTTTGACTGATTGATTTCCCATTGATTTATGGCACGACCAATAATCTTTTAGGGATGGAAGTCGATTGTAGCTCATTACAAACATGCAGCCAACAATTACTTTTATTTCACCAGCATTGGTTTCAGTTATTTTTACTTTTTTGGTTTTGAGTTGTTCGCTTTCGAAAATTTTGATACGGTCATTTGTACATTGGGCTATGTATATATGGGCTGATGTAGGCAATAATTTATTAAAAACATCAATTATAGACGAATGGCGAGGTATGTGATCTGCTATTTTAGAGCTACGAAGATTGAAAATAGTTTTTTTAGGTACAAAGTATTTGTCAGGAGTACTCCAAATAAAATTGGTATCATTACAGACTATGACTTCATCGGCAGCCTCATTCACTTCATCTATTATGTCGTATGAGCTAGACATATCACTTGGGAAAAATTCTTCAGAGCTTCCTCCAGAAAAGTCTCCAGAAACATCGCTAACGCTATCAGCTTCATCTTCCAACATTTTTCGTATATCTTCTGGATCCATTTCTAAGAAAACAACAAATTTTTTACCGAAATGTGGAGTTACATTATTTATTGCTCATCGGACTAATGGTACAAATATGTACCACCATACCGGACGAATGGTACGCATGTGTACCATAATCTAAAATAACCATAAAACGCATATATTTTTTATAAATACTTACATGCTTCAGTTGTAAATACTTGTAAAAACTTCGATTCTACTTTATTTTGAATATTTTTGGAAATTTCAAGGTCAATTTCACACAAAAACTTTACATAAACTAACCACGCATTTCACTTTAGCTGCATCGTAACTCACAAAAAATTGTGCAGAAAACATAAAAAACTCAATAAACTAACGGGACTTTTTAGAATGTATTCAGCAAAGTGCGAAGATGATGTGGTGTGTTTCACAACCCAGCAACATTTAATCTAAAGCTTTTAGAGACGTTTAAACTTTAAGTGGTACATATATGTACCATCCGGGTCGAAAGGGTTAAATATCTTAATCTTGCTGGTATTATTATTTTAATTAATTTAATTTAAGTAAATAACTTTTAATATTTGAGCTATTTGTTTAATTATTGTTTTTCTTTTTTTTTCCATTTTAATGATTGCTCGAGATATATTGAATTCTACTTCATTGTACGCAAAAGAATCACTATATCTTATGTACTAATAACTGCTTATAAATAAATAAATAAAACAAATAAATAAATAAATTTTGAAAAGTCACAAATTTCTCCACATTTTTTTATTATTTTCATTGCATCCCAAAAAAAGAGGGCTGCCTCACTTAGTCAAAATAGAACTCGGCCTTAAATAAATTTATAATAATTAAACTGTTAATTAAAAATAACTAAGCCTGTCAATAGAATACATAAATCCTCGGACAGAGTAAAATTCACAGAAAAAAAAACTAAAGATGCAGAATCATTTTTTCGGTGAGGACTTTTCAGAACGGCATGAAGCATGTGGAAATTTTTTGGCTCCATATATTTCGTTCCAGTATATTGGAATATATTTATATATATGGGACGTTCTTTATCAAATCACCCCCCCCCCCCCCCCCCCTCCCCATCCCTAAACGTCTGAATTTTTGAGATAAAAAGTTCCTCGGCGGCTTAAAATTTTCTTTGAAATCTCTATTTTTTTTCCCCCGTTTGACCCTCTTGAAATTTTCTCTAATTTAGAGGTGTTTTGGTCACTTATTTCGACAAAATTAATACGCAAAAAGGGGAAACGTTAAAAAAATTGGCTTAGGTTTGTTTTTTATTTTCTATTTAATGATAGAATCTAAGGTAAAAAACACTCAAAATATTTTGTAAAGTGTACATTTTTTTAGAAAGTTAACCCTTATCAGCAAAAGTGGGTCCAAAAAATAGTTATTGGTCAAATAGTCAAACTTAAACGATTTGTTATTAAAAAAATAAGACACTTTAGGGAAAATTCTATAAAACTAAAGTTCTTAGAATTTGTCAAAATATAAGTAGAGTAACTTCGGGTAATATGGAATACCTATTTCTTTTCGGATCATAACTACGAAAGTACGAGTTCGAAGCTTTCAAAAATTGATACTAGTCATCATTAAAATATTGGCTAATAGAGTGCCTGACAGAAAATTCATAATAATATATGATACACAAGTTATTCTAAAAAATCTGAAAAAAGTCGAAAAGGGGCATCATGAAAAACACGCGGGTAATGTGGTGTAGATGGTTCGTTATAAATGGTATACTATACCATATTACCAACACAGTATTAAGGTTTTTAAAAAAGTTGTAAGAAATGTAAAAGTGAAGAACGATATTTTTTATTTTTAAATGAAACATATTTTATTAAGAACATAAAATGAAATTAACAATGTAGCCTTCTTGGCTTCGTTTTTTTTTTTCAAACATGAGAGCAATATTTAAGTAAATAAAGCTATATTAAAAAGGACTTCAAAATTGATTTTATAGAAAAAAATTTGAGAAGCCTATTATTATTAAAAAAATCCTTTTAAGCTTCATATGCAGGAGTGACAAAGAAATATGGCACTTCTCTTTGGAATGCATCTGTCATGAGCCCAGATCAGGTCACATTGCAAACAAGAAGCCCATTTTTGTATCTCTGTGTCATCTTCCCAGCGTTTATTGTAAAAATTGCACAGACTTTCCCTAAAAGGAGGAGCATCGGAGAATTCCTCTTTCCCATCTGATTCTTCAAAAGTTACGATTTGATCGGAGTAGGTAGGTAATATGGTACACTATACCAAATTGGCCTGCCACGAGTGTACCATATAAGCCGCATTTTGCTTTTTCTGTTTTTTAATTTATTATTATATTCAAAGAACACGCTGTTGAAAACTCACCTTTTTTAAATAAAATATAATTCCTTGGTTTTTTATTGTAATAATACTTTTCGTTAATTTTTTCTTCATGCTCCGTGCTAAACCGTTTCTGTTAAACCGTCTTGAAAACTTCAATATACACAAACACATGTTTTCACCAATTGAAAGAGAACTTGATAACAGTTACAACTGCCGAGTTTTTTTCTTTTCTCTTTTCTAATTTAACAGCTGTTTGGGCAATCAGCGTTGCCACATAGCAAATAGTTTAGAAGAAAGACAAGTGTACCATATTAGACGCCTATACCATAATACCCGAAGTTACTCTACACATTAAAAAAAAAATGTCTGATATTTTTGAATTTTGCAAACAATGGCCAAACTCAAAACTCTATTAATGTCAAAATGTTTTTGTTTTTTTAATTTGTATTTATATTTTGGCAAATTAAAAGCACTTTTCGTTTTATCTGGCCGAATATATATTTTAAAATTTAACAAAATTTGTATCCTTTTAACGTGTGGAATTGGAAAAAAGTAATACCATTGCATTTTATGAAAAAGCAATTTGGCAATGAAAACCAAGTCTTTTCCAAATTGTTTAAAATTTTCACGGTCATACTAGGGGGAAAAAAAAATTGGTGTCTTTGCTTAATCTTCAAGCTCAACTTGTTCACAGTAAAATAAAGAATTATATTTGATAGCTATGACATTTTTAAATATATGTAAATAACGATTTTATTTTGGATATATTTTTCAGTTACCTGTAAAAAATTTATAATTTTCGCAAAAAGTGCTGCCATAAATTGTGTAAAAATTACATGTTAATGGTACAAAAGATTATTCGTTATATAAAAAACTTTTATATATTTCAACATGTTCATCCTTTAACCCTTCATTGCATTTTGATGGAAATTTCCATATTTGGAAAAAGAGAAATGTGGACTTTCACGAGGACAAAATTATTTTCTTAGGTAGCTGTGCTTTTACTTCTGAAATATCTCAGCTTTAAACTCCTTAGCAATTTTTGAAATACGTTTTTGATGAAGATTTTATTCAAGAAATTGTAGATTAAACTAATTAATATTGCATCCAAAGAGATTCTAATAAGAATATAATTTATACTTTTCATGTCTGTGCAAGTGCAATGGGCCAGTTTCATCCACAATGCCAGTCAAAAAGTTTTAGAAAATTAAGCTTTCATTGTACTTTCAAAATATTGACAATCAATCACAACCTTGTAGGTCATGAAGATCACGATCGGTTATTTAAAATACGTCCAGTTATTGATTCCCTCAAAACTAAATTTTCTACTTATGGAAAAAAGACTGTCAGTGGACGAACAGATGTGTGCCACCTCCATAGTAAACCCCACAAATGAGGGTTTCAATTATCAGGATACGTACATACATCGGAACTGTATTCAGGTCAGGAAAATGCAGGGATACTTGAAGGAGAACTTGATATTGGAGCCCAGGGAATGTAGTAATTCGTTTGCTTAGAGAGAGGATTGCGAAAATATCAAAATTACATTGTATATTTTGATAACTTTTATACATCATTGCCTCTGGTTCATTTTTTAGTCAAACAAGGAATTCACTCTTGTGGCACTGTCCAGAAGAATAGGATCCCAAACTCAAAATTGCTTGGAAAAAAAGGAATTTATGAAAAAAGAAGTTCCAAGAGGAAGTCATGAAGAAAGAACATCTACATTTGATGGTATTGAGATGACTTGTATTACCTTGAAAAATAACAAGACACTTTTGTCTACCTATGTTGGATCAACACCAATGCGAAGTGTCGCCAGATATGATATATCAAGAAAAGAAACCGTAGAAATTTCTTGTCCTCAAATTGTTCATGAATACAACAAGCACTGGGTGGAGTGGATTTAATGGATAGTTTTTTGGGTAGGTTCCAAATACCTTTGAGATAAAAAAAAATGGTATTAACGCATATTCTTCCATCTGCTTGATCTTAAGTCATTAATTCTTGGGTTATACAAATCATTCAATCCAGGATATAGAAATGTACAAAAAAAAAAAAAAAAGATATACTTTCTATGGGCCAGTTTCGTAACGAATTAGCTCAAGTTTTATGTACAATAGGAGCCGACACAGAGATCAAAAGAGTACCTCCAAGTGTCAGCTCTTAGAGAATGAAATCTAAGCAAAAAGGAGGAGAGAATCTACAGTTGTTGCTCAACCAAAAGACATAAGACCTTTGAAGAACATTGATCATTGTTCACATGTTGGAGGTTCAGTACGATGCAAATACCCACAGTGTAATGGATACTCAACAATAAGATGCAATTATTAATTGCCTTACCTATTATTTTAATTTTGTACTGCGCTCATCAGTTCAATTTGCATGATCATGTAATTTTATGGATGTAATCATATGGTTTTTAATACAAAATAATACTTTTAAGTATTCCAAATATTTTTTTTTTATTATTTTAACTACAACTAAGGGCTTTATATTTAGTTACATTTAGTTTACAAAAAAAAAAAAAAAAAAAAAAAACATGCAATGAAGGGCAAACGGCTTGCGATTTGAAAAATTTGTTTCCACAATTTCTGCTTGAAAAATTTATTTGCTTACTTGTCCATAGCAAAAAAAAATTATTTCTTTTGTAGTCAAAGTCGAGTAATTTTTTCTAAATAATTTATTACTTTTTATGATCATTCAAAATTTGCTTGACTTTAATATGTAACATTGAATATCATACTTCAAAAAATTCCCTTTAAAAAAAATTGAAATGTTTACCCTCTTAGCGGGTCAGAATATGAAAAAAATGTGCTGCCACAGCGTGTTTCTTTAAGTGTTTAAAAAGCTTTTATAACTCAAACCAAGTCTATTTAATTTATAGCAAAAATCACAACAAAAACAAAGAAGAATTTAAAAAAGGAAGAAGAATTGCTTGAGAACTAACTTCCTAATCATAAAATGCAATTATTTTTTTGAGATTTTTAATTTTCTAAAATTCGAAAAAAGTACTGCCAAGAATAAACCAAAATTGGCGCAAAATTTACCGTCTTTAAAATTTTTTTTCATCATGAACTTTGAATCATTTTTCCAAAAAAAATTTGTTTTTTCTCTCTAAAATTCGAAAAAAGTGTTGCTACAAATTAAGCCAATAATTGTTGCTAGGCTTAATTTACCTTCATTAATACTATTTTATGATAAATTTTAAATATTAAACCTAAAATGTTTAACCAGTAAACTTTAATTGCTGAAATTCCATGAAAGTGCTGCCATAAATAGATTTAGAAAGCATTTTCCTCCACTTATCTTGGATTTTAGATTTTTGGGAACATCCACCTTAATAGCAGCATCGACAACAACTGCAGCAACCATAGATAAAACAATAAAAAAAAAATACAGTAAATTAAAAGCTTGTTTCCTACGCTCCCACAATTAATTAATTTGTAGCAGCAACAGCGACGACTGTTGTCCAGTTTTGCTTTTCTTCTGCTATGCATTGCATGCAATTCTTTACAACTGCAACTCTTGCAAAAGAGCCTGCCAGGCAGAGAGTGTCATTCTTTCGTTTCGTTTTTCCTTCACTCTTTTGCTTTCTTCTTCATCAACTTAAGCATCATTCATTCATCCATCCATCCATTCATTCATATAGCTGACAGCTACAACGCCTTGCAAATGTTCCCAGCTTAAAAGTGAGCCAGGCAGTGTGCTCAGCTCAAACTTGGTAGCATTCTTTGTTGCTCAACTGTTTTGTTTTTTTTTTCTTAATTTGTTGCTTTTTTCCCGAGTGTCGTGGCGCTTCATTTTTAAAAGCGTGCACTCTTAAGTTGACAGCATTAAGTTTTATTTTTATTATTTTATACATTTTTTTTTATTTTATTTTTTTTTTTTTTTTTTATAAAAGGACTTTTGCGTCTTTGTTTTTGTAATTAAAAAGTACCTACTCATCATGCTTTGCTTAATACAGCGTTGTGGCAGCACTCTTTTTGTCATGTGCGCAATTCTGTTCTGTTCTTTTTTTATATTTTTCATTTTGGTTTTGTTTTTTGTTTTCCTTCTCTTAATTTTTTATGATTTCATTTAAGTTAGTGTTGCAAAGCTGCTTAGCATGCAATAAAATACAATGTTAAAGATGTTCGAGGTGCGGCCATTAAAAGAAAATTTGTATTTTAAAATTTTTTATTTTTTTTGTCCATCCTTGGACTGCAGCTCAAACATCAGCAATAACTTCGCTTTTGCCTCAAGCGCTGTAATTTATTGTATTATTGTAATTTTATTAATGCATATATTAATTGATAAATTGCAATAATATGGCAACATTGTAGCGTTAGCACAAGTGCGACTAGTTTTAATGAAGTAAAAGAACTTTTGTATGAAGTTAAAAAAACAACTTTCCTACAGAAAAGAGGGTTTATTTAAAGTTTAAACTTCAGAGAAATATTAATATTTTTATTTTTTTGAAGCAAGTAATAGAGTAACTTCGGGTAATGTGGTATAAGCATTTTTATATTTATAATTACTCGTAATAACATTAGCTTAGCCTAGACTGCTTTACATACGATAGTTTATTGATTCATTGGGCAGTGTATAACGATTCTGAGCTCCATACCGTTACCCAATTTGGAGCTTTTTCAACACAATGAAAAAAAGCCATGCAAAATTGTCGGGTAAAGTGATATACCACGTTCGGATAATGTGATATAGCATATCACTTTTCCAGAGCATTCCTTACTTACCGAAAATGGGTGGGCAATGTTGTTTTTTTTTGCCACTTGAAATGCAAGTGAGCGAATATCACTTCGAGTTAGTCCCTAAAAACGTTATTCCCTTTCCTTAATAAACCCTACCAGCCCAAATTCCATATCCTGATTGAAAACAAATTTTCATCCCAGAGGCGTGGCTAAAATTTCGCTAATAGGTTTATCACTGCCAGCTGCTCTTTACAGTGGTGCAAATGGAACTCCAAGTGTCTTAGCCTCCAACAGTATGCCCATTGCTCCTTCTCTAACTGCCAAAATAGACTTACTCATTCTTTCTGGATCCTACTTACGCATCTGTCCTTTGTTTGGCATTATCTACAATTTATTATAATAATAATTTATAATTGATAATTTGGCGGGGAATGTGATATGGTATATCACATTACCCAACTTTGACTATATCACATTAGCCGATTTCGGTTTTCGAAACAATCAGGTTATTTTTTTTTTTTTCTCTTTCCATTTTATTTGCAATCTATCAGCTAGGACAATAAGCAAATATGTTGTAATTGTTATAATAATACATACAAAAGTTGGTCTCCATTGAGAACAACATTATTTACAAAATTTAATTTGAATTAGACTTAACTTAATAATTTTTTGTGCCAGAAAGGAAACTTAATAACTATGACAATATATATACATATTTACAAAATTTAGAGATATAATAATCATTTTCTAAAAGGCAGGTCTAAAATGTGGTGTCGCTTAAGTCGCCTGACTTCATCGCTCTCATCAAGTAGACAAATGGCTAAAGGGTTTACATGGTTGCTTAACCTCTCTAAGTATCTCGAGCTAGTATTTCTGATCTCGTCCTTAACCATCGGAATGTTTAGGTCCTTATGAATTGCTTCATTTGAAATAAACCATGGTGCGTTGACTATTAGTCTAAGTGTTTTAGACTGGTACCTTTGTAGTATTTCAATGTTGGAGTTGCTTGCTGTTCCCCAGATTTGAACCCCATAAGTCCATATAGGCTTAAGGATTGATTTGTAAATTCTAAGTTTACTTTCTATTGTAAGCTCCGATTTTGGTCTAAGTAGCCAGTAAAGTTTTTTATTTTTGTTATTAAGTAATTGCCTTTTGGCCTGTATATGATTTTTCCATGTGAGCCGCTTGTCCAGATGTAAGCCGAGATATTTGACCGTTTCTTTTTTTGGGATTGTTGATCCGTAGATTTTAATAGGGGGACATTCTTCTCTTCTCATTGAAAAAGTAATATGCGCAGATTTTTCGGAATTTACTTTTATGTTCCATTTTTGCAACCAGCTTTCAATTTTATTAATGTGGCTTTGTACTAAGTCAGAGGCAACAGAGGGTGTTTCATGAGTTGCAATAACAACCGTATCATCTGCATATGTTGCTATTAAAGTACCATTAGATGACGGCATATCTGACGTATAAATAGTATAAAGTACCGGACCAAGCACACTTCCCTGAGGAACTCCAGCATTTATGACTTGTATGTTTGAAATCTCCTCTCCAATTTTAACATAAAAAGTGCGGTTTTTTAAATACGAATTAAGGATCATATAGTAGGGATGAGGAAGAAGTTTCTTTATTTTGTGTAATAGGCCAGTATGCCACACACGATCAAAGGCTTGTTGAATATCTAAGAATATAGATGAGCAGTATTTTTTTGTTTCAAGGCCATCGCGCACAGTTTTAATTATTCGATGACATTGTTCTGGCCATCAATTTGGTCATATCCAGGGGATTTTGAATTTTTCAGATTTTTAATTTCATTGAAGACTTCATTAGGCCGTATATGCTTTATAGGAAGAGCCATTTGGCAAGGAGCATCCAAAAATTCAGTAATTTCACTGACTTCAGAAGCACTCGCTAAAGAAAGAGGTTGAAATATATTGCAAAGATGTTCAGAAAAAGCTTTGGCTTGGCTTCTGTCACTTCGGTGCCATTCATTGTTTTGGTCTTTGATAGGAACTTTTCGTTTAGGTGGCCGTTTAAGATACTTTGTGGCTTTCCATAACTGGTGCTCATCATATTTTGTTGGATTAAGATGTTTCACATAATCTTTAAAAGCCTGGTTTTTTATTTCAGCGAGATGTTCTTTGAGGTCTTTGGTGGCTTTGTTTAAGTTTCGTTTATCGTTGGGATTTCGACTAGCGTGCCAGATTTTTCGGAGTCTTCTTTTATTTCTAAGCATTTCTGCAACTTCATTTGACAGTTTTACTGAGTGAACATTTCTTTGTATTTTATCCGGCTTAGATAAATATGCAGCTTCGTGAATGATATTAGTAAAGTCCTGAACAACAGTGTCTAATTCATTATTCGATTTTATGGATATGTTTAAGTTTATATTTTTGTCTATACAGTATTGAAAAGATTTTATGTCAGTTTGTGGAGTTATTATTTTATATTTGTTTTGAGCAATATTTGGAGAAGTACTATAGTCAATAATAATTGGGGAATGGTCAGAACTCAAATCATCCGAGTGAAATGCGCTCAGTAGAGACTGTGGTATACCAGAATAAACCGCGAAATCCATTAAATCTGGAATCTTCCTTGGATCGGTTGGCCAGTATGTTGGCTTTCCTGTAGATAATACTGAGTATTTCTTGCTGTTGATACATTCATAGAGCGCTCTGCCTTTTGGATTGATTAATCTGGAGCCCCACCAAGGGTGCTTGGCATTGTAGTCTCCACCAGCAATAAATTTTTTTCCTAGACCTTGGAAGAAATTTTGGAATTCGATACACTTAAGACTATATCTTGGAGGACAATATATGGCACTGAGTACTATTGGAGCGTTATGACAGATTATTTTAATGCACGACGCTTGGATTGATTTTGTTTGAAAGCCATTCAATTGTTCATACTTTATTTTAGATTTTATTAGAATCGCAGTACCACCATGTGCCTTATTATCAGGATGATTAGTAGAAATGAGATCAAAACCTCTAATTTTAAAAAATGTTTTATTTGTAAAATGGGTCTCAGACACCATTATTATGTCGATATTATTAGATATTAAAAACATTTCGAGCTCGTTCGTATGGTTGGAAAGACCATTGGAGTTCCATATTGCAAGCCGTAAATTTATTTGCATAGTTTATTGACGAGAAGTGTAATCATATTCAATAAATTATTTGTTAGCTCGATTTGCTTATTTATAAGATTTTCAATTCTTTGCATTGAGCTGGTTGGAGGTTCACTTCCTTTTAGGATATTAGCATATGTTTGATTGGCGTTGTTGCCATTATTTGGCATATTTAAGAAGGGATTAATAGGAGTAAATGTTTTATTTGACATGTTTTGCCTATTAGAAATGAATCGTGGCTGTTGCCCGCCTAACCGTCTTAACATTTGTTTATAAATTTCACAGCCTTTATAATTTGCTGGATGGCTATGCGAGCAATTAACACAAAAAGCAGGGGTTTCGGAGTTCTTCTGGCACTTAGGTTATTTTAATAACGATAAAAAAAAATAAAAATAAAATACTATTATATATTAATAAAAATACACGTCAGAAAATAAAGAATTAATCTCATATATGATTAACAGCATTCAAACACTTAAAAATTTATATACTTAAACTTTCAATTCCGCTTCGGTTTTCTCATACTTCACTCACAAAGCTCACGCACAAAAAATATAGAATGCACAGATGAAACAATATCACAACAATGAGAGCAAACACAGTGAATGAAAATGTGCATACACAGAACCAAAAACGTACACTGAAAAAAAAAGTTAGCTTAAAATTAAACACAATGTGTTCACAAAATGTGTTGTTAATTTGACTTTTTTTTCATATGTTTTTCAAAATTTTTAAATACATTTGCTCTTACTTTGACGAAATTTGTTGCAAGCTATTTTTTAAACACAAATATCGTCAAATTAATAACAATTGTCGTCAATTTTAAAACATTTTTTTTCAGTGTACTTAATAACAAAGAAAAAGTTCTTTGTCCCAATGTATTATACATTAAAATTGGTCCAAAGTACGAGTTCCTTGATTCAATGAATCTTTGTTCTTACGTTATTTCTTTGATATGTTATGAAGAAAAATTATTAATTAATGACACATACAACTGTTACAATAAGTTAGTCTGTCCTTAGAAATTTTAAAACAATATCTAGATACATTTTAAAAAATCATTTTCTTATTGAGATAAAATTCTCTAATGGTTTTTTAGATATTACAACACAAGAACTGGAACAAAATTTTAATGAACACGAACAATGAACTGTTCCTTAAAATTAAGAACAACGATTCATTGAACCAAAGAATTCGTTCTTTGGGGCTGTAACGAACCTCCGCTGGTTCTTTTGTTTGCTGGGGTAAGCTCAGCGGGTTTCCAGGGTTCTTACAAGAAATTACACTTTGGTTTTATTTAACAATTGATCTTTATTAAATGGTTGGCCTTTATCTTTATTACACGGTAAAATATCTGAATTTATATTTTTGTATTGTTGAATTTAATGGGCCTTATTCCTCCAGGTCTTCACGTCTGCGTCTCGGCTTAACAGGCGGGCCTACAAGCCGCAGCACTGTTACTCGATGAAAAAAGCGAACACGCGGGCTTACAAGCCACGGACAATGTTCTGGTTTGAGCAGGCGGGCATACAAGCCACGGACGCTGCTAACAAAAAGGTGAAGACAGGTGGGCCTACAAGCCACCGACTCTGTCTACTGCTACTGCAGGGGGGCCTACAAGCCACCGACGCTGCTCTTGCCGTTGGATAAACAAGTGGGCCTACAAGCCACCGAAATGTTTATCTATTACTTTTGCAGGTGGGCCTACAAGCCAACGACTCTGCTTTCTCCGTTGGATAGACAAGTGGGCCTACAAGCCACCGAAATGTCTATCTATTGTCTTTGCAGGTGGGCCTACAAGCCAACGACTCTGCTCTTAATAAAAAAAAATATTTCACTTCTCACAATTTCTCACCTCCTCTGTTTTTGCCACTTTCCAGTCTTTTATTCGGTCGGCGTATTTTACTCAAATGCTTTTTCGGTCCAATTGCACTCTCTTCAATTGCACTCGCTTCACTGTTTTATTTTTTGTTTCCAATTGCACTCGCTTCACTGTTTTATTTTTTTGTTTATATAATCTCGATCACTTGTACTCTGCACACTTTTAATGTATAACACATTCTGTCCTCTGCTCTTCGATTGCGGCCTATTTATACCATCGTCTTCGTGTTGTTTGTGATAAACAAGGTACCGCAATCGAAAGTTCTGGGCTGATTTTCCCGTAACCGAGGTCCCGTACGGTGCAGCCTTGTTGTTGTCTTTCATTAGAATTTGTTTCCACATTTTGCCCAGCAATTTGCCTTCTATTATTTTCTTATGTGACCCGCTACTCGTGGCAAGATCACGCCAGCTTTGCGCATGTGTGTGCGCACGTTTTGCATGTTTCCAGCATGTTTTTTTTTACATGCGTCCCTTTCTCTCTCTTTTCCTAATAGAAAAAGTACATGGGTGTTGTGTTTTTGTGTGTTTATGTGTGTATTTATTCAAAATATTCAGTGTTTATGTGTGTGTATGTATATATGTTAAATGTAAAAACAAAAAGTGAAGCATAAAGTGGCGGTGTTCACCGGGTGCCTTTCTTGCACCTCGGCCGTTGTGCGGCAAAAAATCGCCCACGATATTTTATCCGTCACACTCCCCTCCTACTTCGGGCAGGCAACGGATCCTCACCTGTCCTCTTCTTCCAATCTTAATCCGGTACCTTACCCCGTCGATTGTACGAATTGAATTCCGCACCTCTCCTGGGCGTCTCCCTACTAGCATCGCCTGGACGGCGTTGGTGACCGCCACTGGGTACATGCAGTCCTCACCGTCGCTGCTGTCAATATGCAGCACCTCCGATCGGGTACTACCGCTGGAGCTGCTCGGCTTGTGACGTTTGTGGTTGCTGTTGTCATCTTCGTGGTACCCGTTGTCGTTGTTGTGATTGTTGTTGTTGTTGTTGTTGTTGTTGTTGTTGTTGTTGTTGTTGTTGTTGTTGTTGTTGTTGTTGTTGTTGTTGTTGTTGTTGTTGTTGCTATTGTTGTTGTTGATGTTGTTGGTGTCTTTGTTGTACTCGTTGTTATTGTTGTTGTGGTTGTTGCTGTTGTTGTCGTTGTTTTCGTCATTGTTTGGCGGCTCGATCGGCTGTGGTGGCGATGGTGGAAATTCCACAATTGGTCCCGGATCTGGCATGTCCTCGTCGCATTCCTGGATGAAGGTGGCTGTAACCCAGACGGTCTTCATCCTGAAGCCCGGCCACCGCGAGACCTCTTCTTCGACGTATAAGTCGAAACGACCCGCAGGCCGAGGCTCCTCTTCTTCTTCTTCTTCATTTTCTTCTTCCTCTTCTTCTTCTTCTTCACCATCGTTTTCGTCCCTATCTGTTTCGTCTTCTTCTTCTTCTTCGTATGGGTCGTATGGGACCCAGGCTGGCGCTGATGGTGCTTCTTCTTCTTCCGAGGCATTTATCAGGACCCCAATGGACTCCGCCTCGCTCTCCGTGTCGCTGATGGTAATTATATTTTCCATTCTTAATTTTTTTTTTTTTTTGAAATATATTTATTTTATTTTTTTTTTTTTCAAAACTAAACTATTCGAGCGCGTGGTCACTGATCGAATGATCTCGTGGTCACCTGTCAGTGGGTGGTGACCACCCTCGGTGTCCTTTAATCTTTATATCTTTGTTTCCACTCTTTCCCTCTTCTCTTCCATCTTCTTTCGTAACCAACAATGAACATACCCATTTCGGCGTAATTCCTTATGTTGTACCCTGTGTGTTGGCCCTTTTCTTTGGGCGGACTTGGCAGCACTGGTTTGTTTGACGTTTAATTCTTTGTTTGTTTTGTGGTTTCGCCATTTTATTTTGCAGCTCATGGACCAGCACATCAACATGAAGGTATTTCTGAATTTATTTATTATTTGTATTATATTTATTATTTAACTAATTAATCGATTTTTCCCTTAGGTTGAACAATATCAAATCATCATCGGGACCCACTACCAAATCTTCAGGATCATCGAAGTCGTTGCACATGATGATGTTGTCATTATCCATACTGGCTTCATCTAACAACTCCGAATTGTCTACGTTCGTAGCATCCACGTCGAAGCCATTCACGTCTGCAGCGAATCTTTTATGTTTGCTTGCTATTGCTACCGCTGTTCGAGGCGTAACTGCTCGATCTCCTCAGGCGTCCACTTCTCGCGGACTTCATCAACAAGTGGACAAATGTGTTCGATGGCAGCTTGTAGGTTACTGCTGGATGCAGCTCTGGCTCGTAGCTGGTTTCCTTCTCGTAGTGTTCCGAAAAATTCACGACTTTTATGGCCCAAGGCATATTGCAGGTCTTAAACCTAGTTTTTGGAGGCAACGGGCGTAGCGACGCCGCGATTTTGGCTTGATCCTCGGAGGTGGCATGCGTGTAAGTCATGCGTCCCGACGACCAGATCGACGCTGTCGTGTAGGGCCGACGCAGCTTCATGGTAACCATACCGTTCTCGCGTCTAAATTCAACCTTGCAAGCATTGAGTGCAGTTTCGCGCAGATTGAGGTGACATCGAACGCTGCCTTTAATTTATATTTGTTTTTATGAGATTAAATTGTAAATTTTCCTTGTGATTTTTTTTTCTTTTTCTTCCAAATAAACATAAGGCATGTTGTAATGTGAGCGCTGTGCTGGCGCTCGTCTAGTGTTTCCCTTTTTTTTTTTCCTTTTTTTCGCGGTCCATTCGTCTAGGTCCGCGGCGTGGCGGCGCAGCGTGCGCTGCCCACTTATTCTTTGGCCTGGGTGCGCAGCGGCGTTGTTCAGGGTCGTAAATGTGACTGCGCAGCGGGCGTTGTCTTGTGTTTTCCAGCTTGTTTTCTTCAGGTAAGAAACTTACTTTTTTGAAGTATATGCTGCAGCTGCAGATATGCAGCATTGCACGCAGTGGTGTGGTAGCGTATGCAGTTGTGTGCGCGGCAGCGTATGCAGTTGCGTGCGCGGCAGCGTGTGCAGTTGTGTGCGCGTCAGCGTATGCAGTTGTGTGCGCGGCAGCGTATGCAATTGTGTGCGCGTCAGCGTATGCAGTTGTGTGCGTGGCAGCGTATGCAATTGTGTGCGCATCAGCGTATGCAGTTGTGTGTGCGGCAGCGTATGCAATTGGGTGCGCGGCAGCGTATGCAGTCGTGCGCGGCAGCGTATGCAATAGTGTGCGCGGCCGATACCATGCGATAGACTGTGTTAACACTGCGATTTTGGTTAACAGGTCTCGATGCGATGCCAGTTGGTAACGCAGGTGTCGCTGCGATGCCAGTTGACGCAGGTGTCGCTGCGGTGCCAGTTGTTGACGCAGGTGTCGCTGCGATACCAGTTGTTGACGCAGGTGTCGCTGCGATGCCAGTTGTTAACGCAGGTGTCGCTGCGATGCCAGTTGTTGACGCAGGTGTCGCTGCGGTGCCAGTTGTTGACGCAGGTGTCGCTGCGATCTCAGTTGTTAACGCAGGTGTCGCTGCGATGCCAGTTGTTGACGCAGGTGTCGCTGCGGTGCCAGTTGTTGACGCAGGTGTCGCTGCGATCTCAGTTGTTGACGCAGGTGTCGCTGCGATCTCAGTTGTTGACGCAGGTGTCGCTGCGATCTCAGTTGTTGACGCAGGTGTCGCTGCGATTCCAGTTGTTGACGCAGGTGTCGCTGCGATGCCAGTTGTTGACGCAGGTGTCGCTGCGATCTCAGTTGTTGACGCAGGTGTCGCTGCGGTGCCAGTTGTTGACGCAGGTGTCGCTGCGATCTCAGTTGTTGGCGCAGGTGTCGCTGCGATCTCAGTTGTTGACGCAGGTGTCGCTGCGATCTCAGTTGTTGACGCAGGTGTCGCTGCGATTCCAGTTGTTGACGCAGGTGTCGCTGCGATGCCAGTTGTTGACGCAGGTGTCGCTGCGATCTCAGTTGTTGACGCAGGTGTCGCTGCGGTGCCAGTTGTTGACGCAGGTGTCGCTGCGTTCTCAGTTGTTGACGCAGGTGTCGCTGCGATCTCAGTTGTTGACGCAGGTGTCGCTGCGGTACCAGTTGACGCAGTTGGTGCTGCGCTTCCAGCGCGATTTTAGCTACGATTCTTGGTCAGACTGAAATAGTTTCAGCTGACTGATATGGGCTGTCCTCGTTCGGGTTTCTCTTTCGCGCTTAACGCGTACTATCACTGGGGATATAAAATCGATGATTTTATATGGGCCATCGAACTTCGGAGCCAGCTTTGCTGCAAAACTATCTATCGCCTTCGATAAGTGATGCTGTTTGATAAGGACCATTTCTCCGATTTTTGGGGTCCAGTTTCGTCTTCGTAGATTGTAGTGCCGAGCTTGGTCCTGGGCAGCTCTTTCTAGGTTGCGCCGCACAATCTCGAAAATCTCTTTCATTTTTATTTCTCTTTCTGGGGCTGTCTGTGGTTCTTCTCCTGTGCCAAATGTTTGCTCGTCATACAGGGTTTTTGGCAGCCTTGGTTCACGTCCTTGAATCAGAAAGGCTGGGCTATATCCGGTAGTTTCGGAGACACTGGTGTTAATGGCTAGTGAGATTTCTGGAAGCAGTTCGTCCCAGACCCGTTGTTGCTCACCTGTGAACTGTGCTATCATCGTCTTGATAGTCCGATTTGCGCGCTCTGTTGGGTTCTCCTGGGGTGTATATGGGGCAGTGAATTGGTGTTTCACTCCTAGTTCGTTTAAGAACTTTTTAAATGATCGACTCGTGAATTGGGCGCCGTTATCCGTGACGAGGACCTTTGGGACGCCAAATCGCGCTAGGATGCGCTCTCGAAATGCGCGTTGGAGGTGATCGCTGGTCGCCTTGCGCAGCGGCATCACTTCAGTCCATTTCGAAAATTTGTCGAAAAATACCAGGAGCATTGTGTTCCCATGTTTGGACCTAGGGAGGGGTCCAACGAAATCAGCGCATACAATTGACCAAGGCTCTTCCGCAATTTGGGTAAGCATCTTACCAGCGGGACTTTGTTGGCTTGGCTTGTAGCGCTGGCATGATTCGCAACGACGAACATAACGGCCAATATCACGGAACATGCCTGGCCAATAGTATTTATTGGCTATTCTTGCAATTGTTTTCCGTATTCCTAAGTGGCCGGCGCACGGGCTATCATGGTTCTCTTTCAGAACCCTGTCTCTCGAATAACTGGGCACACAAAGTTTCCAAGGAACGCAATCTTCGTCGTTTGCTTGGCTTGCGATGTGTCTGTACATCTGCCCTTCTTCCATAACGTAGTCTGGGAACTTCTCTGGGTTCTCCAAGACCTCTTGCATCTTTTTACGCAACCAGTTGCACGTATTTTCTTGTGCCTCTCCCGTGGTTGCTTTACGCAGCATCTCTTGAGGCTGTCGAGACAACGCGTCAGCTACTACGTTGAGTTTTCCTCTGCGGTATTGTATGTCAAATGTGTGCTGTTGAAGCTCCAATGCCCACCTCGCGATGCGACCAGATGGACTCTCTATTGAGTTGAGCCATTTTAGTGACAAATGGTCTGTGACCACTGTGAACCTATACCCCTCGAGATATGGTCGCATTTTCCGGATTGCCCAAACTATCGCTAGGCATTCTTTCTCGGTAGGAGAATAGTTACACTCCGCCTTATTGAGGTGTCGACTTGCGTAAGAAATTACTCTCTCCTCGTCTCCCTGACCTTGTGTTAAGACTGCTCCAAGGCCGTAGTCACTGGCGTCGGTTTGTAGCGTGAACTTTTCATTGAAGTTCGGACACGCTAAGATTGGTGCCTCAGTTAACTTGGCCTTAAGAGTTTCGAATGCCTCTTCCTGACTCTCACTCCATTTCCAATGCTTTCCTTTTCCCAGTAGCGTTGTTAGTGGGTGGACAATCTTTGAGAACTCCGGAACGAAACGTCGATACCATGACGCTATTCCCAGCACTCGTCGTAGCTCCTTCGTGTTTGTGGGTCGCAATAAAAGTTTGATCGCAGATATTTTCTCGGGATCTGTATGTATCCCCTGGTTGCTTACGACATGGCCTAAGTATTTTATCTCTTCTTGGAAGAATTCACACTTTTCAACATTTATCTTAAGGTTAGCCGCCCGGAGTCTACGGAACACCTCTTTCAGGTTAGTCATGTGCTGTTGGAATGAATTCCCTGTGACAATTATGTCGTCTAAATACGCAAAGGCATGTGGTTCCATCTCAGGACCAATCACTTGATCTAATGCTCTCTGAAACGTCGCTGGAGCTGAATGTAATCCAAACGGCATTACTCTCCATTGGAAAAGACCTCGACCTGGTACCGTGAATGCTGTGAATTGCTTACTATTTTCGTCCATAGGAATTTGCCAATAACCATTTTTCAAATCTAAACTGCTTATATATTTTGCGTCACGCAGACGGTCCAAAATATGATGAATTCGTGGTATTGGGTAGGCGGCTGGTATGGATTTCGCATTCAATTGCCGATAATCTACGCAGAGCCGCCATTTTCCTGTCTTCTTTTTCACAAGCACTATTGGGGCACTGTGGGGGCTATGTGAGGGCTCAATACACCCTTTTTCAATTAAATCGTCGATCTCCTCATTAATGATCGCTTGCATTGCCGGGTTTTTCGGGAAGTACCTCTGCTTTATCGGTCTATCATCCTGCATAATTATTTTGTGTGTCGTAATATTGGATAGACCCTCCAGTTTCTCAAACTCCGATAATTCCGCCTTTAAGAAATTATCTATCATCTCCTTCTCCGTCACTGTCTCTTCTCGCACTACTGTGCATAGTGGGGAAACGTTAGCACTCGTTGTCACCTCGCTACTTTTTAACGTTATGGCGTGGCCGCCGCATGTAAGCGTCGCCTGGATTCTTATAAGAAAGTCCATTCCCAAAATTACATCGTCCACTATGTCGGGTAGCACAAGTAACGGGATCCGGCAAGCATCATTTCCCATTCTTACGTCTATGACCAATGATTCGTTCACGGATCGCACAGAGTTGTCGGCCATTCGTACGATGATGTCTTCCTTTCTCTTCTCTCCTGTGTTGGCTAATCTTTCAGCTAACTGCTGACTCACAAAACTCCTGGTGGCTCCTGTGTCAATAGTGGCCTCTCGAACTTCCTTTCCGAGGGTAACAAATGCAAAAATGTGGGCTGCGTCGTGTTGTAGGCTTTCTACGGAATGCGAGGGACCGTGTGTGCTATCCCCGATAGGCCTCGCGTCTATCGGGTGTTCCGTCCGTTTCCCGACTGCCGACGACAACATTCCATCGCTTTTACGCCTCGTTTCCCACACTCCCAACAGAATATTACCCATGGATTCCGGCATTCGTGGCGCATGTGGCCATCTCTGCCACATCGTCTGCACGCTGTTCGTGGATTGATAGGTGCCTCCGGAGCTTGAGTAACCATGCGATGACGTTCCTCTCTGGGTCTTTGAACCGGTGCTCGAATGGGTGCCGCGTCTGCATGTATGCATTCGAAGTCTTCGGCCAACGCCATGAGCTCTTCCAGACTAACAAAATCTTTCCTTTTTATATAGAGCTGGTACTCTTGCCGACTGTTCCTGAATGTTCTTTCGAGTTTTTGCTGTTCGCTGTAACTTGAATGTCGCATCAAGCTCTGTAGCGCCAGGACGTAATCCTTAAAAGATTCGCCAGGGTGCTGATGCCTCTGCCTTATGTCGTCGTCCAATCTTTCAAAATATCTCGCGGGTAGGAAGAAATGCAAGAAGTCTTCCTTGAAGCTTCTCCATTCGCGCCACATCCGATTATTATTTCGAAACCACGTCAAAGCTCGGTCTCTTAATAGTTCGGGCATCGTTCGGGGAAGATGGTCTATTCCGAGGCCATACACTTGCACCAGTTCTTCTACACGCTCAATGAACGCAAGTGGGTCTCGGCCACCGTCGTACTTCACAGACCACTTTCTCACTTGGTCAATCACAGTAGCGTACGGATTGTGGTTGTACTGCGCCACCTGTGGTTGTACTTCGGGCATTACTCCGTTATACGTCGGCATAGCTATATGCGTATACGCCGATCCTGTTGGTTCTACGCTGGGCATCGGTATTGGTTGAGGAACGACAAGCTGACCAGGGGAAGGACATCTTGCATGCTTTGCTTCCAGTTCGATGAGGCGTTGTTGCACCTCCGGTTTTTGGTCTGGCTCTTGCGCAAACGTAGCAAATCTTTTCCTGAGTTCTTCAACAGTACCTTCGCCGCTGAAATTAAACTCTCTCGCGTAGGCCAACAAGTCGTCTCTTCGCAGTGCGTGTATCCAGGCTGTTCGTACCATGATTCTTTCGTGAGTTGCTTTTTCTGTCGTTTTCCGTGTCTATTCCTGTGAACAATAGTCCCTGCTCGGGCGCCACTTGTAACGAACCTCCGCTGGTTCTTTTGTTTGCTGGGGTAAGCTCAGCGGGTTTCCAGGGTTCTTACAAGAAATTACACTTTGGTTTTATTTAACAATTGATCTTTATTAAATGGTTGGCCTTTATCTTTATTACACGGTAAAATATCTGAATTTATATTTTTGTATTGTTGAATTTAATGGGCCTTATTCCTCCAGGTCTTCACGTCTGCGTCTCGGCTTAACAGGCGGGCCTACAAGCCGCAGCACTGTTACTCGATGAAAAAAGCGAACACGCGGGCTTACAAGCCACGGACAATGTTCTGGTTTGAGCAGGCGGGCATACAAGCCACGGACGCTGCTAACAAAAAGGTGAAGACAGGTGGGCCTACAAGCCACCGACTCTGTCTACTGCTACTGCAGGGGGGCCTACAAGCCACCGACGCTGCTCTTGCCGTTGGATAAACAAGTGGGCCTACAAGCCACCGAAATGTTTATCTATTACTTTTGCAGGTGGGCCTACAAGCCAACGACTCTGCTTTCTCCGTTGGATAGACAAGTGGGCCTACAAGCCACCGAAATGTCTATCTATTGTCTTTGCAGGTGGGCCTACAAGCCAACGACTCTGCTCTTAATAAAAAAAAATATTTCACTTCTCACAATTTCTCACCTCCTCTGTTTTTGCCACTTTCCAGTCTTTTATTCGGTCGGCGTATTTTACTCAAATGCTTTTTCGGTCCAATTGCACTCTCTTCAATTGCACTCGCTTCACTGTTTTATTTTTTGTTTCCAATTGCACTCGCTTCACTGTTTTATTTTTTTGTTTATATAATCTCGATCACTTGTACTCTGCACACTTTTAATGTATAACACATTCTGTCCTCTGCTCTTCGATTGCGGCCTATTTATACCATCGTCTTCGTGTTGTTTGTGATAAACAAGGTACCGCAATCGAAAGTTCTGGGCTGATTTTCCCGTAACCGAGGTCCCGTACGGTGCAGCCTTGTTGTTGTCTTTCATTAGAATTTGTTTCCACATTTTGCCCAGCAATTTGCCTTCTATTATTTTCTTATGTGACCCGCTACTCGTGGCAAGATCACGCCAGCTTTGCGCATGTGTGTGCGCACGTTTTGCATGTTTCCAGCATGTTTTTTTTTACATGCGTCCCTTTCTCTCTCTTTTCCTAATAGAAAAAGTACATGGGTGTTGTGTTTTTGTGTGTTTATGTGTGTATTTATTCAAAATATTCAGTGTTTATGTGTGTGTATGTATATATGTTAAATGTAAAAACAAAAAGTGAAGCATAAAGTGGCGGTGTTCACCGGGTGCCTTTCTTGCACCTCGGCCGTTGTGCGGCAAAAAATCGCCCACGATATTTTATCCGTCACAGGGCACTGAATAGTTCTTAAAAATCAATGAATTTCGCTTTATGAACGAGATTCTTTGATTTTAAGAACAATATTTGGTTCAGTGTAAGACTGCACCACGGGTGTTTTTCTATTGCCTTTATGTTCACATGTATATTCTTTTCGAAAATTCTGTATTTAACAAAATATGCAGGTATATCACATTACCCGACCATATCACAATACCCGAAGTTACTCTATATAAGAGTGCATTTTTTTTTAAAACAACACCTTTTTTCACAAAATGTGTTTTTTTAGTCAAAAAAGGCAATTCTGCGCTATTTCTATGACCAATAGTACATTTTCTTGTTTGGGACCATGTTTGGTTGGACCGACATATATTGCCACCGAATGCGAATAACATAAAAATATGTACATGATTTATGAATACTATACACATAGTTGGAACCAAATTTATAATATTTTCATACTTTCTTTTTTGGACTGTAAAATGAAATAGATACAAACATACATTTTGCACCCGTTACCTTTAAGAAATTAATTTATTTAATTTACGTATGACGTTATGCTTTAAAGTTTAAACTAAGAAAACGGTTAAAATCTGATGAAGTTATACAAAAAAGACCATTTGGTGCATATTTTGGGTACATCTAAAAAAAAACTTGTTTGCCACTAAAACCCTCTTAACATAAGCTTTCAAATGAGGGGCGGTCTTTTGAAATTTTTTTTTTGGTGACCCACCTTAATGTCTATATTTCTTATGTACATGAAAATTTTAATCAATCAATAAGGGATTCATTTTTATGCACCTTAAAAAAATAATAAAAGTGCTGCCAGCTTTGTTTTTTATTAAAACTGTTTTGAATATTTTTATTTTTAACCCTTATCACGAGTCTATAATCAAGAAAAGAACAGTTTTAGTAGCAGTTCGCAGTTATATAGTGCTGCCATACGAAGTGTATTTCTTTCCAAAAATCTGCCCAAATTCATCCATTAATCTTTATCAAATAATAAAAATATTTAATATTTAATACCAATGTTTAATATTTTCCCTCCCGTTTATGTTAATTATGAAAAATATGTCTTGAAAAATGCTGCCAACTTACTCAAAAAATATCTAAATTTTTTTTCTCTGCATCCTCAGGCTTGGCCCATGTGACTTACCAGATCATTGGGCAACACAAACAACATCCAACACAACTGCGTCAACAACGACAACAGCATCCGCAGCAGCAAGAACAACAACCACACCAAACTCCTCCGTTTCGAACAACAACAACAACAATAACAATCACAACAACAACACCAACAGCAACAGCGGTGTTGCAGGCTTCTGCACGCTGCCTCACACCTCACCTGCCGCTGCAACAGCCGCCGTTTCAGCCACAGCTGTCGCTGGAAGCGTGGTAACGGCCTCGTTGGTAGGCTTGGCGCCGGTGCCGGGCGCAGGCGTCGGTTTAACCGGTGCCCTAATGGTTGGTGGGCCATTTCAAGGCATCCATCATTTACAGCAGCAACAACAACAACAACAACAGCAACAGCAACAACATCAGAATTCATTGTTAGCTGCTCAGAACATCAATAATAACAACAACAATAACAACAACAATACCATACTGGCTAACAACAACAATATAACGTTAGTGCAACAACATAAAACTGCCTCTTTAGCTGCTGCCCTGCAACGTTCCGCCATTATGAATGCCGTTGCTTCGCCGATCTCAGCCAATGCAGCAACATCAAATCGCAAGATACGCAGAAAAACTGATGTCAAGTCGAATTTGGTGAGTGTGACAAAATTCAATAAAAAAATTAATTTACGTAACACGAAAGCTCTACATAAAGGAACACGCGAAAATATTTGAAGCGCGTGTCTAAGCGGGCCGAGAGCAATCATATTTGCCTTAGACTTGCTTACGTACTTTATTTAAGCATTTAATTAACGTTATTTTTTATTAATAAGAAATAATTTTAGTTTTCGCTACGTAATCAAAGCTATATCCAAACGATAAAAAGGCTTGTATCGAAAAAGTAATCAAATTGAAAATTTGCGTTAAATGAACTTAATTTTTACGTTACCTACGTTACGTAAAGACGTAGTTGTGGAAAACGTTATCAGAATGCTAAACCTATTTTTATACAACTTAAATATCAAAGTTAGTGAAAAACGTAAACAGTGACGTAAAGAAGTTGGGTTATGTAAATTGAAGAAGCAAAAAAACAAAAAATTTAATTTTTAAAAATTTTTTCTTACTTCATTGTAGCATATTTTGAAATAAGTATAGAGTATAAAGTCTAAAGTATAAAGTATAAAATATAAAGTATAAAGTATAAAGTATAAAGTATAAAGTATAAAGTATAAAGTATAAAGTATAAAGTATAAAGTATAAAGTATAAAGTATAAAGTATAAAGTATAAAGTATAAAGTATAAAGTATAAAGTATAAAGTATAAAGTATAAAGTATAAAGTATAAAGTATAAAGTATAAAGTATAAAGTATAAAGTATAAAGTATAAAGTATAAAGTATAAAGTATAAAGTATAAAGTATAAAGTATAAAGTATAAAGTATAAAGTATAAAGTATAAAGTATAAAGTATAAAGTATAAAGTATAAAGTATAAAGTATAAAGTATAAAGTATAAAGTATAAAGTATAAAGTATAAAGTATAAAGTATAAAGTATAAAGTATAAAGTATAAAGTATAAAGTATAAAGTATAAAGTATAATGTATGAAGTATAAAGTATAAAGTATAAAGTATAAAGTATAAAGCATAAAGTATAAAGTATAAAGTATAAAGTATAAAGTATAAAGTATAAAGTATAAAGTATAAAGTATAAAGTATAAAGTATAAAGTATAAAGTATAAAGTATAAAGTATAAAGTATAAAGTATAAAGTATAAAGTATAAAGTATAAAGTATAAAGTATAAAGTATAAAGTATAAAGTATAAAGTATAAAGTATAAAGTATAAAGTATAAAGTATAAAGTATAAAGTATAAAGTATAAAGTATAAAGTATAAAGTAAAGTATAAAGTATCTTTCTAACCAACTCTGATTGAAATCCAATTTTTCATATATATGCCATTTATATCGTCAACGTAAGGATTTTTACGTATGAAAATGACGCAGCACTTTATTTAACATATAAAGTTACTGACGTTTCTTAAACAAGCTGACTTTTTTGTGTTAAACAAAATTCTACGACTTTTTACGTCATAATTTTTACAAATTCATTTAAATTTCAAACTAAAACCATTTTACCTCTCTTTCTTTTTTCATGCTCTTCACTCAATTGCACTACTCTCTCTCTCGCGGACTCTCTCCTGAACCACAATTTAGCCCCAATCTCAGATAAATAAATGCAACAATGAAAAACGACGACGTGAATTGGAAAATAATTACATCGAGCAGCTCTCGGAGTTTTTGCAGCTTAATAAGCGCGGTGATATGACCTCAACGAAACCGGACAAGGCAGCCATTTTGAATCAAGTGGTTAAAACGGTAAGTAAAAAATAAGTAAATATAACTACCATCTTACGTTGTTCTAGTTCTTTATCTCATTAACTGTATTATTTAAAGTTTACTTAAAGCTGAGCAAAAAAAAAAAGAAGAAAATCAATTGAATCAACACGAAAACGTGTTTCAATTTTAAATTGCGCCTAAAAGTAGGCTGCATTGCTTGTTCACTGCTGCATTCTGGCCAATATTGATGCTCGAAATGGATTTTCGTATTATTTTTGTGGGTCTTTCGTGATTACAAATCAATTAATTAAATTTTCCCGTCTACAAATTTATGCATGGCTGTCACCAGTACCAAATAGCAACACAAATGAACCCCACAATAAAGTGTTCATTAAAAATGCCGCTAAGGAATAGCAGAGGCGATGAACACTGATGAAAATAAAAGACCACCAAAATCAGTGTTGTCATACGTCCCATTGCTCACTGTGCCTCCGCTACCCTGACAATTAATGCGTGGCTGGACCAAATTGGCACCCAGTAGGCGTCACCACACACGAGTTGGTCACTTTTAATGACATTTAACCAAGCGTCGCTCTACCTCAGCCTAACCACCACCCTAGCTGGTTCATGGCTCCGCGTTCTGTTTATTTTAGCTTGTGTAAATGAGTTGCTCGCAAATTTAATTATCTGGCCGGATTAAATTTGTTTTACGGTTTATTTTTTGTTTTCGTCTTTTTGTTTTTCTGGACCGCTAACGTTCGACTCTGTTGTTACGCTGAACGTTGCGTTGCGCTTATTTATTTAATTTGATCTCATGTTTCTATAACGTAACGCTGTTAACTTAATTTATTTATTTTATTTTTTCTTATTCCATCGAGTGTCCTGCGTCGCAAGCGCATCTAATTGAATTTGACATTGTTTAAGGTTTATTGTTGTTGCTTTTGCTGTTGTTGGTGCTGCTTTTTGCTATTTGCTAATGCTGACATTGTTTAGTTATGTGTGCCTTGTAAGTGTTATGGATTCTTTTAAATTCGCTCGTTACTTCATGCATTTACACATTCAAAGCTAGCTCTTGCGAAAATTGAATAACGTAATATGCGCATTAGAGAACGCGTAATTCCGTTGTTACGTTAGTTCATGACTTCTGAAAGTTGTATTGTTTGCTGTATTACGAGACAAGGAACGAACGAAAAAATGGAAACGATCAGCACTACTTTCTTCAATACAAAAACCGATTGCTTCTCCTGTCTTGCTTATCGTTAGTGAGCTTTTTCGTCATACGGAATGATGGGTTAGTTTGCCGCCTTAAATCATGTATTGTTATCAGCATCCCAAAAGTATGCAACATTTTTTTAAGTAAGCATAATAAGAACATTAAACTTTAGCTTATTTACAACTAACTATTTATAAATATGTTTAATATCTTAATTATTTTTTAAAAAATTGTACGTACTTTCAATAAAAAAAAATTCGATTACAATTTTTTTTAAATTTAAAACAAAACATTAAGATATGAGATTTTCAAGCGTTTCACATGTCGCTTATAGGTATATAAAAAGAATCGATTAAGGGCGATTACAATACCGATAGCTTTTAAAAACAAAAATATAATATTTTCACACAAATAGAAAAAACTAATCGGTAAATCACGATGAAAATAATTGAAAATTTTTACAATACAAAATAATTGTGGAAAAGCAATAAAAATAATCAAAAATTTATATAAAAAATAAAATATAATCTACGATCAACATTAATTACTTTTCATTTTTAATAAAAAAATAATAGACCATTTTCCATTCAAAATACATATCTAAATTTTGAATTCGTTTAAAATCTATGAATAAGTCTCGAAATTAATAATAATAATAAACTGACCATTTTAGCCCTTGAAAGGACTTTGACCGAATTTCTCATGATAAAATTGTGTTGTGTGTGTTATTAAATATTTGAACACAATTGATCGAGAACTGGACCTACAAGTTTTATGCCGAATGCGAACGGCTAATGTGCATTTTCTCAAGAAGCTTTGCATGACATTATTTACTCTCTGAGGTTTGCCACTGTTTGCAGAGGGGTGACGACCGAACAGAAAAATTAATTCGATAGAAAAACTTTCTGTGTCAGATGGAAATTGAACCAAGGTTCTCTGGCGTATGGGCTACGCACTCTACCCACTGCGCCACGGCCGCCACAAGTCTCGAACTTGCAAAACGTTCGACGATATATTTAATCGATAATTTTTATTACAAAAATTAGCGATTGTTTTATCATGTAAAATTATCGATTTTTGGTATTATAATATAACTCTCGATTTTTTATCATAAAAGTTATCGATTTTTATAGAAAAAATTAACGATTCTTTATAATAAAAATTATTAATTTTTCATAATAAAAACTATCGAGTTTATGTAACAAAAATAATCGAGAGTTTCATTGCGGAAATAATCGATAATTTCCATGATTAAAATAATCGATAATTTTACAAGATAAGCAATCGCTACTTTTTATAAAATAATAAATAATTTTATTTAAAAATATCGATTATTTTCTACAGTAAAAATAATCGATAATTTTTATAATAAAGCCTATTAATAATTTTTTGATAAAAATTGATAATTCTTATAATAAAAATTATCTATATATTTTTTAATAAACTAATTGATAATTTTATATAAAAAATAATCGATAATATTTATAATAAAAAATCGATTTTTATTAAAATTATCAAAAAATGTTTTATAAAATTAGTCGATAATTTTTCATGACATAATTAATCGATATTTTTTATGATACAAATAATCGATAATTTTTATGAAAATAATCAATAATTTGATTTAAAAAATATCGATTATTTTTATTATAACTTAATTCTACAATAAAAATAATTGATTTTTTTATAAATAATAGAAATGAATAATAATTTTTTTATAAAAAAAATATTATTTTGCAATAAATCAATCGATATTTTTTATAATAAACTAATCGATAATTTTATAATAAAAATAATAGATAGTATTTACAATAAAACATAATCGGTTTTTTATTAAAATTGTCAACAAATATTTAATAATAATAATCGATAATTTTTCATGATAAACAAATTGATGATTTTTTTCATCATAAGCAATCGTTAATTTTTATATAATTTCATTTTTAATTTTTAAGTTTATTTTTTTTACATACTCAATAATTTGATTTAAAAAGTATCGATTATTTTTATTATAGCTTAATTTTATAATAAAAATAATCGATAATTTATTTAATAAATATGATTAATAATTTGTTGATAAAAATAGAAAATTTTTATAATAAAAATAATCGATATTTTTTATAATAAACTAATCGTAAATTTTATAGTAAAAAAAATCGGTAATTTTGATTTATCAATAAATTTTTAATAAAAGTAACCGATAATTTTTATAAAAAAGAATCGATAACTTTAATAATTAAAATAAAACATATTTTTATAATAAAAATAATCGATAATTTTTCTAATAAATATCATCGATAATGTTTATTAAAAATGTATTAATATTTTTAATAAAAAAATATCGGTTATTTTTTATTTAATTTCCCTTAATTATTCCTTAATTATTCCTTAATATTTCCTTATTATTTTCGATAACCAAAAATAAGTTTTAAAAATGAAATGAATAATCAATAATTTTTATTCAAAATTCTTATCTTACTCGATCTAAAATCTTTTGATAAATATCTGTTATTTGCAAAAATTTTAAATATCTAAATAACAAAAATAATCGAAAAATATTAATCGACGGTCAAATAACCGATTTAGTTTAAATGTAAATATAATCAATAATTTTTAAGGAAAATAATCGATAATTTTAAAGAAAAATAATCGATAATTTTTAAGGAAAATAATCAATAATTTTAAAGAAAAATAATCGATGTGGGGCTATTAAAGCAATTGATTCTTTTTACAAAAAAAAATTATTTCTACTTTCCGATAAATAAAAATTATCCATAAATTTTTCTGTTTCTCAATTGCATGAACTTTTTTAATGTTATCGATAATAAGCAGAAATAATCGATAATTTTTTTTATTAATATAAATTTCGGAATCTAAAAAATATTTTTTGGCTATTTTCAAAGAAAACATCAGATAAACTCCGTTTTTTTTATATAATCTCGATTAATCGATAACAAAAATAAAAATACAAAATGCCATATAGCATACATTTTTCGATTATTTGTAAGAAAAAGACATTCAACCAACACTTGAGTTGAGTTACGATCGTGGTTGAACGCATAAGCTTGTATGTCTGGTTTAAGGCCTACGAATTGGGAAATCCTGAGTTCGATTCGCAGCTAAGGCAGCAATTTTTTCTTAAAGAAAATATACCTAATTCCTAATCTATCTAAAGAAAAATCTATAATTATGGTTAATCTCTGACAATGGCCCAAAATAGCAATAGGAGAAGGCAAATCTTGGTCAGTATCTTAATAATATAACATGTAATAGCTGTTTCGTGTTCACTCCAAAATAATGAAAACAAAATCAAAGTTTTTATTATCAAATACAAGTGTCAGTTTTCATCAAAGACAAGTGTGTCGTAAGTAATCTTTATAAAAAGCACACATTTCATACAAAATCCATAAAAATTTTTAATAATATGTTTAAAATCAATATCGCTTACTACCGAATCCATTTCGTCTTAATTTTTTAGCAAATGTAATTTTATAAAAACAGTACCGATCGTTTTCGGATTTTTTTTCCGCACAAGATGAAAATTGTACGTAGATTCATTAATGATTCTTCAGCTAAAATTTCAGAGTTTAATTCCCGCATAAAGTACAAAAGCTTATTTTTAAAAAAGGAAATCAAGTTTGATAAATAGCCAAATTAGATGAAGAACCACCCCTTCTTCCCATCGAAATGATAAAATCTCGAATAATTTCACAAAAATTAAACGTTGAAATTTTGCAAATAGGATTTGATTCTAAGTACCTATGTATCCAACGCTTGAAACTTTTCAAAATCCAATGAAAAACACGCCTACCTCTTACACAAAGTGAATTAATCAAAAATATTAGTCTAAAAATTGTCGTCGATAATCTTTGATTTCAAATACAAACTCTAAGTCTAAAATTTGGCAAAATCGGATGGAAACCACGCCTAACTCCCAAAATGATTTTATTAAAATGGTAGTTAGAAGTGATTTTATCAAAAAGTAATAAATCAAAACTTTGTAATTTTGCACATAAGCTTGATTGTTCTTTATTTCCTTCTAATCGATCGCCTCATTTTCGAAACAAGGCAAACCCGACTAAATAGTTGTAACGCCTGAAATCCTTGGTTTAAAGGAACATCCTTGAACAAAGCAGCTTCTTTCAAAGATTCCTCGCAATTTGCAATAGTTCTTATGACCGAAAGTTAAAGCATGAGTCATAGAAAATAAATTTGTTCTCCTGGGATGATTCCCTTATGTTAATTGTCATTATTATTTTTTATCTCCAATCTCCTTTAACTTGTAACTCAATATTACACGCTCAAGCTGTTTCATAAAGCTTTTCAGTATTTCGATGAATTTTCCTTAATTTCTTTAGACAACAGTTAAGCATTTCAGAAAATTAGGTTCGAGTCGAACGAACGTATTAACAACGTTTGTGGACTTTTTCCATTTTCTTGATATTTTGTCCAAAATAAAACGAAGTCAAATAAAAAATAATTAATTTAGTTCTGTCTATCTTGCAGTCACACACACACATACACACACTCAACAGAGACATTGTAGATGACATATAAATAAAATATATCGCCCAAATTAGTCAGAGATTTCGTTGGAGGTTTATGAGAAAGCGTATAAAAAGAAAATGCTCAAAATTTTTTGTTGTTTCAATGAAGACTTTCAATGAACTTTTATATTGTATTATTCGTTAGTAAGGTTAGTTAGTCCAATATGCTGGATTGCTTTTCTGCTTTCTGATGAAAAAAAAAATCAATTATTTACATGGTTAATTATAAGATGAGCTTTTTCTTACGTGGTTAATTAACTGTTCTTAACAAAGTTACTTAGTGATACCTAACAAGAAAAATGAAATCAAATGATAAAACCAAATGAAAATGGCACTTTATTAGTTCTAGCGTTAAATAGGATTTTGGACATGTTGCTCTCTACTAGTTATTTGTTGTTTAAAATTATGATGGCTTTTTCCTCAAAAAATCTAAATTAAAAAAGAAAAAAAAATTAAAACTAAAACATTCACAGTTCATTATTATATTTAACTAAGTTCCAAAAAACGGTTAATTTTCATGAAACTGCAGAGTTTCATCACAAATAAAATTTGTTACGAAGTTACGAAGGGCAATTTGAGAAGTCGGCGATTTTTTTAATATTCCGCGCATGATACAATAATTTCAAGGTAGGAGTGACAACTGGCTATTTTTTTAAGAGCTGCGTCCACCAAAAGTCATTTGCCTGTATATTTAACTTTCTATTTTCTTTTTTACTTTGTTCGTTCTCTAATTTGTACTGTAATCCTTTCTTGTAATTATTGAATCATGATTCCGCGTAGTAACTTCAAATGCAACACTGGTCCTGACAACTTCTATCTCTTAATAGACTACTGTCAAATTTTGAGTATGCTACAGCATTTAGTTTGTTTATGACAGCCATTGAAAGCAGACAAACTCGTGACTTTCGACGAAAATGGAAAAAAACTAAATTTCGGATACTCATGAAGCATTATTTTTGGATTAAAAAATTTCACCGAAACCCTCTTGATGGGGACTCTGCACCATCAATTTCAATGTTTTAAAAGTGATTTACTAAATTCCGTTGAGGTTGTACCAGCGGATGTTGTACAACGTCAAGTGAAAAAGGTCGTGGTCGAATCGCGGTGAGTCGGCGCAAACGATGGGCAAGGCCGGATTGACTGCCAGGAAGGTTTTGCTGTGTGTTTGGTGGGATTGACAGGGAGTCATCTACTATGAGCTGTTCCCTTACGACCAAACTCTTAATTCGGACCTGTACTGTCAAAAATTGGACCGTTAGAAGGAAGTAATCGCCCAGAAGCGCCCAGCTTTGGCCAATAGAAGAGGAATTGTGTGTCAACAGGAAAACGCCAGGCCACACACATCGATAGTGACTCGTGATAGTGACTCGCCAGAAGCTAAGGAGGCTTGGTTGGGAGGTTCTTATGCATCCACCTTATAGTGCGGACCTGGCACCAAGTGATTACCACCCGGTCCTGTCTATGGCGAATGATTTTGCTGGTAAGAACTTCGCCTCAAGGGAGGCATGTGAAAATCGACACTCCTAGTTCTTTACCAATAGAGACGAGGGTTTTTATGTGAGAGACATAATGAAATTACCTTCAAAATGGCAACAAGTTGTCGATCAAAACGATGCAGATAAATAAAGCCTTCAATTTCATGCGAAAATAATGGATTTCTTTCTACTTCACCAGATATTATTTGGTTTTAAATTATCAGCCATTGGCCCATACAACATATCGTTTAAGGATTTTTCTGAAAAGGATTCTTTTCTAAGGAAGCTCAAATAACCGATTTTTTCAAGGTCACATTTTATTCTATAGGGCCGTAGTTGATTTCCTTTAACTCCTTAACTAATTTTGATTTAAGACCTTCAACAAAATTCTTGCAAATTTAATGACCTTTGAAATTGGAAAACATTATTTCCCCTAATATTCACACAGGCGGGTCAAAAACTCCTTAAATTAAAAAAAAGTAATATATCTCGAAAACTCTGGGCGATATTATTTTTATCACTTCTACAATCAAAATTTTCATTATCTCATTTATAACTTTGCAGAACATCATAATACAAAAAAACCTGCCCTTCTATAAAAAATCGCCATTGAAATTTTTTACCTTTAATATTTAAAAAAAAAAAACAAAATCGAAATAGGCAAAAAAAATTTTAATTTTAGACATGGTAGTTTATTTTTTGTTAATACTTCTTTAATATTAACTACGGCCCAATAGTATAAAATGTGACCTTGAAAAATCGGTTATTTGAGCTAACCCAGAAAAATCCCTTGAACGATTTGTTCTATCGACCAATGGGTATCAGAAACCATTGGAGTTTTTTCAGTTATTTTTTGGAGTCGCACAGTGTGATTAAACCAAAAAATTACGGGCTTAAAACAAACATTTTTTATTTCTTTTAATTTTATGCATAATGCGCTTTGAAGAATAAAGTTTGCTAACTTAAAATTGAACTAAAGTTGTTTTAAGCTATAAAGTTTAAAGTTATTTTTTGTTGGTTATAGAAAACTTTAACGATTCTGGTTTCTTTAAAATTTAAATTCGAAACCATAATTAAAAAAATTGAAAAATTATTAAAAAAAAAATATTAAAAAAAAATTTATTAAAAAAAAAATTATTAAAAAAAATTATTAAAAAAAAATTATTAAAAAAAAAAAGAGTTGGCTGTGCCGTGGACACACCCGTAGGTTTTGACGTGACGAATTTTCTTGCTGTTGTTGTTAATGTTGATGTTGATGTGGATGTTGATGTTGATGTTGATGTTGATATTGATGTTGTTGATGTTGATGTTGATGTTGATGTTGATGTTGATGTTGATGTTGATGTTGATGTTGATGATGATGTTGATGTTGATGTTGACGTTGATGTTGATGTTGATGTTGATGTGGATGTTGATGTTGATGTTGATGTTGATGTTGATATTGATGTTGATGTTGATGATGTTGTTGATGTTGATGTTGATGTTGATGTTGATGTTGATGTTGATGTTGATATTGATGTTGATGTTGATGTTGATGTTGATGTTGATGTTGATGTTGATGTTGATGTTGATGTTGATGTTGATGTTGATGTTGATGTTGATGTTGATATTGATGTTGATGTTGATGTTGATGTTGATGTTGATGTTGATGTTGATGTTGATGTTGATGTTGATGTTGATGTTGATGTTGATGTTGATGTTGATGTTGATGTTGATGTTGATGTTGATGTTGATGTTGATGTTGATGTTGATGTTGATGTTGATGTTGATGTTGATGTTGATGTTGATGTTGATGTTGATGTTGATGATGTTGATGTTGATGTTGATATTGATGTTGATGTTGATGTTGATGTTGATGCTGATGTTGATGTTGATGTTGGTGTTGGTGTTGGTATTGGTGTTGGTGTTGGTGTTGGTGTTGGTGTTGGTGTTGGTGTTGGTGTTGGTGTTGGTGTTGGTGTTGGAGTTGGTGTTGGTGTTGCAGTTGAAGTTGTTGTTGGATTTGGAGTTGGTGCTTTTCTTTTAGCTTTTTTTTTTGCTTCCCCATTGTTTGTGCTCTAATTTCAATTAATCCAGCAAAAGTGATGCATATGCATCACATTAGGCGGTTCCCTTAGGGTCTTTGACACGCCGTCAATTTTTTTTTTATTTTTGTCATATGCCCGAAGACCTCACCTTTGTTTTCGTTCCTTAAAATTTACTGTTGCACCAGTAGTCACAGAGTTAAAAATCCATGCAACGTTTTTTCATGGCTGTAGCATTTTTACTGCATTATGTGATTGCATCCCTGAAATCATGACAACAAAATTTTTTTTGTAATTTAGTTTTGAAGCGTAATAACACATCCCTGCTGTCGTAAAACAAAATTTACTGTAGCACTCCTCCTGAATGAGTAATAATTCCATGCAACGATATTACATTTCTGTTACATAAGCTGCTATATTCACGACCTGACGGCGCCGGAATTTTTTTTTTATTTTTGTCGTAAAACCATGTATAAAACCTTCATTTTCCTTTTTAAACTTTTATCGTAGGTTATATACTCATTTAGTAAAAATTCAATGCAACGCCGCTGCATGAATATTGCGTTATCGATCTTTGAGCGGCTCTCTCGGCGTCCCCATGATGTCAGAAATTTTTTGTCTAATTTTGTTGTGAGGGCTGCCAGTAGGCCTTTATTGGCGTATCGTATTTTTAATCCTAGCACTAATACTCAGCGAGTAATAATTCCATGTAACAAATTTTCAGTTGCGTTGCTTACGCAGCTCCCACTACGTCCCTATGCCGTATTAAATTTTTTTTTTGTTTTTTAATATAGTCAAAGAATTAACCTTTACGGTCATACTATTTTTTTAATCATAGCTCTTATACCCAGCGAGTAACAATTCAATGAAACGCAGATGAATTTTTAAAAACTTCATTTTTCAACTTTTTTGGAAACTGGAGCAGTATAACGTAACTTCGTCACGTCAAAATATTTAAAAAAATTATTAAAAAAAAATATTAAAAAAAAATATTAAAAAAAATTATTAAAAAAAAATATTAAAAAACAAATATTTAAAAAACCAAAGAATGGTAAATTCGAAATGGTACACAACCATTATTTTTCCAGATGTGTTCTGTGAAATTAGGAAAACAAACAGGCACCCAAGAGTTATTCTTCAAGGCAATGCGAATTCTCACACATAAATGGGTCCACATATAATTTTTGAACGCATAAACGGCTTCTTTTAAAAGTCAGAAATCGTTGTCCACGCAGTTTGTCCTTGATATGCGGGGGGCAAAACGACCTCTTTTTGGGTGCCAAATCAGGGTGTATGGCGACGACCAATTAATTCGATTTTTGGAGTGCTCAAAAATGCTACAAGTTTTTATTTCCTTGATGAGGTATGTGTAGAATCATTCCTCGATCGATCATTTGTGTAGAAATATTTAATAACATGCTTAATAGGCTGTTCCAAAATTTTGCAAATTTTGGAAATGTCAAAAAACACACTCGGATTTCGATTTTTGGGACTCTTCTGACCTTAGAACCTATTTTTTCCGATTTTTTGGATTTAAAAAAAACTGTCGCCGGAGCCAATTTCGATTTCATGTCTGTTTCGTGGAGTTTTGAATTTAGACTTTCACTTAAAAAATCATAACTTTTAAGAGGCTCAATATTTTTCAATTCCGTAAAAAAACTTTTACTCAAAATTAACGCTGAAATAATCTTTAAGAATGGCTTTGACAAGGGCTTAACAGAAATCGAGAAAATGGACCTCAAAGTCCAAAAAGTAAATAAAAAATTCTGAAATTCTGACTTTCAAGAGCACGAGTTAGCACATACCGGCGCAAATTAACTAGTTGATATTTTTCCCGAATAGAACTATCCATTTTTAACATTTTTGCCCTTTACACTACCCAAAAATTCGCTACATAGAGTTTTCTATGATTTTTCAAGCAAAAATCGAATATTCAAAAATATTTAAAAAACTTTCTATTAAGTTTGTCAATAACACTTTAGATTGTTAAGCTTTGTGGCACCTGTCAAATTGACAATTGCAATTATTTATTTGTAAGTACCGATTAACACGTTGAGTTCTCTTCTCATTTGCTAAACACTATAACACTAGTGTAGAAAACACTATATTCTTCATAAAAAACCAGTTGAAAACCAAACAAGTTAGAAGTGATTATGAAGAACTTTTGAACCTAGCTTTAGTTTTCCTCGGTGAAGACTCTGGAAAAAAGATTAAAACGCCAGGATGCACGTCAAGATCGCGTTGGATGCAAAAAGCAGTGTACGCTTTAAAAATGTATTTATATCGCAAGGAAGAGAATGTTGTTGATATAGAAAAGGTGCATCTTTTAGGTGATATTTGTTTATTTATTGTGTTTGTGTACATTCCTTATTGGTATGATTGTACCGCAGCTAATCATTGCCTTTTGAATGATATAAATTTTATCAATGATATTAAAAAAATTAAACAAATTAATTCCACAATTTCGGAAGCTGCTCTTACAAAATTTACTAAAGATCACTTGTGGTACATGGGCTACCATTTAAGCGCCCTTTCATTTTTTGACGAAAGAATTAGTCTGCACGAGAAGAGGAGAATGGTAGCGAACTTGCATATTGAAAAGAGCACTGATGAAATATCGATTCGAAAGATGAACTACATCGAAAAAAGCATAAAACCTAATGATTGCATCAGTACAAGAACGCGGGAATTTTTTAAAATCATGGATTTGAATACTTCGTTTTTGGAAATAGATCCGGCAGTATGGGATAATGACGAGACTTACAATAAAGCTAAAAAAGAGATATCATATATTAAAGTCATAAACGACTCTGCCGAACGAGCATTATGTCGCATTAAAGATATAAATTTTAAAGATGAGGGAAAGATGCAAAATGCTATTGTATCAACATCATACCAGAAATTATTTTAAACTTTTCTTTTTTCAACATTTATATTGTTTTTTGATTATTATTAACCTTATTATTTGATAAATAAATATCAACTTGTGAATTCTTAATTTTTTAATATTTTTGAAAATTCGATTTTTGTTTGAAAAATCATAGAAAACTCTATGTAGCGAATTTTTGGGTAGTGTAAAGGGCAAAAATGTTAAAAATGGATAGTTCTATTCGGGAAAAATATCAACTAGTTAATTTGCGCCGGTATGTGCTAACTCGTGCTCTTGAAAGTCAGAATTTCAGAATTTTTTATTTACTTTTTGGACTTTGAGGTCCATTTTCTCGATTTCTGTTAAGCCCTTGTCAAAGCCATTCTTAAAGATTATTTCAGCGTTAATTTTGAGTAAAAGTTTTTTTACGGAATTGAAAAATATTGAGCCTCTTAAAAGTTATGATTTTTTAAGTGAAAGTCTAAATTCAAAACTCCACGAAACAGACATGAAATCGAAATTGGCTCCGGCGACAGTTTTTTTTAAATCCAAAAAATCGGAAAAAATAGGTTCTAAGGTCAGAAGAGTCCCAAAAATCGAAATCCGAGTGTGTTTTTGGAATTCGCGAAAATGTGAAACAGCCTAATGCTTAACATCCTTTCAAGGATGAGCAAATTTAAAATATTGATTTCTAGTGATTCTTAAGTCGGATCACTTCAACAATTTTTCTCCAAACTATTTTTAAGAAACAACCAAAAATTCTGAAAACTTCAGAAATCTATCATTTTCTACGTTTCTTCACGACTTTAATTTGATGTGAAAAAAAACCCAAAATTCTTGAAGTTAAGTTCGAAACAATAAAAAATTATAAAAACTTCACAAAATTGACCTCGAATGGTCGTTAAACCTTAAAAAATGAAGAACTACTATGCGAGATCTATACATTGAGAAAATGCACTGACTCTATCCGTTATCAAACAGCAATGTTATGATATAAAGACCATTTTGGCTGTTTTTTAGATCACTTAGAAAAACAAAATATATTGTTTCAAGAAATAACTTAGTTACTTTCAAGAAATAAGGGTGCACCATGTCGAATTTTGTATACAGCGATACTACCCATACCCAGCTAGTGGCTGGTTCAGTTGACCAGTTCACTTGTGTGTGGTCTGCCTGTCCACAATTTGAAGATATTTCATTTTGAAAATTGACAAATTAATAAAATTGTCTGCAAATCAGTTTCATCATCAAAATTTTCAACACTGTTCACTTTAGTTCTGAGCGTGCGCCGTGTTTTTTAAACAATTTTTTTTCTGTTGGTCTGTTGCTGGAACTCAACACAATTCTTTTTTGCTGTTGATGATGCAATTTTTTGTTAAGTATTTAAAAGTTAAGAATACCAACAACATCAACTAGGCGCTTTTTTGGCATTTATATTTTTTTTTTTTTTAATACTATTTTGCACTATTTTTAATTAATTTGCTTTTCGTGTTTTTTTATATATATAATTAAATTTATGCCTGGTTATTTTATGCAGAATTTTTCACATAATGTTTCACAGTATTTGTTATTTTTTAATAGCATTGTTGTTGCCTTTTTAAATGTTGTTGATTATTATGCAAATTGCTTTCACGCATTCTTGATCATAGAACAACACAATATCCTCCTACATTTGCTTAACCATGGATATGCAAAATAAACAAACAATATAATAGGGGTATTCTCTATGCCTAGGATATGCCGTTGCACGGTGCAAGAATAGGAAATGTATAATATCTGCAATTGAGAAACAACAATGGCGGATTGTACATTTCCTATTCTTGCACCGTGCAACGGCATATCCTAGGCATAGAGAATACCCCTAATGTTTTTTTTCCAAAAAATTCTTTAAAATATGGCTTAATTATTACTAATAAAATGTGAAATTAAATAGAAATGTCAAGCTTTTTCAATTTTGACCAAGCTTTTAAGAACTAATTCAGTCAATTTAACGTGCTTAAAAATGGGTTGAAAAAATAAGAGAAAGAAAGTAAATATCAATTAAAACAGGTGTATGAGGTGTATATGACCATAAAACGATAGTATAAGAAAACAAATTGGCTGTTTCGGCCCTCGAAGAGACTTCAACAATCTATTGTATAACTTGTGTTCTTTTTTTTAGTACACAATCGATCAAAAACAAGACCTACAAGTTTATGCCAACTCTAAACGGCTCATGTTCATATTGGCGAGAACTTTTATATGATATTATTTAGTATTCGATGTTAGCCATTATATGAAGATTGACGACGGCTACATGACCTTGGCCATAGTTTTCCGGCAGACGTGACTGAACGCGTTAATTTGCGTGAAACTATCGCAACTGTCGATGCCAATTAAACAAACTGCGTGGTTCGAATCCTACCCAAAACAGATTTTTTTTTTTCAATTTAAATTAATTATTAAAAATGCATTGAAATTTATTTTCAATATATGTAATTGAATGAAAAGTCGCATTAAATTTAATTTAAATTAACTATTCTAATCTTACATCACCTCTCTGCAGACAATGGTAAACCAAGTAATGCTAAGTAAAAGCCAAGTTAAGCTTCTTGAGAACATGAACATTAGCCTTAATGGACTAGACCTTTAGCCGTAAGCAGGTCCAGTTCTCGTTTATTTGTGTACAAACATTTCTCGGTCAAAGTCATCTAACCTAAAAGTGCCTAATTTCTTGTTGTTTATGTTTTTGCTTTGTTTTCCAATGAAGCCCGCATAGAAAATTATTTTCTATTGGAATATTCCCTACGTCAACTGATATTTGAAACTCAGTTCTAAAATTTGAAACTGTTTGTAGGCGTTAAACGAACTCTGACTCTCACTGTGACTGACTTTGTCTCTTTATCTAATTCTGACTTGCCTCTGACTCTTACTCTAACTCTTACTCTTTGACTCTGGCTCTGACTCTGACTCTAACTCTGAATCTAACTCTGATTCTGATTCTGACTCCGAGTGACTCTGACTCTGACTTTGACTTTGACTTTGACTCAAACTCTAACTCTGCCTCTGATTTTGTTACTGACTTTGACTCTGACTCTTCCTCTGACTCTGACTCTTCCTCTGACTCTGACTTTGACTTGATTTGATTGCACTTGACTTTAGTTGACTTTGACTTGATTAGACCTTACTTGAATATGACTTTGTTGCGGTCAGAACTCTAACTCTGAATTTGGCTTTGACTTGATTTGATTTGACTTAACTTAAATTTAACTCTGAATCTCACTTTGACTTTCAAATATATCTCTGACTCTGACTCTGACTTTAAATGAACCTTTGACTCTAACTCTGACTTTAATTGACTTGATATTTCTTAAGTTTACTTTGACTCTGATTTTGATTCTAACTCTTACTAGATTTGACTTCACTTGAAATTGACTCTGATTCTGGCTTTAACTCTGACTCTGACACTGACTCTGGCGTTGGCTCTGACTCTGACGTTGACTCTAACTTTGCCTCTTCCTCTGACTCTCACTCTGACTCTAACTCTAAATCTGACTCTGCTTTAAACTCTGCCTCTAACTCTGCCTGTGACTCTGATTTTGATTCTGATACTGATTTTGATTCCGACTTTGACTCTGACTCTGCTTTTGACTCTGACTGTTACTCTGACTCTGACTCTGATTCTGATTCTGATTCTGATTATGATTCTGATTCTGATTCTAATTCTTGTTCTGACTCTAACTCTGACTATAAATCTGAATCTAACTCTGATTTTGATTCTGACTCTGAGTGGCTCTGACTTTGATTCTAACTTTGACTCTTCCTGTTCCTCTGACTCTGACTCTGACTCTAACTCTGACTGTGACTCTGACTGACTCTGATTCTCATTCTGATTTTTATTCTGATTCGGATTCTGACTCTGACTCTGACTCTGACTCTAATTCTGATTCTGATTATAATTCTCATTTTGACTCTGACTCTGACTCTAACTCTAACTATTCATCTAACTCTGATTCTGATTCTGACTCTGAGTGACTCTGACTTTGAATTTGCCTTTGACTCAAATTCTGACTCTGACTCTGGTTCGGATTCTGATTCTGATTCTGATTCTGATTCTTATTCTGACTCTGATTCTAATTGGGACTCTGAGTGACTCTTACTCTGACTTTGACTCTGACTTTGACTTTGACTCTGATTTTGACACTGACTCTGACTCTGACTCTGATTCTGATTCTGACTTAGACTCTGACTCTGACTCTGAGTGATTCTGACTCTAACTCTGAATCTGACTCTGATTCTGATTTTGATTCTGAATCTGATTCTGAGTGAGTCTGACTCTGACTCTGACTCTGACTTTGACTTTGACTGTGACTCTGGTTTTGACACTGACTCTTACTCAGACTATGATCTTGACACTGACTCTAACTCTGACTTTGACTCTAACTCTGACTCTGACTCTGACTCAGACTCTGACTTTGACATTGACTCTGACTCTGACTCTGATTTTGACTCTTTCTTTGAATCTGACTCTAACTCTGACCTTGACTCTGAATCTAACTCTGACTCTGATTTTGACACTTACTCTGGCTCTGACTCTGACTCTGACTTTGACTCTGACTTTGACTCTGACTCTGACTCTAACTCTGACTATGATTTTGACACTGACTCTGACTTTGACTCTAACTCTAACTCTGAATCTGACTCTTATTTTGACTCTGACTCTAGCTCTGACTGACTATGACTCTGATTCTGATTCTGCCTCTGACTCTGAGTGACTCTGACTTGCTCTAACTTTAAACTCTTTTTTAACTCTCAACTTGATAAGTCACTTGAATTGATATTTAATTTTTCATTTTGGCTTTGACTGACTGTGGCTCCTTCTCTGACTCAGACTATGTGTCTGACACTAACGCTAACCTTGGCTATCCCTTTTGATTTTTATTTGGTTTTCGAGTTGATTTTGAGCTTGACTTTTACTCTTATTTTATCTGAATTCTATACTTTTTGCTTAACTTCATATGACTTGAGTTTTATCTTGATTGTCACTTACTTTTTACTTGATCTTTTACTTTATGCTTCTGAATTTCTGACATGGTTTTTCAGTTAATTTTTCCTTGGTTTTTTTTCTGGATATTTTGGTTTTTGTTGGATATTTATTTGATTTGTGACTAGGTTTTTTTTAAGTTTTTGATTTGATTCTACACTTGATAATCTTTCTCCTTCTTAATTTCAAGTTTCTAATATTTTAAAAAAACTGTATCCTACGGAATAAATTTTCTCTGCACTACAATTTTTGAAGCCAATCTTTCTAATCAGACTTGCATCAATATAGTTTATAAAACGTTTACAAGCATTACGTTCGTTTAAATTATTATGTTCAATAGTTATGCCCAAGTTAAAATCCAATTATTTCTAATAAGAACTCATAACATCCAGTCCAAATTAAAGGTTATCTCAAGCTAACTTAGCAAAATTATTGTTATTAAATTTGTTTTTCTTTTTTTATTTTTTGAAATTTTGCGAACCGTTAAGAACGATAATGGTTCGAGCTCGCTCACTCACCGTAAGCAATATTTTCCCATAGCAAAGCCAAGCAACAAGTTGGTTGGTTGCCTGCCAAAGTGGCAACACATGGTTTTCACACTATACACGACTTGACGCTGGGTTCACAATTCGAAGCTAACAAAAATTGTTTTATTTTCATTTTATCTACTTTTTTCACAACGAAACGTGAAGCAAGAAGATAGGAGAGAAAAAAAATGCTAACAGCCCGCAGTAAATAACAATAAAAGATAAAGTACACAACAAAAATTGCAGTGGTAACAAAAAAAAAAAAGAAAAAAAAACAAAACTTCAGTTCACAACAACTACAATATTTAGCAAATATATTAGGTATGTTAGAATTACAACAACAACAATAGCACTAACAACAACACAATAGAATAAAGCACTAAAGCTTCTAATGGCACAAAAGCCAAGAAGCAGCAGCTGGTCGTCTTCGTTGCTGCAAAGCATAAATTTAGTTGTTAGCTTGAAGAAGTAGAGTTCAAAAAGGAGAAATAAAACTAAAAATAAAATTTATGAAAATTTAAAATAACAAATAAAAAAAAAAAAAAACAAAAATAGAAGATAAACAACTTCAATGTTAAGTATGAGCAACGCTGGTGAGCCATCAAGAAACAACAACTGTGACTTTGCGCTTCACTTGCCTTCCTCATCAGGCAGCACCCTCTCTATGGAGAGAGAAAAATTAGCATTTAAATTGCTCGACGCACTCCACGAATTTAAACTATAAATTTAACTACTTTTTGGCTTTTTTGTTTCTTTTCTTCTTCACTAATAGCTTGCATTTGCATTTTAACTATAATGGTAAAATAGTTAACTTTGTTGGTGATGTTGTAGTTGTTTTTATTTTTAAATGGTCTTTGTTTTTTTTTCGGTTATCAAGGGAAGCGTGGAAGTTCAATTGTCGCCTTCACAGCTGATTAATGCGTTATTCCCCTCAATATATCAATTAAAGCTTTTAAAAGTTACGTGACTAACATTTTAACCTGGCTTGCAGTGGTGCGCTATTTATTTATTTAGCTTTTTTTCATTACGAACGTCATTAAGTATTAGAAAAATATAAAAACCTTTTCGTCACTTTTTTTGAACTTCAAGTTCTCATTGTGTGACCCACTTTTTTTTCAAGCGTTATTTGTTTCAGCTGTTTTGTATAATTTAGTTTTAACCTATTCATTATTTCTAAAGATTTGAGTTTGCGGCACTACAATTTTTTATTTTGTTGAAGCTGTTATACACACAGGGTGTCCTGAACGAGCTTTTAATGCGACTATCAAATACTGCACCGTTCTTTAGCGGGGAGCATATAAAACGATGAGGACTTCTTTGATTCACCTAAAAAAAACATTATCTGAAAGGAGAAAAATAGGTCGGTCTTTACAATACTGCATAATCCTTTATCCTACCTAAAATTTTAACAAAACTATTATTGACATAAAGAAATTTAACGGTATTTCATAAATTTTATGAAATTACTCAAGAACAACACGATCTCATCACTTTCAAATTCAAAAAGTTATAAATTATATGGATCAGATGGAAATATATCGATTTAGGAGAATATAAGTTATACAACATTGTAAAGACCTATTAAGTAACGTTATTATTTTCAAAAAGGGAAAAGTTTAAGCCTCTAAAAATTATTCTAAAAACAATTTAAATAAAAATTAAATCAAATAATTAAAATTTTGAAAAAAATGTTATCAAAAATGATATAAAAAACCTCAGCTAAATCAACAGGAAATTTTTTTCAATTGAAATTAATTTTTCTGACTTTTCAAAAAATTTCACAAATAAAAAAAAGTTAAATATACAAAAAAAAAGATACAGTAGTTTCGACTATGTCGTAACACAAGACGTAGAATTATTCAATTCGCTTTTGATGACATCTTTTTTAAAAATATTTATTCCATACACCTGAGGATATGACCTTTAAGAGAGTGCCGGAGAGGGTTAATATGTATCACCAACCCCCATTACTTTTGCAAAAGGAACATTTTTGCCTTTGACACCTATTCCCTCCGACCACTCCTTAGGGGCGCTCCCATACAAATTTTATGCTTTTGTCGATAAAACCGGAAACTGTCCATAAATAGGTAGAAAACTTAAACAAGCAAACAAAATTTGTTCAATGCTACCAAGTTCAACAACCCATGTGTCAAAATTTCACTGTCGATAATATGCCCGGATATTTAATTGGCTGCGGAATTTTGACATTTCAATAACAGATTCTGTTAAAAAAGCATGCCCCTCAAAATTACTCAGTATTACTGGGCTACGCGAGTCTGTTAAAAACAACATGCCCCCAAAAGTATGCTTTTTTTAATTATAAGATTTATGTCTTCACGCTAGATGGCGCTGTCTTCGCCGTCGAAAAAACCGGAAGCCGTCGATAATAGGTAGCAAGTTTAAGCAAACAAAAACATCAAATGTTGGCTTTATATTTCATGTAATTGTGTAAAATTGATATAAGTTAGACAGTTCTAACATGAATTTTTGTCGCATTGAGGATCAAGCAGACCAACAAGTGCTAAGATCAACATTGTACGATTAGTACTTTAGGCCCACCAAAGGCTCAAAAAGTAATGTAAATACCGACACCTGATCACTATCAACCACCCTACTTACCTCCGAGAACGACGTATTCTACGTCAAAAAAAAAAAATTAAACAAAATAGAAAAAATAAAAAAAAAAATAAAAAATTTAAACAAATAGGAACAAAAATTAAAAAATTTCCTAAAGTAAACAAACTAAAAAAAAAAAACAATACAAATTCAAAAATGTTAAAAAATAAAAAAAAAATATTACAAATCTAAAAATCACTAAGAAATTAAATATTTAAAAAAATTCAATAATAAAAAAAAATTAAATAATAAAAAAAGCAAATTTTTGAAAAATGAAAATAATTAAAAAATATTAAAAATGTATAATGTAATAACATATTACAAAAATTAAAAACTTTGAGATTTAGGCCAATTATGTTGACAAAAAGACAACATGAAGACAATGAAGGCAACAACGGCTCTGTATAGAGCAAATCACACAGCAGACTAGACAGACTGTTTCGTTGGCCGCTACACCAAATCATCAGTAGTCTTGCATGACTTTTCACTGTGATCCACTTAAGCTACTTAGGATCTTCTTAAACTGCCAATATGCCGAGAAAGTTACACGGAAGTTTTTTTTGACAGAGAGAACGCTTTTACATTAGTAACTGATTTCTTATCTACTTATAATGCACCCTGTGTCAAGGTTAACTTTGATCATGTCATACTTTTAGGCATAGCCTTAACACATGTGCATCCTCGAAATTCGATCTCAGTGTTTTACTGCTATCAGAGCATGTTAAGTTTGTTATTCACTGTCTTCATATTGTCTTATGAAAATTAAAAAATTTTATAAAAATTCAAAAAATCTTATAAAAATTAAAAACAAAATCTTAAAAATATTAATATTAAAATCGTAAAAACGAATAAATTTAAGAAATAAAAAATATATTAAAGAACTACAAATATTTTTAAACAAAAACATAGTAAATATTTAATATTTAAACGTTATAAAATATTTTATACATTAAAAAAATTTAAAAAAAAGCTAAAAAGTAGGTCAAAACTTTAAACAAGTAAATAAATAAACTGAAAATATAAAAACACAAAATTAGTAAAATAAAATATAAAAAATAAAGAAAATTTAAATAAAAAAAAAAAGAAAAAATAAAAAGAAAAAACAAAATAAAATATTTAATAAATAAAAATAAAAAATTGTTAAAAATTTTTTAACTGAAATAACGCTTCAATGCGTACAAAAATTATATTACTTTTTTGTCAATGTAATAAGATAATACGAAAAATTCTGTTCCCAATCCATTGCACTCCTAAGCGTGTCAAATTTTTACTTTATATACGTAGCAAACGTTTTTCAAAAAGTAAATTTGTCAAAAATAGTTAAAAAAGAAAAGTTAATACAAAGTAAATTTAATACAAAAAACAAAAAAAAAAAATGAAAAAATTAAAAATTTTTGAAATAAAAATGATAATGATGTAATGATACATTTTCAATAAAAATGTAATTAGGATATTATCTTAAATTATGTGCACATTTCCAAACATGTTGGATTTTTTTGCAATATACATATCTGTGTTCATAACCAATAACAGCTTATCAAGTCTGATATCAATGTTTTGAAAAAACTTGCTTAAAAGATTTGTTCAGATTTTTTGTATACAGTGAATCAAAAAAGTTTAGAAACAAAACAGTTTCTTTAAAACATTTATTCAATTTTTATCCTTTTAACACAAAACTAAAATTTTTTTCTACATATTTAATATTTCATATATATTTTTAACGCAACATCAAAAATTCAAACCAAAAAACAACTCTCTTATCACTACAAATGAAAAAAAAAAACAAAAAACTAAACATTTCATAGCCAAAAAAGTTTAGAAACATTTGTGCTTTTGATTGAACTTTGCATTGCTTCGTTTGAAAGAAGCTTTAAAATAACGGGATCCAAAGTCTTTAGCTATAAATGTCAGTAATATACGCATCAGTCACTCGCTTTTTTGTTATAAACGGAGATTATTTGTCTTTTTGTCTTCAAAATGGGAAAAAATATCGAAATCTCACTGTACGTTCGTTAACTAATTCTAAGGCTGTATTTTCAAAATAATAAAGTGCGATTTATTGGCTAAATAATCGGGAGAAGCCATTCTAGTGTTCATAAAATTATAAATAAATATTTATACACGGGATCATTACAACCAAAATTCTATCTGGTCGGCCAAGTTCTTTAACAGCGCGCCATGAACGAGTTATTTTGTCAGAAATAAAAGCAACTCCAAACGTTTCTGCTCCGAAGATTGCTGCGAAACTAGAGAAATTTCATGATGTCCACGTTAAATGCCCAAACAGTTCGAAAAAGGCTCCATAAGGTTGGCTCTCATGGTAGAGTTGCTCGAAAAAAACCTTTCATAAATAAGCGAAATGCGGATAAACGCTTGGAGTTCGCAAAAAAACGCATCAACCAATCGGAACAAATTTGGAGAACTGTGGTATTCAGTGACGAGTCGAAATACAACATATTTGGTTCGGACGGATGTCGTATGGTGTGGAGAAAGGCAAAAATGGAGTTCAATAAAGAAAACATTCAACCAACAATAAAACATGGAGGCGATAGTGTGATGGTGTGGGGGTGTGTTTTAGCTGCTTGCGTGGGTAACTTGAAATTCATTGAAGGAATAATGAATAAAGAACATATTCGAACATATTCATATTTGCCCATATTCGACGGACCCATCTGGCAACGCCATAACTTTTGACGCCGCCTGACTTCTTCTTGTGGGGATATTTGAAGTTAAAGGTTTACGTTAACAAGCCAAGGACCGTAGAAGAGCTCAAGGACAACATTCGTGAAGAAATAGCCGCTATTCCGGCCGAAATGTTGGCGAAAACGATGGAAAATGCTGCAAAAAGGGCACAATACGCCATCAACGCCAGAGGCGGCCATTTGAGAGATATCATATTCAAAAATTGATGTAAACAAATCTACTTGGAACAAATTAAATGATTTAGATTGCCAACTGCCAAATTTTTATTTTTTTCTTTGATTTTTTTAACAAAAACATGGGTCCGTCGAATATGGGCATTGACTTCTTCTGTTGAATGTAAATTTCAACTATTTCAGAGCGCTCGCGTGGCGTGTATTGTTCCATGATAAAAATCTGCTTGGACTGACGCTTCAAACGCGGTCAAAGCGATCTGACAACTCTGTCAAAAGTTATGGCGTTGCCAGATGGGTCCGTCGAATATGGGCAACCCTGTATTTAGCCATTTTGAGAGAAAATTTGCTGCAAAGTGTGAATAAAAAGGTGGTGTGTTTTAGCTGCTGGCGTGGGAAACTTGAAATTCATTGAAGGAATAATGAATAAAGAACATATTTAGCCATTTTGAGAGAAAATTTGCTGCAAAGTGTGAAAAAAATGGGGCTGGATGAAATTAGTTTCTTTTTCCAACAAAATAATGACCCCAAGCACAAGTCGCGTTTGGTCATAGAATGGCTGCTTTTCAAAGTCCCACACCAGCTGCATACACCCCACAATCTCCAGAACTCAACATAATTGAAAATGTGTGGGACCTTATTGAAAAAAGGATCATGCATCATCATATTACATCCAAAGAGTCGCTTAAACAAGCCATATTAGAAGAATGGAACGCTACTATCCCACAAGAGCTCGAAAAACTATCTTTGGGAATGAAAAATAGACTCCAAGCGGTTCTTGATGCGAAAGGCTATCAAACAAAGTACTAAAATATTAAAAAAGTAGTTTTTTTTTTTAATTTTTTCTGTATAACTTTTAATTTGTTTCTCAACTTTTTTGGCTATGAAATAATGTTCTTTTTGTTGTTTTTATCACTTGTACGAAAATTGTAATTGTTTTTGATTTCATTTTTTTGTTATTGTGTTGTGAATATATATGGAATAAAAATATATAAAAAAAATGTTTTCAACAGCTTAAAAAGTGTAAAATTTCAATGATTGTTTGAGAGAAAATGTTTTGTTTCTGAACTTTCTTGATTCACTGTATGTAAAGATATACTCAAGGAATATACTAACAGAAAAAAAACTCAGTTCAAACCAAAGTCGACTTAAGCAATTATTGCTTGTGGAAATAGATACACCATAGATTACTAAAAATGTCGTAAGTGAATTTGTCGAAAATGATTTCAATAGAGAATAAAATCCTCATAATCAAAGTTGAAGTAATGTAAATTGAACTTATCATATATTCTATTCTTTATGTTTATTTTTTTGTTGTTTTTTTTTTTAATGTGTGACAATTTGTATAATGTGGACTCTTTTGAACAGAAACTATATTTTCATCTTATAAAAATTTAATGAAATTATTATAAATATAAAAAAAAATTCTCTCATCCAATGTTGCCATTGGATAGGCCCCGGCGAGATTCGAACTCACGATCTCCTGTTTACTAGACAGGCGCTTTAACCAACTAAGCCACGGCGCCAACTAAACAACTAATTTCAAATATTCTACAGATGAGCTTTCTTCTCTTCTATTTATGCTAGAACAAAATCGCTCAACTTAAAAACCACATCCATCGTTGACATTCAACAGCATTGTTTATAAATAATATCAATAACTAGTTGTATGTTGTATGTATGTGCCGACGAAACAAATCTTTAAATGTGTTTTGATTCAATAAATGTTTGTTCTTGCTTTTTCTATTATCAGCTGCTTCCTTACACATTGTATGTGAGCTTTTTTCTTTATATCTGTTATAGACAAACCTGTGCAAATTGATTCTGTCTGCCAAAAATAGTTTTAGTTCATTTTTTTTTAACTGTTTTCCAGATTAAAATTAGTTGCATAATTATTCTTATGGTTGTTAACAATCAAGAGACATATGTAAATATGCTTATTTTTACTAGCTCAATCGTCCTACCTGAAGGGGTTAAAAATTTCTAAATTCCTGCATGGGTTAAGAATCGTAGCTTGCGTTGACAATTTGATTTTCTATAATGATAGTGTCGATGACGACAATGCTGATTATGATTAAGAATTTTTTGATTATAAAATTGTTGATGATTATAGGAATCAAGATAATTCGATTTACATGTTAAATAAAAATTTGAAAGTTCTATTAAAATTAATTAAAACCTGTTGTCTTTAAACAACTCAATTTATTGGCTTTAAAGCAAATTGAAAACTTGTTTTACATTTTTTCATTTTTCGCTAGATTACTATTTTATTCATGGTAGCAGCAGAGCAGTTCTCTAAAATTCAAGCAAAACTTAACTCTGACAAGGTCTCTCTTTATCTGCATATCATCATTCTCTGTTATATTTGTTTGAAATGATTGACAAAAGCTTTTTGTAGTTTTATAAACTACGAGTTTGTCTAAAAAATAATCATAATTGTCAATGTAGTCAATTTTACAAAAACATTGGCTCTTCTAAAGCTCTTCGAATAAGTTTCTATATTTTGTTTTGCTCTCCAAAACTCTCACCATTTACGCATTTTCGCAAGGTTCTTGTGTGATTCGAATTTTAATTCTATTTTAATTTGAATTTAATTACTTTGTAGTCAATTTTTATCGCTAACCTCCGGCCTCTGCTTAGCACGCTTATCTCTCTCTCTCTATTTTTTCTCTCTCTTTCACTCTATTCCACACTCACTCTCTCTTAGTAATTTTCTACTTCTCTATCGTCTTGTTTTTATTTTTATTTTAAGTGTATATTTATTTGGAGTTTGCAAATTTTTGTGCTATTTTTAGCTGTAAATTGCTTCAATTAAAAGGCTGTTTAATATTATTTTTGTACATTGATGGTTTTTACAATTTTTTTATTTTTTTTTTTTTTGATTTTTAAAAAATTTTAAATTTTAATTTTAAATTAAATTTATATAACGTTTATTTTTAATTTTTGACCCCAGTCGAGGTTAGTTATGAACATAAGTAAACAAAAATTCAAGAATTCTCTGTCCATAAGCAATGATCGCATAAGTCGACTTTGGTCAACACTGAGTTTTTATGTTTTTATATTCCTTGAGTATATTTTTACATACAGTTACACAGAAAACTGTATACCGTATACTGTATACCCATGAACCAACAAGACAAGATCAAGCAATCAGCAATGCGAGAAAAAGTATTTTTTTCGTGCCACGTCATCGGTCACAAAAAAGCTATATTGCATACGTTTTTCATTCAAAATATGTGAAAACTTAAATAAAAGTGGAAAATTATAAAATTAACAAGTTTAATTCTCGAAAAAAGTGTTTGAATACTTTGTTTGTTTATATTATCATGCAGTAACGAAATTTAAAGTAATTTTTATTTTGCTGTTGCAATTATTGCACGTCGCTACAGCACACTTCATTTTTATAAAAAACACAAAAAATTACTGAATTATTAACACTAATAATTCTCTAAAACTTCAAGAAATAATTTTTCACATACAATCGCTACACGTAAACAAAACAATTTGTGACCGATGACGTCAGACCTACCAGCTTTGTTTTGTTTACAATATGGCGGCTCTTTTCTTTGCATGATCTTTATTTCTTGGTTCATGCTGTATACCCTCACGAATACCGCGTACAAATGAAAAGAGGCTTTATTTTAAAAAAGTGAATGTACCAAAAACACAAAAAGATTTTAATATTATATAAATCACACAAAAATTCAATGCTACAGCACAGTAAAGTATACATACTCTAAAAGAAAATGTACTTAAGTTTAGTTTAAATCATAGCTGTTAAATTGCGATTACGATTAGTAATCAATTAGATTATTTTTTAAAAAGAATTGTAATGATTATATAATCCTTAAGCAAGAATTTTATGATTAGTAATTGATTACGATTACAAATAATAAAAAAATAATAACGATTACTTGAGATTACGCAAAATAATCAAAAATAATCAAAAGTAATCAAAAAAATAGTTCGATTACTTTTAGAGATTATCTTTGATTCTTTTTTGATTATTTTAAGAATTTCAATCTAAAGTACGGAATATTTTGTGAAAGTGATGATGAAATTGACACAGCTGGTTCTTCACAGGATACCGTTAAACCCGATTAGTGATCCCAACAGACCAACTCTTCAGTTACTTGCATGACAATTCAAGTGCTGAAATGATTTGGCAAAAGTTTGACTTGTTGAAGGAACCATTTCTTTCATTCAATACTCCTTTAATGCCCTCAGCGCCAGTTGAGAGACAATTTTTTTTTGCAGGCATAGTAAACACTCCAAGACGGCAATCATTGTCTGATTTTTCTTTTGAAAAATTAGTTCTAATGAATGCAATTGTAATTGAAATAGTAATTTAGAGTAAAAAGTACATTTAAATTAGTATTTTTAGAGTAAAATTTTTTGTACCTAAGACTAAAATCCTTAAAATAATCAAAAAATAATCAAAAATAATCTCGAAAAGTAATCGAATTATTTTTTTGATTACTTTTGATTCTTTTTGATTATTTTGCGAAATCTCAAGTAATCGTTATTATTTTTTGATTATTTGTAATCGTAATCATGTGATTACGATTACAAATAGAAAAGAATCGTACTTAATCAATTATTTTACCTTTTTGAAAAAAAGAATCGAATAAGTAATGATTACGACGAGTAATCATTACTTAACAGCTATGGTTTAAATATATACATACGAGGGGTACTATTTATATTTCGGGATTAGCAAATAATAACAAAAATTTTTAAATGAAAATGGCTTTATAGATTTTCAAAATATTCCCCTTGATGACCAATATACTTTTGCATTCGTTCAAACCATTTGTCATAGCAGTTTTTCCATTCCTTTTGAGACACCTCCAAAACATGGTTTTTGAACGCGTCAACTGCTTCTGCGGCGCTCGTAAATCGTTGACCACGCAGTTTACCTTTCATATTAGGGAGCAAGAAAAAGTCATTGGGTGCCAAATCAAGACAGGACTGTATGGAGAATGGAGGATCAATTCGACGTTTTGACTGCTCAAAAATGCACATGTTTACGAGATGTGTGAGAGCTTGCATTGTCATGATGGAGAATGATTCGTCTTTGGCGGTTGATTTTGCGAATTTCTCCCTAGACTTCTGGCAAACAAATGGTCGTATACCATTCAGAATTCACCGTCCTATGTTGCTCAAGCGGAACAGTGGCAACATGACCCATTCGGTGAAAGAAATAGGCGACCATTTGCTTCGCAGTGCTTCGTGCGCGAACAACTTTTGTTGGATTTGCCTCGTCTTGGAATACGGCTTGGAATACACAGTCGATTGCTGTTTTGTTTCCGGCTTATACGCATATATCCATGATTCGTCACCTGTCAAGATTTTATACACGTCTTTCGAAGCACCACGATTGAACTTTTTAATCATTTCCTTACACCAATCGACGCAAGACTTTTTTGATCGATTGATAAATTATGAGGTATCCAACGAGAGCAACTTTTTTTAACAGATAATCGAATGTATTGTTTACAGATAATGCAAGGATGCCTCTATCTCACGATATGTCACATGACGATCTTGCATTATTAGTTCACGTACTGCATCGATGTTTTGTGGCACAACAACCGATTTTGGACGACCTTCACGGATTTCGTCGGCGACCGAACTACGAACACGATTGAATTCACTATACCAACAATATACTGCGGTTTTTGATGGTGCGCGACACATTCTTGTTGAGATAATACACGTTGAAAGTTGTGAAAAATAATCAAACGAAAACCTTCTCTTGAAATTTCCATTTTTTTAACAAATTTATTTTCTTAACTTACTAACAAGTGTCAAATTTTATTATGGTGATGCCAGATTTTAGCTATTAACATTAATGTTGCCAGTACCCGATACATAAATAGTACCCCTCGCAGTATGGTTCGCTCTTGCAAATTCAATTCGTGCTCGACGATTGTTTTCAGAAATAAATGACATTTTCACGTTCCTGTATGTTGGTAAGCCACCGTCTACAGCTCGTCGTTGGATTGATCTAAGTGAAATATTCAAATGTAATTCACTTTGAATAGATCTAGGACGACCTTCACGGAATTCGTCAGCGACCGAACTACGATCACTATTGAATTCACTATACCAGCAATATACTGTGGTCTTTTATGGTGCTTTATCGTCATAAAGAAAACTGAGTTCATCGACACATTCTTGTTGAGATAATACACGTCGAAAGTTGTGAAAAAATCCTTGAAATTTGATTTTTTTAAAAAAATAGATTTTCCTAACTTACTAATTTATGCTAAGGCCGCTGTTATACAGACGCTCAAATGATTCAAGATCACGTCCTTTTTTACGCTCTTTTTTCGTTTGATGAGCTTTGTGATGAAAGTATGTTATACAGACGCTCATTTGATCCCTGAACACTAGTACACTTCTTGCTACTTTTAATACTTTATGCAAAAAAGTATCACGAGTATAAGTATGGTGAGTGTTGCTATTAAGCAGGTTTCATTACTGCTTTCATGCATTTCGTACTAAAAGTGTACTATTTTCATAAAAAATCACAAATGTTGTGAATAATTGCACAGCGAAACCCTGATTTGATCTCGTGATTCCATTTCATTTTGGAATCATTTGGTGACCAGTTTTACATTGAAACAACAACAATGCGTGCCCGTTATGTGATCGTGAGCGTCTGTATAACAACGGCCTAACAAATGTCAAACTTGATTATGGTGATGCCAGATTTTAGCTATTGACATTAGTGTTGCCAGTTCCCGAAATATAAATAATCGTGCTTCTTAAAAAGTAAAAATAAAGAAAAATTTATATCTGTTTTTTTGTTTTCCGCTATTGCTCTTTGAAACTGTGCTCATTCTGTTTTTCATCGAAAACAGTTTCGTTATTGTTTCGGTTGAAATTTTCGACTATTCTTCGATAAGAGCCTTTTTTGGGATCTAATTTGTTTTTTTTTTTTTTCGAATATGGCGATCCAACTCAAATCAGTCGACTGGGGAGAAGAATGAATCTGCTTCGGTACATTGTAGAGTAACCACTCCTTGACTCCGCCGTATGATTGGAGTCGTTATCTTATTGGAAGTATCAGTCTTACGGATAGACCTATTTTTTGCACCGATTCCGGAGTTACTTCAAATATATAAAGCCATCCATGGTTGTATGAATAAACGCTAAATGTGACTTTACAGACATTAACAATCCTCCTCTATGCATTATAGTCGAAATTAAATTTTCGGGAATGAGTGCCTCGTTCTTTTTGCACCACACCTTATAACATACTTGTCTTCAAAACCAAACTATTTTGTGAAAGCTTTTTATTATATCAGAGTTAATTTGAATGTATTTCTTTGTTAATTTGATTGGAAGGACTTCTTAAAATACAATTCGATTTCCTCCAATCCTTTATGTGTCACGCCCATTTTTATAGTTAAAGATTTATATATACATTTTAACAATTTCTCGAACATATTATTGAGTCGAAAAGCTTGTTTACAAATAAGCTTTGTGAAATTTTTCATTTGATTGCTTTACTTTTGCCAGAGCAGTGCTTTTAAAATTTAATGAATGAACAAGTTTTTGTTTGCATTATTGGGCTCTCTGGGCGCATCTGTCCAACATTTTGTTTTTTTTTTTGTTTCCTTTATTCTCTCCTGTATTGGCGCTCTTTCTGATGTTGTTTTTCGGGTTTCATTGAACTGCATATGAATTCAATTTTATTGTGTGTGATTTGATTTTGTTTTTTTTTTTTTTTTCTTATCAAAATTGTAGGTACCTATTGTAATTTGTTTTTCTGATTTTTTTGTTAGTATTGTCAATGTATTTTATCTCACGAGTGCAACCACGAGTGCATGCATGTTCGCTTATTTCCTGTTGTACATCAAACGTTCTTCTTTTTCTTCTTCTCTCACTTTCGTTGCTAATGTTGAGCCAATATTTTTATAATATTTATGATTGTTATTGTTTTTGTTGTTGTTGTTTTTGCTGTTGTTGCTTTTAAAGAGCAACGAACTGCTTTAACGAATAAGGTGCAAAAATATTGTTATTGTTGTGGAGAACTTTTTTATATTTTTTTTTTTATATTTTTGTTTTTTCTTTTCAATTGAAAATTAATACAAATTCTGTATTTCATCACATTCATGCCTTCTCAACCACACTCATCCACACCATCCTACAGTGACTGTGAATATTTTGCTGCATATCGCCTTCTGTGCTCTCACTCTCTTTTAGTTCGCTTTTAGCTTTTTTTTCGCGGCAAATACATGAGATAAGAATTTAAATTGTTTAACGATCAAAACACGATCGCGAGCAGCAGCCGCAACGCGACGCTTTTTCAAGCTTCGTGCATAAGTTGCAATTTTTTTCGCATTTTATTTATTTATTTAGAGTTTTGCAACGCCCGACAAAGTTTCAAACGAAACAAAAAGTTTTAAAAGTGAAAATTATCAGTGTGCTTTGTGTTGTTTGAAAGTTTTGTGCTTTCTATAAAAACAAAAAAAAAAAAAAAAACAAAAAACAGCTTAATAGTTAAACTAAAGCGCCCTAAATAAGCCTGAGCTCGGCATGAAGGTAGGAAATCAACGAAGCTCAGCGATGACGTTCTGACCTCAAATTGTATGAAATATAATACAACAGTAACACCAAATACAACAACAAATACAACAATAACAAATACAACAACACCAGAATATTGAAGTGTATACAAAAATTAGTCACATGCTGCGTATTTCGAAATCTACTGAAATTTTTCTTTCAAAACACTGGAATTTCAAAGAAAATTTTATTAATAAGTTTGATTTTTAAAAAATTTTCGATAAAAAAAATATTTTTTTGATATTTCTATAATGAACTGATTTACATATTTTGAGTTTAGTTCATCATTCATATATAGAGCTTGTGGAAAAGTAAAAATTTGTTTAAATTTTACAATTAAAAGAAATCGACTATCGATAACTATTGCACGAATCTGACATATATTAGTCATTAAAGTCGAAGTGAAAACTAAGTTGTTTTGATAGTAACAACATTACTATATTAAGATCGATATTTCGACGAATCATATTTTGATAAACTTTTCGATAAGTAGAGAAAAAAACATTAAAATTAAAAATTGTAAAGTAATAATACGAGTATATCGAAACGTCGAATAATAATTGTTCGATGAAAAGTTAATTTGTAAAAAAAAATAGTTCACAGAACCACTGTCAAAATGTGGGCCAAACAAAATTTAGTTTTAAATGTGGAATTTTGAAATTATTTGTTTATATCTTGTGCTCATGATCTTCAAAAATCTTGTTGCAATCATCAATGAATCTGTGAAAAGGGTCATTGAGTTATTGTGATGTGAATGTGGAAAATATATATATGTTTACAGTCGCTAGGATCTAGGATTCGCCAAAGGGGGGCTGAAACTATACTTTTGTATGCCAAAGGGAGGGGGGGGGCTGAAAAAAATTTCAAAAAAAAAAAAAATTTCGCCGCACACCAGCTTATCTGAAGCATTATTGAAATGTTTGTTTTGACCGAATGTAGGGGTCGCGCATCGACATATTTTTATAACTTTGGTATTTACTGTCCGATCTTAAAGAATGATATGTCTATGTTTTTATCTCAAGAAGACCTATTTTTAGTCTCTAGGACACATTGACCTCAATTGACTCCGTATAGTACTAACCCACCGGACCTCAGTTTCTACCATCTTAAGATCCCATTTTGATTTCAGAAATGGAAAGCCCATAAAAAACCATTAAACTTTCGCTAGAGAATTTTTTCGCTATTTCCACTAGAAATATTAAACATTTTTTTTATTTTTTTTTTTTTTTTTTTTTTGCAAAGCGTGACAGTCGAGATGGTCTAATGTACAGCTTTTTCATTTTGGAATGCGCAATTTACTCTTATATTTAAACGTTGTTCATTTATATAATATTTTAAATTAAGTTCGTCTCTAATTGAAATGATTATTCTTCTCTTTTTAATAACTTTGTTCAGTTTAGAAAATAAGGAGATTCATAGAGATTATGCATAGAACATAATATCCTTAAAATAGCCGCCTGTTACAGACCTAAATTCTTGCAGACAAATTTTCGATCACTCTTTCGCATAATTGGAGCTCCATTTCGAAACCGCTTTGAGTGTTGTAATTGCTTGCGTACGTTTCGCGAAGATCTTATTCTTAAGATAACTTCCAAATAAAGTTTTTGGTGGGGACATCCAGGGAACTTTGTGTCCAATAACTCGATTGTCGTTACTATTCATATCTTGTTTTCATATCCGACCCTTTTCTATTGACTTTAACGGCTTTTCCATCCTCATTTTTGAAAAAGTACGACCCTATGTTGCCTCCGGCTCACAATTCGCACCAAGCAATCACTTGGTGTTGAGTATTGGCTCACTTGCCGGAATGAGAACGAAAAATCTATATTGATAAAATTATCGAAAGTTTCAAATTTAACACTTTGAATTAAATTATCTTTTTTAAGTGTTAAAATATTTTGTCTGCTAAATATAACAAATAGTATTGAAAACCATAAAATTATGCATTAAAAAAAAATAATTTTTTCAAGTATCAACTATATATGATACATAATATAAATTTTTCAAAAATTTTCGATTTTTTTAATATTTTATTGTAAAACCATTATTTTCAATTATTGCAAAGCAACTGTGTGACATTGATTCCCACTCCTGCTTAGTTTGTTCGTTTCGCCGAAATTTCCTACTTTATGAAAACTGACTTTCCTTTTTAGATGCATTAAGGCCAATCCAATAATGTTACCAATTTCCTGAAACCATTTTTTTGTATTGCGTGCAGTGTGCTTTGAATCGTTATCCTGTTGAAATACCTATTTTACGGACTCCATGTTTGGAATTGAAATGTATTGCAACTGACCCATACAAACTTTAATTTTGTGAATCGACCCCATAGCGTACCTCCCCCCCATAGTAGCATCAGGAAGGTTTGTTCCCATTGGATGCCCCATAATTTGAAGTGGGGGTGGTTCTACGACAGCGCCGCAGGCAATGAATCATGTACGCAAAGAAATTTTTCGTTTACCACAACTGAAAAATTCACCAACTATACTTCGTTTGCGAGCTGTATTTGCCGCAAACGAATATTCAGTTGTTACAACTTAAAAATATATCTTATATATATATATACCGCAAGCTATTTCAGTCATTATTATTTATTATATAATTAATCTTTCTCATTATGTCCGTCCGTCTTCTTATGGTTTGCACCTCCGTTGCTATCTCCGTCCGCGTATTACGAAAACTACCAATTTCTTTATATAGTAACAATTTGTCCAAAAAGTTACTCTAAACTATAAGCGTTATGTTTATACAACGAAGGGAAAAATAAACAAAATTTTCAGTTGGGAAAAATGAAGTTTTCAATTGCTGCAATTTAAAAATCACTCGCGTTTATGACAAACGAAATTAATTTCCTGCAACTATATGACGCGTTTCTCGCAACTGAACTGTTGTTATGACAACTGTTGAATCGTTTGCAAATAACGATTTCAAGCACGACAAACGAAGTTCGTTAGCGGCAAACTGGCGATAAACGGTTTTTTTCTTTGCGTGTGGATCTACTCCTATGAGCCCGAAACAAAGCACAAGTCCGGTGTTTGGGTCTTTCAAAGTGAACAATACTTGACAAAAGTTGATCGCGGATGGAACACACCCAAGAAAATGGTTGCAAGTTTTTTCAGAAAAACCGGTCATGTCGTTGAGTACTCAATGGTACACAACCATTTATTTGGCGGAAGTCTTCGAAGAATTTAGGAAAACCAACTACCGAAGGAAGATCAGTCACCATTACGACAATGCGAGTTCCCACAAATCAGCTCAAACAAAATAAGTTTTGAGCACTCAAAACGTGGAATGGATGGGTCCGCATGGATCCGCCTTACATTCCCGACTTGGTACCCAATAAGTTGCTTGATTCAAGTAACAATTTGTTGATAACTAGAATAATTTGCTTTATATAAGAAATTGATTTTCCTTGAATTAAGAACAATTGGCTTGATTCAAGTAAATAATTTACTGAAAACTAGAATAATTTACTTGATTCAAGTAATCAATTTTCTTAATGCTAGAATGTTTTGCTTGATATTAGAAACTTGATTTTCTTATATTATAATAAAAATTCTTCAGTAAAGATGTAGGATAACCGATGATGAAAAAACTACTCGAATATACTGGTAAAGTATAAAGATAAAGTCCAAGTAAAGTAACAGATAAGGCACTGCGCCTTCGAACTATACCATATTTTGTCAATCCGCACCATCTTAAACAGGTTTCCATGTAAACATGTTGTGAATTATAAGCACGCCAATATAAGTTGAAGTGTGATAAATTTGCTTGATTCAAGTAAACAATTTGCTGACAACTAAAGTAATTCTCTGCGATTGCTTAAATTAAGAAAATATTTTCTTGATTCAAGTCTTGTTCCAGGTTATAGAATCAAGTATTTTATTCTTGTTCCAAGCTCATTATAAATTTATTTTTTTAATTTTTATTTTTTTTTTTTGCTTGATTTGAGCAAATGAGGCTTAATTTTAAATTTTCTTAGATCAAGCAAAATATTTTATTTTGATAAGAATATAATTTCTCTCCGTGTATAAAATGAACTTTTAACTACTTACAACTTTTATTATATTTCAGTATCTATAGTATATCCAGTTAAATTCGATAGATACTTACCCATAATAAAAATTATATTTTCCTTTTCTTTGTAGTACCGTGATATTTGCGATAAAGGCCAAAGTCGTGATATCTCTTCAACCTCTAGAAATACATCAACCTCCTCCTCCTCGTCATCGTTGTCCTCTACATCGTCGACTTCGGGTACAACCAATACTGCAGCGGTAAATTCTACGGCTACAAATAACTCACAAACAACAACAACAACAACCTCAACACGTTGCTTACGCTGTGCCACCGACAACTGCTCCATACATCCGGTACAACAAGGTGAAGTTAGCTCAACTGAACCGCCCCTGCCAGAGCCCTCGCTGCTAAACGGTCAGGCACCTGAGATTTCGGCATACTTTGAGGCGCTTGAGCATTATATCTCTTCGGTGGGTTGGGTATTGCTGCAAGTCAACGCAGACGGCATCATCGAGTCGTGTACGCAAAATATACGCGAGCTTATAGGCTATGAAAAGCAGGAGCTCTACAAGAAACCGCTCTATACGTACCTGTATCCAGGCGATCATGCCAAGCTGGATCCGATAATGAACAATATGTCGTACACATCGTCGGCAGTGCAGAACCCAGGCAGCGGTTGGGGAATTGGTGAACATGATGAGACATCGCGCACAGATCATCAGCAGGCTGGTGGAGCACAAGGCGGTGGCTCCGCTGCCGGCTCACAGTCAGCTAAAGCGAAACGCAGCATTTCGACCAAAGTTCGAATGTTAGTCAAAGATGGACGCGCGTCAACACAGACGAGCAACCACGAAGCTATGGACCAAAAATCACTGTTCGAAGAGGTGGTATTGATTGCAGCACCCGTAAAAGGTAAGTTTAAATGATTTATAGTGTACTTCGGAATGACATTGTTTTAATTCTTTTTTTTTCCTGCCTTGACAGATGATGGTGACGCAGCGTCTTCCGTGCTCTGCCTCATCACACGCCCTGAGGATGAATCGCCGCTCGAGATGAACATCACGCAACATGTTGTGCAGCAGCCTATCGAGCAGATGACATTCAAATTGGACATTCATGGCAAGATACTCAGCTTGGATGCGACCGCCTTGCGCGAACACTTCAAGCTGCATTTGTCCAACTGGGTCGGTCGTCTCATACAAGATCTCTGTCATCAGCAAGATCTGCACCGTCTCAAGTCGCACCTCAAAGATATACAGGACTCTGCCACAGCTGCCGGTCCTTCAGCTGCATCGCAATCACCAGGCGGTGGCCTAGGCGTAAATCCGCCTATACCGAACTTCATTTCGGTACCTTTTCGCTTGCGTCTTGGCGCACCAGATGTTTACGTGCACGTGAAGGCCAACTCGAGACTGTTTGTCAATCAGACACCTGGCGAGAGTGACTTTATCATGTCGGTGCAGACGCTGCTGAATACGGAGAACGACATGAACAGCAGCAACATGAGCGTGTCTTCAGTATCGCCGCCTGGTGGCTCTGCTTTGGTCTCATCGCTTGTCTCCTCGCTGTCGTTGGACACGAACTCTTTAATGGGCGGTTCGCCACATTCTTCCATACTGCTGGGCGGTGGTTTGGTAGGTGGTGGCATGCAGACCATTACCAGCGGCGCCAGCACGCATCATCATCACACACAGACCACAAACGTGGGCGGCCCACTGATGACCTCCGCAGTCATCAATGGTGGTGGCAGTGGATCAAGCGCTCATGGCGTGCAATCCTCACCGCGGCACCATCACTCCAACAACTCTTCGCTGGTCACCTCGTTCACATCATCGCCCTCCGGTCCTGGCGATGCTCAATCCTTCTTTGGTCCGGAAGCTTTTGATTTCGACTTCGCTCATTCCACATTCGAAATGGACGCCGCCACCGGCTGGACCGATTCGCGTCCAAATTCACGCGCCTCCGTAGCAACGCCGGTTAGCACGCCACGCCCACCCTCGGGGCATGCATTTAGTCCGGTTGCACACACTGTGTGCGCCTCACCATCGACGCCTTATCAGCTGTCCTCACACTCAGCAGCCAGCATGCCGTCGCCGCAGTCGAATGCAAGCCAGTCGGGAATTCTAGGTGGCGTTGGAGGTGGTAGCGGTCTTGGTAGTGGAGGTGCGGGTGTTGGTGCCAGCAGCTTCGGTTTCAGTTTCCCCTCCTTCGACAGCAGCGCGGATAAAAAAAGCGAAAAAGACCACTTGAATAACAACAACAATAATAATAACAACAACGCAAATAGTAACAACAACAATAATACGGTTAGCATACAGCAGCATCCGCTGCAAAATGGTGGACCTGGCATGTTGAGCACTCCACCACAGAATCCCACTCAAACTGGTCCTTGTCCAGGTCCTAACAGCACTGATTCGGAGCGCCTACGTCACCTGCTCACACTGAAGCCGCATCAATCTAGCTTGCTACATGGTGCAGGTTCCAGCGCTGGTGGCAGCAGTGGTGGCAGTGATGGCGATGCAAAGGATAGCAAGAACATCCTTAAGGTAAGCATGTTTTGCTTAATTTTTGAGTTGCTCGCTTACTAAGCTTTTGTTTTTTTTTAATTTGAAGTATTTTGGTCAGGGTTTGCTGAATACCGATGAGGACAAGGATTGTCCTCCCGGAAGCGGTCCAATGCCAGGTACTCCTACGGGTATGTTTAAGATGGGTCACACTTCAGGTGGGCGCATGTTTGGTCCCGGTATGCAGAAGTCTAACACAAACAATCCCATGCTGCTGCAGGTGAGTAAAAACCAGAAAAATCGGAAAAACAAAAAAGCAAAAATTTAAATGCATTCTTTCAACAGCTTCTCAACGAAAAAACTGAGGATGAGGAAGCCAAAGGCACATCCTCCTCTACGTCTGCCGGTGGCCGACCTAGCGAACTTATGCGTCAGCTACAGAAGGACGACGGCCATCATGGCCATGGTCACACACATCACTCCAATGCCAACAACATCCTAACGACCGAGGATCTTAAACGTATACTCAAGATACAAGGCACTGATCCGGCCATGACGCGAAAACGTTCCTTGAATGAGCCAGACGACGGTATTGCAGCGAAGCGCTCTGACGCTAAACCTTCGCAGCTGCGCGAAAAGAATAAAATGCTTGCCTCTTTGCTTGAGAATCCGCCGAAGAATCCAGTGCTGCCAGCGCCACCAGTAGTCAAAGTCATTCCGGACATCACCTCGTCAACTGTGAATCGTGTAACCTCGACAGCAACGATTCTGGGGCCAGCAGGTGGCGTCGGCATGGGTGGGTTGACGATGCAACATACAACGGTGCAGCCGAAGAATGCAACGCAACAAACCACAGCCGCCGCAGCTTCAACAGCCACAATAAATACGCACGCGTCTTCGTCAACGACGTCACGTGGGAGCCATCAACGCAAGCAGCCTTCCGAAGCCTACCTCACGCAACAGCAGCAGCAGCAACAGCAACAAGCCGCCTCCGCTGCAGTAGCTGCTGCTGCTAGCGCGTCTAACATACAACGACCTCAACAGCAACAACAACCACAACAGCAACAACAACAACAGTCACAACAAATGAGCTACACACATGCCCAGCAAATGTCGCCAGCCGATCAAATGCATCACTCGCCATTCGCGAGTGCGCTGCATACCACACCTTCAATTGCCACAGCTACCTCATCCGCCACAACCGCCTCCCTCAGCGCTGCTGTTGCTGCAGCGCAACAGCATCAACAGCAACAACAGCAGCAGCAACAACAACAGCAGCAACAACAACAACTACTACTGCAGCAGCAACAACAGCAGCAAATGCTTAATTCAGATGGCGATCCAGAGCTTTCCAAACTGCTCGATACTGTCATGGAATACGTCACCGATGATCAATCCTTTGTTCCGACAACGCCGACCACACCCAGCGCCGGCCTGACGCAGCAGGAAATCAACGAACGCATGGCCATCAGCGCTATACAAAAGTCGCTGATGTTCGAGACTTCCGGGTTTGGCCTCGCGCAGACGCATCAACAACAGCAGCAACAGCAACAACAACAGCAACAGCAGCAGCTGCCGCATCAGGGACAACAGCCCCCTGCTTATCCTGCGAGTGGAATGTTGGGCGTGCAACAACAGCAACAGCAGCAAATGCTGCAGATGGTGCAGCAGCTGCGTAACAACAACCAGCAGCAACAGATGCAGCAGCTTATGGAGCAAATGCGCGCCAACAATCAGGTAAAAGATTTTAATATTTCCTTAACCACTTTCAAAGCTAAGCATTATTTTACCCTTTGACAGGGTTTCCAGCGACCGCCACCAATGTATACCGCGCGTGGACGCGTGCCACTCAATGCTGGCGGTAGTGTGGGCATGTCTAGTGCGACACAACAGCAACAGCAACAACAACAATATCGCAATCTACGCGAGCGTCAACAACAGCAGCTAGCAGCTGCGCAGCAGAAAGAGCGACTGCTGCAGCAGCAACAGAAGCAACAATTGCTAGTGCCCGAAAATGCAAGCGGCTTGGGGCTGAGCTCGGGTATGAACAACATTGGTTCGTTGCTCAACAACACGGTGGCGCCTAACGTTTCGCTGTCGCGCACGAATATGCCACCCGACTCGCAACTTAGTCCGAGTTTCGCGCAAAGTCTCATGCAGCAACAGCTCAGCCCTGGGCAGCGCAATGCGCCGTTCAGCCCGCAGCCAAATCAAGGCTATGGTCCACATTTCCCCGCAAATGCGCAGCGCCTCTCGCCACAGCAGCAACAACAATTGTCACAGGTGCAAGCGGCCCAACAGGCTGCCGCTGCAAATGCCGCGCAACAACAACAGCAATTGGTCTTTCAAGCCAGTCAAGCTGGCGGCAATGCAGGCGGTACTCAGCTATCGCCGCGACAACCACCTTTTGGTGGCGGCAACGGCAACGTGCAGTCACCCGTTATGCAGTCTGTTGCTCAACAGCAGCAACAACAACAGTGGACAGCAGCTGCAAATGCGGCCAGCACACGGCTGTCGCTGCAACAACACAATCCCATGTTGTCAGCACAGTTGCAGGTAAATGTGAGTTGTTGTTGGTTTGCATTCTATATCAAAGCTTCTACTTAATCAAAATTTTATTCCCACCTTACAACAGGGAGTCACCGCCTATAGCGCTGCTCGTCAATTTCAACAACAGCGCCGTGCATTAAATTCGCCAGGCGCTCAGAATGCATCTGGTCTGCAACGCTCAAACTCTTTTCAGGCAACAACTGATGGTGGTAGTGGCGGCGGTTTTCCAGGTGGACCATCAACTTCACCATCGCCACAATCGCCGTATGGCGCAGCAGCAGCGGCCAATGTGTTTGTGCAACAACAGCAACAAATGCAGCGCATGCAGCGGCAAACGAGTGTGCCGCAAGCCACGCAACACTTACCAGGTGAGTGAGTCGGGTGTATGCAAGAACCCATCGGTTGGATTATCTAATTATACAGATTCCGTTAAAGAAAATGAGTGATGACTGATCGTCAAGGAGATTTTTGAGAGAAAGATAGGGGTACAAGAGGGGTAATTAAGCTGAGTTAAACGAAAACTTGAGTCTCAGATTTTAAAGAAGATTTAAAATAACTTTTTAGAATCTTAAATCGACAGCACCTCGGTCCACAAGGCAGCCTTTTGGCAGTAAATTTAATAGAAAATATAAAGCATTCATATCTATATATATAAAAAAATGTTGTCAAATCTGTTTGTGACGAGTGTTTGAGAGTTCGGCTGGGTAAAAAAAAAATCTGCCGATACCATTTTGTAGGGTACGTTCTCTAGATGGTTTTAAAAAAAAAATTGTTTGAAAATGACAAGGGGGCGTGGCACCTCCCATACAACCCAAATCTATGGTAGCGAATAGCTCTGAAGTTATAGGTCGCATAGCATCGGAATTCGGTGTTCTACCTCAATTTACAAGAGCCGTTCCACAGGTAAAATTTTATGGGCGTTGAATGTGGGGCGTGGCACTTTTTCAGCAGACCAAATTTTCGGTATAACTTTCAAGCTATAAGTCACACATCAATGAAACTTGGTAGGAGCGTACTATTTAGTCGCGTCCTTCGACTAGCAAAATTCATCAAGTATAGGCCAAAGGGGTGTGGCACCGCCCATACAATTCAAATTTATGATATCGAATAGCTTTGGAACTAAATGCCGTATAATAATGAAATTCAGTATGGAGTTTCCACTTGGTGATATATTTATACTATAAAACTGGGATGGGCTTTGGAAAAGGGGGTGTGGCTACGCCCATACACTTAAAATTTTTGATATCAGATAGCTTTGGAACTAAACGTCGTTTAACAACGAAATTCAGTATGGAATTACTATTGGGTGATATTCTTCTACTAGAAAACTGAGACGTCATTGAACAAGGGGGTGTGGCTCCGCCCATACAAGCTAAATTTGCGATATCGAATAACTTTGGAATTATAAGTAGCATAGCCTCGAAATTTGGTTATCAATTTACACGAGTCGTTCCACTTAGAGATAGAGATAGAGATAGAGTTAGAGATAGAGATAGAGATAGAGATAGAGATAGAGATAGAGATAGAGATAGAGATAGAGATAGAGATAGAGATAGAGATAGAGATAGAGATAGAGATAGAGATAGAGATAGAGATAGAGATAGAGATAGAGATAGAGATAGAGATAGAGATAGAGATAGAGATAGAGATAGAGATAGAGATAGAGATAGAGATAGCGATAGAGATAGAGATAGAGATAGAGATAGAGATAGAGATAGAGATAGAGATAGAGATAGAGATAGAGATAGAGATAGAGATAGAGATAGAGATAGAGATAGAGATAGAGATAGAGATAGAGATAGAGATAGAGATAGAGATAGAGATAGAGATAGAGATAGAGATAGAGATAGAGATAGAGATAGAGATAGAGATAGAGATAGAGATAGAGATAGAGATAGAGATAGAGATAGAGATAGAGATAGAGATAGAGATAGAGATAGAGATAGAGATAGAGATAGAGATAGAGATAGAGATAGAGATAGAGATAGAGATAGAGATAAAGATAAAGATAGAGATAGAGATAGAGATAGAGATAGAGATAGAGATAGAGATAGAGATAGAGATAGAGATAGAGATAGAGATAGAGATAGAGATAGAGATAGAGATAGAGATAAAGATAGAGATAGAGATAGAGATAGAGATAGAGATAGAGATAGAGATAGAGATAGAGATAGAGATAGAGATAGAGATAGAGATAGAGATAGAGATAGAGATAAAGATAGAGATAGAGATAGAGATAGAGATAGAGATAGAGATAGAGATAGAGATAGAGATAGAGATAGATATAGAGATAGAGATAGAGATAGAGATAGAGATAAAGATAGAGATAGAGATAGAGATAGAGATAGAGATAGAGATAGAGATAGAGATAGAGATAGAGATAGAGATAGAGATAGAGATAGAAATCATTTCCGCTACGACAGCAACGCGTCGGGTATCAGCTAGTAATTACATATAATTTACATATAAATATGTAATATTGGATCAAGAATAACATAGGAATCTGTTGAATTCATTGGCGTTTCGTAATAATCTCAGGCGTTTCTTTCCTGCATTGGTAATCTATTGAGTTCTATTCACCTAATTTCTTTTATCGACGCTACGAAGACGATTTTCCCAATTCCAACGTTTCTCATTGGACTATATGGTCCAAACATCATTAACTCCGCCTAAGAATGCATTTTCAGAGTTGAAGTTTATATTTTGTTAAAGTCTAAGAAGAGCTATCAAAAGACTAGAATGAGATCAAAGAATTGCAGGGAAATACATGTCCGGTTGTGTACGTGTGGCGACTGTAGCGCAGTGGGTAGAGTGCGTGATTCATACGCCAGAGAGCCCTGGTTCAATTCCATCTGTCACAAAAAGTTTTTTTCAATTGAATTAATTGTTCTGTTCGGCCGTCATCTCTCTGCAGACAATGGTAAACCTCAGAGAGTAAATATTGCCATGTAAAGCTACTCGAGAACATGCACGGAGTTCGTAGTCGGAATAAAACTAGTAGTTCCAGTTCTTGAACAATTGTGTTCAAACATTTAATAACACGCACAACACAATTTGATCATAAGAAGTTCGATCAAAGTCCTTTCTAGGGCTGAAATGGCCAGTTTATTATTATTATTCCATGTCCGGTTGTAGTAAGTTTAATCTAACTGCAGCCGTCGACGTCATCTTAGAGCTAACATCTATCCACTTACACATCCAAAGACAGACTAGAGAATTGTGTATCCTACTTAAAGCATGCTCTTAAACGATATGCCTTCCAAGTATTGTTTTTATAAAAACTTCTCTGTAATATCTGGTATAAAGAAATATTATAAACAAACTCCCTTCTAAAACGACTTGGTGTGGATAATGACTGCATACAAAATTAAAGCACATCCCGAAATATAATCATTGGACCAAGCCAATTGACAAAAACCACTACATTAACCTCTACTAAGTCTCATAGCAAGTTCTTTGGCAAGTTCCACAGCCCTCTTAAATCTAACTCAGAATAACTATATCATCCTTTTACATTAGATTAGAAAATAAACTCAAAAGTTTTAGAATAACTAGAGAACAAATTTGACAAGAACTGGGAAATTGGCCAAAATTTGAGAAATGTAGGTGTAACATTTTTGTAAAGTTCGAGAGAATTTTTTATACGTCTTAAGAGGTTAAAGTTTGAGTTTGACATAGACAAAAGGAATCGATACTTAGGTTCCAGATGCACCCTATGAGCCTTTATCAAAGCTAAAAAACTGGCTTAAAAATAAATTAATTGGAACGACAGTCTTAAAAGTACTATTGAATGGACGTAAAAAGTTAAAAATCACTGGAGTAATTTGAGCAGCGTAAAAAATTCGGTTAAACAGTTTACGAAGCAGTGGAAGTAATTGGTTATAATTTTTTGATCACTGAAAAATAACTGTTTAAAGTTTGAAAATCACTGTAGAACAGTTGCCGAGTCTAGGCTATGTCATTAAATTATTATGATTGGATTATGATTGGATTATGATTGGATTATGATTGTAATCCACATAAATATTTTTGTAGTGCATTAAAGAACCTACCCACTGCTCAATGTCTTTGTCCAACAATTTCTACGTTCATCGTATAACGAAAAATTCTTTCAAGGCTTATTATCAGCTATGTGCAGAGAGCGCTCTGGGAGTGTTGAGAGCAAGAATTGAGAGCAAAGGCATGTAGCAACAAATCAAAAACAAAAGACAAACACAGAAACAACATAGAAGCTTTAATTGTAGTGGTGCCCATACCCGCTTATTATACTTAGATAATATTAGATGGAAAGAATCTGCCAAAAGAAATTGTCTTTCGACCGGACCTTAGGACTCGTACTCTTAAGAAAAACTTTCATTTTGAAGCAATCAAACCTAAGAATGTCCCGATGCGATTTTTTTTTATTATTTTTTTACAAATATTATATATGGTGAATATTGAAATCAGTGCTCAAGCACATTTATTTTAACAATTTCAAAGATTCTTAGCATAAAATGTTTGCTACATATACGGCATATAGTTTTTTAAGTCAACATTAACGTATATGTGCTATAACTTTATAGCAATATTATAGAAACAACAATTGCATACACATCATTAACATCATCTGAAGAAACTCACCACATTCATTCAAACTCATTCTAAAACACACTCAAAACTGTACATTAAAAAAAAGCCCAACATTAAAATCTTAAAAAAAAACTCACTCTCGCTACTACTAAATAAACAGGCTCACCGCGTTCATTTGCTGCAACACCCTGTGACAGTTCCGGCAACGTGTTGGGTATAAATGGCAATGGCGCTGGCGTTGGCGTCGGCTACAGCAACAACAACAACAACAGCATGATGTACAATAATATGCAGCATGCCGGACAGGGTGCACCAACGTCCAACGATTACTATGGTCGCACACAGAGCGGTAAGACCACAAAAAACAACAACAACAACAACAACCACACCCAAAAAATTTAAAATCATCTTCCAAACCTGGTCACCAAATTGAAATCCATCAACTTCACCAGAACATTGAAAATACAAAATAGCTCAAAAATATTGCAGGCTTAAAAACAAACATAAGCTCACTTCTTCCTTTGATTACCTGAACCCATTTCCTGTTTCCTCCCTGTTGTACATTTACCATGTTGTTGGGATTTCATCGCTCAATTGTTGTGTATAAATAAAAAAAAAAATAATAAGACACCTCACTTTATTGTTGTAAATAATATGTTGTCGAAATTTGTTTTTTTTTTTAAATAACTTCCGTTGAACCTTTTCTCGCAGTTGCTTAGAATTATTTTTGCTGAGAAAATAAGTTTAGTTTAAGAGAGCAGTCTTACAGCTTTTGCTAAAATTAGATTTCAAGCGCGTAGTTAGAATCTTTTTTCTTTTTATTTGAGATTTTTCATATTGTTTATGTTCCTATAAAGTTTAATAATTCAAATTTAAGTTTTCTAACAATTGCCATAATTTTTTTTGTCTAGTTTCAGTTTTATCTTCTTAAGCTTTAATTGCTTTTGCAAATTTTGATTAATCCAAAGTTTTAAAATTTTCGTTTTTCAACGATTTTTTTAATTCTAATTTATGTAACATAATGTCCTCAAAATAAAATTGTACTAAAATTTGTTATAGCAACTATTAAAGTTAGTTCGATTATTTTCAGTAGCATCAAGTTTTTACGACATAAATTTGAAATTCTTGGAACAGCTTTTTCTATTGTATTACATTGAAGTAAGTTTTAAAAGCTTTCCATTTGAATATCGAGATTTGAATATCGAAATAGATATTGAACAGATTTTACATAGTTTTTTACAGGAACGGTGAAGTTTTTGATTTTCAAAAATTTACTATCCAAAAGTTTTAATTTCTATGTGTTTTTTGTACTTTTTTATTTAAGGGTGGATTTTGTATATAATCTATTTTATATATCTTTTTAAATATAAACGAAACTTAACACACTTACATACACATAATATGTCAGATAAAGAGAGCTTTTTAAAGCATCAAGCTTTGCATTAACACATTTTCCGTTTTTTTTTTTTATCAATGTTGTATTGGTAACTCTACATTTTTGTACACTTAAATGCATTTACATACAGACACACACCCACACAAATTGCAATAAATGTTTTGTTTCACGCACTTTTTTCACACTTGGTTTTATTTTTCAACATTTTTGGGGCATAAAACAATTCTGGGCTTGATTAATTCGTTGCTATAATTTTTCGAAATTCTTATTGTAAAAAGAAAAAGTATTAAAATGTATAAATGTAAAAAAAAAAACACAGATACTACACCCATTCGCCTACAGTCTGTGGTTGGAGCACCCTGTAAATAAAACCAAAAACATCACGCCGCTGCCTTTGTTGTTTAAACGTTGTTTATTGTGGCTAACATGTACATATAAAATACTTTTTTATGTCTATTTCTATTATATTTTCTTTAAACATGCACTAACAACCGATAAAAACTTGCTTTAATCTTGTGCGTTTATTTCTTTTACAGCTGGCAATGCCGCAAACTCCTCCGATTTCGTTAAACAGGAACTGCGCGCAGTTGTAAGCGGTCGCGCACAACAACAAACAGCAGCTAATGCAGGCAACAACGGTGTGCCGGGTGGTGGTGGTGGAGGTGGTGGCCCCGGTTCAGGCTCATCTGGTCTGCGTGTAACAACGCCACAGAGTCCGCTGGGCATGGTTCAAAATCCAATGGTGTCACAACAGCAGCTACAACAACAGGGCAGCAACGTTGCCGTTGGTAGTGGCGGTTCGCGCAGTGTTGGTGGAAATAATTCAGTGCTGAATACGCCACCGGATCCAACAATGAACTTCAGCTTCGAGATGCCTGCGCGTAAGTAGAAAATTTAAACTAAAACAACATTCAAAAAGTTCTCATAAAATTGTGCCATGTATGTGAGGCACTAAAAACTGCTATAAAATTATAGCACAAGTACTCAAGTACTCTTAAAGTATTAACACTATCAAAACCTCATATTCTATAATCTTATATATATTACGCAAACCCAAATTTTGTCCGGCGTAAGGCTTTTTAAGTACAAGTCCAATTTTAATAAATTTAGTATGGTTGGATAGGTTTAGATCTGTAGATATGCAAACTGAACTTTATATTTCTTAAAAAATTTATATTTTTTAAGTTATAGCTTATTAAAGTTTGCATATAATTGCATATAATTGTTGTTGATATGTTGGTTTTTCTTTTATTAACAGAGCTGAGACCAACGTTATCAAACTCAGAGCAAAACTAGTCGCTTCTCACATTTCGCTCTCTTCTGTCTCTTCTTAATAGAGCGTCTGTTAACATCAAAATGAAAGTCAGAAAAATGTAAAGCTTTCGCAAGCCGCTAGCGCTGAACGCTCGCAACCAAGATACAAACAAGTTTTTTATTGCAATTTTCCGCTCACATTTCACTTTATTCTGCCTCTTCTTTATATAGCGCTTGCAAACAATGGCAAAACTCTTAGAATATTATTATTATTATTATAATTTTAGTTACTGGGGGCAACAACGCGCACCGGTGGTCATACATATACATATATTCTGCATATATTTATTATTACATATATTCTGTAATGATAAATTATATGGAAAAATTCTGTTCAAACTATCTCGAGGCAAGTTCCTCTAATTTGGTGACAAATGAATTTATTGATATTGAAATTTTACAGTTATTCAAAATTTTTTTTGTTAAGGAATTATGAAAAATTTTGTTATAAAATTATGGAATAAGTCTTGTATGAAAAATGTTAAGATCAAAATGCAGTGTTTTTCTATATCACTAAGATGTAAAATGAAACCCAAAAGCTTTCAAAGTTTTAAGCTTATATTTAAAATGAAATAAAACCTTTTTTGAAAGATTGAAAAATAAGTTCTTTTGGGTAACTTTAGAAGTTTTTAAATGCCTTTAAATTCAATGTCAAAAATGATAAAATCAAAATTTTTTGGACTAAACTGAAGGGATTTAACGTTTTTAATAATTAAACACTTTGCATTTCCAACATCAAGTGTACGCATTAACCTTCAAAATTTAATTTCAGAACTTATTTTTCCTTTGTATCTTCATTAATTCGATTTTACATATTTAAGTGCTCAAACTGAACATGCTATAAATGACTTTCATAAAAGATGTTTAAAGCCCCAGAAAGGCATTCTATCAGTAATGAATATTAAATAATTTTTTCTAACGATCTGAAGTAAAGTTCAAAAGGTTTCGTTAAAAACATAGCCAAACAAGCTTCGAAAAAGCTATAAACGAAAACTATCCTTAGAATAATATTGGAAATATATATTTAAAAAACTTTTTTCCAAGAGTTTCTTTACAATTGTAAATAACAGTCCGTTCAATAAATCCATAGGATGACACATAGATGGCATTACTAGATTTTTTCCATATGATTTTTATTTAGTACTAACCTTCAAACGATACGTATATAAATTTGACAACAATCTGACTGTTGACTCGTGAGTTATAGCATTTTGTGTGCAACTTTTTTATTGAAAAAAAAAAAAAAAATGGAAAAAAGTGAATTTCGAGTTTTGATAAAGCATTGCTTTTTGATGAAAAAAAAAAAATAAAATACAGGGGAAACCAAACAATGGCTTGATAAACATTATCCAGACTCTGCTCCGTCGAGACAAATGGTAAAAAAGTGGATTGCTGAATTTAAAGTTGGTCGTACCAGCAGAAATGATGCAGAGCGCAATGGACGCCCAAATGAGGCTGTTATTCCAGAAAATATAAAAAAATAATCTACAAATTGGTTATGAACGATCGCAAATTAGAGGTGCACGAGCTAGCTGACATTGTAAAGATATCACATGGTAGTGTTTTTTCCATGTTACACGAACATTTGGGTATGCGAAATCTCTGTGCAAAGTGGGTGCCGCGTGAGCTCACAGTCAACCAAAAACAACAACGAATTGATTCTTCAGAGGAGTGTTTGGCGCTGTTAAACCGCAATAAAATCGAATTCTATTGTCGATATGTGACAATGGATGAAACATGGCTTCACTATTACACACCAAAATCCAAAAGACAGTCAGCTGAGTTGACAGCAGTCGACGAACCGAATCCAAAGCGAGCAAAGGTCCAACAGTCGGCCTTTAAGGTTATGGCGTCAGTATTTTGGGATGCGAAAGGAATAATATTCATCGACTATCTTCAAAAAGGAACCACGATCAACAGCGACTATTACTGTGCACTTTTGGATCGATTGAAGGCTTAAATCGCAAAGAAACGGCCACATTTGCAAAAGAAAAAAAAGTGTTGTTTCACCAAGACAATGCACCGTGTTACAAATCGATGAAAACGAAGCCAAAATTGAATGAATTGGGCTTCGAATTGCTTATTGATAATTGATTTAGCCCCCAGTGACCATTTCCTGTTTTCAGATCTCAAGAGAATGCTTGATGGAAAGAAATTCAAGTCCAATGATGAAGTAATCACTGAAACTGAGGCCTATTTTGACGAGAAACAGAAATCGTACTATAAAAGTGGTATCGAAAAGTTTGAAAATTGCTATACTCTTTGTATCGCTCTCGAAAGCAACTGTGTTGAATAATATAATCCAGTTTTATCAAAATTTTGTTATTTTCTTACTTATCCTACGGACTTATTGAATGACCTGTTAAGTATGTATGTAAATTATTTTGGGCATTATTATATATTATATTAATTTTCTCTCTCACTATATGTCCGTCCGTCTTCTTATATATTTCACCCTCCTATTTCACACATTGCATCACAAAATATGTACATTACTTGCTCGTTAGAAAACAACACGTAACAAGTAACAAATCCACAAAATATCTCTGAACTATAAGCGTTGTGTTTTCTCGTCCTGTTTTTTGCAATGTTTGGAAGCATAATTCTTTATACTTTAAATTATGACTTTTATATTTTAAAAATGAATAAAGATAAAAAAAGCTAACATCCTGAAAGATAAAAATATCCATTTAAAGTTATGTTAGCCAGTTTTGCACACTTATAGACTCCCATCTTGCGTTTGTATTGAAAAGCTTTGAAAAGATCACACTAAATTCAAGCAGTTTATAAAAAAGGTATGAGTCCAAAAACAGGAAAAAAAAGACCAGTGAAGATATTGGCTTAATGATTGCTTGAGGAAGCTCACAATAAAAAAACAAACCATATCAAAAAGCAAAAAAATCATAGCAAAAAGGAGCATAAAATTATTTGCAATCATTTTGACAGCTTCGACTCAAAGCGAGAGAGGTTTTCCAGCTGCGAGACTACTTTCTTTATTCTACCCATGATACAATCACAAGGTAGGCTTATATTGGAGAGCAGGGTAGGCTAATTGTTAAAAGCTTAACTTGTAATTTTATCATGATTCTACCATGATCTGCTAAAAATTTAACCGTCACGTTCATCTTGTTTATTACACCATGATTCTAGCATGGATCGTATACTGTGTTCATTTTTGTCTTTTCTTCAGTGCTTTGAAGTTTTTATTTATTATGCTCGAGCGTTCATGCAATGAAGATGGCTGCTTGCTATTTTATTTTTTGTAGGTACGTTAATAGTTCGCAATGTTTTAAGAAAATTGGTTTTTACAATTTCTTTTTTCAGAAAATTTTTATTGTGAATCACAGTGCATGGTATTGCTATCACACGATAAGAATTGAAAGAATGCAAACTCAAAAGGCACTATATTTTCTTACACCAAACGGTTCCAAAGCTTTAAACAACTTGTTGTTTCAGTGTAAAGCTGCGCTGTTGGACAAACAACTCTTTTTGTTGTTGCTTGAATTGAGCATTGATTATCACTTTGTAAAGATCTCAAATGTAAATGGCATGTATTCTCTTGACAAATATCGTAGCTGTCAATCGAAGCTTTCAATAATCTGTAATACATTCCCAAAAGGTACAAGTATTAATTTTGGCCGCCATCTCTTAGCCAAATAAATAAAAATCCGCTTTGGAAGTTATTTAAAAATTTATTTGCATTCAAATCATAGGAGTCATATTTCTTCTTCTTGTCGTAATATGCATTTCATAAATTTTACTAAATAAATTTTTACATCTGTTCAATTTTTCATTATAGAAGATTTCTTTGACAGCGCTGCCTCGAGGTGACCCTAAAAAGGCGAACGCAAGCAATGGCGCCACGGACAACGCTAAACAACAACCCAAACAAAGGAAAAGAAAACAAAACAAAAAAGATTAAAACACAACCACTGCGAAAATTACAACAAAAACAACAGCTGCTGCCCTCAACTGCACACAAACATAATCACTCACACAAACACCCATACATACACACACACTTGGAATGGTGCAATAGTTAAAATACAGAAATTAAGCATTTATCTTAAAAATTTTTAATATTATAGAAAGCTTTTTAAAGTTAAAAAAAAATTCTGCATTTCTTATAAACATAACTAAAATTTACGAAAGTGACAAAAATTATAGCAAATTAAAAGCTATAAATTTTATAGCAGAGCTCTTAACGTTGTTGTGTCAAGATTTTTTTGTTGTTTATTTATAAAATATCGTTGAACGATTTTGTAAAAGTGAACGAAAAGAGTAAAACGTAAAGAGAAAACAGCTACAAAAACAACATAAAAAGTACGTAATGATGAACTAACTGTGAAAAAAGCACTTGTGTGAAACACGCTGTTGGCAACGCGACATAATTTTTATATTTTCTTTTGTGTTCTTTAAACGAAACAAACATTTTTGCTTAATGTTTAACATTGTTTTTATTTTCGTTTTAATTTTACTATAGTTATGGTTATAATAAGTGAAAAATTATTATATATTTTAAATTAAGTAGTTATAATTATAAAAACAACAAAAAAAAAAAGCTATTTAAAACTATTATAAATAAAATTATTTAGAAAAAAAAATCTTAACATACATATAAGACAAAAAATTTATAGCTTTTATATAAATAACAAAAAAAACGAGCTAAGATGTAATTAAAAATTATATACATACAATTTAACACACACACACATACATTTATAAACATATAAATTAATATATATTTATATAGGTATATAAATAAATAAATAATAAATATATTTAAATATATACCGAGTAAAATCATAGAAAATAGTTGAAAAAGCAAAAAAAAAAAAAAGATATAATTATAGCAACAAAGTTAATAAAACAAGTTATACCAAAAGGATTTAAGGCAACACTCTGTTGTCCACCAATTATGTCAGAACCAATTTATTATATTTTTAAAAAACTACTCTATAGCTGTTCTATCTTAGATGTACTTGTGGAAAGGCGACCGCGTGAAAATGAAGCTAGAAACGTTAAACATGCGTTTTTTTTTTTGTGTTTTCTGTTTGCACTACATTTACAGTTATTTTTCAAGTCGTTTTAACCAAAGCGCTAAACTTTTCGAAAAAAGCTGGAACGCTTTTTTATTGTTAATTTTTTTTTTTTTTTTTGTTTTTTACATTATATTAAATCCTTAGCATACTTTATATAAATAATTTTATTTCTATTAAATATTTGCAAGCAAACAAAAACGAAAATTAAACAAAAAAAAAAATAAAAATATTACAACTTAATATTAAGTGAAACTTGAGCGAAAATTAATTCTTTAAAATAAGGAACAAGCATTATGGCAAGAAATATTCAAATCATAAACAGCATTAACAAAATGTTATGAATAATCATAAAAAAGAAAAAAAAAAAAACAAAAAAAAAAAATACAAAAAAAAAACAAGCATGGAAAAGAAAATATTTTTTCAGTGTGATAATTTGTTAAACAGATATGCAAATAATATTGTTAACAAAATAAAAAATAATATTATTGAAGAGCCTTGATTAAACGCTTTAAAAAAGAATAACACTTCAAACACTTATAAATAATACACTTAAAATAAAATCAGTTAAAAATGAAATTTCATTAGAAAATAGTTTCAAAATAATAAGCCTTGAAGAAAACTTCATAACTTCCAAATCAATTTAAACTTAAGTTTCTAATGTGCTCTGCAGGTTTTACTGAGTAAGAAAATAAGACATTTCTATGTTGACATAAGTTGCTATAATTTCGTTACAAACGCTAAAAATAGCGAGTTTGATGGAAACATTACTAGTTGTGTTGTTAGTAACAGTGAAATATTTGTGGAGACTGGAGTTTTTTTGAATATATATTTTATTGCAAAGCTTCTTAAATAATTATAAAAAAAGAATTGGAAATAAATTTCATCGCATTGAAAAATCTTCAATTAATTGATTTTTGGTTGAAATCTGAAGGATTTTAATAAAATCTTAAGTATATTTTTAGGCTTTTAGAGTAAAAATTAGAAGCTTTTTGAATCAACTTTAAGAGTTGTGAATATATGCATCAAGAAATATATGCAAGAAAATATTATTTGGCTGAAAGATTGTTAAAACTAAAGAAAAAGTAAAGCTCTTAAGTAAAAACTTAAAGCTTTTTGAAAAAAATTTTTAAAGTTTTGACGAAGCTTCCGACAACTTAACCTAATTCATTCAGAAACTTTCATAGAAAAACATGTTTTGATGAACTTTTTTTCTTAAATCTCTAAAAAAAAACTTTTTAAAGCACTTTGAATAAAAACTAAACTAAACTTTGAATGAGCTTTTTGGTATGAACTCAAAAAATACATTAAGAAACTCTTATTAAAAACTTTTTTATAAAAGCCTTAAACTTTTTGTTAGATCTCAAAGAAAACGCTTTAAGCTGAGTTAAAACTCCGAGCCTTTTAAATCAACCAAAATGTTGAAACTTAAATCAACCAAAATGAAAACTTCGTAATCTTTAAAAAAGTCATAAAGCTTTTTGGATGAAGTTGACAAAATTTATGAAGGAACTTTTACTTTAAAGCTTCTGTGGATTAAAGGTTTAAACTTTCTGTTGAAACTTAAAGAAAAGCTTTAAGGTTTTTTAGTAAAACCAGAGTTTTTTAACCCTCTACTGCAAAACAATGCCTTAAGGCACACTTACGTTTGTATTCAAATCTAGAATTGAAAACCTTTTTCCAAATTCAGAAGTCAAATCATTGATTTTATATCGGTTCTATGCAATTCGGGTATCATTTTTTGTAACGGAAATTTTTTCTAGCTTAGCGCATTTTGTAATTATTGTCAGTTGTAATTGTAAAAGTGAGCGTTTCGCACGCAAAAATCATGCATTAGAGGCTTAAGTAAACCAGAACAAATTTTGATAAAACCTTTCGAAATTTACAAAAAATTATTTTTTAAAAATTCTTGCTTAAGGATTGTTGTTTGAAAATAAAGATTTTGTTCTCAAGTTTTGATGAAAGTTGTAAGTTTTTGAAGCTCCACTTCACGTCAACTTTCTAAGCTTCACAAATTGACATCCAAATGAATATATTTTTAAAAATTTTAAAGGAGCTCATTAAAGCTCTTTTATTATCAATTAAAACTCTGTTCAATTTTATTGAAAGTCATAAGTTTGTTTTAGAATTTAAAAAAAATTTGTGAAATCTCCTCAAACTCTTTCGTCATCGATGACCGTTGTTATAACAGTCATGAATTAATTCAAAACGATTTCGAGGCTTAATAACAAAATTGAGGTCATTATAGCAACTTATTTAGTTCGTTTTTACTTCTCGGTCATATTACCACTTGCTATAAAATTATAGCAACTCGTATAAATTCACTTTTCCTAACAATGAAAATGAATTAAATTGAAATCTTCTCAAGAATTTTGTTGTATTCATGTTAGAAACTTCCTATAAAATAGAAAAAATATAAAAGAAAAATGTGATTGAAACTTATTGCAAGGCTATCAGAGAGAGTGGTAAACATACACACAATAATTTAAGCATCTTTAATATTTTTTTTTTATTATTTTTTGTTTGAATTAAACTTTTGTTGCCGTAAAAAGTTTTATTTCATAAATATTTTTTGTAAATAATTGTTTAAAATATCTTTTACATGATTAATTTTGAAATTAAAATAAAAACATGATATTTTTTGTATAATGGGAAAATATGTAAAATATACCAATTAATTTTAATTTAAGTATTTGTGTAACAAATATTTTTTTTCATATTAGTAAATCGTTTATAAATATTATAAAAAAAAAAAATTTTTGCTTGAATTAAAACTAAAATAAATTTAAAAAATTAAGTTTAATACATAAAATTAAAAATAATTTTAATTTAATTTAAAGTTATATCTTTGCTAATTAATGGCTTTATTAACTTTTAAAGTGTTATAAATAACATTAAAATTATTATTAAATATAAAAGTTACATATATTTTTTTTTAATTAAATGCTTTTTTTGTATCATATTCATAAAATATTAAAATTTTTGTTATTTTTACATATTTTATGTTTTGTTTTCAATGCGTTGAAACGGAAAAAATTTAAAATTATTGCTTTTTAAGCTTAATTTTATTAATAAATATTTAAAAAAAAAAACACAAGTAAAAGTAAATAAAGTTTTTAGTAAATTTTAATCATAAGTTGCCCTACAATGAAATGTTGTTGCTTTTGTTTTTAATTTGTTTATTTTTTTCTTTGTAAATAATTATTTTTTCTCACCTTCAAAAAACAAAAAATCAAAATTTAGTAAATTTGTTTTAAAAAGTTTAAAACTAACATTTATTAAAATATTTTGCACATCTTAAGAATTTGTATGTTTTATTGAATAAAATTTAATTTAATTTTTTTTTTAAATAAAAAAAAATGTTTGGGACCTATTTTTAACATTTGGAATTTAATAAATATTTTATATTGATAGCAAATAAAATGTTATTTTTAACAAATAAACAAAATATTTTTGGTTTCTTTTCAACATTTTTGCATTCTGCTTAATAAATTAAATTGAAAATATTAAAAAATTTTTATTTATTTATTTAATCTTTTCGTTTATGCATATATTTTTTTTATAATTTAACTATTGTTTAGTTATTATGAGCTTATCATTTTTTTTTTTTGTTTTTCTTTCGCTTCAAGCTTTATAAATTAATTTCCTAACAATTTTTATTATTATAGTTTTAATATTTAAAATAAAAGAAAATGTTTTATGCATCATCTTATATTAAATGCAAAGAAATATAAAATAAATATTGAGAAAATTTCAGTTTTAGATTGGTTTTTCATTTTGATTGTTCATTGTAATATTCTGCGTTAAGTTGAGTGCATGTGTACTTCTAATTTATAAAAGTTTGTTTCGTTATCTTTGGAAATTATAATTTTCATTTGGCGATCGCTCTCCTATAGAAAAGAAACTTTTACAAACATAAGGTTCAACAGTCATGACTTTAAAAAAAAATTTTTTATTACTTAGTTTGAATGAAAAAACTGTACCGTTATCGTATAACTTAAGAAGGATTGTTAGATGGGCATAACACCAATAGGAGAACGTACAGAATCGAAGCGATTGGCGTCCGACGATGTTCTCTTGTCGCCGATCACAGAGAATACGCCTACACAACAGAGCTATAAAACAATGCATTAATTTGTGATTTAAAATCATTTAATTTCTAATCAATGATTTGAATAAATGATTACAATTATTTTTTTTTTAATTTCAAGTCGCAATCAATGATTTGAATAAATGATTGCATTCATTTTTTCAAATTATTGATCGGGACTCCATGAATGTAATCATTGATTGTGATTGAAATTTCAAGTACAAGTGGAAAATGAATGCAATCATGTTTTCAAATCATTGATTGGGAATTAAATGATTTTAAATCACAAATGAATGCGTTCTTTTACAGCTCTGTTGTGCAGGCGTGTTCTCAGTGATCGGCGATGTGAGAACATCGTCAGTCGCCAATCGCCAATCGCCAATCGAAATTTTGAATCACATTCAATGTTTTGAAAAAATGAATGCATTCATGTTGAATATAAATCACATGAATTAAAATTACAAATGATTGCATTCTTTTGCAGCTCTGCTACACAAAATGAGAAAAATATTACATTCATGGAGTCCCAATCAAAGATTGACTTTAAATTTCAAATTGCACTCAATGATTTGAAAAAATTAATGAATGCATTCATGTGACATGATTTAAAATCACAAAGATTGCATTCTTTTACAGCTCTGCTACACAAAATGAGAGCCCGAATAGAACCAAAGCGGTTGTCGGTTGACAGATTCGCTGTGCAACAAAATACATAAAAATGTATGCAGCCGCCAAACATGAGATCGCCGTAGAAATTCGCGACGGAAAAACTCTAGAATAGAATCTATTTTATTTTTCTCCGACGGCTGGCGGATATCTCTTTGAAACTGTTGCCATATTTTTGCTAATAATTGGCTGTGTTCAGTGCTATTTTCTTAGTTTTTACCCATGGTTTAATAATTATAAGGTGTTAGTGGGTTTTTGACAACACCACGAATAGCTTTCTTTCTGTCAAAAAATTGTGAGCGAAAGAACGGAACTGTTGATAGTTGTCAAATTGTATTATTTGTTTGGGATGCTAGATAATGATGATGATGATGTGTTGTAGTTTTTATAGGTTATTGTGCAGATTAAGTATAAATAAATATTTATTGCAATTTATTTTGCCGTTATTGCAGTTGTCTTCGCCCATTTGCCAAGTTCGCCATTGTGTGATTGTTTTTGCCATTTTATCAAAAACGTGCGCTGGAAGGTGCCACCGATAAAAAACTTTGGCCAGCATGAAAATTGTCTTGCATTCACATCGTCTGCTTCAAGAACATATGAAGCAATGCCATGAAAGAATGTTCAATGACTTAACTGATAATAGTCATCAAAAGAAGTGGACGTGGCATTGAGTTTCGATCGACTGCACGTTAGCTGATTCATTTTCATTCCAATTCACCATCAGCTGTTTTTGACAGGAGGGGGTCGACATAAATTTATCATTTTGAGAGAGAAGTGTGAATATGGTTTTTACCATGGTATTGAAAGTTGCTTGGGAAACCATCTCCTGTCAAAAAATATACTCAAAAAGAGAGCGCACACAATCGGCCATTGAAAACACAAACAATGTTAAAAACCATGGTATAATAATACAAGGTAGCATTGACAACTGCTTATTTTCTCTTCTACAAGAAAACATCTCCCGTCAAAAACAGCTTTTTGTGAAAATACATCTACAGCTGCTGTAGTTGTTGTTTTTCACTTCAACGTTTTCAACATTGCTTTTGTTTTCAATGGCGGATTGTGAGCGCTCTTTTTTTTTGAGTATATTTTTTGACAGGAGATGTTTTCCCAAGCAACTGTCAATGCTACCTTGTATTATTATATCATGGTTGAGAACGTTGAAGTGAAAAAATACAACCTCAGCAGCTGCAGATTTATTTTCACAAACAGATGTTTTTGACAGGAGATGTTTTCTTGTAGAAGAGAAAATAAGCAGTTGTCAATGAGGCTCTAGAGAGAGGCATTTTGCTTGTTCTTCTTCTCTCTCGAGCTCGAAAAATGTGTAAAGAAACGCCTTCTAGCAACTTCAAGTAACTTGAAGTGCGTACGGAAACAGACCTAATAACGCAAGGTAGCATTGACTACTGCTTATTTTCTCTTCTCCTGTCAAAAATAGCTGTTTGTGAAAAAGCATCTGCAGCTGCTGAAGTTGTTGTTTTTATTTTCACTTCAACATTTTCAATATTGTTTGTGTTTTCAATGGCCAATTGTGAGCGTTCTCTTTTTGAGTATTTTTTTTTTGACAGGAGATGGTTTCCCAAGCAACTGTCAATGCTACTTTGTAATTATTATACCATGACCGCTTCTATTCTGGACGTATTCTGAGCGGATTTCTCCCAGAGTGGACCGCTAACCGACAGCCGCTTTGGTTTTGTTCGGGCTCTGAAACGATTGGCGTTTGTCGAAATATTTTGCGTTATATTTCGTTTTAGACCTGCTACAATTGTCATTTGAGAAAGAGTTAAACATAAAGGCAGGTTAGAAATGTCAGAAGATAGTAAAGTGTAAATTAAAATTTTAAAATAAGCCTACCTTGTTATTGTAAATTTGTTGTTATTGTTTATCATGCAACCTAACTACCTTGTAATTTTTTTATCATGGAACGCACCAAATTATTAGCGATCATATAGCAAAACTAATTCTGTTTGACAGCACTTAAGAGAAAAACCCACGCCAAAGAAAAAAAAAAGAATAAATTCTAAGTTAGCAAATGTTCGTTACGATTGTCGACCGATGATTTCATACTTGATACACTCAAACATTTTAATGTATTTTATTACTTGAATATATCGTCGGTCGACAATCGCTTTGACTCTGTTCCAGCTCTAAGTGGGCAAATGTTCTTGGCGATTGTTGACCGACGATTTCATTCTTGACGTGCTCATACATTGTCATGTTTTCTATTGCTTGAAAACAAAGCTGGCCGGCAATAGCTTTAATTCTGTTTGGGCCCGTCTTTCTTAAAATGTTTAAACTCTCAATAACGGTTATAAATACCAAATGAAACATAACCCACAGTGTTTTTACGAGTACAATTTTCTATCTCATGGTTCGTCGTGCTGAAATCTTTTGTATTTATTGTCTTAGTATACATTTTGTATATATTTATTAATCTATTGTCTTAGACCTCCAAGGAACTTTTTTTAAAAATTCTTTTTTTATTTATATTAATTTTATTTCCCAATACCCTTTCCAAACAAGAGTATATTTAATTAAAACCGCCATTATCCAATAAACAAGATACAACAAAGATAAAACAAAAAACAATCACTAGTTTTGCGAGTAAAAAACTGTCAAGTCGCTTAAAGTATAAATCAGAAGATCAGTTAAATTAAACGAAATCGCAAACATGAAAGGTACAGCATTTGAAATAGAAAAATTGTTTCAACAAATTTGAACACTAAAAAATATTTTCAAATCCTGACAAAATAATATAAATAAAAGGATTGTTTGCAACTTAACAGCTGCAGAAAAAAATATTATAGCAAAAAAAGCATGGAGAACCCTTGGGAAAATAGAAATACCTCTATTTAAGTTCAAACTAATAAATAATTACAAGAATTCAAATATTAGAAATACAACAAAGCATTCAACAATTCTATACACGATTAGCTATATTTAAAAAAAAAAACTACAAAAATATTTCCAAAAAAATATATTATATATGTATATAAGATATATATTTAAAATCCAAAAGAAAAAATTCAAAAAAATAAAACTCAAAAAGGTGCACCTTGTAAAGAGTGATTTTTTAAGTGCCTGATAACTTTTTTTAAAAAAAAAACGCATAAAATTTGCAAAATCTCATCGGTTCTTTATTTGAAACGTTAGATTGGTCCATGACATTTACTTTTTGAAGATAATTTCATTTAAATGTTGACCGCGGCTGCGTCTTAGGTGGTCCATTCGGAAAGTCCAATTTTGGGCAACTTTTTCGAGCATTTCGGCCGGAATAGCCCGAATTTCTTCGGAAATGTTGTCTTCCAAAGCTGGAATAGTTGCTGGCTTATTTCTGTAGACTTTAGACTTGACGTAGCCCCACAAAAAATAGTCTAAAGGCGTCAAATCGCATGATCTTGGTGGCCAACTTACCGGTCCATTTCTTGAGATTAATTGTTCTCCGAAGTTTTCCCTCAAAATGGCCATAGAATCGCGAGATGTGTGGCATGTAGCGCCATCTTGTTGAAACCACATGTCAACCAAGTTCAGTTCTTCCATTTTTGGCAACAAAAAGTTTGTTAGCATCGAACGATAGCGATCACCATTCACCGTAACGTTGCGTCCAACAGCATCTTTGAAAAAATACGGTCCAATGATTCCACCAGCGTACAAACCACACCAAACAGTGCATTTTTCGGGATGCATGGCCAGTTCTTGAACGGCTTCTGGTTGCTCTTCACTCCAAATGCGGCAATTTTGCTTATTTACGTAGCCATTCAACCAGAAATGAGCCTCATCGCTGAACAAAATTTGTCGATAAAACACATTTCGAACCGAACACTGATTTTGGTAATAAAATTCAATGATTTGCAAGCGTTGCTCGTTAGTAAGTCTATTCATGATGAAATGTCAAAGCATACTGAGCATCTTTCTCTTTGACACCATGTCTGAAATCCCACGTGATCTGTCAAATACTAATGCATGAAAATCATAACCTCAAAAAAATCACCCTTTATTTAAATTTTATATATTAATACGCAAACATCGAATGTTGTCGTACACTTTTTCAATATTTATTTTAGAATAAGGACAATGAAACGTATATCATTCGAAAGGTACTGCTTCATAGATGTGCCGAATTATGTTAGATTTTAAATTGGTGACCTTTGATCCGAAATATTAACGTTGAAAGTTTATATTAATTTTATCTAGGGATCTCAGAACTGGGAAGAGGTAGAATGAAGAATGTGGTATCAGATGAAAGATCTGGCTGCACAATATGATTGAATATAAGATTGGTGACCTTTGACCTCAAATATGAGCGGAAAAATAGCATTTATTAAATAAAAGCTAAACTATAAGAGATGGAAAAACATGATATAAGAGAGAAATTTAGACATTCATTAGATGTGCAAAAAAAATTTAATATTTTTTACCATCGCTTACGGTTACCCTACAAGAAGCACTTTTTCATGTAACAAAAAAAAGTGTACGCAGAACAGTTAAGAAACATTTTCTACCGTGTTTCTCAACCAATTTTGATAATTTTTTTAAAATCAATAACAGTAGGGAAAAGGAGTGCACCGAAAATCTATGGTGGGCAATTCGACCTCAAATCAGACGTTCCATTATTCCACTGGTTACATTTGATGGGCGTTGAAATAGAGGCGAGGCACTTTCATCAGCCCGAATTTTCGGTATAACTTTTGAACTATAAGTCACAAATCAATGAAACATGGTAAGAACTTCCTTCCTTGACAAAGGGGCGTAGAATTACTCATACAACTCAAAGTTGTTATATAATAGCTTTGGAAGCATTTCTACTAGAAAGTAGAATAAGGGAAGTAGGGTACTGTGACGGGCATTGGACAAAGAGGTTCAAAGAAGTTCAAACTTTAAATAAACCCTCTTTACTGTAGGAAATATTTTTTTTGTTCACTTCATACAAAAGTTCTTTTACTTCATTAAAACTAGCCGCACTTGTGCTAACGCTACAATGTTGCCATATTATTGCAATTTATAAATTAATATATGCATTAATAAAATTACAATAACACAATAAATTACAGCGCCTGAGGCAAAAGCGAAGTTATTGCTGATGTTTGAGCTGCAGTCCAAGGATGGACAAAAAAAAAACAAAAATAAAAAATACATATTTTCTTTTAATGGCCGCACCTCGAACATCTTTAACATTGTATTTTATTGCATGCTAAGCAGCTTTACAACACTAACTTAAATGAAATCATAAAAAATTAAGAGAAGGAAACAAAACCAAAATGAAAAATATAAAAAGAACAGAACAGAATTGCGCAGATGACAAAAAGAGTGTTGCCACAACGTTGTATTAAGCAAAGCATGATGAGTAGGTACTTTTTAATTACAAAAACAAAGACGCAAAAGTCCTTTTATAAATAATAAATAAAAAAAAAAATATATATAAAATAATAAAAATAAAACTTAATGCCGTCAACTTAAGAGCGCACGCTTTTAAAAATGAAGCGCCACGACACTCGGGAAAAAAGCAACAAATTAAGAAAAAAAAACAAAACAGTCGAGCAACAAAGAATGCTACCAAGTTTGAGCTGAGCACACTGCCTGGCTCACTTTTAAGCTGGGAACATTTGCAAGGCGTTGTAGCTGTCAGCTATACGAATGAATGAATGGATGGATGGATGAATGAATGATGCTTAAGTTGATGAAGAAGAAAGCAAAAAGAGTGAAGGAAAAACGAAACGAAAGAATGCAACTCTCTGCCTGGCAGGCTCTTTTGCAAGAGTTGCAGTTGTTAAGAATTGCATGCAATGCATAGCAGAAGAAAAGCAAAACTGGACAACAGTCGTCGCTGTTGCTGTTACAAATTAATTGTGGGAGCGTAGGAAACAAGCTTTTAATTTGATGTATTTTTTTTTTTTTTTTTTATTCTTTTATCTGTGGTTGCTGCAGTTGTTGTCGATGCTGCTATTAAAGTGGATGTTCTTAATAATATAAAATTCAAGTTAAGTGGAGATAAAAATGCTTTCTAACTCTTAATTCGATTAATTCGGCTTAATTCGTAGCAACACTTTTTTAAAAATTATTTAAAATTCATCATAAAAAAAATCTTACAAGACGAGAAATTAAGTCTAGCGCCAATTTTAGTTAATTCTTGGCAGCACTTTTTTCGAATTTCAGAGAATAAAAAAATTAAAAATATCAAAAAAATAGTTAAATTTTATAATTACAGTTAGTTTCTAAAAGCTTATCTAATTATATTTCTAATTATAATAATACAGGGTTTTCCAATAGGGACTTGCCCAATTTTTTTTTTAAATAAAACGCAATCCATTTGAGATATTTCAAAAACTTTACTATCGGCTTGAAGTACAATCAAATATATCTATAATATTATATAAAAGGCTTATCACGTATCTTCGTGTACGCTAAACTAAAGAACTACTGAATCGATTTTAATAATTCTTTTACTAATTTAAAGCGTCAATCTTAACTTAAGCTATTGCATACTCTATTTTTAAAACCTGTCCTAAAAATTTATTAAAATTTGAGATTTAATACCATCTAAAAAACTTCATTGAAAATTATTCATAAACGCTGCATTCAGCAGTACAAAGCTATTTCTTTCTTTTCCATTGTGTGTTTAAAAGCTCTTTTTGATTACGCCTTGCTTAAAAGCATGATCGAAAAAATGAGCTAATGAAGCAACAACAATGTTAATTGTAATATAGATAGAATCTATTTCTTTTTTAATGAAATTCCTTACAGTAAAATGTTTAAAATAAATAAATAGGTAAGCATGAGAATATTTACATAAATATAAATCTGTATCGATCGTGAAGTACCCTTGCGAGAATTCGTCTTTATACGAAAACACGAACGAGGAAATGAGACAAATGCTGTTGCTGTTTGCGACTCAGACTCAGTGCTGCCAAACAGTAGCAGCGGTGCTGCCATCTCTTATCAAGTAGCTAATAAAAAGATTTTATTAGCAGTGTTGCTCAGCTCACATTACAAAAGCTGCAGTTTGGATAAAACACTTATCAAGATCTATTTTTGTGCCTTTGTTTTATGTGTGATGGTACCACGGCTACGAAAAAATAATGCTTATGCTAATTTGATGAAAGTAATTAATCTATATATTACGCAAACCCAAATTTTGTCCGGCATAAGGCTTTTTAAGTACAAGTCCAATTTTTAAATAAATAAATTTAGTATGTTTTGATAGGTTTAGACCTGTAGATGTGCAAACTGGACTTTTTATTTCTTAAAAATGTATATTTTTGAAGTTATAGCTTATTAAAGTTTGCATATAATTGCATATAATTGTTGTTGTTATGTTGGTTTTTATTTTATTAACAGAGCAGCTGAGAACAACGTTATCAAACTATTCGCTGCTCACATTTCGCTCTCTTCTGTCTGTTCTTAATAGAGCGTCTGTTAACAACAAAATGAAAGTCAGAAAATATATAAAGCTCTCGCAAGCCGCTCGCGCTGAACGCTAGCAACCAAGATACATACAAGTTTTTTTTATTGCAATTTTCCGCTCACATTTCACTTAATTCTGCCTCTTCTTTATATAGGTTATGTTATTATAGTTGCTGGGGGCAGCAACGCGCACCGGTGGTCACTAGTTAATCTATATTAGCTAACCAGGAATAGCAGAATACCTTATATTGTATATAGCTGAAAAAGTATGTGCGCATTAGTTTATAGTTGTAAATATGAAATCTATTTATATAAAAAGTAGTCTTGATGTCACCATTTACTGCGGAAACGGGTCGACCGATTTCATTCAAAATTTCAGGGTACGTTGGCAAAGTATGCACGGAATTGGCTCATTGTTTCCGGAGATATGGCATTTTAAAGATTTTCCCATATCTGTATATATAAAAAAGTCGTATATGGGGCATTTCATGTGAAGCTGACAACGAAAAAAAATGATATTTGGGCATATTGGGCATATTTGTACTTCTAATATATCCCTTTTACGTTTTTTAAATGTGGGGGTATAAAAATAACGTTATAATGACACAAATAGGCAAGAAAATAATGCATAATTAATATTACTAGTATCACCTTTGGTCGAGATTCGACCATTTAAAAATTGATTTTTTTTTTGTTTTTTTATTGAAAACATTTTTTTTCTTTCTTCACTCATATGCAAACGTAACCGAACTTATACAGCACCAAATGCACCACCAGCAGGAAATCACAAAACAGTTAGTTACTCAATTCTGATTTTCCATATTCTGTGATTTTTACTTTCAAAGCTCGATATCAAAAATGTGGGTTATATATGCGGAGCCACACCTCTTTGTCCAATGCCCGTCACAGTACCCTACTTCCCTTATTCTACTTTCTAGTAGAAATGCTTCCAAAGCTATTATATAACAACTTTGAGTTGTATGAGTAATTCTACGCCCCTTTGTCAAGGAAGGAAGTTCTTACCATGTTTCATTGATTTGTGACTTATAGTTCAAAAGTTATACCGAAAATTCGGGCTGATGAAAGTGCCTCGCCTCTATTTCAACGCCCATCAAATGTAACCAGTGGAATAATGGAACGTCTGATTTGAGGTCGAATTGCCCACCATAGATTTTCGGTGCACTCCTTTTCCCTACTGTTATTGATTTTAAAAAAATTATCAAAATTGGTTGAGAAACACGGTAGAAAATGTTTCTTAACTGTTCTGCGTACACTTTTTTTTGTTACATGAAAAAGTGCTTCTTGTAGGGTAACCGTAAGCGATGGTAAAAAATATTAAATTTTTTTTGCACATCTAATGAATGTCTAAATTTCTCTCTTATATCATGTTTTTCCATCTCTTATAGTTTAGCTTTTATTTAATAAATGCTATTTTTCCGCTCATATTTGAGGTCAAAGGTCACCAATCTTATATTCAATCATATTGTGCAGCCAGATCTTTCATCTGATACCACATTCTTCATTCTACCTCTTCCCAGTTCTGAGATCCCTAGATAAAATTAATATAAACTTTCAACGTTAATATTTCGGATCAAAGGTCACCAATTTAAAATCTAACATAATTCGGCACATCTATGAAGCAGTACCTTTCGAATGATATACGTTTCATTGTCCTTATTCTAAAATAAATATTGAAAAAGTGTACGACAACATTCGATGTTTGCGTATTAATATATAAAATTTAAATAAATACATAGGAACATATAAAAAGCTTGCATATTTTGTCGAGAAAATGTATTATTTCAAGACACAACATTTACAAAAATCCATAGAAACGAGTGTATACAAATTGAGGAAAGAGTAAAAAAATATTTCAATTTGCTATGGGTACAGCCGTAAATAACACTGACCAAAAGAGTAAATATTTTCATATTTGGTCTATTTTTAGGTGCAGGAACGTAACGCCGAAAAAAAAAATTAAATAAAGCCCAAAATCTATTGGGCCATAAAAATGAAATAACGCCCAAAATAAAAATAAGCCCAAATATAATGAAATAACGCCGAAATAAAATTAAAACTTTTGTTCAAAAATTTCTTGTATTTTATTTTGGACCTTATTTCATACCAAATGAACGGCCAAAATCAAAAATGGAATAGCGCTCAAATCAAATGAAATAAAGACCAAATTTTGGCTCTCATTTGATTTTTTAGTAGCGTCCAAATTTGCATGGACAAATTTTGGGCCTATTTAAATTGGGCTTTTATTTTGGGTGTTTTTTTTTTATAGGGCGTTTATTTCACTGAACCCATTTCTAAACTTATTTTGTAATGTTTTATTTTAAAAATAATGATTTCTTTTATTTTCGAATACAACTTACTTTTGTGCCTCTAACAAGGTTAAATATTGCAATGAATAATCATTAAAGCATGTTTTTCATGTTTAGCTGTGGGATACCAGAAGGATACCCGTGGCTATGCATCCTAGTTTTCACACAGAGTTCTTACGAAGATGCATTACAGGAAGAGGAGTAGTGTCAACAGTATTTTAGGCTGGTATACTAAATGCAAATGTTTATTTTGCCTAGCCATATACAGGGTGCGTCAGTAAAATGAGGACAAACTGATTTTAAAAGTTAAACAATCTTAACTCCTTTATTAGTTATTATATTTGAATGAAATGTTTTTTTATGAACTTATTAACTCCTTAACTAAAGTTCTATTCAATAAAATCATCATTTGCATCAATAACGGCTTCAACTCTTTGCCGAAAATGTCTACATGCCCGAATTAAGTGGTCTTTGTCCATGTTTGTCATTTTTGTGGTATTAGCTGCAGTTAGTGACGTTATTGTGTTGTGAGGATGTTTGTTAGTCTTCCTTTCAAGAACGCCCCACACAAAATAATCCAAAGGGTTACGGTCGGGAGAGCTAGGAGGCCAAATGTTTGGGGTAATGTGGTCATACAGGTTCTGAGACATCCACTCTTGCGTCCTCGTGGCCTTATGTGAGGGAGCAGAATCTTGTTGGAACACGTATGGCCTCTCATCCCATACGCTATATATCCAAGGTTTAACAACTGTTCGTAAAACCTCAATGTAAGCAGCTGGATTCACCCGAAGTCCTTGGGGAAAAAAGTGGGATGACATGACATGTCCGTCACTGCTTATCTCTCCAAAAACCACTACTGTTGCCGGAAATTTAGTATGCATGACATGGGGAGCCTCCCGAGGATCCGAACATAAACACCTGTCATTCCTTCGGTTTATTTTTTGATCTTGGTCAAAATTTTTTCATCGGTAAAAAATCAAAGCATGTTCGGGGTTTCTGGATGCTTTAACTTCCCCAAAAGCCTCTTCCGCGGATTACATGTTGCTCTTTTATTTTCTGAGATGTTAACTGACCTCTTCGTCTGAATGTCTTCCTGGGTGACCCGACGAACAGTGCATTCAGAAACATGAAGGTCTCTCCATATGGCTCTTACTGATTTCGAAGGGTCTACATTAATAATGCTCTGAACTTGAGAGACAAATTCCGGTGTCCGAAGTTTCTGTGGACCTGTTTCACGGTTTTTGCGTTAAGCAGAACTTTCCACATTGTCATTACATGCTTCCAACTTCTGGCGAACTTAGTAAACAAACGATCGGGTGACCTTAAAAAAATTCGTTATTTCTAAATCGCTGTGATTTGCGTGAATAGCCACGATAACAGCATGGCGTTTCATTTCCTCGGTTAATTTATTATTCTACATTGAATATCTGAACAAAAATGCATGTTCTCATTTAACTGACGCTCCCTGTACAATTTAGTGACAAAAAAATACAGCCAAATACAAATATTCATTCCAGAACCCGGCTTCATTTCTTCAATTGACATATCGCGATCTTAGTGCAGCAATATTGTCCTCAGGCTAGTGGATTGATGTCAAATAAGGTGAAAGTGGTGCGAAATTTGGTGGGCCGATTATGACGATCATAAAATGAACGTAACTTGCGAAACACATTTTTCACACAGCACGAATTTTTATAATAAATTTCAATAATTTGCAAACATTGTTCGGGCGTAAGTCTATTCATGATGAAATGTCATTTCGAACTGAACATTTTTGACTCTGACACATGTCACGAATCACGCGTGATCTGTCAAAAACAATAACTTCAAAAATCAAATGGCTAAAAGATCGCCTTTCTTTTAAATACATTGGTTGTGCTTTGCCTGAGCTACATGCAATTAATCCATGCAACAAGAATGAATATATGTACGTTACATTAAGTGGTTCCCTGAGGAGCTCATGACACTGTCAATTTTTATCATGTACCCGAAGACCTCACCTTAATTTTTGTTCCATAAAATTTACCGTTGCGACAGTAGTCACAGAATTAAAATTCCATGCAACTTTTTTTTATTGATGTATCATTTTAAATGCATTATGTGGTTGCCACCCTGAAATCATGACGATAAGAATTATTTTAATATTTTACTTGTAAGGCGTAATAACACATCTATGCTGTCGTAAAATAAATTTTACCGTAACATTTTTCCTGAGTGAGATATAAGTCCATGCAACGATATTACACTTCTGTTACATAAGCTGATATCTTCACGACCTGACGACCTTCGTCAGAATTTTTTTTTATTTGTGTCGTAAGGTAATGCATAAATCCTTCGTTTTTCTTTTCACTTTAAACAACTACGCCACGGACGCCAGTTTATATACTCACCGAGTAATAATTCAATGCAACGCCGTTGCATAAACGTTGCATTATCTGTGTCCCCATGACGTCAGAAATTTTTTGTCTAATTTTGTTGTGAGGGCCAGTCGATTTAGTCGATATAGCCATGTGCGTCTGTCTATCTGTCATCACGATTACAGTCGTTAATTTTTAAGCTATAATAATGAAATTCAATTTATGTACTACTAAGCTTCTATCTAAAAACTGAAGATCAAGTTCGAAAATGAGGAAACTCGGGTGAAAACCACGCCTACCTCTCACACAAAGTGACTATATGAAAAAGGCAAAATCTTTTTAAATTCCACAAAAATTAATTTATTATTTTAAATTTCTTTACAATCATAAGTTTATAAAAGTTTTTGTTTGAGATTGGTTGCTTTTGATTTCGCTGTCGTAGTTTATGTAATTTCTAAGATAATGCGCAAAATGTGCTTAAGTTGTATGGCACCACGTATGCCACCCACTTGTCAAATAGCGCAGAAATATTTTCTACTTTCTAGGAATCACATATTAGACGTCTAGCTTTGATTTTGTTATCGTTGCATATCTCATTTCTAAGATATACCGCAAAATGTGTTTAAGTAGAGTGACTACTGCCACGCCCACTTGTCAAAAATTTCTGGGCATAATTGTAGTTTAGAGCCCATGCTTAAATATTTTTTTTCTAATTTTTATAATATGTATATGCGCCTCCTAAGCCTAATGGTGCAAAAAAAAAAGGTCGGTCTCGAATGGTTTAGGAGATAAAAATCGGGAAAGTTTCAAAATTCAGTGCAAATTTCCAAGTGCGTGGAAGAGGGCCCAAGCCCAAATATTTTTTTCTTAATTTTATTATATGTATATGGTGCTCCTAAGCCTAATGGTGCAACAAAATTTTGTCGGTCTCTAATGGTTTCGGAGATAAAAATCGGGAAAATTTAAAAATTCACCGCAAATTTCTAAGTGCGTGGAAGGTAATTTGCCCTTTTACATAATAATACATTATTATTTTTATCTCCGAAACCATTCGAAACCGACAAAATTTTATTGCACCATTAGGCTTAGGAAGACCAGATACATATAATAAAAATAAGAAAAAAAATATTTGGTCTTGGGCCCTCTTCCACGCACTTGGCAATTTGCACTGAATTTTGAAACTTTCCCGATTTTTATCTCCTAAACCATTCAAGACCGACCTTTTTTTTTTGCACCATTAGGCTTAGGAGGCGCATACACATATTATAAAAATTAGAAAAAAAATATTTAAGCATGGGCTCTAAAGTACAATTATTCCAATTTCTGAAATACTTTGTTTTTGTACTTTCCTATACCTATAACATCGAAAACCAAAAAAAAAATTCACAAAATAATATTTTCCACTTAATAATGCAATGTCTACACAGAAAGTTTAGTTTTATTGTGACAGAATTGTGTGACAGTGTTTAGTGTGACATTTATTTGTTTAATTTTGTGTTCTCATATTTTTCGGCACATCCATCACCGTGACATCAATTTCACTTGAGGATAACGCTGCAGTCATCTCTGCATACTCATACGAGTTCTTCTTTGCTGATATGAAGACCTCATTCGCTTTTTTGCAAATAGTAAATTGTACCATTTTAGAACAGCTGTTTTTGACATTTCTCATGACAAAATTGTACAAGTTGCATCTGAACGTACCTTTTTATATGAACATTAGCATATTTTTAGGGATTTCTCAAATTGAGTTTTGATAAACACAGAAACAATGTTGAGTTTAGTTGAGTTGCATCCTTCAAAATTGTACTAGAGAACTTAAGCGTTTATTTTGCGTTCAATGACAAAAATTAACTCTGTACTGGAAACTCAAATTAAACTCTCTGTGTACACATGACAACAACAATATGAATAAGCTCAAATCAACAGCTGACTTTGACATCTAGCTCACTTTATCTCCAATGTAATTGCTGTTTCATAACTCTGTGACATAAAACTATTGAGGTCATATGAGGCTGTATATAACCTCAAAAATAGACAAAGAATAATTAGCGCAAATTTTTAAAAAAACTAATTAAATTAAAATATTTTTTTTTTAAATAATAATCTTTTTGCAACATCTACTAAGAAAAAAAAAAAAACAGAAATCATTATGAGTTTTTCTGCGGGTTGGCAATTTAAAAATTACTTGTTTTTATTATTTAATTCCTAAATTCTTTTTTAAAAAGTCACACATATTGTAAAAATGTTAAAAAAAAGAAACACTCACCTCGGAAAGTATTATTCGCACTCTTCTAGGTATTTCTTAGTAAAATTAAAAAAAAAAAAATAAAAAAAAATGTGATTGAATTGAAAAATATGCGAGTTAAGGAAATATCGGGATAAGTAGCATAAAAGAAATCCTCATTGAGACACAATTGGCCTATTACCAAAAAACCTATACATGTAAAAAAAAAACATATTTATGTTCACATAATTTTTCCTCTAAACAAAAGAACCTCTGAAAGTATACCACAAATTTTTTTATGCATAAAAAAATATTTATTAAAATAATGATGAAGAAAATTAAAAATAAAATAAAAACTTTAACAAATTCAGCATCAAATAAGAAAAAGAATAAAAACACAAATAGTACATTTTTAAAGTGCATTATAAGACTTTAAAATAAGTTAAACACACGACAAAAAAAACACAAAAAACATTTTTAAAACTAGAAAAAACTTCTTCAGAAAAAAAAAAAAAAAAAAAAAAGAAACAATAGAGCACAAAATAAAAATAAAAAACCTGCAAGTTTAAATAGTTAGTAACTAAAAAATTACATATAAAAAAATAAAAAAATTTAGCATTTCTACCAAGGCAAAGTATATATATAAATGTATATATGATATATAGACAAGTTACTGAACAATATAATAAATAGTTAAATACATAAATAAAAGTAAAAGTTAAAAAAAAAAAAATGTTCAAACCAGATAAATAAGCAAGCAAAATATTTTTACACTTCAATATTACAACAAACAAAATATTGCAAAATAGCTACACTCTAAAGCTAGATATACACATAAAGAAAAACAGTTGTAAATTTACAAAACAAAAACAAAAATAAGAAATAAGAAAAATCAATATAAATAGACATCAACAAAATAGTTAACGTGATGTTTGGTGTATAAAAAGTACCTTTAGATAATGGTTATATTTAAAAATTTTTCCAGAAATTAATTTGAATTTTTGAGATATTTTAAGATATTTACTCTCAGTAATATCAATTTTTGCCGGTATATTTTGGCGTAACATTTGTAATGTTTTTTGTGGGAAAATTTATCTAAAATTTTTGATTAATTTTTTCTTCATTAATAAATTTCTAGAACTATAGTAAAGCATGAAAAAATATAGCAGTGATAGGCCAGTAAATTTAGGTTCAAAATGGAATTGTGTTGGAAATAATTGGCTTAAGGCTGAAGTCGTTTTTATACTTCATTAGGACCCATTTCAAGGGATTTCATTCTCCTTTGTAAACCTTGTGATATTTTTTCATAGATTGTTGCTTGATTGAAAAGAATTAATCTTCCGATCAGTTATGAAACATTAAAATAACTACTTCAATTGGCTCAGCAATAGCCTCCTGTGATGTTATACCACAATTCTTTATCACATCTGGAGTGTGGCATCAAGTATTCTTAAAGCACCATTCGAGTTTATTCAATAGCATCATCATTAACTACGATGATGTTATTGAAGAGCATTCATAAAAAGGAAAAAATCCAAAGAAATTTAAGTAGTGACCACAGAACAACTTGAGTGCATTCAAATGACGTTTCGAATGTCTCGTTAAAATACGAGCTACGAATGTGCCTTCTGTATTAAAATTAATGCGCGAATGCATTTACCAATCGATGTGGATACGAATGCCATAGAATATAATCCCTTTGGATAAAACCACGGGCGCATATATAAATGCAGTGAATGAACTTCTAGCTTTATACGTTTAGCAAGTACACACTCAACAGTTGCACAACAGTTATACCTGCTGAACGCAACCATTGCCAAATATCAAAAAACTAACTTCGAATTTCGGTAGTATCGATGAAACACAGGGTGGCACATACAAAAAAGCAGAATAAAAGTTGATTTTTCCTGCTTTTTTCTAGTGGCATTAGCTGCTTGTTATGCTGCGTTTAGTTGCTTTTTACAAAAAGCTGCGTTTTGCTCCATCATGAACATCTTCTAAGCGTATTTGGACATTTTAGGGTTCTTTGGACTCCGGGGGTGACAGTTTTAGGGGGTGGATGAATTTGAATCTGATGTCAAAATTTTATCTGATGTCAGAACCTATTATATTTTTATCTTAAAAAATTCGGTAGTGAGGCGATCACTTGGTAAAAATAGGGCACTTCGAATTCATAAAAAAAATTGAGTTCTTCCTTACAAAATTTTATATTATATGTGGTTCAAAAACATTCTTTCTTTCTTTTCAAAATGAAAATTCTTTTACTTAAATAACCAATATATTTAAATGCACCTATATTAATATTTAATGATATTTCCTTTGAAGAAATTCTTATTTCTATTTTAATCAGAAAAAAATGTCCCCTGTATAAAGAGAGCAAAATCACAAAAGTACAGAATTAGAAGTTATAAAACATCTTACTTACAAATCCATACAAATATACATAAATTACATAAATTATAACAACTACAAAAATACAAACAAACTAAATAGCCCAATTTGTAAATAGAAACAGTCAAAACATACACTGCAAAAAATAATAGCAAAATTTAGCAAAAACTTATTTAAAACTGCATTTAATACAAACATGATAAATTTAATCAATATTTAATTAATATTGAAATATTATTTCAAAATATTTCGTTTATAAATATTTTAAGATATAAGAAAACATAAAAACAGGGCGTGTGCGTGTTGAGATTTGCATGGAAAATCATTGCAGCAGTATTGCAAAGCAAAAATTGTGTAAGAATAAAATAAGAGAAGAAGAAGAAAACAAAGAATTAGAACGAAAGCCCTGCGAAATTTATAAAAAGTAAAACAATGTTTAAAAAAAATATAAATGTTCTTCTTTTTATAAACAACGACAGAGCTTTTAATGATTGGCTGTGTGTTAAATACGACAAAAAGTTATAAGAAACAAATTATTGTAAAATGTTAGGGATAAAAAAACAAAAGTGACAACAAAATATTGGTAAAAAGTTAAAATCTAGTAGAATTTTTACAATGAAATTGTTATAAAAAGGACAAAAAAAAAAACCAAAAAAGAAACAGGTGCGTTAAAAGCAAGCCGCTTAAAGTTGGTTTCGAACTGAATTACATTGAATGACTGAAAATTTAATTGAATTGTGTTCTAAATGATTTGCTTGCTATTCAAGCTGAAGCTTAAATATACATATTTGAAAAAGCTTTTGATTTTAATTATTTTTGATACCAGCTAAAAAGGAGCTCTAAAAGAGCTCTGTCTAAAAGCTAAAAACTCTCTCTAAATATATATCTTATATAAGTTAGATTTTGATTGTATTTGGAAAAGCACACATTTCACAGAGGAGCTTTCTTTATTTTTAAAATATCTTGGGTTTGAGGAAACACTTGCTTATTTTTTATTAACTGGAAGCGCTTTAAAAAGGTAGAAGGTTAAGTAAAAGTAGAAAAAAAAATCGTGGTCTCAAGCTGGTATTTTAAATTAATACTTTTAGACAGGATGTTGGTGAGAAATATTTAAAGAATCCAAATTGAGAAAATTTTCTTCGGTAACATTTCTGATACCCGAGATAGAAAATCTTAAGTTAATTTTTTTGAAAAAGTTAAAAAATTGCGTTCAAGTATACATTTCTCAAAAATAGGAAAATCATATTCAAAAAATATAATTATTGTTTATTCGCCAAGTTTAAGGAATACGTTAACAGTATAATTAATACCACAAAAATTTATACTATTGGGTAACAATCAAAAGTTCTGTGCTATCTCGATTATAACTTTAGTTTCAAATATCCTTCACACAGGACACTGTGGATAAAAATCGTGAAAGGCATCGTGTTTAACAATATATTGTTAGTTTAAGCCTATACTTACTTTTGCTTTAAGACGTACGTAGTTTTTTTTTATAAAAGTCAAAGCATTTTAAGATTGTTATTTTTTACTGTTTTCCTCAAAAAACAAGACAGGAAGACATCCTTTTTTTTAAATTTTTGTGGGTGATCTTGATAACCCAATGCAACTTTTGAGACCTCTTAGAATACGATCTAAATTTTTCGATACGCCCTAATATATTTACAATTATTTTTAGAACTATGCAAAGATATTCAGTGTTTCTGTCAGAATGTCTAAAATTTTATGTTAAAATTTTTCTTCAATGAACAATTATTTTTTTTTCATGCAAAACATTTCTTTAAAAATATTTTAACAGTTAAAGCTTCTACAATATTTTGAGAAGAATTTAAGTTTAATGATAACAAAAGCTCATATTTAAAATTTTATAAAAATTTACGATGTGAACAATCTTGAAAGTTAAACATTTATAAAAAGAGTGGAAAATTTTCTAATTAGCATTTAGAAAAATTAGAATATTTTTAAAAATATTTTAATAAAAATACAATTACAAAAATGAAAGCTTTTTCAATGACTTCGTTTACAAGTTTGAACCGCAAGCAAATCGGTAAGAAATTCTGATACATATTATTTTTTATCGTTTCTGTTTATATCTTGTAGCTGCTATGGAAGTCAACTCCCTGTTAGTAGTGATACAATAGTATTGTTTAATAAAGTTCAGTATGTTATTCCTGTGTTTTATATTCACATTCTCTATGAATGTTTGTTAGGAGCGTAGCTCGGCAGCACAGGGTTAACGTAAATCACTTTTCAAATTTCAGTTTGAACAATTCACAGAACGGCAGTTGATTCACAAATAACTAGCAAAATATCAACAACAATAATGTTAATAAACTATGTTAATTTTTAAGTTTTAGAATCCTCACAGTTCAATATTTTGTAAATCTTGTGTACCTTATGTTCTGCTTTCGCTTTAAGATTTTATTGTTATTATTTTTAACATAGACTTAAGAGAGAACAAGAAATATAATTTCTGTGTCTACGAGTATGTTAATTGTTAAAAATCTGTTCAAAAAAACAAATTGTCCCCACGCCCACTTACAAAAACATCCCATTCAATGGAATAAATTAAGTTAATGAATGTTATGTGTTTATTTAAGCGACGCTTTTTAGCGAAAAGCTTCGCTTAGTGATTATTTAATTGTTTGTGTCAATGTGTTGACCGCTTGATCTTTAAATTATATCTTAAATCTGTTTATATTTGTGTTTATAATTGTATTGAGTACCTTTCTGTCGTAAAGCTATATATTTGTTCAGCACATTAGATTGAACACATGTAATTTATCTACTATTTATATATTTATGCGTATGTAAATTTCAATTATCAATTATATATAAAAAATAAGTAAAAAATTACAAAACAAACAATTAAATATATAAAAGATAAAAAATGCGAAATTAAAATATTAATTTTAAGTTGCGCGTTATATACATATGTGAACATATTGTATACATATATATAAATATGCAAATTTAGGTATACACTCACATAAAAAACGATTATATTATACACTTTAAATACAAAACTGATGACATGATTAAAGATTTTAGCATGTTACGCAAAAAAATCATTGAAACTGATTTTTGTCGTATTATTGTAACTGTAATTATTTAATAAAACATTTTGTATACTTGAACTTTGAAATAAATTTAATTTATCTTAAGTTCTTACACTAATTTTAAGACAAAAATAAACATAATTCTATTATATAAAAATGACATACATTTGCGTTCGAAATACATACATTTGAATTGAAATAAAATTTAATTAAATTTATTCTGCTGTAAGGTACCGTAATTAAGAAACCTAAATAAATCTTTCTTATAGTTATTAATAACATAAAAATAGGTATTAAATTTAATTAAATTAATTATTTAAGCGAATTAAATAAATAATTATAAAAATTGTATGACAAGAAAAAACAAAAAGAAAAAAAAAAACAACTGCAAAAAACTTAATAAAATTAATTTAAAATAAATTAATTGTATGAGAAGCAGAGAGAAAAATATTATATATATATAAATATAAATATATACAACCACACAAGAAACAAAAACAAACACATTAATAAAGAAGAAGACTAAATATTATGAAAAACTTTTGTAGTTTTATTTCATGCCAATTGATTAATTGTTAGGTACTATTACTAGTATTGACGAGTATAACGAGTCATGCCAATATATAAAGTGTTAGGTAATATGACGAGTATGCTATAGTGATGTTTATCAGCCTATCTAAATCATATGATCTCAAAATAGTGCCCGTCATTCGAACATTCACTTCATTGGAAAATCTTCATTCTACTTTATATTATTTATTATTTATAAATTTGGGTTTCAAATCTTCGTTGTATTAAGTTAACAAACAGCTTTCTTGGATAGAGACACTCGCCAGCCTCCATTTTTTGCAAATAAAATGTCTTCATTTTATGACATAGCTGTTTGGATATGTTGCGGATGAATACTTGATTCGCGGAGAAGAAGAAGACTTCAATTAGACGATATACTCCTGCTGCCACGCATTTGGATACCCATTCATCCATATTGGTCCGATACAAAGCTGCTTCCATTAAAGTTGTCATCCTTCCTTTGTCAGCCTGCACCACACTATATCGAATATTCTTCTCCAAAAATGTCTTCATGGTGTAAAATAAAAATGTCAACATGCGCTCCTTGTGATAGAAATCTTTGTCGAATTAAATTATTCCGGCTCGAACAGATGATTTGACATCAACTCAGGAAGCAGGATTCAGGATAAACAGTTTCGGATGCTGTATTTATAAAGTATTTATTCTTATATTTTTAAAAAGATGTCACTAATATGAGTTTTTCAGCGCTCTAGTAAGAATACGAGTTGCGACAAAAATGAAAAATTTCAGATACTGCCTTAAAAATAAATACGTTTTGGGATTTAAATCGTTGCAATTTAATAAAATTATGCAATATTGATTTTTTATCTTTACAGCTATTCGTGGTAAATATCAAAGTCGTCAAATAAATTTTTTTTTACATTGCGTAGCCTAAATGTGAATTTTGTCCCAAAGAGCACCGTTACTCAAAACCTTAAAACTATTTTCATTACAATTGTAATTGTTTGCTATAATTTCTCGAAATTCCTACAAAATAAATATTTTTGATAAAACTATTAAAACCTTAAAACTATTTTCATTACAATTGTAGTTGTTTGCTATAATTTCTCGAAATGCCTACAAAATAAATATTTTTGATACAATTATTTCCAATCAGTGAGAGTTTATCAATTCTTAAGTGAGTACTTTTCAATTTTCTTTTGTCCGAACGAAAAATTGATATCTGAGATAATTACTCAAGGTACAATATTCCTCTTATAATAATAATAATACTGAAATAATTTTCAGCTGCGAATTAAAGAAAACCGTTAAGATATAGTTATATATTTTCGCAATTAAGTCTTAAATGACGGTTTAAAGCTGTAATCACACGCTTCAATATTTAAGAGAAAAACATAAGTGTATAAAAAGAGCGATTGACAAATTGAACCAATTCTAGTCGCTCTTTATATGCATTCACACGAAGTTTATATGAGAAATCACTTTTTAGTCATTCAGTATATGAATATAGTATGATTATACAAAGTCAACACATTTTTCTATAAACCATTAATACTTTGATTCAGGAAATGTTGTTGAACAAAATTTTATCGAAAATTACTCCTATAACAATAGCACTTCCCATTTCAAGAGCTAAATAAAGCTTATATAAGTTTATTTAAAAATTAATTAACCAAATATTTCATTTGACGTTAACACACAATATATGACATTTCAAATAAAAATAACGAATTTTTAAATCAAAAAATTTTTACATACCATTTATATATACTGATGATATGGATTTTTTTATATTCTTAAAAATAAAATATCATCGTCTGGATCGATTGTATGACAAGACAAAAAAAAAATTTATTTCTTACCAGATCTCATAAAAAAAGAATTTTTTTAAGTTGTAATAAATCGCAATAACACTTATATTTTCCGTTGATCGATTTTTTATATAATTAAATTCTTTACAAGAATTCGTTGTCAAGTCGTGGCGCTCTGGGAATTTTAAAAGCCCTTCTGACATAAAAAATAAAATAAACATTGTTATTTCAATGTCTAATAATCATATAATCATATATATGAAAAATACATTTTTTTTAATTAATTCAACTAGTACAATTTTTCTTAGTGTTAATTGATTTTACAACCCTGCTTTGGAATGATAAGTTTCATTTTCAATCGTTCCGTCGTTGAATTTTTACTATTAACGTTAAAATTGTATTTGCGAAATTATTTAGTTGTAAACACATGTCCGTGAAGATAACAACCAATTCTGACAACCAATTCCATTCTCACCTCGTTCTATCAAATTTTGACAGTTCTTCAAACGTCAAATGCGATATGTCCGTGAAGATAACAACCAATTCTGACAACCAATTCCATTCTCACCTCGTTCTATCAAATTTTGACAGTTCTTCAAACGTCAAATGCGATTTTTCAACAACTTTTTTGGACAACAGTTTTGTGTTTTTGAGGCGATGGACAAAAAGCGATGCAGTAACTCAATGAAAAACAATTGAAAAAATTTGATAAAGCAGGTAAGTAGATATTTTATTGTAGTATTCATATAAATGTAAATGAAATCATTTTCTTCACACATAGGCTCAGGAAAATTCGATGTACATTTTTGTGGACCTGGAGCTTTTTGGAGTTGTTGGGCATAAAGCCTCCACAAAGGTCAATGTTTTATACATGGACAAGTTGGAAAAATATACATCTTTTTGAAGGCTAACATTAAAAACTAATAACTTTTTCCATTGTGTCACAATAGGCCTTAATCTCTGGGCCATGATTTCACTGGATGCTTCTTGGACCTCCTGGACAGAACGCGTAGCGCAAAACATGGGATTGATACACCATCAAGTAGGTATTCACAATATATTTCAAGTGATGTATAAATTTTTGATGTATCTCTTCAGCTTCTTCCAAAAACCATGCCAATCCTTCCTGGACCAAAATGGACATTTCCGTTTTAGGAGTTGTTGGCTATATTTTGAAGCAGGAGCAACTTCCATGGTACCAGCATCAATCAGGTATGTATGCATCTTCTTGATAGCATTTATTTCAAGATGATAACCCTAACCGTTTCTCTCCAACAGCCTTCATCCTTGAAAAACCCAGATTTTGGACAAATCTTGAGGATTATGGACACAGGATGATGGTAACCTGGAAAAATTAAAAGCCATCAAAAAGGTATTTACATTAGCTTTAATTTAATACCAAATTTAATTATATTACTTGTTTACTTTTTCCAGAACTCCACCTAATCCTTTTTGGACCAAAATGGACATTTCCGTTTTAGGAGTTGTTGGCTATATTTTGAAGCAGGAGCAACTTCCATGGTACCAGCATCAATCAGGTATGTATGCATCTTCTTGATAGCATTTATTTCAAGATGATAACCCTAACCGTTTCTCTCCAACAGCTTTCATCCTTGAAAAACCCAGATTTTGGACAAATCTTGAGGATTATGGACACAGGATGATGGTAACCTGGAAAAATTAAAAGCCATCAAAAAGGTATTTACATTAGCTTTAATTTAATACCAAATTTAATTATATTACTTGTTTACTTTTTCCAGAACTCCACCTAATCCTTTTTGGACCAAAATGGACATTTCGGTTTTAGGAGTTGTTGGCTATATTTTGAAGCAGGAGCAACTTCCATGGTACCAGCATCAATCAGGTATGTATGCATCTTCTTGATAGCATTTATTTCAAGATGATAACCCTAACCGTTTCTCTCCAACAGCCTTCATCCTTGAAAAACCCAGATTTTGGACAAATCTTGAGGATTCTGGACACAGGATGATGGTAACCTGAAAAAATTAAAAGCCATCAAAAAGGTATTTACATTAGCTTTAATTTAATACCAAATTTAATTATATTACTTGTTTACTTTTTCCAGAACTCCACCTAATCCTTTTTGGACCAAAATGGACATTTCCGTTTTAGGAGTTGTTGGCTATATTTTGAAGCAGGAGCAACTTCCATGGTACCAGCATCAATCAGGTATGTATGCATCTTCTTGATAGCATTTATTTCAAGATGATAACCCTAACCGTTTCTCTCCAACAGCTTTCATCCTTGAAAAACCCAGATTTTGGACAAATCTTGAGGATTATGGACACAGGATGATGGTAACCTGGAAAAATTAAAAGCCATCAAAAAGGTATTTACATTAGCTTTAATTTAATACCAAATTTAATTATATTACTTGTTTACTTTTTCCAGAACTCCACCTAATCCTTTTTGGACCAAAATGGACATTTCGGTTTTAGGAGTTGTTGGCTATATTTTGAAGCAGGAGCAACTTTCATGGTACCAGCATCAATCAGGTATGTATGCATCTTCTTGATAGCATTTATTTCAAGATGATAACCCTAACCGTTTCTCTCCAACAGCCTTCATCCTTGAAAAACCCAGATTTTGGACAAATCTTGAGGATTCTGGACACAGGATGATGGTAACCTGAAAAAATTAAAAGCCATCAAAAAGGTATTTACATTAGCTTTAATTTAATACCAAATTTAATTATATTACTTGTTTACTTTTTCCAGAACTCCACCTAATCCTTTTTGGACCAAAATGGACATTTCCGTTTTAGGAGTTGTTGGCTATATTTTGAAGCAGGAGCAACTTCCATGGTACCAGCATCAATCAGGTATGTATGCATCTTCTTGAAAGCATTTATTTCAAGATGATAACCCTAACCGTTTCTCTCCAACAGCCTTCATCCTTGAAAAACCCAGATTTTGGACAAATCTTGAGGATTATGGACACAGGATGATGGTAACCTGGAAAAATTAAAAGCCATCAAAAAGGTATTTACATTAGCTTTAATTTAATACCAAATTTAATTATATTACTTGTTTACTTTTTCCAGAACTCCACCTAATCCTTTTTGGACCAAAATGGACATTTCGGTTTTAGGAGTTGTTGGCTATATTTTGAAGCAGGAGCAACTTCCATGGTACCAGCATCAATCAGGTATGTATGCATCTTCTTGAAAGCATTTATTTCAAGATGATAACCCTAACCGTTTCTCTCCAACAGCCTTCATCCTTGAAAAACCCAGATTTTGGACAAATCTTGAGGATTCTGGACACAGGATGATGGTAACCTCGAAAAATTAAAAGCCATCAAAAAGGTATTTACATTAGCTTTAATTTAATACCAAATTTAATTATATTACTTGTTTACTTTTTCCAGAACTCCACCTAATCCTTTTTGGGCCAAAATGGACAATTCTGTATAAGGAGTTGTTGGGCATATTTTGAAGCAGGAGGAACTTATCTGGTACCAGCATCAATCAGGTATGTATGCATCTTCCTTATAGCAAGTATTTCAAGATGATAACCCTAACCGTTTCTCTCCAACAGCCTTCATCCTTGAAAAAACCAGATTTTGGACAACTCTTGAGGATTCTGGACACAGGATGATGGTAACCTGGAAAAATTAAAAGCCATCAAAAAGGTATTTATGTAAGCTTTCATTTAATACCAAATTCAATAATATTACTTGATTACTTTTTCCAGAACTCCACCTAATCCTTTTTGGGCCAAAATGGACAATTCTGTTCCAGGAGTTGTTGGGCACTTCTTGTTGCAGGAGCAACTTAACTGGCACCAGCATCAATCAGGTATGTATGCATCTTCTAGATAACATTTATTTAAAGTTCGTAACCTTGACCATTTCTTCCTAATAGACTTCATCCTTTTAAAAACTTGATTTTGACCCCCTTCTCTAAGATTCTGGACACAGGATGATAAAAACCTGGATAAAAGCATACACCATTAAAAAGGTATTACTACTAGCTTTCATACTATATCAAATTTAATAATGTAACTTCTTTATTTTTTCCATAACTCTACGTAATCCTTACTGGGCCAAAATGGATATTTTCGATTTAAGAGTTGTTGGACACTTTTTGTTGCAGTAGCAACTAAATTTATATCAGCATCAATCAGGTTTGTATGCATCTTCTAGATAGCATTTATTTGAAGTTCGTAGCCTTGACCATTTCTTTTCACTAGACTTCATCCTATGAAAAACTTGCTTTTTGACCATCTTGAGGATTCTGGACACAGGATGATGGTAACCTGTGAAAATTATTCGCCATTAAAAAGGTATTTTTATAAGCTTTTATTTAATACCAAATTTAATATTACTTCTACACTTTTTCCAGAATTCCACATAATTCCTTTTGGCCAAAATAGACGTTTGGGTTTTAGGAGTTGTTGAACCCTTTTTGTTGCAGGAGCAACTATATTCATACCAGCATCAATTAGATATCCATGCATCTTTCTGATAGTTTTTATTTCAAGTTGATAACCTTAATCATTTCTCTTTACCAGGATTCATCCTTAAAAAAACGACATGTTGAACCCTTCTGGACACAGGATGATGGTTGCAAAAATTATGCATTTTTAAAAAGGTTGCTTTTAGGTTAAAAAATTGCTTTAATGTAACAATAATTTCAGTAATATACTTTTGTTAGTTTTTACAGAAATGTACCTTATCAATCCTGGACCAAAATTGACACTTTCGTTTCAACAGTTTTTGGTCACTTACTATTTCATGAGCAGCTTTATAAGTATCAGAATCAGTTGAGTGAATATATACCGAATGAATTATATTAATTTCTCATTTTTGAATTTGTCCATTTTTCTACACTAGCCTTCATGCTATTGATACTAAGGTTTTGTATCTTTTTAAGACTGGGCAAAATGGACCCAACCATTTAGGGAGTTATTAGAGATTCGTTATGGGAGGGCCAACTTATTTGATACCAGGATCAAGTAAGTAAATATATACATTTTAATTGCACAACAATAAAACTTGTAATTATTTTTTTACAATAGAGTTCATCATATTTAAAGGATGTTTTAGGATTTTCATCTCCTTTATTTTAAAGGTATTTTTTTAACCCTGACAAGCCCAATATTTTGAAATAAATGTTGGACTATTATTAAAAATCCTAATATATACTAACTGCATTCATGTTTAAACCTATTAATATTAAAAACACAAATTTAATTTTTTAATTTTCGTAGTTTATTTTCAAAAAATGTTTTTTTTAATGTTAAACGTTTATCAAAATTTAAAACAATTTATCAATAAATTTTTTAATTCAAATGTAGCCACAAAATATTGATATTAACACTATATTTTTATCTTTTAAAGTTTTTTTAATATTAACAAATAAAATGTAAAAAAAATGTAAAATTTTAAATGTAAATAAAATGTAAATGTAAAAAAAAATAAAATAAAAATTATGAATGGAAGTTTCAATTTTTTTAGTATGTTTAAACAAAATAATTTTAGATTTTTCGTATGTTATTTAAAAACATTACATTTTAGTGTAACGAAATACTTGAGAATTTGGATTTTTAAACGTTAGTTATGAATCACTAAATTACTTTAGTTTAGTGCTTCAATTTTCTAGTATGTTTAAACGAAATAATTTTAGATTTTTCGTATTTTATTTGAAAACATTACATATTAGTGTAACGAAATACTTGAGAATTCAGCTTTTTAAATGTTAGTTATGAATCATTAAATTACGAAAGCAAATCTGCAACTTTTTATATAATAAAATATAATCTATGCTAAACAACTAAGACTTCAAAATTCGAATTTATTGGCTTATGAATTGTTGAGTTCTTTAAGACATACTAGTTTTGTTTTTTTTTTCAATTTTTAATTTAGTGATTTCATTCTTAAATTAAATTTTATTTAACAAGTCCTATTTACGTGTGGAAGCAACAAGTTCTTTTTTTTGTTTCCTTTTTAGTGTGTACAAGTAAATAAGTTCAAGTTTCAATACCAAGGTAAAATTGATTAAAATTAAGTAAAATATTCATAAAAATAAACTTAGCTTCAACATAGCAAGAGAATATAATTTGTAATATCTTTATAAAACACGAATTACTCTAGCTCTGCCAAAACATAATAAACATCATGAATGCGCTACATTTATAAGCATACTCATTTAACGGAATCAGACCTTGATTAACATCTTAATAAATCTTTTTTTTTTGTAATACAAAATGAACGAACGGATTAACGGGTTTTATTTCTTCAAGGGTAATTTTTGCCTGAGGAATTTGACTGTTGGCATACTAAATAGTGAATTTGTTGATATCCTTAAGGTCAATGACCTGCAAAGAAACTTTTTAGTTTAACTGATCCAAAAGACAAAGATCACATCCAACCTTGATTAAGAACTCTTAGTTTTTCGCTGATCAATCGTTGCCTTCAAAAAACGTTCTGCTTCAGTCGATCTAAATATATTAAAAGAACAAGTAATTAAGAAAACATTGCAAAGTTAAACATGATTGACCATCAGAACTTACTTTAATAAACTCACGATTTCAACATTAAACTCAGACAGTTCAGAAGTGATTCTCTGCAAACAGAAAGGTCTAAAATAAACATGTAATCGCGTGCACATCGACATCCTCTAAGTTAAGTCCTCGCCCAAGTTTACATGTTGTTATTTTAGTGCATTAAAAATTTTTACTTTTTACCATTGAAATTTTTAATTAAAGCGCGCAAATTAAGTTTCTTTGTGAAAAAAGTACTTATATACTAATATAAAAAGCTTTGCAGTAAAATGATGCCACCTGATAAAAATGCGTACTACGTGCATATTCCCAACACACGTTTCTTTATTCATTCAAAACTATCGAAATGATTATACTTTTTTGTTATGTATGGAAACCGTTCAATGATTCGAAATCATTCGTTTTTTGGACTCAAAGCAAAAAAACATTTTATATAATTGAGTTATATAATTATAAAATAGTTAAATTTATATTAACATCATGGCTTTTAGCCCTTAAAAATTATTATTGCGAACGATGTAAATAACTTTAGATAAATAAATAAATAATTTGTTTGCTACGGCATGTGCAGCGGTTGGCAGAAAACAAATATAATGAAACGCACGCTTTCTCGCAGTAGTAGATGTAGTTAGTGGTGGTTTTATTATCTGATTTACAAAAAAAGAGTTAACAAAATGTTAATAAATTCATATTTTACCTACTTATTTGTCTCCTTTCAAAGCGGCGTTCGTATATTGAATAAAAAACGACTTAAAGATTTAAAATATTTGACGAACGCTTTCGTTAAGTACAGGGATGAAACATAAAATTTACTTTGATTTTACTTTACACAGATGTTATTCAAAAAGAGTAATAAATAAATACGGGTATTCGCTCATTAATAAAAAAATAATAATTGTGATAAAATAAATATGTATTAGTTTAGTTTGGGTCAGCAACATTCCGGCCCCCGTGAATCGCAGTTTCAAACCTAGATTCACTCTTTACGTCTAAAACTGCTAATTTTGATGCTGGTCTACGGAGAGTTCCATTCGCTGTCTTAACCATGGCTGACCTGACCTGGCCGTCAGGTGATGTATAAACTTGTAAAACTCGACCTCGCTTCCACTCACCGCGACTTTCGTTCTCAGCACAAATTACAACTATATCGCCGACTTCTAATGGTTGAGTTCTTTGAAACCACTTTGTCCGACGTGTGAGTGTTGGTAGGTACTCTAAAACCCATCTTTTCCAAAATGTTTGCTTTAGCTGCTGCAAAATGTGCCACTGTTTTCGAAGGCACACATTCTCGTCCACCGCCGGAGTTTGAACATAATTTGGACCCCCTATCAAAAAATGATTGGGCGTCAAAGGCTCCGCATCACTGTTCTCTATTGGTAAATGCGTCAACGGGCGCGAATTCACCAAGTTTTCTGCTTCTATAAGAAGGCTCTGCAATGTTTCTACTTGAGGTGCCTTCTCCTTAAGTGTAAATGACAAAACATTTTTTACATTTCGCACCATTCGTTCCCATACTCCTCCCGCTGATGGATTTCCAGGTGTATTAAAAACCCACTCAATGCCTTGCCGTGTACACTCCTTTCCAAGGCCATTCGTCGTGATGATCCAGTCAGTGTTGCTCGCTCCTATGAAGTTCGTGCCACAATCACTCCTCAACCTTACAGGAACACCTCTACGATTAATAAAATTTCTCAAGCATAATATAACAGCATCAGTAGATAAATCTTTAGCTAGCTCAAGATGTATTGCTCTTACGGACAGACATGTAAATAGCGCCACCCATCTCTTCTCGTGGCGACGCCCAATAGAAACCGGCACAGGTCCAAAATAGTCGAGGCCTGTGTACGAAAATGGTCGCACATGTGGAGTAAGACGATCTATAGGTAGCTGTCCCATTAAAGGGGTCTTTGGCTCTGCTGATCTATTTTTGCACTCTTGACAATTTTGTTTTGCTGCTCTAACAAGCTTACGGATATTAGGAATCCAAAATTTTGAACGAATTTCTGAAACAATTGACTCTTGATTTATATGTTTATATTTTTCATGATAATGTTGAATAATAAGGTGAGTTAAAATATGATTTGTTGGTAATATTATCGGCCTCCTTGCTGAGGCTGGTATACATACAGCATTGTCTAAGCGCCCACCTAATCGGATGACCTTGTAGCTGTCTAAAACGGGCGTTAAATTAAAAATAGGGCTTGACTTAGAAAGTGCTTTGTTTGACAGCAAAAGCTGCATTTCCGTTGGCCACACTTTCGCTTGAACCATTTTGCAAATTAAGACTTCCGCCTGACTTACATCGTCGGCAGTTAAAAAAGTCAGTTTGGTCACATTATGCTTGTTTTTCTTTTTAGTCTTAAAGTTCACAATTGCTCGCTGAACCCATGCCACAACCCTCAATAATGTTCTATAGTTAGAATATTTATTTAAAGGAATTACCTCACTATTAACATCAATATGATGAACAAGTTTTTTGCGCTTCTCCTCTGAAATCTCGTAATTTTGTTCCGGTAATTTTGGCCAACCTTCTTCTGGTTCGTAAAGAAACGAAGGACCAGAAATCCATCTAATTTTCGGGGAAAATTCTGTAAACACTTTAGGTCTTGTTGCATCGTCGGCAGGGTTCTGGGACCCAGGTACCCATCTCCACTGGTTAACATCAGACATATCGAGTACTTCAGCGATCCTGTGAGCGACGAACTGTTTATATCGGCGACTATCTGATCTGATCCAGTGAATAACGGTCCCTGAGTCAGACCAGAGGAATATTTTACTTGGTTTTACATCATGACTGCCTATAATTGCTTCTTTTAATCGTACTCCAAGTACAGCTGCTTGTAATTCTAACCTTGGAATAGATATAACCTTGATGGGACTACATCGTGATTTTCCGGCAACAAATACTACGTCAATTTCATTATCAAAACATATGCGCCAATAAGCTACTGCTGAGTAAGCCACCTCACTTGCATCGACAAATGTATGAAGTTGGATATTTGCCCTTGAGTTTGTAAAATTAGAATTATAGCATCTCGGAATTTCAAAATTTTTAATTAACTTCAGCTCTTTGTACCAATTAAGCCACTTGTTGTAAACATCATCCGGAATTTCATCATTCCAGTCTGTATTCAGCCGCCATAAATCTTGCAAAATAAGTTTTGATTTTATGACAATACTGGATAAAAAACCAAAAGGGTCAAATATTGACATTGTCATACTCAACACTTCTCTTTTAGTAGGTCTTCTTATTCCCTCAAGGACAGCTTTGGGTATCTTCGCAAATTTCAAAAGGAAGCAAAAATTATCATCATTTGAGTTCCAAAACAATCCGAGAATTTTCTCTGTTGTTGACTCCTTGCTGTCAAAATTTGTTAGAACTAGTTCGGACGATGCAGGCGCTGCTGACATTGCTTTCATAAATTCAATAGAATTTGATATAAAACCCCTTAGCTCAAAACCAGCATTTTCGTGAATTTTTATGACATTCTTTGTTATTTTTATGGCCTCTTCTGGTTTGTCAAAACTATCGACGTAGTCATCTACATAATGCAAATCTATAATGGCTTTGACCGCTCTCGGATGTTCTTCAATAAATTGACTGGCATTTAAATTTTTTACGTACTGAGCGCAGCATGGTGAACTGACGGATCCGAAGATCATTGCCTGCATTACATAGACGTCTGGTGGCCTAGCACTATCTCCATCCCTCCACAAAAATCTTTGAGCGTTTTGATCTTCATCTCTTATGTTCACTCGATGGAACATTTCACAAATGTCAGCGCAAACTCCTATTTTGGCTTGGCGAAAGTTGAATAAAATCGATAATAATGATTTTGGTTGGTAAATATCTGGACCCTTTAACAACATTGAATTTAGTGACTGTTCCTTCACTTGAGCAGCCGCGTCAAAAACCAATCTCAATTTGTTACCTTTATTTATGTTACAAACCGTAAAGTGCGGCAAGTACCATGTGCGCTTATCTATACGCGCAGCCTCGTTTGGCAATAATTTTCTAGCATAATTTTTGTTCATATATTCCTTAATTTTATTAACGTACCACTTAGCGTATTCATCATTTGATGACATTTTACTTTCTACTCTTTCGAGGCGTTTCAGTGCCATGGAGTAGCTATTCTGGAATTCGATATCATCATATTTCCAAAGTAAACCTGTTTCATACTGCGTTCCAACTTTTGTTGTTGTTTCTTTCAAAATTTCTTCTGCTCTTTTGTCATTGTCAGATAGCGCAGGACGACAAGTTTTTATACCAAACGATTCCAGAGTAAAGTACTCAGCAACCTCTCTATGTAACTCATCAAGAGCTGCTTGTGAATCAACATGGCAAACAACAGCATCATTGTTGTTCTCCTCATTAGAACCAAAAAGTGTCCATCCCAATTTTGTACAGTGTGCGGCGAAACCTTCATCAAAATTTAAGATTTTAAGTGGTCGAATTAAATTTGTATGTGGCATGCCAATTAGCATTTGAGGCATGGTTTCAAAATAATCTTCAATTGGAATATTATAAAGTATATCATATTGTTCTTTAAATGTTTTTAAATTCATTGTCTGCACTGGCAACAAAAGCTTTTTTACCGTGCGCACATTTTTCATTTGAAATTGAAGAGCACCTTCAAATTTACCAGCTATCTCAAAACTCACATTTTGCGAAATTTCAATCGTTGTTTGATTTCCAAACCATTTTAAAGAAAGTCTTTCAGTTGTGCCTTTTACTCCAATTGTCTTTGCCACGCGTTCATCAATCAATGATATTTTTGCTCCGTCATCTATAAATGCAATCACATTACAAATTCCTTTTGGTCCCTTTAATTGGACCGGCAAATATTTTAAAAGCGTTTGCTTATTTAAAAGTTCTTTCTCAGTTATTTTGGCTTGAGCACTAGTCCCAATGATGGCTGAGACAATTGGAGATTCTTTTGCAGGGTCATCGCCTTTAATATTATTTTTTAAAGAATCTTCGGCTTGACAATGGAGAAGTCGATTGTGACACCTACGACAGTTAGCAATGCCACATTCTCGTCGCCGTGGACAACCTTGAGTGGTATGACCAGCACACAAACAACAAAAACACAAGTGATTTTTTTTTACCAAGTTCCAACGTTCAAATACACTCATATTTTTAAATCGAGTGCACTGATAAATTTGATGACTACCTTGACAAACAATGCATTTGTTTTTTTCAGTCACTACGGTGTAAATTTGTTTATGACTTTTAGGTTTTTTTTCACTTGGTGCAGCAGAGGCGGATTTAAAATTTGTTGATATCTCTGTTGCCATTGCAACATATGTGGCTATCTGATGCAGCCACTTGCTAAAATCTTGGACTGTTGGATAGCGGGGCATAATTGCAAAAGTATATTTTGCCCATTCTTCTCTTTTATTGCAAGGCAGCTTGCTAACAAGTTCGTCCAGTAATGTTGGATTCGCAAGATGTGGAGCTGCACCAGCGTTTTCCAAAAACGCAGTCAAGTTGGACACCATAATGCTAAAATTCACTATTTCCCCAATTTTGAACTCAGGTATGGCTGGAAATTCACGGGCTTTAGCAATTTGGCTTCTTATTAAAATTTCTGGGCGTCCATAATGAAAATTCAATGTGTGCATAACTGCATCCACATTATTTGGATGTATCAGTAAGGCTTCAACTTTGGCACGTGCAACTCCTTTAAGTGCTTTTTGCAGTCTTAACAAGTTTTCTAAATTTGAGTAATTATAGGCGGCAGTCGTTTCAGAGTAGGCTACGGAAAACATGGGCCACTGCTCTGGCAGTCCTGTGAACTCTGGTAAATCTTGAAACTTTCGAATGGGTTGGCTATTTGATGACGACGAATATGTCGGTATAAAATTATAATTATTGTGATTAATGGGTTGCACTATTGGTACTGAGCTCGGCGCGCCATTAGGCAACGAATGTGAAAAGCTGTTATTATATGAAACTGGTGTAAAAAAATTGGGATTATACATACTTGTAGAATGTATGGCAGGAGCTGACGTCACAGCAGCATTCTGTTGATATGAATGCGATGACTTCGTGTTAACGATTGGCGTATCAGTTGAAAGGGTGACGGCAGAGTCTTTGTTGAGCATGTTGTTATTGAGAGCAAAGGAATTGGTGGATACGACGGCGGCATCTGTGTCGTGGGCATGAGCACCTCTGGCAGGCGGGGCGGAATATATGATGGCGGTATTTCTGATGGCGGTGGTTGGGTCGTTGGCATGTGAAGCACCTACGGAAGGCGCGGCGGAGTATATGACGGCAGCGTTTGCGATGGCAGCGTTTGCGATGGCAGCGTTTCTGTCGTTGGCATATGGAGTACCTATGCAAGGCGCGGCGGAGCATACGACGGCGAAGAGTGTGTCGTTTACAACATTTTGGATGGCGGCAGTGGTGTCGTTGACATTCAAAGCACCTGTGGCAGGCGCTGCAGAATATACGACGGCAGAGCGTTTGTCGTTAGTTGCATTTGCGACGGCGGCGATGGAAACGGCTACATCAGCTTTCTTCCTTTGTAAAATCAATTGGGACAGTTCATGCCTTTCCTTCTCAGATGCAGCAAGGTTGGCTTGCAAACTTTCAACTTGCTTTTTTAACTCAGCAATTGCTAAGTTTTCCGTGACGGTACTGTCAAGAGCTTCGTTGGCAGATTCCTCATCATTGGAGCTGGATAGTTGATCAGAAGACATCCTGCAATTATAATCTTCCAAACTCTTTGGTGGATTCCCTTTGTTTGATCGGCTACTGCGTCTTGGCATTGGACGGCAATTTAAAATAAATAATAAAAAATGTTTGCTACGGCATGTGCAGCGGTTGGCAGAAAACAAATATAATGAAACGCACGCTTTCTCGCAGTAGTAGATGTAGTTAGTGGTGGTTTTATTATCTGATTTACAAAAAAAGAGTTAACAAAATGTTAATAAATTCATATTTTACCTACTTATTTGTCTCCTTTCAAAGCGGCGTTCGTATATTGAATAAAAAACGACTTAAAGATTTAAAATATTTGACGAACGCTTTCGTTAAGTACAGGGATGAAACATAAAATTTACTTTGATTTTACTTTACACAGATGTTATTCAAAAAGAGTAATAAATAAATACGGGTATTCGCTCATTAATAAAAAAATAATAATTGTGATAAAATAAATATGTATTAGTTTAGTTTGGGTCAGCAACATAATTTAAGAGTTAATATTACATTTTCTAAAGTTCGAAGTCAGATGAGGTAATGTGCAATATACCAAAAATAATCCCACAGCGGAATATTCCGCCAAATATTATGGAAAAATTAGAAAGTTCATTTGGTGGCAGCCCACATCATATAGTGATTAAAAATGGCGGAAGAAATAAAAGCTGCATATGTGAAACATGGCGCCATATAGATAAGCTTTTATTAGTTATACCCTTGATTCTTTTTTGGTACATTTTTTCGTGCTTTGTTTTGGCATTATTTCTTTACCAGAAGTAAAGTTCAACTGAAATTATCATATAAATATACAAGGTAGGAGTGACAGTTCTTTCGTCTTGCACCAACTGTCAAAAATAAGATAACGAAAAAAGTAAAGGAGAAAATAGAAAGTAAAATAGTCAGGCAAATGACATTTGGTGGACACAGCTCGTGAAAAAATAGCCAATTGCCACTCCTACCTTATAATTATTGTTTCATGACTGAAATTGCATCAAGCCCCATCACGTGATTTGAGAAAACCATAGCAGCTACGAAAAGTAGTAGTAACATTGTATTAGGTATAAAAATAGTTGTGAGTAATAAATTTATAAATTGAATAATGCGTAAAATAATTTGCTAATATGGGTGCCTCTTAACGCAAAGCTATATACTTTCATCTTAACGCTAGGTAAACTTATAAAATAATATAAGTGCACTTTTTGTGCCTCATACTTTGCTAAAGAAAATATTAAATTCTTGTTTTAGAAGTCGAAGTAGAATTAATTTTTTAGACAATGGAGAGGAATGTTTGCGCATTCATTTTTAGCATAGGGGAGAGGAATACTTCCACATTAATTTTTAGTCCACTGGAGAGGAATGTTTTCATATTAATTTTGAACAAGCATAGAGAAATGTATCCCTCCAATGACATAATGTATAAAAAAATAAATGGAGTGTTTCATGAAAGATAATTCTTCCTACATTTCATTGTACATATGCGTTTATATCCGGGAATATTTCCATTTCCTTCAGGGTAATTAACTGCTGAAAACAAAAAAATTAAAAAAAAATGGATACATAAGATTATGTGACACAATGAATTCGTTGAAAATGAATTCGCCTTCTACTCTACAATATCCATTCTTAAATATACTCATTTTATCTTTCTTTTAGTCAAATTTTTCTTTTCTTGAAAACGGCAAAAATAAAAAATTAAATTTTGTGAAGCAAATGCTAAACAAAACTATTACGAAATATATGTCTTTACTTTCATGCTTCATAGCATAAAGTTGGTTATGGTTTCAATACTAAATAAATCTTAAGAGAAAAATAGTACTGAGTCACTGAATAAAATTCTAAAATTTTGTCTTAAATACTTTTTAAATGCAACAGTGGGACAATTTTCAGTATAAAGCTTTTTACCCTAAATAACAGTATCCATATATTAGATATGAGTGACGCCATCTTTTAGATATTATATACATAGGGTTAAGCAGTGGTGCCAGATGAATGAATACAAGGTATTGTTGAACAAATCTACATATCTTCATTCATCTGAGCACAAATCTTGTCAAAAATATATAAAATTATTTAAAAATACATCAGAAACAAACAAAATGTCAAAAAATTTTTTAAACGAGATTCATAAACCTCATAAAAAGGCTGTTATTTTAGCATAAATATTGTTAAAAATAACTAAAATTATTCAAAATTGATACAATCCCAAAATGTCAAAAAAAAAAAAATAAAAAAGAAAATAGCAAGACGGTAGCTTAAAAAATTTTGATGTGTGAATATCAAAATGATGACAGAATTGTGACATAAATAAAAGGTCATTTCACACTCTTTCCACCTCAAATCGAAAATGTTTCTATTTTAACTACTAAGCAGCTTCAACATGTTTATGAATAACAAAATTTTAAAAGACATTTTAAAATTGAAAAGCTTTTTAAAAAAATTGAACATTTTAAAGATACTATAATATATTTTTACATTATTTCATATTTTATATTATTTTGACTCCAGAATTTAAATTTGAAAAGATCTAAGTAAAACTACGGCTTATTATAAGCTTAATTGTATGACTGACACGATTTTTTAAAATTAATTTATATTAGTTCATTTTTTATTCAAGTTAAATAATAATACTTTCCAAGAATCATGCAATCATAGAATGGGTGTGCTTAAGGGTGAAAAGCATTGTTGTAAAAGTTAATAAACATGATAACCTTACGCTTTATTTAATCAAGTCCATATATATGCAGCTTCAAGTCTTAAAAGCATTGTGGCATAGGCTTTATTTTACTACTATGTCTTATATAAATGTCGAAATATCGTTTCAAGTATGAAATTCTGTGATGTAAGTTTTACCTTGGTGCATTTGCATTTTTAATCTTTTATTTAATAATTTAATCAAAACATTGATTTAAATAGAAAAATTTAATACAGTTCTGAATTGTAATATTCAATATACATATGCTATGTTTGATACACATATGAAGCTAAAATTCAGTTTAACCATGTGGCATCACTTTACTGGAGAGCTTTTCATTTCAGTACATAATTATTTCACAAAAACTTTGTATGAAGGATTATTATTAAATTAACTTAAATATCAGAAATAATACACCAAACAAATAATAAATTTACATTTAAAAACAAAGAATAAACCAAAAATAAACTAAAATAAGATGAAAACAATCATGGTTTCAATTAGAAGAAGCGTAATTGAACAAGTCCAACAAGTCCCGAAACTGAAATATCTATTTTGGCCTAAAAAGGATTAGGTGGGGTTCTAGAAAAAGAAAAAAGTAACATCAAATTTGATATCAAGTTAAACTAATGTTAAAACGTTTTTAATGGTGTATCATTTAATGCAGATTTCCATCGTTTTATGTGCGCGAATCCTCAAGAATTTGCCAAAATTAGGTCTTTCCAAGGATGAAGCCTGGTAGGAAGAAGTGGTTTATGCTATCAACTTGAAATAAATGCTATTAAGAAGATGTCTACAAACCTGATTGATGCTGCAACCAATTAAGTTGCTCCTGCAACAAAATGTGTCCAAAACTGTTACGAAAATGTATATTTTGGCTGCGTAAGGACTATGTGGATTTCTGGATAAAGTAAAGAAGAAACATTAAATTTGATATAAAATAAAATATAGTAATTTTCCAGGTTACCGTCGATCTGTATTCATAACCCTCAAGAATTGTCCAAAATCTAGGTTTTCCAAGAATGAAGGTTGTTGAAGAGAAATGGTTAAGAATACAAAGTTGTAATTAATGCTGTCAAGAAGATTCATACAAATCTGATGCTCGTACCAATCAAGTTGCTCCTGTAAAAAAGTATCTAACAACTCCTAAACCAGAAATGTTCATTTTGCCCAATAAGGATTAGGTGGAGTTCTGGAAAAAGTGTAGAAGTAATATTGAATTTGATGTTAAACGAAAACTAATATTAATACCTTTTTAATGGTGTATAATTTTATACAGGTATACATCATCCTATGTACAGCATCTACAAAAATGGACCAAAATCAGTTTTTTCCAAAGTGAAGCGTGGTGGAAAGAAATGGATGAGTTTACGAAATTGAGTTGTTTATTGTTAAAGATGTTGAAAAAATTACAAAATTTAATCAACATTTGAAAATACATTTAAACATAAATAGAGATTTAATACATAGTATAATACATAGTTTTGTTTTCTTATTTGTAAGGTTGACTAGCTCTAAAATAATTTCAAGTTTAATTGTATGTAAGAATCCAAATATTAAAAAAAACGAGATATTCCGTTTCGTTCGGGAAGCAGTATATTCGAATCCGTTTGCTTTCTGAACGGAATCTAGAGCACGTTTTTATATCTGAATATGAAATTTATTCCGATTCTGATCCACTTCCGAGGTGGATTTCGGAAAATGTCTGATTGTGTTATGATTTTGAAAGTTCACGGTTTAGCATAGGTGTATAATAATATTAAACGTATAATAGTATTAAAAACTTGTAAGAAATGATTTTCGACTGAGCTGGAGTTAAAATATCTCTGCAGCCGAAACAAAGTTCATTTAAAGTCTTAGGCGCCTGCTACACGTTCAATATTTATTGTGATATTTGGATCGCGATCCATATTGATGGATTTCAAAATATTTAAATATTATGCGATATGTGGATCACAATCCATCAATATTACATGCTACACGTTCAATAAATATCACGATACTGCATATTGATCAATATATATTGAACGTGTAGCAGGCGCCTTAAGCAGCCAGTGAAATTTTTATCTATAAAAACATTTTCATCATGGTTTTAACGGAATATCGCTTTTGTTTTCTGATAGTAAATTGGTATGGGAGATAGGCGTGGTTTTCACCCAATTTCAAATTTCATACTCGGAGTAAGTCTTAAATTTCAAAGTTCATATGTAAAATTTCAAGTGCATATATTAATTTTAGTGGAATTCTAAGAGATTTTACCGTTGTGGTAAAGCTACTTTGTATAGGAGGTAAGAGTAGTTTTCATCCGATTTGGCTCATTTTCGAACTTATTCTATATTTTTTAGATTCAAGATATATATCAAATTTCGCAATGATAACTTGAAAATGACTATCGTGATCACATATGGACATGGCTAAATCGACTAGGGGAGTGATGCTGATCAAGATTATATATACTTTTCTATAACTATCACGCCTCCTTATGGGCATTACTAACAGAGGGATGTAAATAATATACCCTTTCACTAAAAATATGCCATGCTACATAAAAGTATGAAGAGTTTTCATTCAATACTTTTTGAAATGCAACAGTGGGTGCATTTTCAGTATAAAGCTTTTGCTACAAAATAACTGTTTCCATATATTAGATATGAGTGACGCCATCTTTTGGACATTATATACATAGTGTGCTGCAGTGGTGCCAGCTGAATAAATACAAGGCTTTGCTTCTATTGAGTTAATGCTTTTTGTATGCATATTGAGTTATATTAAATAAAAATATTTACTCGTTAACGTAATCCTGGAGAACATAATTTAAAAATGATTATAATACTTATTTTTTTTTAATATAGAAGTTGTTGCAGCAGAGTATAAGCACATTTGAGTGTGAGCATTAATTTGTTTGTGTTAACAGACCGGACATAAGTTTTTGAGGTTCGAATTTGTTTCAAAATTTAAAAATATTGTCTTATTCATCCCGTAATTGACATACTGTTAACAGTTAAATATTATTTCACTTAAAAACTTTTGCCTGATTTAAAATCGGCTTAAAAGTTTTTAAGCTGATTTATAAATTTAACATATATTGAAAGATTTTATAAATATTTCAATTTTATTAAAATTTTTTATATTTTGGTTGAATATTTATGGAATTGGAATCAAGAAGCAGCTGTTATTATATATTACATTTATGTTTATACTCTATTATGACTGTAGATTTTAAATTTGTAAACATCTAAGAGAGGAACTAATACAATTGTATTACGAACACAATTTTTTTAAATCAATTATTAAGTTAAATAAAAATATCGGCAAAGATTCGCGCAGTCATAGAACAGGTGTGCTTAAGGCACAACACCATTATTGTAAAAGGCATATAAAGGATGAAAATGTTTCTCTTTTTTGTAACATTTTACTGTCGCATATGTTTTATTTTAATATTATTTCTTGTATAAATGCCGAAATATCGCGTTTCTATCATGAAATTCTGTGATATATGGTATACCTTGGTAATTTATTATTTTTCATCTCTTATTTAATAATTTAATCAAAAAAATGTTTAACCAGAAGGAACTTATGTCCATAAAAGCTTTTGTAAAATTTAATACAGTTCTGAATTATTATATTAATTATTATATTATTATACATAATATTCTATTTTGCTATTTTGGTACTTGTTTTAAAATTTTAAAATGTAAATACAATTCAGTTTAGCCAGGTGGCATCACTTTATTGGGAGCTTTTTATTTCAGTACATAATCATTTCCTGAACCAACAAGACAAGATCAAGCAATCAGCAGTGCGAGAAAAAAGTATATTTTTCGTGCCACGTCATCGGTCACACAAAAAGCTATATTGCATACGTTTTTCATGCAAAACATGTGAAAACTTAAATAAAAGTGGAAAATAATAAAATTAACAAGTTTAATTTGCGAAAGAGTGTTTGAATACCTTGTTTGTTTATATTTTAATGCATTAACGAAATTTAAAGAATTTTTTTTTTTTGCTGTTGAAATTATTGCACGTCGGTACAGCACACTTCATTTTTATAAAAAACACAAAAAATTACTGAATTATAAACACTAATAATTCTTTAAAACTTCAAGAAATAATTTTTCACATATAATCGCTACACGTAAACAAAACAATTTGTGACCGATGACGTCAGACCTAAAAGCTTTGTTTTGTTTACAATATGGCGGCTCTTTTCTTTGCATGATCTTTATTTCTTGGTTCATGTAATCATTTTACAAAAAAATCTAGTTGGAGAATTGTTATAATTATTATTAACAGAAACATTAAATATTACAGTCATACACCAATCAGATAAAAAATTTACATTTAAAAACAAAGATTTTTACATTAACAAGCATTTTTTAATAATTAACTAAAATAAAATGAAAAAAATCATGATTTTATTGGGAAGAAACGTAATATAATAAAATATAAAAGGTTGAAAATTTTAAATAACTTAAATTTAATAATCAAAGACGTACTTAATTGGTCCTGCTGTAAATTAAGTTGCTCCCGCAACAAAAACTGTCCAACAACTCTTGAAACAGAAATGTCCCTTTTGGCCTAAAAAGGATTTGGTGGAGTTTTAGAAAAAGAAAAGTAACATTAAATTTAATATAAAATTAAACTTGTAATTACCGTTTTAATGGTTTATAATTTTATGCAGGTTTCCATCATTCTGTGTCCAGAATCTTCAACAATTGACCAATATCTGGGTTTTCAAAGGATAAAGCCTGTTGCAGAAAAACGATTAAGGTTACGAAGTTGAAATATGTGCTACCAGGAAAATGCATCATACCTGATTAATGCTGGTACCAATAAAGTTGCTCCTGCAACAAAAAATGTACATTATGGTGTTTCATTATATACAGGTTTCCAAAATCCTGTTCTAAAGTCAGGTTTTCCTAAAGATGAAGCCTTTAGAAATGGTTAAGGATACGAAGTTGAAATAAATGCTATCAAGAAGTATTCGTACCTTTATACTTCTTTGATAGTAAGTTTGTATGGGAGATATGCGTGTACGTGTATATATGTATCCGAGTACATGTTAAATTTCAAAACTCATGCAAAATTTCAAGTCCATATATTATTTTTTGTGGATTTCTGAGTTTATTATTATTCCACATTCAAAGAGCAACATTTCAAAGAGACCTCATTTTCAACATTGCAAAAATTGGTAATATAACAAATGTTCGGAGTACAAAAACGGTTATATCTTCAAAAGAAGTGCATGGATTTTAATGGTTAATAGCTCGTAAAGCCTTTTTTATAACCATAATGCTTAGTTTTGCAGAAAAATTAAAAAAAAAAACTAATAAGCTTAAGATTAATTTTCCCAAATTTTGACCTCTATAATTTCTAAACTGGAGAGCGGCCTGAATCGTACCATTAGCTTTATTAGCTCCAAATACACATAAAAAAAAAAATAAAAAAAGCTATTTCCACTCATCTTCAATTTTTCTTCTTGTTCATAAAAACTAATAATTTTTGCTAATCTTTGCTTTTGTTAATTTTCTACCAGAGTTGTTTTTAAATCTATGTATTAATCATAAAAAAAACACATAGTTCGTTGAATGCAATTTGATATAAAAAATAAACAATAAATAAATAAACAATTTCATTGAAACTATTTTGTAAAATGTGACTACCAAATTATAGCTTCCATACATGTTAAACTACTTAATACTCTATAAGCCAATAAATTCGAAATATGGACTGCTAAATATTAAATTCGTTTTTATTCAAATACTTAAAGATTAACTTTTGGCTTTTAATGATTATAGAAATCTAGGATAAGTAAAGATTTATTGATATTAAATAAAAGCTACTATAAATACATTTTTATTAATTTATGATTTTCAATATTTGGCCGTTATGTTGGCAGAATTTCGAAAATCTTTCCTATGATTACCTTCTTCGTTATTGTGTCATATAAATTGAAAATGTATTCTTTACCTATATATTTTACCCAGTCTGTCCAGTATAGATTAAAATATCAAATATAAGTACTATCTCAATTTTTCACTTTATTTGTTTATTTATTAAAAAAACATTAAATATCACGGAAATCATACCTAAATAACAAATTATATTTTATAACAAAAGGGTTTTCATTAATAAGCATTTTTTACTTACAACAAGAACAAACTAAAAAAATTCATAAAAATTTAAATTTTTCAGAACATGTGAAATTTATTCAGCAACAATTGTCCAACAATTACTTTTGTGAAATGGTGAAAAGCTGGTCATGACTTAGAAAAAACCTTTAAAATATAGGACACGTTCAAAATCTTTTCGATTGCATGAACCCTAGTGAGAAAAAATGGAAATAGTTAGCAATTTTTATGATATGCAATTAAATAGATATGTTTATATTACCTTATTGATCCTGGTATTAACGAAGTTGTCCAGGATCCTTCAAAAAAATCATGATTTGAATAGGATGAAGCGTAATGTGATAATATAGAAAAGGTTTAAAATTTTAAGTAAATGTAATTTTAAAGGCAAATACATACTTAACTGGTCCTGCTGTAATTTAAGTTGCTCCTGCAACAACAACTATCCAACAACTCCTTATAGAAAATTGGCTTCATTAGGTAGATTTCTGGAAAGAGTAAAGAATATAATTGCATTTGCTGTCAAATGAAAGCTGAAGTAAACACCTTTTTAATGGTGTAAAATTTTTCTCAAGTTTCCATCATGCTGTGTCCAGAATCCTCAAGATGCTCCAAAATCTGGTTATTCCAAGGATGAAGGCTGTTGGAGAGAAATGGTTAAGGTACTCATCTTTAAATAAATGCTATATAGAAGATGCATACATACCTGATTGATGCTGGTACCAGTTAAGTTGCTCCTGCAACAAAAAGTGTCCAACAACTCCTGAAACGGAAATGTCAATTTTAGCCCAAAAAGGATTAGGTGGAGATCTGGAAAAAGTAAAGTAATATTATTGAATTTAGTATCAAATGAAAGCAAGACTAAATACCTTTTTAATGGTGTAAAATTTCTCTCAAGTTTCTATCATCCTGTGTCCAGAATCCTCAAGATGGTCCAAAATCAGGTTTTTCATAGGATGAAGTCTAGTGGAAAGAAATGGTCAAGGTTACGAACTTCAAATAAATGCTATCTAGAAGATGCATACATACCTGATTGATGCTGGTACCAATTAAGTTGCTCCAGCAACAAGAAGTGTCCAACAACTCTTAAATCGAAAATACCCATTTTGGTCCAGTAAGGATTAGGTAGAGTTCTGGAAAAAGTAAATAAGTTACGTTATTGAATTTGATATAATATGAAAGCTAGTATAAATACCTTTTAAATGGTGTTTACTTTTTTCAAGGTTTCCATTATCCTATGTCCAGTATTCCTAATATGGTCCAAAATTAGGGTTTTAATATGATGAAGTCTAGTGGAAAGAAATGGTTAAGGTTATTATCTTGAAATAAATTCTATCATGAAGATGCATACATACCTGATTGATGCTGGTACCAGTTAAGTTGCTCCTGCAACAAAAAGTATCCAACAACTCCTGAAACGGAAATGTCCATTTTGGCCCAAAAAGGATTAGGTGGAGATCTGGAAAAAGTAAAGTAATATTATTGAATTTAGTATCAAATGAAAGCTGGTATAAATACCTTTTAAATGGTGTTTACTTTTTTCAAGGTTTCCATTATCCTATGTCCAGTATTCCTAATATGGTCCAAAATTAGGGTTTTAATATGATGAAGTCTAGTGGAAAGAAATGGTTAAGGTTATCATCTTTAAATAAATTTTATATAGAAGATGCATACATGCATTATTGATGCTGGTACCAATTAAGTTGCTCCAGCAACAAGAAGTGTCCAACAACTCTTAAATCGAAAATACCCATTTTGGTCCAGTAAGGATTAGGTAGAGTTCTGGAAAAAGTAAATAAGTTACGTTATTGAATTTGATATAATATGAAAGCTAGTATAAATACCTTTTAAATGGTGTTTAATTTTTTTCAAGGTTTCCATCATCCTGTGTCCAGTATCCCTAATATCGTCAAAAATCAGGTTTTTCATAGGATGAAGTCTAGTGGAAAGAAATGTTCAAGGTTACGAACTTCAAACAATTGCTATATAGAAGATGCATACATACCTGATTGATGCTGGTACCAATTAAGTCGCTCCTGCAATAAAAAATGTCCAACAACTCCTGAAACGGAAATGTCCATTTTGGCCCAAAAAGGATTAGATGGAGTTCTGGAAAAAGTAAAGAAGTTACATTATTGAATTGTATATAAAATTAAAGCTAGTAGTAATACCTTTTTGATGGCGTAAAATTTCTTTCCAGTTTCCATCATCCTGTGTCCAGAATCTAAGAGAAGGGTCCCAAATTAGATTTTGGTAAGGATGAAGCCTGGTAGAGAAAAATGGTTGAGGTTACGAACTTTAAATAAATGCTACCAAGAAGATGTCTTCATACCTGATTAGTGCCTGTATAAATAACGCTGCTCCTGCAACAAGGAATTCCCAACAACCCCTTAAACGAAAGTGTCTACTTTGATACAAGAAGGATTAAGTAGAGTTCTGGAAAAAGTAAAGAAGTTATATAATTAATATTGATGACAAATAAAAGCTACAATGAATACCTTTTTGTTGATGTATAATTTATAACATTGGCTTGCATAGTTCCGTTCAAAATCCTTAAAAACCATCGAATAAATGATCCATATATTGCATTGCATTCTGTCCAGCAGGAGCAACAATTATCCAGTAAATTCATAGCTAAAACAACAAGGGCTAGTGTGAAAAAGGAGAGAAGGTTATTAATACACAATTTAAACTTTAAAAAATATACATATCTTCTCGACTGATCCATGCACAACACATAGTTCTGGGTATAGTCCTTATGTCCAACAACTCCAAAAAGCATTTGATCCACGAAAATTAAATTATATTTTTTTGTGTTCTCTGAGTGAAACGATTTGAAATATTTTTGTATTAATTTTAGAAAATTATTGTCACTTACATGTTTTCCAATGAGCGTCCATAAGTATGTTTAGTGCTCCTGCAGCTCATTCTGTCCAACACCCAATAAATTCTGTCCAAATTATCTGTAACTTCATAAACTTTTCATTTAAAGAGCACTTAGAGTATATTGTCTCCAAAGCTAACTCTCAATTTGGGTTCTTAAAAAGAAACTCTAAAGAATTTCTTGACCCATTCACACCAAAATTAATCTTTCTGAGTTTGGTAAGATCACTTTTAGAGTACAGTAGCGTAATTTGGGATCCATGTTATAATAACGCGGTGACTAGAATCGAAAACATTCAAAAAAGATGTACTAGGTTTGCTCTTCGTCGTCTGTACTCGTGGGAAAATATGCCTGTCTATAGGGTGCGATGCCAGTTACTAAGTGTTCAAAGTCTCGCTCAAAGGCGAGTAATGTCTAATATTATGTTTGTTAAGGACTTAATTGATGGAAGAATAGACTCACCAGAATTGTTAGCCCTTATCCCTTTCCATGTTCCGAGTCGTTTCCTCAGAGACCATCAACTATTCTATACACCTCTGCATAGAACAAACTACGGTATAAATGAACCATTAACCAGGTGCCTATCACAATTTAATTCTGTTGCTAACCAAATCGATTTCACTATAGAAAGAAACATATTCAAGAGGCAGTTGGAGGACATACTATTGATTAACTTTAAAGATGGTATTTTAATGTGTTAAATTTATTTAGTAAAAAGCTTTAATTATGTTAATTATTATATAATAGGTTAAGTTATGTAATCTGTAAGGGTGTAACCCGGTAGATGGTAGATAAAAAAAAAAAAAAAAAAAAAAAACTTTCTGCTATTTTTGCCGAGTTTCTAAGGGATAGACATGATATGAAAAACTTTTATTTTGATTAAAATGCACAATTACTTCTCACCTGTTTGTCCAAATTTGTCCACGAGTGATTCCAAGGGACGCTGTTTGCAAATTCTATGCAAAATATCGTCATCTTTCTGCTATTTTTGCCGAGTTTCTAAGGGATAGACATGATATGAAAAACTTTTATTTTGATTAAAATGCACAATTACTTCTCACCTGTTTGTCCATATTTGTCCACTAGTGATTCCAAGGGACGCTGTTCTGCATTTTGTCCACCACCCAAAAAATTCTATGCAAAATATCGTCAACTTTCTGCTATTTTTTCCGAGTTTCTGAGGGAAAGACATGATACAAAAAATTGTTATTTTGATTAAAACACACAATAGCTTCTTACCTGTTTGTCCAAATTTGTCCACGAGTGATTCCAAGGGAAGGTTAACTGCATTTTATCCACCACCAAAACTGTTGTCCAAAGGTTCGTTGCTAAAAATTGCGATTTGACAAGTCGAGAATTGTCAGTCGTTCCATTCTCACCCGTTCCGCTTTTTTTGACAGCAAAAAAGTTGTTGGCGAAAAGTTGTTAACTTCACATCCGCTGTAAACACAATAAAATCGTATTGAATGGCGGCATTAATTGCTTTACTTGAATTAAATAAAATGGATAGTGAAGAACAAAGGTAAGTTAATTGTTGTTTTTTCGCTGTTTTCAAATTGTTTGTAAATTTGTTTTTAGTGCTTCAAAGAGAGTTCAGCGAATTAGTCTTCGAGATGGCCAAAATCCGTTCGAAATGACTACTGACGAACACTTTGTGAACTTGTATCGTTTTCCAAAAGGTTTATGCCTAAAGCTAATTGATGAGTTAATGCCTTATTTACCTACATCACAAAGAATAAACGCTATACCAAGTCACAGCAGAGTTTTGAGTGCATTGCGTTTCTTTGCGTCGGGCAACTTTCAAAGATCTGTTGGCCAAGATAATTTATCCTCTTTGTCGCAGACATCCGTCAGTCGTTGCGTACAGGATGTTTCTTCGGCTTTAAACAAAATAGCGTATCGGCATATAAAGTTTCCCAAGCGTGAAGAGTTTACTGGGATTAAAAAGAAATTTATGGAAATGCATCATTTTCCAGGAATTGTTGGTCTCATTGCGGGCACACACATTAAAATATGTGCTCCAAGAAAACAAATAGAACATATTTACACCTGCCCTAAGGGTGGCCATTCGAAAAATGTAATGATAATTTGTGATGCAGAGTGCGTAGTTTTGAGCGCAAATGCTCAATTTGGAGGCTCTGCTGGCGACGAACATGTTTGGCAACAATCTCGAGCTAGTCAAGTGCTGGAAGAATTATATGATGAAGGCGAGCGTTACTTCTGGCTCTTAGGTGATGGTGGATATCCTTTAGAGGTAATTAGAATATTGGTTACTTTATTCTTCAACAAAATAGTTAATAACTTTCTTTTGTAGCCTTGGCTTATGACTCCTTTTAGTACAACATCATCTGCAGCCGAAGAGCGATATAATAAAGCTCATAAGTCCGCCAGAGCTCTTGTAGAAAAATGCATTGGACTTTTAAAGGGTAGATTTCGTTGTCTTTCAAGGGAAAGAGTTCTTTTTTACAGTCCTCTCAAGGCGGGACTTATAATTAATGCATGTTTGGTACTGCATAATTATTTGATTCGCGCTAAAGTGCCTTTCGAAGAAATCTCACAAGATTCTGAGCACAATGATATTGATTCTACAGGCGTTTTAATTCAGGATTCATCAATTATTGGAATTGACCAAAGATTGGAAATTGTTCGAAAAGCTTTTATTTAAAAAGAGCTGTTTGTAGTATATTCAGGATATTTATCAAAAAGAAGAGAGTGGCTAAAAGAGATATGAGCATAAAAGAAATACAAAAGCTGCGTTTAATAAATCAAGAAGGGAGAAGCATAAGGATGGCTTCATAAGTTTCCATACGTTCGTCACTTCTGCAAAAAGGCTATAATCGATAAATTCTTCCCACAGCAGCCGCATCTCCATTAAAAGCTTTTTATTCTTTATCGAGTAATTGGGAAAGCAATAAAAGCAAAATTAACCTTCCCACACTGTCATGTGCTAAAGGTTTAGGATACCACATCATGCAAAGTGAAGGTGGTGCATCTGAATGCATCAAGGCATAGTCGGAAATACTTTTGATTTGTTGGAAACTCATTCGACTAGATGTTAATCTCAAAGCCTCAAACGAAAGATCAATTTAATGGTAAAACATGTAAAACGCTTATGGCTGTGGTGGCCAGTAAGAATATTCTATTTGCACGAGTGGACAATACTTTAAAGTGGGTTCATAATGCACCCTTGCAACAACGTCAATATTACAATTGAAAAGCCTGATTATAAAGCCCATTATTTCTACAGGTATGAAAAAATTTTTATAATTGTTGACTACTACTTAAATAAAATTTTTTAAAGAATACAGTATTGTATTTGATTTTATTTACCTAGCGACTTTGGTTATTATACACTACAGAATCATAATCATACAAAATATTGATTGTGACTATGTTATATCTGTGGTGATAACAGTAAGGCTTTTAATGGTTTGACGAAGAAGCGTGATGCACATGAAGACTCACTTCAATTTGGATTTTGGATACTTCATGCAAGGATAAGGTTTTTCGAAAGCATTTTACATGTCTTATAAAATACTTGTTAAGAAATTACAAGCTAGATTGGAAATTGACAAAGAAATAGTAAAGGTGAAAAAACACGAAATTTTAACGAAGTTACAAATTGATACGATTATTAGCGAACGTACCTAAAGCAGGGTTCGGAATGATGGGGATATCAGCAGGCGTTTTTTTGCCGGTCATAAAAATTATTGTTTTAAATAAACAATATTTTTGCTTTCATAACTCATGATACAATTATACAAGGTAGGAGTGACAGTTCTTTCGTCTTACGCCAACTGTCAAAAATAGTATAAATTAGAGAACGAAAAAAGAAAAAAAGAAAATAGAAAACAAAATATACAGGCAAATGACAGTCGATGTAAGGTACTGATGAGAAAAAAGCAAGTTGTCACTCCTACCTTGTATAATTGTATCATGTCATAAATGAAAACTATTCTCATTTTTTGTATTTCCTATGTTTTTCATCATCACTGTTCATGGTAAGTAAATTGAATTTTAAAACTTCAATTAAAGATTCTGAATGAGAGACGCCGTACATTTATCGTATCATCAAATCGTACATTTATTTTGAGCTTTCATTTTTAATTTTTGACTCCAGTTTCATACTTAGCGTCCTTGTAAACCTCTGTGTTCAAAAATGTAGTTTATCAAAATAAGTTGCGTAGTTTGTTAGTGATGATGCAATAATAATGCATTATTCTTAATGCGTTTTAGTGATATGTAGTGCATTACTTACCATAAACTGTAGTGATAATAAAATAATAATGCATTGTTTTGATAAGAAATTTGTGTATTGCATGTATTCAAGTTTTTATATTTAATGATAATGAAATAAACTTGCATTTTCATCAATTTGGTTTATTTATTTATTTATTTATTTATTGTTTCATCAAGCAGAGCTGTACACTCTTGTAGACTACTTAACAATTGATATGGTAATATATTAAAATTAAATTACAATGGTAAATATTCTAATTAATTTAAATGAAAGAATGGTATAAAAAGAAAATTAACAGAGGTGATGATTATTTTATACAAAACTAGAAAAAAATTGTATAAGAAATAACATGAGAGATATTTAAGTTACGCATCAAGGCTCATGAGGACAGAATAAAGGGTATTTTTGAAATGTTCCCGAGAGTTAGTTACGAATATGTCTATTAAGGATAGTATGCTGTTAGCTGCCCTTATGCAACGTGATAAAGGTTCGTTGAGTCCATAGACAGTTCTATGAAGGGTTTCATGGAAATGAAACTGACTCTGAAGACGTCTCGAGGGTGTATGTAATGTAAGCATGTCCAATAGTTCGGGACAATCAATGTTATTATGGAGGATATCTCTAAGGATGCCCTCTATCTCTATATCTCTAAATAATTGATGATGCCCTTCTTCTGCATTTAAGAGTACTTAAACCAATCAGGGCGCATCTAGTGCTACATATGGAGGGGGCTCAGGTAAGTTCCAATTCAGTTGGTAAAACATAAACCTAGTGAATTTTCTTTGGACTTTTTCCATACGCTCGGAATGCAAGTGAGTCGAAGGGTTCCAAATAATAGAACAGTATTCTAAGTGAGGCCTGACGAGTGACTAGTATGAGTATGAGTGATGAGTGAGACTTTAGGGTGTGAGGGTCAGTGAATTCTTTGCTATTTCTCATTAGAAAGCCAAGCATAGCATTCACTTTGTTGACTATGAAGTCAATATGGTCTCTAAAGCTAAGTTGGGGGTCTAAAATTATCCCTAAGTCTTTTTTAGAGAGGATTCGCTCCAGCGGTTGAGAATTTAAATGATAGTTGCTCACAATCGGGGTAGTTGACCTAGTAAAAATTAGATAGTGGCATTTGGATATGTTGAGAGGCAAGTGGTTTGCTTGACACCAGGCGAAAATGGAATAAAGATCCTCTTGAAGAAGAAGACAGTCACTGTCTGATTTGATTTGACGAAAAAGCTTTAGGTCGTCCGCGAATTTTAACTCGCTGATACCGTCTTGATTAATTAGCAAAAAATGGTCAATGCATTAACTTACTTAAGGGGGACCCAGGAGACCCAGAACACTTTTTACATTTTCCTAAAGCTTCAAGTCTCAAGAATATGTGGTTAAAATTTCAAGTCGATATCTCAAAAAATAACTAGTTATAGCCTAGTAAGTGAACCGCCTTGGAGAGCTGGCCCTTATTTTCAAACGCGTTTTTCTCAAAACCATGTTTTCAAAGTCGGTGACCAAGATTTCTCTAAACTCACTGAACCGATCGTTTTGATTTTTTGCAGGCTTATTTTATTCACAATAATCTCAAACTTGTCATCAAAATTGGACGTTTAAACTCGGTTTAGACAAAAAATAAACATAATATGATAATTTAAGTCAATCAGTTCAACCGAGTTTAAACGTCCAATTTTGGTGAGTTAACCTCGGTTTAACTTGACTAGAGTTTAAACTCGCACTGAAAAACTGGCCCTTAATGTTTTTCATGAAAAATGCTACTTTTATCGTTTTTTTTTTTTGAAAATTTATTGTAAAACATGCACTTCAACATACAATCATGTTATGTACAATAAAACCTGTTGAAAATAAAAATAAAGATTTCCCAGTTTCTATACGAATAATATTTTATGCAAATTGCATATATTTATATTTTTCCTGAATATTTTTTAATCCATAAGGGGGAAAAAAATAATATCTTATTTAAAAGTAGCGTTTAATTTGAACTTTTATCATCTAAGCAATTTAATGTTTATGTAAAGTGTTTCCTCTGAATGTCACAATTGCTTCCTCCAGTTTTGTATAAAAATATCTCTTCATCTCAGTATCTGCTCGGATAGCTTCCGTTTGCTCCTTTATAAGTTTTAGTTGCTCTTTCTTCAAATCATTTGCCACCTCCATTGCCTTCAGCTTCCTTTCCTCAACTGTAAAAAGCCTTTCTACGTGATCCTTGCTTTCTTGCGTTTCGCTTTGCGCCCTTTTGGCCCTTAAACTCCTTGCATCTGTTATATATATTCCTGATGTTGTTGCTGGAGCGGTGGCATTGGTTGTTACTGCTGCTGCTGCTGTGGTGGCCTCAAGTGCTTTTGTTTCAAGTAAAGAATCACCAACAGTACTGGTGGTAGTTTCTGCTTCTGAGATTTCGCATTTTACTTCCTCGAAGACAAAATTTGTTGATGGTGCACCGCAATCTTCATACATTAAAAATGTGCTATCACCAAATCCAACTTCTGGCGTATTATCCCCGACATCCGCTCTATCTGTTGTTATGTGAATGATTTTTTCTTCGAGTAAAGATAAAGCTTTAGTTCGTCTAAAGCCATGTTCACCATCCTGCTTCTTTGCTTCTCGTAAAGCACTATGTTTGGCTTTAGTATTTAATCTTTAGTTGGAAACATGAAATAGATGAAATAATTTATGTGGCAGTCAATTTAAAAGGCTTTATTTTACTAACCGTAAGTCACGCCAATATTTCCTCCACTTGTGACCGGTTTTTTGAGGGCCTCCAAGGGTATTTAGCACGGCTGCCAATTTTTTCCACTTGGAATCACGCAATCTGGCGCCATCTGGGGTCATAAATCTGAAATTTAAATATAATTCACCCGACTACTTCATTTTGCAATAAAAACATTTGTTTACCTGTCTTTGGCAATGTCCTCATTATTTTCCAAATAATTCACTAAATAGTCCTTCTGATATTCAGTTGCACGCTTGCATCTATTTATTTTTTCCATCGGGTGAAAACTTTTTCACAGCCGAATTAAAGATAATGAAAAGTGTATCATATGAAAAGAATATGACAGTTGTTTTCATTTTTACGCCGAACAAGAAACAATATCAGAAACAATGTGAAAAAGTGAACAAGTTCTTATATTAATTTCTTCGCAATACCGGAATCAACCCTCAGACAACATAAATCAGTATATCTGTATATAAACATATGTATCTATTAATAAACGGTCAGTTTTTGTTGTTTACAAAACGATGATTTGATTTGTAAAACCACATTTTTTCGGTGAATGCTTGAAGTAAATACGAAAGCAAAAGAAAACTGCAGCGTTGAGATACCTGCGGGAAAATATTAACTTGTTCAAATAGCTAGAAACAGATGGAACTGGAACACTAAACATTGGAAGATGAGGCAGTTCTTTTACACGTAACAACTACTTAGCTCAAACTTCGTTCTAAATGTGTGTCAATTCATGATAGAATAAATAGAGGTAGATGCAGACCTGACTGTGCTCTCTTTTAATACTGCCGTAACTGTCAAAATCCATATAAAAAAAGTTGTTTGCTTACATTTAATTTCTATGAACTTTTTTATAGCTTTGAGATTTTATATGCGTTGTCAACTTCGTGTTGACATTCGCGGCAGTACGCTGTCATCTAGCGAATCTACCTGTATTTATTGTATCATGTGTCAATTTAACACGTAATTTTTTATGTTCACAACTTTGTAAAGACCCAGCAGAAAAGTGGACCAAATTTGAAATAGTTCTTAACTAGTTCCAAAAAGGGACCAGTACTAGTTCTACTTCAACACCCTTTAACATTGAACTAACTGACGCTTTTTGCGAGTTGATGTCATAGGAAAAGACAATTGTTCCCATAAACACTCCTTTTTTTCCCCATATTTGAAATAGTTGCATTAGGGACATTTTTAAACTGGTTGCTTTTGCGGTGCCTGAAATTGGTTCTTTTCAAATTAGTTTTCAAGTGAACATTTTGAAAGTGTAAAAATTAAGTGGAAAGGTCATAAAGACCTGATTTGTACGATCTTTTCCATCCAAAGGATTTATTAAAGAAGAAATTTTGCTTATAAATGTCTATAAGCATTTTTTTTTTGTTTTTGTTTGTTATTATTTTTTCTTATGTGCAGCAAATTTTAAAAAATAACCAGAACACGTTTATTTTTTTCAGCAAATCTTTTGAAAACAAAAGAAAAGTACTCTGTTCAACACTGCAAACTTTTTGGACTTTTTCAAAGTGCTTCGAACTGCGCTAGAAATGAACCAGTTCACTTTTTCAATTGACTCCAAAATTTCTGCGGGGGAGTGGTCCAAATACCAGTATTTTTTTAATCATTAACTGATTTTTAAAACATATTTTGGCACGACTACGATTTCCGGGGCGTTGCAATTGAAGTGTTTTATGGTAGAGAACATAAAAAAATTTCTGGCCGAACAAAAAATCGATAACTTTTTGTTTTTTACCTTTGAACCAAGGATTTTAGGTGGAATACCTATTCCATGGGGGGATAGATTAGTGGGAAGGAAAGGTCAATCAAGTGAAACACGTGTAGAATGTTCTATGCGTGGTGGAAAGCCAAAGAAGCGTGTGAATTTGCAGTATTAGGGTACTAATAATATATTTTACTTTTAAAGCCTTAAGCTTTACCTTTCATTTGGTATAAAAAATTTTAAAGTTTTTTTTAATTATCACTATATTTATTATATTTGTTATTAATACTACGTTCACACCTAAGCCAAATGAGCAAATTTGAATATCTCATTAAAAAGTGTTCACACTTATAAATCTCATTTTGTTTGACGGTTGTTTTTGTTGTATTTTCATATTTTGTTTTGATAAAATTTTTCTGTGTACAAATTTTTCTTACATTTTGCTTTGAAAGGTATGTTCACAAAGCAGTTTAATATGCTCAGAGCTGTGTTTAACGTGAAATTATCTCATTTGCTACTCATTTCGTTGAAATGAGTTGTAATGAGTTGGAATATTTCTATGGGAAATGAGCTCATTACGCATCTCATTTGTGTTTTTTGGCCGAAATGAGCAAATTAGCTTAGGTGTGAATGGGCTATAATATGCTTGACATTCTGTACATTCTTTAATAATTTTATCATAAAAAAATACCATACAAGATCAAAGAAATCATATATATCATATAAAAATAAAGGATAAATTGCCAAGTTTCAATAATTTACTTTCCATAAAACAGTAGTAATAACAGTAGTTTTTGAAAAAATAACGGTTTTATGTAAGCAAATATTTTAATTTTATATACATATAAATAGCTATAAAATATGAAATATTTAGCGGATATGGTTCGTTTGTAGTTTATGTGATAGCTTCATGTATTACCTTTTGAATAATATCTTAACCATCAATATCGGTTATACAATAAGAAAAAGAAACCCATTTTTCTTCAAAGATCTTATGAAAAAATGTTTTCTAAAAAAATCGATAACTTGAAAACAAATCGATAAATCGATTTTTCCTTTGGCTATTCTTATTTTTATAAAAATTACCTTACGAATCCAATGTCAAATTGTGACATCCCGGAAATCATAGTCTCCTCCATATTTTATTTTGTTGCTGCGATTTAAGATGGTACAGGTTATTCAAACGTGTCAAAACCAACTCTCGTACTAAATGACCCCATAATAAATGACGTCATAAAAATATTTAAACCTTTATAACTACGGGTACTTTATATTGCACAAGAGTGTGCGGGTGTTTTAACTTCGGCCAAGCCAAATATAAAACATTCCTTACTAGTTTTGTTTGTTTTTGAAAAGGCCAAAGACCTCTTATGCCATGTTTACACGGGGAGTTTATTTTGAGTTTCCAGTACAAAGTTGAGTTTTGCCATTAAGGGGGTATTTTAGTTTAGAAATTTGAAAATTTTTTCGATAGTTTAGATATTCAAGAACATCTCCCTAAAAGGATTTCTCAAAATTCGAATTATTTTTCAAGTTATAGTCATTTTATTTGAAATTACCGATTTACTTGAAATTTGGCATGCATATTTTTTTTATATTCCTCTATCCTATGAACCAATAAAAACTTTATTTAAAAAAAAAAAATTTATAAAAAAATTTTTATTTTTAATATTTTTAAAAAATTCGGGAAAGTTAAAAAATGAATGGGAAAATCGACCTCAATTTTTGAGTAGCCACCATTTTGCGAAACAATTTTTTGTGGTAAGAAATGTCAAAAACAGCTGTTCTAAAATTCTGCAATTAACTATTTGTAAAAATTAACAAAAAAGCGAATAATATAACTTGGGCAAGTGTAGAAGATGAGGTCTTCATATCAGCAAAGAAGAACTCGCATGTGTGCGCAGAGAAGACTGCAGCTTTATCCTCAAGTGAAATTGTTGTCACGGTGATGGATGTGCCAAAAATACAAAAGTAAACAAATAAATGTCATACTAAACACAATTCTGCCGACGGATCTCTGTGTGAACAGCAATGGTTGAACTCAAACTAAACTCAAACTAAACTGTGTAGGAATGGCATTAGATAGATTTGGCTAAAAAATACGATTTGCGGTAACTGTGTTGCAATTTTCATTTAAATTTTGTGAAGACCTATTTAAATGATGTAACTTACTTTAAATTTTTCTAAACTTAAGATCACACGAATCCTTTTCTGCATTTCAATTTATCCATTATTTCTCAAGTGAACCTAATAAAGTCGATTGTACACAGAACCAAAAACGTACCTTATAACAAAGAAAAAGTTCTTTGTCCCAATGTATTATACATTAAAATTGGTCCAAAGTACGAGTTCCTTGGTTTAATGAATCTTTGTTCTTACGTTATTTCTTTGATATGTTATGAAGAAAAATGATTAAGTAATGACACATACAACTGTTACAATTAGTTAGTCTGTCCTTAGAAATTTTAAAACAATATCAAGATATATTTTAAAAAATCAGTTTCTTATTGAGATAAAATTCTCTAATGGTTTTTTAGATATTACAACACAAGAACTGGAACAAAATTTTAATGAACACGAACAATGAAGTGTTCCTTAAAATTAAGAACAACGATTCATTGGGCCAAAGAATTCGTTCTTTGGGGCAATGAATAGTTCTTAAAAATCAATGAATTTCGCTTTATGAACGAGATTCTTTGATTTTAAGAACAATATTTGGTTCAGTGTAGTTTGACATGCAGGGTTACTTGTCCTTTCAAGTTTTTACCCAAGAAATGTTTGTGGTTCCTTATTTACTTAAATCAGCCCACATTCGTAGTCAATGAAAGTAGCTTAGACGACTGAGCGGCCATATATAATGGCAGGTGAAAATTTTTAAAAACTGATTTTCAGAAACGAAATTTCTTAATTTTTAAAAATCAAAATACAATCGATTGTATTAAGCCCGCTTGAAAAGTAAGGGGTTAAGACTAAATTTGTGATTTTTAACGATTCAGAACTTAATTCTAAATCCTGAATTAGTCAGTCATGAATTCAAGTCATGAATTCCGTAAAAATAAACAGATGTGAAAAATTTTTTCTGTATTTCTAACAGAAATTTCCTTGTGGTAGTACCAGTTTAATTCATTTGGTTGCACTTATGAAACAATTTTAACCTGTTTTTAATTTTATCTACCAATTTGGGTAACGCACATAAAGGGTGATTTTTTTGAGGTTATGATTTTCATGCATTAGTATTTGACAGATCACGTGGGATTTCAGACATGGTATCAAAGAGAAAGATGCTCAGTATGCTTTGACATTTCATCATGAATAGACTTACTAACGAGCAACGCTTGCAAATCATTGAATTTTATTACCAAAATCAGTGTTCGGTTCGAAATGTGTTTTATCGACAAATTTTGTTCAGCGATGAGGCTCATTTCTGGTTGAATGGCTACGTAAATAAGCAAAATTGCCGCATTTGGAGTGAAGAGCAACCAGAAGCCGTTCAAGAACTGGCCATGCATCCCGAAAAATGCACTGTTTGGTGTGGTTTGTACGCTGGTGGAATCATTGGACCGTATTTTTTCAAAGATGCTGTTGGACGCAACGTTACGGTGAATGGTGATCGCTATCGTTCGATGCTAACAAACTTTTTGTTGCCAAAAATGGAAGAACTGAACTTGGTTGACATGTGGTTTCAACAAGATGGCGCTACATGCCACACATCTCGCGATTCTATGGCCATTTTGAGGGAAAACTTCGGAGAACAATTAATCTCAAGAAATGGACCGGTAAGTTGGCCACCAAGATCATGCGATTTGACGCCTTTAGACTATTTTTTGTGGGGCTACGTCAAGTCTAAAGTCTACAGAAATAAGCCAGCAACTATTCCAGCTTTGGAAGACAACATTTCCGAAGAAATTCGGGCTATTCCGGCCGAAATGCTCGAAAAAGTTGCCCAAAATTGGACTTTCCGAATGGACCACCTAAGACGCAGCCGCGGTCAACATTTAAATGAAATTATCTTCAAAAAGTAAATGTCATGGACCAATCTAACGTTTCAAATAAAGAACCGATGAGATTTTGCAAATTTTATGCGTTTTTTTAAAAAAAAAAGTTATCAGGCACTTAAAAAATCACTCTTTACTTCCAACAGTCGCAAATTAAGTCGCTTTTTAATTAAGTAGAGTAGCACCTTAATTTCTCCAAAGATATTTATATTATTTACAAATAATACCAAATCTAGTTATCAATTTCTTCTAGCTGATGAGGTATCCAGCGTCGCCAGGTGAGACTACCACGAAAATTCTCTTTTTCTCAAATATTACCACACTCGAAAAATACCTCAAAATACCACATAATATTTCAAATTACCTCAAATTACCACAAAATATGACAATACCTCAAATTACCACAAAATCGTTCAAATTTTCTTTTGAGTTATTGTGGAATTTTGTGGTTATTTGAGGTATATTGTGGTAATTTGAGGTATTTTGTGGTATTTTAAGGTATTTTTTTCCAACGCGTGGTTAATATCGCACTTATGGTATTTTTTTCCCCACGAGATAGATTTTTACCACAAAATACCATGGTAATTACCACATCTCACAATCGTTGAAAAATACAATCAGCCCTATTATGAATAAAATTTCGCCCGGAATTGAAAAAGGGAATTTTCATTTATTAGACAGGGGATGCTTTTAAAAAAATGTTTTTCTGGTAATCTTAAAAATTGGCGATTTATGCAAATATTTTTGTTCAAATTTTTCAAAAGTTCATTGAACATTGCTAAAAATACGAAAATTCCCTTTTTTAATTCCGGGCGAAATTTTATTCACAATAGGGCTGAATAAGTACTATTTATCGTGCATTTCTGGCAACATTGGAGGTACGTTGGAAAAAAATTGTTGTATCCAAAATACACAACAGCATAAAACGCAATGAGTTGCCCCATATAACTATTTTACGACTACTAAAAGTGATGTAAGCTTAGCCCCTCCTCATCTGTTTACACACGCGCTTAGTCGATTGAATACAAACCTGGCCTTAACTCTCTCTTTCTCTCTACCTTTCTCTCACACAATCTCTTTTATGCTCCATACGCTTACAAACTTTGAACGATAAGCTCCGTTGCCAGAGTTCAACAACCTTCTTTGAAAAATACCTGGTGTGAGTGGGTATGAGTGCGTGTGTGTGTTTGCTAAGCCCCACTGTTGCGATATTATCACAAATATAAATGAAAAATACAGCAACAATGACCTAAAAACAACAACAACAGCAACAACAAACACAAATGCTTGCTGTAAGTTAAATAACAATACCAAACACAACAACAACAACAGCAACAACCACAATACGACCTTCCTTACAACGCTAAACCAACTCGTTGTAGCTGCGGTTTGCTAGTGGTTTCTGAGCGCCTGCTAATGGCGGGGACGAATAACATTGCGACTTCCTACAGTGAACGAAAACCGAAAGTGATCTAGTTTTATTATTGCTGTTGTTGTTATTATGCTTTTGTCACACAATCATCAACTGCCGGGTTTTGAGTTTTTATTTTTTTGTTTTTTTTTGTTTTAATTTATGGGGAAGTGGAGCTCGTCGAAATAAATAACGGTGCTTGGATTTGTAGTTTTTTGTTGCTATAGTATTTTTAGTATGAGTGTGAAAATCAAGAAGACTTTTGAGACTTTTGGGTGTTATATTTGTTGTTGTCTTTGCTGCTGTAGCTACTTTGAAGCTCAAGTTCAAGTTTATATTTGGAAGAGTTCAAGGCACACCACGATAGCATAAATAAATAATTTTTGTTGGTGTTGTTTTTGTTGTGATTTTGGTAGAAATAGTTGTTGTTGACAACGCCGCTGCTACGGCGATGTTTCTGTTTTTTTTTTTTTTTGCGTTTCGACAACTTTTTGGGGGTTTCTTGTTGTTGTTTTTGTTTTTTGTTTCAAATTTTTGGAGCTTGCATACAAAAAAACTTTTGCCGCTTGCTGCGTTCCTGTTCCATAAAGTTTCGTATTTGTTATTAAACAAAAAATATTTACTAAAAGTTATAGTTGTTTTTTCCAAAAAGGTGGCTTGTATCATCAACTTAAAAGTTAACAGAAAGTAAATTTTAACCATTAAAATAATAAGGTTTTTTTTGCGTGCTATTGCCGATCGCAAATAATCCAACAACGAGCTTTTTTCTTGAGTAACCAACGTTGTTTTGGTGGTTATGACTTTTTTACTGTTTTGTCTATTTTTACAATGCTGTTGACCGCATTTGTGCGTTTTTAGAATTTCAAGAGTTGTTTTCAGTTTTTGGCTAAAACGGATGGTTCAAATTATTTTTATTATGTTACACTGTAAAAAAAGTTTTTTTATTTTAAAAGATTTATATACCTCCAAGCTTAATTCGCAAGGGGTATAGTAAGATTTCACTCCGTTTGTAACGCCCATATGAAGGCGTGTTCGGTATAGTAAACATATTCTTGATGAGCATCACCTTCTGAGCAGATTTAGCGATGTCTGTCTGTCCGTTGTCACAAGTACAGCCGTAATGAAATTTGCTTAAAAAAGCTTTTTGTAAGAAAACGAAGATCAAGTTTGAAAATGAGCTAAATCGGATGAAAACTCCTACTTGCCATATAAAGTGATTGTATAGAAATGCTAAAATCTCTAAAAATTCCAATAGAAACAAACCAAACACTTGAAGTTTTGAACTTACACTTAAATTTTAAATACGAATTCTACATGTGAAATTTGACACAATCAAGTGAAAACCACGTCTACCTCCCATACAAAAAGATTTCATCAAATTGGTAAAATCTCTAAAAATTACACAAAAATTAATCGTATATCTTGTCATTTTGCGGAAAAACTTTGATTCCAAATTTTTACTTTTGAAATTTTTCAAAATCGGATGATGTGGTTTGCATCCCCCATATAACTATAGTCATAAAAAAAATATACCTTGATAACTTCGAATATTATATAATAAGAATGAGTGTGGGGGGTATTTTAACTTCGTTCAAGCCGAAGATTATAAATTTCTTGAATATTCTTTTTAATTTTTTTTATTTCCATGCATACTGGTGTATATTTCAGTCTTGATTAGCTTCACCACCTGAGTCGATTGAGCCAAGTCCGTTGTCTGTCAGTTCTGATCACGATTACAACCGCAATTTAAGGGAAAGGATAAGTTATTATCAAATATATAAATATCAAGTTCGAAAAAGTGCCGAAAATTTGAAAATTTCTCACAAATACACCACATACTGAATACCCCTTATATTTTCATTATAACACTTATTTATTAAGGGTATTCACAATTGTGTGGTATCGTGGTATTGTGGTGTTTATACCACAGCTGAAAACCACAATTATGAGTACCCTTTAAAATAAAATTTTAAAATAGTTAGCGACGCCACCTAAAATGTAAACAAACAGATGTTAAATTAATCAGTTGTTTCATTTATTTTATTAATATATGACTTAAAGAAGTTTAACTTACATTTTGAGCTTCTTCCATTTTTGCAATTAGAAAATAACTGGCAAGCCGATCAGCTGTTTATGGAAATTGAAAAACCACGTTCGTTAAACATATCAAGGGGCTACTTAAAATTACCACACTTGTGGTTTTAAGAGCTTTCATGTAAAACAACAACAAATATAAAAACCGCTTGGTAAAGTGTGTTATTAATACCACGGGGTTTTTTAACCACACTGAAAACCACGCAATTGTGAATACCCTTATTATTTGTTTTGAAACCTAGAAAAAATGCTGCTGATGAAATTTCGATGAAGATAAACAATCTCTTCTCTTTGAGTTGACCAAAGAGTAAAATTTTGAAAGCCCGCATCGACGATCTCTGTTTTGACGTTGCAACCGAATTCCGGTGACTCCTGTTTTTATATTCAGAAATGTAGTAAAGTTTGAAAGGGGGTAAATTTGATGAGTACTTCGGCAGTTATTCTAAATCAGTGGTGATCAACGCCAGGTTCAAACAACATCAAAGCGAACTTTCCGAGTGCACAGCTTTACACTGAAACAAGAAGTTGTTAAAAGCTCTCACAATGTTTGGTGCAAGGCAATCTTGTCGAGTGTTGGATTTTTCATATAATTTCTTTTTTATTTTTGTGTTTGTTTTTGCTATTTTAACATAGAATATATCATAAAAAGGTAAAAGTGAAGAATATAATTTCCTGAAACATTGCAAGATATTAACGTTCATTCATAAATAAAACAGCGAGCCACATGAACCACATGAACGCTCAAAACATACTGAATATTCAAAGCACAGTAGAAAAAAAAAACAAACTTTTACGCAGTGTACAAGCACAGCTAACCGATTGCTTCTTCGTGTGTAAAAACTCAACAACACACGATGCCCGCGGGCTTTGGTAAACCATGTAGTGAGCACCACTGTTCTAAATTGAATACAAGAATTTACTCCGTTGGAAATAAACTAATGACACTCATTCTTTGAAAGTTTATATTGAAGCTAATTAAAATGGGTCGAATAGAGACGAACCATAACTTGATGTCTAATAACGAAGTATAATAAAGTTTTCCTTTATCGCCAGTCTTCACAGGTCAATGTGAATTGTTTTCCATTCCAATAAACCGTCCACAGTGCCTTCATTGCCTTCGGATACTTACTGTTTTGGTTGATACGTCTTTGTCTCCAGAGTGTGTGTGGTTATTGAAGAAAAACCATGATTATAACTTAACATATGTTCTGAACTAAACCATGAATTATGGCTGCGGCAAAAAAGTTCTCGCTCTTCGACTTTTCATTACAACTCTAAGACTATATCGTTAAATTTGTTCATTTTTTTCATCTCGCATACTCTGCTAATGTTAATATCGTTAAAATTAATGCTTACCTTTTAAAAGTTATCAACAATAAAAGCTTTAAATTCGAAGTGTAGATGGTTTTACATTTAAAATTTTTTTTTTATTTTTTTTTTTTTATATAACTTCATTATTAATCATTTATATTTGTTGGAACGTGTTGTCGACGAAAAATACCTTTGTTGTACCTTAAAATGTAATTTTAGAAAATACTTGGCGATCTTTTTGTTTTTGACAATAACATCTGCTTAATTTTTTCCTCAGTAAGATTTAAGCAATTTGTACTAAATTTTAGATGTTCATGATGCTTCATATTATTACCGTTGATATACTCCTAAAGCTTACCTTTTTTTATGAATTGTCAGTCGTTGATTTCAGCCGGCCAGACTGGAGACAGCCGAATAAAAATTATAGGATTAAATTTTCACCTGTTGTTTTCCTTCTAAGAAAATTCCTAAAGCAACCACAAAAATACTTAAGTGTATTGTTAAGATTTTTGCTCAATCTTAAGCATAAGCAAACCTACTACAAAATGCTTTCTCACATTTTTGTGCCAAATCCCCTTGTTTCCAAATCCAGTAACTCCCATTATATCACCTGCAAAACTAGCTGTAAGCTACTAACTGCAAATGTTGCATACTTTCTGGCTGAAATGTTCCTTTGTTTTCTCATACAATCAAGCAATACAGAAGCAAAAGAACAAAAGAATAGAATACGAAAAAGAACAAAATTTGCAAACATAAAACAGGAGCAGGCAGGATATACTGAGCTGACAGTCGATATAGCTTAGAAAAGCTCACTTAGCCGAGGCAACGGTTCAAGAACAAGCATACATACAATAGGATACGGTCAGGTTGGGAAGAGCTTAAATAAAACACAAGCCAGACAAGTTTTTTTTTTTTTGTTTGTTCTTAGTGGTTTTTTCATTCACCGCTAGTCAAAGCTTTTATTACTTTTTTTCATGAAGAATTTCTGAGTTTTTTTTTTTTTTTGTTTGTAATTTTTTTCTATTTGAAAACTGTTATTTTTTCATTCATTTTGATGTTTAACTAATTGTTCTTTAGTTCTTTAAGTAGAAGAATTTTTTACTATGTTGTTTGTTCCTATTAAAGAAACGTGATTTTCATTGAAATCACTTGTATTAATTGTTGTTATTCTCTTAATTTTTATCTTGTTATTCACTTAACTCTTTTTTCATTTATTTTAAAATTTAATTTCAAACTTTTTTCTTAAAGTTTTGTTTTTTTCACTTGAGAGCGTTAAAATAATAAATGTTTGATTTTTTGTTTTTAATCTTAAAACTAAAACTTCCGTGATGTTATTTGAAGTTTGCAACTTAATAGATACAGCAATTTTTTTTTAAAACTAATAGATTAAATTGTTGAATATAAAATAAAATAAGATGATCATTCTCTTAAAATTATCAACCGAAATCATCTGCTTACATCTAGTCCAATATATGTAATGTTAATAATTGATTATGCTTAATATTAATGTTTATATATTTTTGTGTAAGTAATATATTTTCGTAAGTTTTTGTTTTTTATTTAACATTAACTTTTAAAACGGCCAAGTATTCCCTTTCCTACTATTTAATAAGTTTCATGTATTCGAAGCTTTTGTGGAGCTTTTTTGCCTTTTCCGTTTCCATCGGGTTATCAAAAGAGCTTGCTAGACATGATGTTGTTGTCTGGGATGATGTTGTTGTTGTTGTGTAATCGGTGTGTTCCTGCGCAAGCTTTTTTGATGTTCATTGTCTGTTGTTTACTAGTTTTGTTGAACTTTTCTCTTCATAACTTTTGCCAGATGCTGTGAGCTTTTATGTGCTCTGTCACTCGGGAATACTTGAAGCCTTCGATTGTTTTTTTTTTTTGCTATTTCTAGTTGAACATTGAATAATAACTGTAATTTCAGTTTACATTTATGTATATATTTATATATATATGTTAAAGTTTTTACTTTTTACGAACAACATCAATATTATTTTTGGGTGTGTTTTAACGTTAAAACTTGCTAAACGAGCTGTTTTCTTTCAGCATCGCTAATACTTGGTTTATAATTTCTTTAAATATTTTTTGAACTGTGTTATAATGTAATATGTTAAACATTTTTGGTAAATATTTCATTAAAATTTCCATTAATTTTTTTATGTTTCGCTACTTCTTAGTAAAACTATTATTTAAATAAGTTATTAATTAATTGATTTGAATAATTTTCTTAAATGGTGTTCAAATGCGTAATATACTCTTTATGTTGTTCTAAGAGTTCGATGAAAGCTTTCGAGAAAGCTGTTGCCTTAAACTTGAAGGTGTTGTTGTTTGAAAGTTCTCAAACGGAAAAGCCAAACAAACGCGTTGTTTATGTGTGAAAGCTTTTGCACAGTATAGTTCTGTTAAGCAAAGCTTTCACTCACACAAACACCACTTGCATGGCAAGTCATATAAACGCTTCAAGCTTAATTTTCATTCATGAATCGTTACGCTTAAGAGCTTTTACGCTCGCTTCATTTCATTTCCTTGCTTTGTAAGTGCTTCTACTTTTGGCATAAGAGTTGTTATATATTTTGTAATAATTTTTGCTTAAATATGTTTTGAATTTTAATAATATAAGTGAATAATAATGCTTAACTCGTCTTCGTTAACTCGTTTTGTTGACTTCATATAATGATAATATTGTTAATGTTAAGATTTTTAAAAGTTTTGACTTTTTTGAACGTTTGAATATAAGTTTATAATATGTTTTTTTAAGTATATAATAATAAGAATAATAATAATTTTTTATATAATTCCCTTCACCAAAAAGAGCTCTTATTACTGTGTAAGTCCTACAAGTTCTCGCTGGACACACAGTAATAAAAAGCTTAAACATTTCGTTATTTTATGTCAAAAATTTGAATATGTTTTCGGTTGATAAAATGAAAAAATACAGCTATTATAAAATTTGCCAAAAATTTACCGTTAAAGTCAAAGCTACTGAGCTCTGCAAGTTTTTGCCGGTTTCGCACAACCTGTCACTTGACTTGCTTTAGAAATCTTGCAAGCTTTGACTTTGCTAGCAAAAGTTTAGTGTTATTGTTGTAGTAGTGTATTTTCATTTTATTACATGCTCATTTTCCTTTTTCGTTTTGCGCTTGTCGGTAGCCAAATCAATTTCCTTACCAACTAAAAGTTTTTTAATGTGTGCTCTTGCGTGGTTTAGAGCTTTTTCTTAGTTTTTTTTTTGAAACTACAATTTACTACGTGTTCGCTCAAAAACACTCCTAAATGCCGTGTGTTGCTCATATTGTTATTTTTTTTTATTATAACTGCGCGCAGAAACTTAATATTTTTATTTTTTTTTTTACATTTTACATAACTTAAATTAATTTTGTTTTTTTTCTTTTTCGCTTTAATTATTTTCCCAATCCTTAAATTATAGATGTGTTTCCTTGTTCTGTGTGAAGTTGACGCTGCAAATTCGTAACAAGTTTCTGTTGATTGGCTTGTATTGTGAGCAGCTTAAATGAAAGCTCTGTGTCGCTGTAGCTCTCTTTGGTCACTCACAAGTTTTTTCTGTTGCAGTCAGCTTTAACAAAGCTTTATGTTTCATCATCGTTGTTAATTGTTTCTCTGCTGCTTTGCTGTTGTTTTTATGTTGTTTGCTACTTCTTAATATTTAGTGTTTTTTTTTTCATTTGTTGTTGTTTTGATTTTAACTAATTAAAGTAAAGTTTTGTTGTTTTTGTTCTCTAATTAATTGTTTGTTTGTTTTGTTGTTTTAACTTAATATTAAAACGATTTCGTTTGCTAATAGATGTTGTTTTTTTTTTAACTTATAACGAATGACGACTCCTTTTTCATGTTTTTCTGCTACTTGTTGCTGTAATTGTTGTTGTTGTTGTTGTTGTGTTTATCAAGTAACACTTAATAATAAGTTTTCTAATGATATCAATTTTTAAGTGTTTAATTATATAATGTATGTTGTCTAAAAACAAAAGCTTTTGTATGTTATACTGAAAGTTGTATGAATTTTAAAAGCTTTTTTCTTTCACTAATGAATGATTTTGCATGATGTTGATGCAAATGTTTTTGTTTTGTTTTTTGGTAACCTCATTTTTTTCCTTTGTTTTAGTTGTTGTCTTAATAATTTTTAACTTAAAGCTTTTTAACTGAAAACTTGTTTAAACAATATAACAGAAGTTCAACACAATAACTCATAAAAAAACAAGAAGGACCAGCTTTTACACGTGTTGTTGTTGTTTTTTTTGTGTTTTTGTTTATCTTGTTCGTAAGCTTAAAAGTCCGTGGCTTTAATTTATATATATATATATAAATATATATATATATTGTTGTATATATATAAAGTCTTCTTGCTTTTTCATATGTTTGTATATAATATACGCAGCTAATTAATAATATATATATATATAGTAATGTATAATAATATTTGATTTTTTCCTTCAGTATATATATATATATATAATTTGTTTTTCTTGTTGTTGTTGCCTACTTGATCATTTTTAAATAGTAGTTCTTGCTATTTTTGCATTTTCTTGTATATTATATAATATAATCATAATAATAATCATATAATAATAATAGTACATAGTATAATTGTTTTTTTTTTCATCATTTATATATATAATATATAAGCTAAAAATTTGCTACTAAAAGAGTACTTTTTGCCATTTATGCGTAATAATATCATTTATAATGTCTTTTGCTGTGGTCTTTTTTTCGAGTACTGAAAGTAAAGCTTTTTAAACGAAAGCTTCTACTAAATTTTTTAGTTTTAAAGGAGAGCAGCAGCTTTACGCGTTTTTCTGTTGGCATAAATAAAGCTTTAAAAAATTTCACTAATTATAATTTGAATTTATTGTGCTACGTAGAAAAAAAATATATTTACTGCAATTTTCTACTTTATCGTAATTGTTGCTGTCGATTTTAAATTTTATAAGACTAATTATATGAAAAAAAATCTAAAGCTTATACCAATTGTGGCACAGTGTTGCAGCTGGGCAGAAATAAACCACAAAATGCTTGAGAAAAAAGTAAATAAAAATGAATGGAAAACAGCTTTTTACAGCTGTCAATCAATATACAGAAAAAATATAAAAGGAATCGTTATAAAAGTTGAAAAAAAAATTTTTTTAAAAATCGCCAAAAAGCTTAAAGCTTTCTGGGTTTTTAAAACAGCAAACTGAAAACATCAAATTTACGAAAGCTCTCAAAAAGCTTAAAGCTTTTAAAAGTTCTAAATTCACAAAAATTTCAACATTGGCTTTTTTAAGCTGCGCTCTCACAACAGTTGCTGGCTGGAGCTTTTTGTTGTACCAGTCATTTGCACTTAAAGCACAAAAGCTGCATCAACAGCTCAGCTGGCGCCTATCGTAGATTTGCCAAGTGTTGAAATAAGAAAATCAATGCCACAAAATTTAAAACTTAAAAAATAACAAGCTATACGTTTTTTATAAACTAAAAGCCACAAATGCAACACTGTTAACTACGTTTGCTCTTTTTTTGCTACATATTTTCTTTGGTATTTAACTAAGAATGGAATTTAATTGAATATTTTTCTAATTATTTTTTCTTTTTGTCTTCGTAATTTAATTAAAACTAATTAACTCTTTAGTAGTCTCTCAATGCTAAACTTTTCTAAAATTTTCTTTTAAAGGCTTTAGTGGTAGTGAAAGTAGCAAATGAAAAAGTAGCAGATATATATTTAGTTAAAGAAAGCAAAAACCAAAGGAAATTAATTAGTGCGTTTTCAAAATTCAAGTTCAAAAATTTACAAAATATTAAAGCTCTTGTTAAAAAGTTTGTAGCAGTCTACGTGTTGCTTTTTGTGTTTTTTGTCTTGCCTTGCAAAACACGCATTTCGCGTTTATGCTTGAAAGCTTTTTGTGAAAAACAAATGTTATCAAAATAGTACTAAGTAGTTTAAATACTAAAGTACATCTCTGCATTTGGTTGTAGTTTGGAGAAACCTTTGATGCTAAAATACTTTTTATAATTCTTTTGTTTTGTTTTTTTCAGCTGGCGGGTTACCAAAAAATGTTTCTTTATTTGATAGATATTTTTGTTTTTGTTATCTTTAAGAAGGGTGGGTTCAGGATGGCCCAGTTCTGGGTAGACTGGTTAGTACGGAGTTTATATAATGGAGTTTAGTAGTATTTTTGTTGTTTTTCTTTTATTTCTAGGAATTTAGCTTGTCAAATTTTTTGAAAACGTAACAAAAAATGTTTAACTCAAATGATAAAACAAGTTGAGGCAGTAACAGAAAAAGGAGCGATCTACAAAAAGTGATGCAAACAAAACATATCTAAAATTTTGTGTTGAATATTGTTCTTAATTTTTGTTTTTTTTCTTTTTTTCTAAATATTTGATGCTTTTTGTTTTTTGCTTTTTTTATTAGAATGCAGCATTTGGTATATTTTTTAATTTAAGAAGTTCTTTTTTGTTTTCAAGTTGAATATAATAAATTATATTGAAGTGCATGATGTAGGGTGCAAATTGTAGAGGGAAAATTTTTGCGTTGGTAGGGTAAACGAACAAAAAAAAAACGGAAATATTAAAAGAAGTGAGCAAAAAGTAAGAAAAAATAGAAAAATTTTTAAGTGATGGAATTGGAGTGTTTTAAGGATAGATTTGTGGGTAGATTTTGTGGGTTTTTAGTTGTTGTTGTTGGTGTGTGTAAAAAATGTATGCGTTTTCCAAACACAGCCCACATTTAAACAGCTGGTTAATTCTGGCAATTGCAGTCCAGGCCCATGTGATGTTGTTGTTGGTGGTGTAGCTGGCCATCATTCTCGGCTAAAGCATTTAATGTCGACTTTAAATGCTTTCCCCGTGTTTTGTTGTACCGCTTTTCTCGTATTCTAACTGCCAGAGCCTGGCTTATATCGCTGGTTCTTTTCCATTTCCTCCTTCTTGAACTCTGTCTGTTAGTTTACATTCTTCTTCTCCAGACTCCTACTGCAATCGCCTGCTCATCCAGGCATTATAAATAATCCCACGTAATTTCGTAAAGATCCAGATTAAGAGCGCTACAAGTTGTATTAAAATTGGTCGTTGAAGTATTTCCTGGAGTGTTCGGCGTCGGACGTGTTGTAGAAATTGTTCCGTTTTGCTGCGTTCCACTTGCAATTCATTGTAGTTCAAATTGTAGTTATAGTAGTAGTAGTAGTTGTTGTTGTTGTTGTTATTGTTGTTACTGGTATTGCCGTTATGGCTGCTGTTGTTCGATTGATTGCAGTTATAACCTTCATTGAAACTACTACTAGTGCCTATATTGCTGTTGTTGTTGTTGTTGTTGTTGTTGTAAATATTGTTGTTATTGCTGCCATATTGGCTTAATTGTTTTGCTAGTTGTTCTTGTTCCTGCTGCTGTAGTTGTAGTTGTTCTTGTGTTAATGCATGAAATTGTTGTTGGTAACTATTGCTATTTCTAGTTGGTTTACGATGATATTACATAAGAACGCATTTGCCCTTTTCGGCCCATGGATTGTTCTTCTTATCCGGGGCATTAATGAGCGGATCGTTTTTTTCATTCTCCTCGATGAAGGAGCGCATTCTGTAAAAATGGAAAAGATAGGGGCAATATTAGAATGGATTTAGGTAAAATCTATATAAACATATATATTTATATGCATATATCTATATAAAAAAATAATTATAACTTAGAAATAATCACTTAAGCCAGTGCACAGTGGGTCAGCCTACTTAATTTTTGGCCCATAAACATTACTTGGAATTTGATAGAATATTGAATGTCTTAATATAACATGGCACAACACGAAAAAAACCCCGCCCACTTTGTTATCGGTTCTATATATTTTCGTGTATGCTGATCACGAATATTCAATTATTTTTTTCCGGTCACCTCTAGTTTGGTCCCTACAGGACTTTGAAATTTTAAAGGATAACTATCTTTGAATAATTGTTTAGTATAGAAGTTTATGTCCTATCATAACAAATTTGGTATCAAATTAAAAGAATAACAAATTAATTCAAGAATCCTTGATGGACTAGATCTTTATATCGGGTTATCCAATTCGATTTTCGAAAAGTGCAACACTGCCATTTGGCAGTTGCCAAATGTTGATGTCATCCAGATTGGTTTTTAAGTAGTTAAAGGTTTACCATTTTATGGAAAGTTTTACTATCGAACAACGGGTTAAAATTGTTAAATTCTTCTAAAAAAAAAATTCAGATTTTTCGAAGCAAATTTCTTCAGCCATGAGACCCATTCGCGCTAGGTGGATACGTGAATAAACAAAATTGCTTTATACGGGGTTTTCAAAATCCACAAGCGATTGTTGTGAAGCATCCGCAAAAAGTGACTGTCTAGTGTATATTATGGTCTGGTGGTGTCATTGGTCCGTATTTTTTTTTTTTAAAACGATCAAGGAGCAACTGTTACAGTCAATAAAATAGAAGATATCGATCTGTACGATATTTGGTTTCAACAAGATGGTGCTACAAGCTACATAACAGCACCAATTGGGGCTTTGTTGTAATAAAGATTTCCAGGACGACCTATTTCGAGATTTATGCTGAAATCACAAAGATGCGTTAGGTCGGTCGGCCTTTAAACGTATTTTGATCGACTTTGTAAAAACTTTACGGGATGAGATGTCAGTACTCAGCGACCTTATTATTTTGCTTTTTCATTGTTGCTTTGGCAAGTCGTGCGTCTGTCAGTCAGATCAATGTAAGCAGTCACATAAGAAAAGAAAAAAAAAAGCACGACCGAGTACTCATTTTTCCTACTCATCTCGTTAGATCGTACTTTCCTCGTTCTTTACCTCTTCGTATAATGTTTATTAGACCGGGTCAGCCTCCATAAACAAAAAAAGTTGATAAAGTCCGCCCCAAAGCTTACCTCGAGAGTGTTTCATTGCTATAAAAATTTTTTTCGTAGGCACCCTGTGAAAACCGCCAAAATCGTCATTTAACCATAAATTTGTATTTTTTTGTCCGGTCTTCAAATGCAAAATATCGTTAAAAAGGTATTGATGAGTACTACAATTCTTTTATAGGTGCCATTGACCTACAACATCAAATTCGTTTGGTGATATTAGTTACCCAAATTTCTACCCCCCTAAAAAAAAAAATATATGTATATATACGAAAATTAAGCTCACAAAAAACTAATAAAGCTTGGCCTTGAAAGTATTTACATAAGTAAATAAGCAAAAAAGTTACGGTAGATCAAAGTTTAGAAGAGAATTTTGAAATTGAGCAATTTCAGAGAAGAAAATGAGTAAAATACGCATATTATTTTTATTTTACCCGGTACAGAGACTATATATTCTATAGACTTTGCATCAGAAACACTCGAGAGATTCCACTCAGAGATTCGGATGTCAAGATGGGCACGGCGAAAAAACGGTGGCCAGGCGAACTAAAGCGCATGGCGTGGAGAAAGTTATGTTGCTAGGGTTCGTTTATAGACTCTAGAACTACAAAACTTTATCGAGAAGCCATGTTTATTTTATTTTTTTCGTCGAAATACTACGCTTGTTTGTTTACATTTTTTTTGCATGCTTTTTGTTGTTGCTCTTCTTTCTTTGTTTTTCTGCAGGTTTTTGTTTCGCTAGGATTTTTAGCTTAATATTTGGCGATCGTCAGATATTTTATATTTTTGCGATTTTGTCTATCTCGATGAAGCTATAGGAAAATCGCTGTAACTTTTTACATTCTGTTTGAATTGAAATGCACCCAAGGATAAAATTGTAGATAATTTTACCACCTTTAAAATGACACCAAAAATTATTTTTTTGTTAAATTTATTAATTTTTTTTTAACTTATCTTAACTTAATATATCTTTATATCTAAATCCACCCTTTCTGAACCAATATAATAAATATAATTTATTTCATAAAATATTGGCCTTGTTGCCACGCAGGACAATCGCCAGCTAGAACAACTACATTGTATTGTTGCTGCTGTAATTGCCTTGTTTCCACTAAGATATGCAATAAAAATATTTAAATAAATTAAATATTTAAATAAAATAAATAAATTATATATATATACTTATTCGTTATTGTGAATAAACTATAAATCAATTACACTATAACGAACAAGAAAAAAATATGTTTCAAGTACAGCCTTAAGATCCATTAAGTTTTATATAAATTTTAAGACTGAATTTTCTATAAAATATTTTGTAATGAAAAAAAAAAAATCAAAACGGATCTTTTTTTAAGTATTGCAAATAAAAAAATTACTTGTTAAATAAATTTAAGTGTGGAAACAATAAAAGATAGCAAAATAAAATAAAAAAATATAAAATCGAAAGCAGAGTGTATTTTTAATATTGTTTTATAAATAAACTAAAAGCTAATTTATAAAACAAACAACATTAAAAATAAGTTTTAAATAAAACACATTTACGCAAAATTTGTTAAAAAATTAAACAGTTCATATATAACACAAATAATAAATTAAAAAATATTATTTTGTAAGGACTAAAAGAAAATTTAATAAAATTGAAGTGTTCAAATAAAGCAAAAAATGAAATTTAAAGATTAAAGAGTGCCAAAAGTCAAAATAAAAAATATAAATGATATATAAGATAAATATGCACAAATAAATATAAGTAAAAATTAAATATAAAACTGGAAATTAAAAAATGCATGTATTTTATTTTATTTGATTTGATTTATTGATTACTTATTTTTTATTGATGCGTTTATAGGCTTCTTTATTTTATTCTTACACTTAATAATTTAAAAATATATAAAGAATTTTATTTAATTTTTATAAATAATACTGATTTTCACATTTCAATTTTTATTTATTAATTTTACAATTTTTGTTAAATTGTAGTTATAATTTGATTTTTTTTAAATTTTGTTTCATATTTTTAAGATTTTTAAACTGTTGAAAATATTAAGCAAATTGAAGAAGTAGTTGGATATTTGTAAAAAATCTTCAATTAAATTAAATAAAAATCAAATAAATAAATAAGTTAATATTAAATATTTAACTGAAAATTAAGAAATGGATTTTTTCATACTTTTATATATCTAAATATTTTATATATAAATTAAATATCTTGTAAAGATCATTTTTTACTTTATCGAATTATATCAAAATTTTCGCATATTTATAATAATTTTATTATTATAATTATTTATAAATTCATAAATAATGAAATTATATTTTAAAGGTTTTGTTTTTGTTTCAAAAATGTAATAAATTTTAGTAAAAAGTAATAAAAAAAATAACAAATTATGCAACAAAAAATATCTAATTTTGAATGCTTGAAAACAAAGATATATCAATTTTTTTCATTTATATTTGTTATTATTTTTAAGATATTCAAAGACATCGAATAAAATAGTAATTTTTAATATATAAAAATGAAATCAAAATATCAAAACACGCTGAAAAGATTAAAAAAAATTAGTTACAAATTTCCAAATACTTCTTCAATTTTTTTAATACTTTTTTAAAAATCTTAAAAGTATGAAACAAAATTAAACAAAATAACAAATAATAGATAACAATTTAACAAAAATTGTAAAATTGATATATGATAAAAATTTAAATGTGAAAATCAATATTATTTATAAAAATTAAATAAAATTCTTTATATATTTTTAAATTATTAAGTGTAAGAATAAAATAAAGAAGCCTATAAACGCATCAATAAAAAATAAGTAATCAATAAATCAAATCAAATAAAATAAAATACATGCATTTTTTAATTTCCAGTTTTATATTTAATTTTTACTTATATTTATTTGTGCATATTTATCTTATATATCATTTATATTTTTTATTTTGACTTTTGGCACTCTTTAATCTTTAAATTTCATTTTTTGCTTTATTTGAACACTTCAATTTTATTAAATTTTCTTTTAGTCCTTACAAAATAATATTTTTTAATTTATTATTTGTGTTATATATGAACTGTTTAATTTTTTAACAAATTTTGCGTAAATGTGTTTTATTTAAAACTTATTTTTAATGTTGTTTGTTTTATAAATTAGCTTTTAGTTTATTTATAAAACAATATTAAAAATACACTCTGCTTTCGATTTTATATTTTTTTATTTTATTTTGCTATCTTTTATTGTTTCCACACTTAAATTTATTTAACAAGTAATTTTTTTATTTGCAATACTTAAAAAAAGATCCGTTTTGATTTTTTTTTTTCATTACAAAATATTTTATAGAAAATTCAGTCTTAAAATTTATATAAAACTTAATGGATCTTAAGGCTGTACTTGAAACATATTTTTTTCTTGTTCGTTATAGTGTAATTGATTTATAGTTTATTCACAATAACGAATAAGTATATATATATAATTTATTTATTTTATTTAAATATTTAATTTATTTAAATATTTTTATTGCATATCTTAGTGGAAACAAGGCAATTACAGCAGCAACAATACAATGTAGTTGTTCTAGCTGGCGATTGTCCTGCGTGGCAACAAGGCCAATATTTTATGAAATAAATTATATTTATTATATTGGTTCAGAAAGGGTGGATTTAGATATAAAGATATATTAAGTTAAGATAAGTTAAAAAAAAATTAATAAATTTAACAAAAAAATAATTTTTGGTGTCATTTTAAAGGTGGTAAAATTATCTACAATTTTATCCTTGGGTGCATTTCAATTCAAACAGAATGTAAAAAGTTACAGCGATTTTCCTATAGCTTCATCGAGATAGACAAAATCGCAAAAATATAAAATATCTGACGATCGCCAAATATTAAGCTAAAAATCCTAGCGAAACAAAAACCTGCAGAAAAACAAAGAAAGAAGAGCAACAACAAAAAGCATGCAAAAAAAATGTAAACAAACAAGCGTAGTATTTCGACGAAAAAAATAAAATAAACATGGCTTCTCGATAAAGTTTTGTAGTTCTAGAGTCTATAAACGAACCCTAGCAACATAACTTTCTCCACGCCATGCGCTTTAGTTCGCCTGGCCACCGTTTTTTCGCCGTGCCCATCTTGACATCCGAATCTCTGAGTGGAATCTCTCGAGTGTTTCTGATGCAAAGTCTATAGAATATATATATATATAAAGTCTATAGAATCTGTACCGGGCAGAGACTATATATTCTATAGACTTTGCATCAGAAACACTCGAGAGATTCCACTCAGAGATTCGGATGTCAAGATGGGCACGGCGAAAAAACGGTGGCCAGGCGAACTAAAGCGCATGGCGTGGAGAAAGTTATGTTGCTAGGGTTCGTTTATAGACTCTAGAACTACAAAACTTTATCGAGAAGCCATGTTTATTTTATTTTTTTCGTCGAAATACTACGCTTGTTTGTTTACATTTTTTTTGCATGCTTTTTGTTGTTGCTCTTCTTTCTTTGTTTTTCTGCAGGTTTTTGTTTCGCTAGGATTTTTAGCTTAATATTTGGCGATCGTCAGAAATTTTATATTTTTGCGATTTTGTCTATCTCGATGAAGCTATAGGAAAATCGCTGTAACTTTTTACATTCTGTTTGAATTGAAATGCACCCAAGGATAAAATTGTAGATAATTTTACCACCTTTAAAATGACATCAAAAATTCATTTTTGGTAAATTTATTAATTTTTTTTAACTTATCTTAACTGAATACATCTATATATCTAAATGCACCCTTTCTGAACCAATATAATAAATATAATTTATTTCATAATAAATATATTTGATCTAGTTGCCACTCAGGACAATCGCAAGCTAGAATAATAAGTCTTGTTGCTGCTGTATTTGCCTTATTGTCACCAAAATATGCGATAAAAATATATAAATAAATTAAATATACCTTGTTTGTTATAGTAAATAAACTTTAAATCAATTACACTATAATGAACAAGAAAAAAATATTTTAAAATTATGGCCTTAAGATCCAATTAGTTTTATATAAAATGTTCGGACTTAATTTTATTAAAAATATTTTGTTATTAAATAAAAAACTTATTTTAAATATTTCAAATAATAAATTACTTATCATAATATTAAACTTAAAGTTCGAAAAATTTAACAAAATAAAATAAAATTAAAAAAAAAAATAGAATTAAAAATAAAAGTGAAATTAAAAAACTAAAAGCAAATTTATACAACAAACAACATTAAAAATAAATTTTAAATAAAACGCAAAAACTAAAAACTTGTTAAAAAATATAACAGTATAAATAAAACATAAATAATGATTTCAAAAATGCCATTTTATAAAAATTGTGAGAAAATTATATAAAAATGAAAGTGCTTAAATAAACCTATTGAAATAAAATATAAAAATTAAAAAGTGTCAAAAGTCAAAATAAAAAATATAAATTTCATACAAGAAAAATATATATAAATAAATATAAGTAAAAATAAAATATAAAACTGAAAACTAAGGAATGAACTTTTTTAATTTTATTTGATTTGATTTATTGATTACTTATTTTTTATTGATGCGTTTATATGCTGCTAAAACTATACTTTTTATTTTATTCTTACACTTAAAGAATAAAATAAAATATATAAACAATTTTATTTTATTTTTATAAATAATACTGATTTTCACATTTCAATTTTTATTTATAAATTTTACAATTTTTGTTAAATTGTAGTTATAATTTGATTTTTTTTAAATTTTGTTTCATATTTTTAAGATTTTTAAACTGTTGAAAGTATTAAACAAATGGAAGAGATAGTTAGAAATTTAACTCAATTTTTTTTTTATTTTCAGTGTTCTTATGTTTTTTTTCTATAAAATTTTCTATAAAATATTTTGTAATGAAAAAAAAATTAAAACGTATCTTTTTTTAAGTATTTCAAATAAAAAAATTACTTGTAAAATAAATTTAAGTGTGGAAACAATAAAAGATAGCAAAATAGAACAAAATTAAAATATATGAAATCGAAAGCAGAGTGTATTTTTATTATTGTTTTATAAGTGAACTAAAAGCTAATTTATAAAACAAACAACATTAAAAATAAGTTTTAAATAAAACACAATTACGAAAAATTTGTTAAAAAATGAAACAGTTCATATATAACACAAATAATAAATTAAAAAATATCATTTTGTAAAGACTAAAAGAAAATTTAATAAAATTGAAGTGTTCAAATAAAGCAAGAAAATTAAATTTAAAGATTAAAGAGTGCGAAAAGTCAAAATAAAAAAATATAAATGATATATAAGATAAATATGCACAAATCAATATAAGTAAAAATTAAATAAAAAACTGGAAATTAAAAAAAGCATGAACATTGATGCTGTATATTCTGCAAAAGCTGTACTTTTCATTTTATTTTTACACTATCTTATTTCTTGCTAAATATACAATGTTTTTTTTTTTAATTTTTATAAAAACATTAATTTTCAAATTGAAATTTTCTATTAATTAATTTTACGATTTTTGTTAAATTGTAGTTATTATTTGATTTTTTTTTTAAATTTTGTTTCATATTTTTAAGATTTTTAAACTTGAAAGTATGAAAACAGAATTAAATAAATATAAAAATAATAAAACAAGAAATTGTTAAAGTAAGTAATAAAATATTGAAATACGAGTCTAGCTAGTGGTCTAACTGGCGATTGTTCTGCGTGGCAACTAGACCAATATGAATAATGTTTGCAATTTAGGTAGCTGCTGGGTGGATATAAATACATAGGTAGATAGATACAATATAATAAAAATAATTGAAATATTGAAATAAAAATAGTTAATTTAGTAAAAAAATAATTTTAGATGCCTTGGGTAGTAACTCAATTAGAATTAAAAAAGTTACAGCGTTTTTTCTTTAGCTTCATAATTTGAGATATAAGTACAAAATCGAGTAAGTATAACTTTTCTGACGCTCAATAAATAGTAAAAAAATAATTTTTGATGTCATTTTATAGGTGATGAAATAATCTATAATTTTGTCCTTGGGTGCATTTCAATCCAAGCAGTATTAAAAAAGTTACAGCGATTTTTCCATAGCTTATTCATTTCAGATAAGTAGACAAAATCGCATAAATATAACTTTTCTAACGATCAATGAAATGCATCCAAAGCAGCTAAGAAAATTCTGTACAACTGAAAAACCATGCAAAAAAATTTTTTTAAAAAACATGAATAAATATAGTTAGAAAATAATTTTTGATGCCGTTTTAAAGGTGATAAAATTGCCTACAATTTTGTCTTTGGGTGCATTTCAATCCAATCAGTATTTAAAAAGTTACAAAATTACGATTTTTCTATAGCTCCATTGAAATAGAAAAATTGCAAAAATATAACTTTTCTGGCGATCAATCAATGAATGAAATGCAGCCAAAGCAGTAAAGAAAATCCTGCAAAAGTGAGACAGTTGAACAACAACAAAAAGCATGCAAAAAAATGTAAACAAACAAGCGTAGTATTTCGACGAAAAAAATAAAATAAACATGGCTTCTCGATAAAGTTTTGTAGTTCTAAAGTCTATAAACAAACCCTAGCAACATAACTTTATCGACGCCATGCGCTTTAGTTCACCTGGCCACCGTTTTTTCGCCGTGCCCATCTTGACATCCGAATCTCTGAGTGGAATCTCTCGAGTGTTTCTGATGCAAAGTCTATAGAATATATAGTCTCTGCCCGGTATTTGTATAATTGCGTTGCCTGAATATTCAAATTCAGTTAATTGGTTGTCAGTCAAGAATTGTAAGCAAGGTGGCACAGTAATTTTGAATTTTTCCCAATCAATTATTTTTGTCTATGAATCGATGCCGAAATTTATAATGCCTTGTTTTGGGACAAAGAATTCACGAAGCATTGCAGTTGGATCGTATCGCGCTGCTCTTATTATTGCAAAGCCTTCAGATCGTATTAACCGGTGCGGGTCAGTTATCATTGATAAAAGAATATTTTCTGGGTGGCAATAATACGCATTGTATTCTACAGTAGAGCGAATGATCAATTGTATATCTATTGGCAACTGACGTATCCAGCAAATGCAGTTGAAAACATGCCGACTTCCGTGGATGGATTGTGGTTGGCTCTTGACGAGGAACCAGAATGGTGCATAGACTTTCACAATGAATGCAACCAGATTTCGTAAAGCTGCAGTAGGCTGATTTTTTGTTACATAAAGAAAAAATAAGTGTTTACGATTTTTCTGAAATTTCAGAAAATGGTACAAAAAAATTCTGTTCTAAACTTTGATCTACCGTAACTTTTTTGTTTATTTACTTATTTAAATACTTTCAAGGCAAACATTTATTACTTTTTTGTGAGCATAATTTTCGTATAATTTTTTTTTTAATTTAGGGGGGTAGAAAATTGGGTAACTTATATCACCAAACGAAGTTGATGTTGTAGGTCGATGGCACCTATAGAAGAATTGTAGTACTCATCAATACCTTTTTAACGATATATTGCATTTGAAGACCGGACAACATATACAAAGTTATGGTTAAAAAACGATTTTGGCGGTTTTTACAGGGTGTCTACGAAAAAATTTTTTATAGCAATGAAACACTCTCGAGGTAAGCTTTCATATTCGGGGCGGACTTTTCAAACTTTTTTATTCGACCCACTCTAATGTTAACGATCAAAGTACGACCAAAGTCTGAGGTCGAATTGCGAATTGCTGCATAAGAACAGGTGACTTTCTACTCTAGCTGTCTACGCACGACCGACCTAACGTATTATTGTGATTTAGGTATAAGAGATGGCTTCTGAGATCGTACGATTTGACCCTCTGGACTTTTTTTTTTGTCAAGCTACCCAAAAAATTGCGTTTACGTGAATAAACCTTAGTCTTGAGCAATTAAAATAAAAATTCGTCAAGTCATGGCCGAGCTAGTACCCGAGTTGTACACACAAATCATCGAAAATTACCTCAAAAGGATTGAGTCCCATAAAAACTCCCGTGGACGGAATTTGAATTATATTATAATGGCAAAGTCCAAACTTTATAGCGAAATAAAAAATTTTATCGAAATCGCCATTTTTAGTGTGTTTTTTTAAACTGTACTTTCTTCTTTTAAATGAATAAACCTTTATTGTGAATTAGTGCGCCCAATACTTGAATAAGCCTGCATTAATTTGAATTCCATAGCGAAAGAATTGAATCTATTCAAAACTTACTGTAAATATTCACACTAAGAGACTTTACAACCTCCGTAATTACTGTAGCCTTCCACGATATGAACAAAAACTTAGCCTTTTAAATTTAATATCTCTAACGTCCAGAAGAATTTTATTCAGCTCAAGCTTCACTTTCCACTTTTAAAAGGTTTTATTAATATTGAATACCTCTGTCCCAAGGTTGTATATTTCTTATACAATATAACATTCAGCTACTCTATAAGATGAATAATATATCTTCACCCGACCCTACAATGATAGAAACCAGATTACGCGTTCCGCAAATGAGAGAGAGAGAGAGAGAAAGCATGACGTCACAAGCGATATTGTCAGAATTTGGAATAATTTTACTCCCACACCCCGCCTAAATACTTTTTCTTATTTTTATATGTATATGGACCTCCTTAACCCATTGGTACAATAAAATTTTGTCAGTCTCGAATAGTTTAGGAGATACAAATCTTGAAAGTTTAAAAATTCATATTTTTCGTATACGAAAATATTCATATTTTTATACAGAAGAGTAGATATTTTACTTTACTTTTTCGAAAGAATTTATTTTCAATTTCGTTAATTTGCCTAAGAGATCGCACATTTGCATACGTTTTTGTCAAGCAAAAGTACTGTGTGACGTCATGCACTCAGTTGAGAAAGAGAGCATTAGATAACGGGACTGCGGAACGCGGACCGTTAACTGAGTCAGCATCATACTATGTTACGTACGCACCATGGTATAATAATACAAGGTAGCATTGACAACTGCTTATTTTCTCTTCTACAAGAAAACATCTCCTGTCAAAAACAGCTTTTTGTGTATATGCATCTGCAGCTGCTGTGGTTGTTGTTTTTTTTCACTTGAACGTTTTCAACATTGTTTTTGTTTTCAATGGCGGATTGTAAACGCTCTTTTTTTTGAGTAAATTTTTTGACAGAAGATGTTTTCCCAAGCAACTGTCAATGCTACCTTGTATAATTATACCATGGTACGCACGTTATGTCAGCGAGGCTGTAGAAAATTTAATAACATTAGCTTAAATGAATTCGTAATGTCGGGACGGCGCGAACGCCATTCCCGGCTACCAAAAATTACACGAACGAGTTATTCACATTAGGAATACTCGCAGAGGTCAACTCAATCGAAGTGCAATGACCAAGTCTCGCTCTGGAGGAACCGCCTTGTTGATCACGGTTAACCTCTTCGCCAGGTAAGTATACTTACGTCCGCCCAGCTACGACGCTTTATTGTCATGGTTGTAAAAACTAACTGGGAATTATAACTATTGAGTCAAAATACTCAAGCAATCTTTAATTAAAAACAGGCAGAAATAAAATCCAACCTAGAAATCGAATTAAATAAGGGTGCTAAATAAGGGTGACTCTGATTCGGGGGTTGAAACACACACACAATCTGTACATAAGCCAGGCACATTTTCCTGGCACATGGACTGTATGTGATTTAATTTTAAGATTTATACTCAAATGAATACAGTTCATTATGCAACTTTACTTTTCAACAAGAAGCTACAAAAAATTAAAATGTTTGAAAAGTAAAAAAAAAAAATTAATAAATGACTGTTTTAGGTACATCCAAACCTCAAAGTTATTTCATGTAAAAAGCTTAAACTATTTTTTCTTACAATTGTTCTCCATTTATAATGCTTGCTACTTTTCTTAAATATCACTCGTAGCTCATATTTCAATGAATAAATTTAATATTGCATACTTTTTGGCAGGTTATGAGAGAAAACCACAACGTAGAAGTTATTTCATTTGTGAAACTTTGTAAGAACTGTATAAAATATTTTGAACTTTCATTTCGTACGGCAAATATTAAAAACTTAAGACACAAATACACGCATACACACTCATATAAACAATACAGTGTATAGTTTTGTGTGGTTGCCACAAACTGCCGAAATTGGTGAGCTGAAAAAAAGAAAAATCCTCTTGAGTATTGAAGTTGTGCATTTATGGCAGTTGCAGAGACTATATATTCTATAGACTTTGCATCAGAAACACTCGAGAGATTCCACTCAGAGATTCGGATGTCAAGATGGGCACGGCGAAAAAACGGTGGCCAGGCGAACTAAAGCGCATGGCGTGGAGAAAGTTATGTTGCTAGGGTTCGTTTATAGACTATAGAACTACAAAACTTTATCGAGAAGCCATGTTTATTTTATTTTTTTCGTCGAAATACTACGCTTGTTTGTTTACATTTTTTTTGCATGCTTTTTGTTGTTGCTCTTCTTTCTTTGTTTTTCTGCAGGTTTTTGTTTCGCTAGGATTTTTAGCTTAATATTTGGCGATCGTCAGATATTTTATATTTTTGCGATTTTGTCTATCTCGATGAAGCTATAGGAAAATCGCTGTAACTTTTTACATTCTGTTTGAATTGAAATGCACCCAAGGATAAAATTGTAGATAATTTTACCACCTTTAAAATGACACCAAAAATTATTTTTTTGTTAAATTTATTAATTTTTTTTTAACTTATCTTAACTTAATATATCTTTATATCTAAATCCACCCTTTCTGAACCAATATAATAAATATAATTTATTTCATAAAATATTGGCCTTGTTGCCACGCAGGACAATCGCCAGCTAGAACAACTACATTGTATTGTTGCTGCTGTAATTGCCTTGTTTCCACTAAGATATGCAATAAAAATATTTAAATAAATTAAATATTTAAATAAAATAAATAAATTATATATATATACTTATTCGTTATTGTGAATAAACTATAAATCAATTACACTATAACGAACAAGAAAAAAATATGTTTCAAGTACAGCCTTAAGATCCATTAAGTTTTATATAAATTTTAAGACTGAATTTTCTATAAAATATTTTGTAATGAAAAAAAAAAATCAAAACGGATCTTTTTTTAAGTATTGCAAATAAAAAAATTACTTGTTAAATAAATTTAAGTGTGGAAACAATAAAAGATAGCAAAATAAAATAAAAAAATATAAAATCGAAAGCAGAGTGTATTTTTAATATTGTTTTATAAATAAACTAAAAGCTAATTTATAAAACAAACAACATTAAAAATAAGTTTTAAATAAAACACATTTACGCAAAATTTGTTAAAAAATTAAACAGTTCATATATAACACAAATAATAAATTAAAAAATATTATTTTGTAAGGACTAAAAGAAAATTTAATAAAATTGAAGTGTTCAAATAAAGCAAAAAATGAAATTTAAAGATTAAAGAGTGCCAAAAGTCAAAATAAAAAATATAAATGATATATAAGATAAATATGCACAAATAAATATAAGTAAAAATTAAATATAAAACTGGAAATTAAAAAATGCATGTATTTTATTTTATTTGATTTGATTTATTGATTACTTATTTTTTATTGATGCGTTTATAGGCTTCTTTATTTTATTCTTACACTTAATAATTTAAAAATATATAAAGAATTTTATTTAATTTTTATAAATAATATTGATTTTCACATTTAAATTTTTATCATATATCAATTTTACAATTTTTGTTAAATTGTTATCTATTATTTGTTATTTTGTTTAATTTTGTTTCATACTTTTAAGATTTTTAAAAAAGTATTAAAAAAATTGAAGAAGTATTTGGAAATTTGTAACTAATTTTTTTTAATCTTTTCAGCGTGTTTTGATATTTTGATTTCATTTTTATATATTAAAAATTACTATTTTATTCGATGTCTTTGAATATCTTAAAAATAATAACAAATATAAATGAAAAAAATTGATATATCTTTGTTTTCAAGCATTCAAAATTAGATATTTTTTGTTGCATAATTTGTTATTTTTTTTATTACTTTTTACTAAAATTTATTACATTTTTGAAACAAAAACAAAACCTTTAAAATATAATTTCATTATTTATGAATTTATAAATAATTATAATAATAAAATTATTATAAATATGCGAAAATTTTGATATAATTCGATAAAGTAAAAAATGATCTTTACAAGATATTTAATTTATATATAAAATATTTAGATATATAAAAGTATGAAAAAATCCATTTCTTAATTTTCAGTTAAATATTTAATATTAACTTATTTATTTATTTGATTTTTATTTAATTTAATTGAAGATTTTTTACAAATATCCAACTACTTCTTCAATTTGCTTAATATTTTCAACAGTTTAAAAATCTTAAAAATATGAAACAAAATTTAAAAAAAATCAAATTATAACTACAATTTAACAAAAATTGTAAAATTAATAAATAAAAATTGAAATGTGAAAATCAGTATTATTTATAAAAATTAAATAAAATTCTTTATATATTTTTAAATTATTAAGTGTAAGAATAAAATAAAGAAGCCTATAAACGCATCAATAAAAAATAAGTAATCAATAAATCAAATCAAATAAAATAAAATACATGCATTTTTTAATTTCCAGTTTTATATTTAATTTTTACTTATATTTATTTGTGCATATTTATCTTATATATCATTTATATTTTTTATTTTGACTTTTGGCACTCTTTAATCTTTAAATTTCATTTTTTGCTTTATTTGAACACTTCAATTTTATTAAATTTTCTTTTAGTCCTTACAAAATAATATTTTTTAATTTATTATTTGTGTTATATATGAACTGTTTAATTTTTTAACAAATTTTGCGTAAATGTGTTTTATTTAAAACTTATTTTTAATGTTGTTTGTTTTATAAATTAGCTTTTAGTTTATTTATAAAACAATATTAAAAATACACTCTGCTTTCGATTTTATATTTTTTTATTTTATTTTGCTATCTTTTATTGTTTCCACACTTAAATTTATTTAACAAGTAATTTTTTTATTTGCAATACTTAAAAAAAGATCCGTTTTGATTTTTTTTTTTCATTACAAAATATTTTATAGAAAATTCAGTCTTAAAATTTATATAAAACTTAATGGATCTTAAGGCTGTACTTGAAACATATTTTTTTCTTGTTCGTTATAGTGTAATTGATTTATAGTTTATTCACAATAACGAATAAGTATATATATATAATTTATTTATTTTATTTAAATATTTAATTTATTTAAATATTTTTATTGCATATCTTAGTGGAAACAAGGCAATTACAGCAGCAACAATACAATGTAGTTGTTCTAGCTGGCGATTGTCCTGCGTGGCAACAAGGCCAATATTTTATGAAATAAATTATATTTATTATATTGGTTCAGAAAGGGTGGATTTAGATATAAAGATATATTAAGTTAAGATAAGTTAAAAAAAAATTAATAAATTTAACAAAAAAATAATTTTTGGTGTCATTTTAAAGGTGGTAAAATTATCTACAATTTTATCCTTGGGTGCATTTCAATTCAAACAGAATGTAAAAAGTTACAGCGATTTTCCTATAGCTTCATCGAGATAGACAAAATCGCAAAAATATAAAATATCTGACGATCGCCAAATATTAAGCTAAAAATCCTAGCGAAACAAAAACCTGCAGAAAAACAAAGAAAGAAGAGCAACAACAAAAAGCATGCAAAAAAAATGTAAACAAACAAGCGTAGTATTTCGACGAAAAAAATAAAATAAACATGGCTTCTCGATAAAGTTTTGTAGTTCTAGAGTCTATAAACGAACCCTAGCAACATAACTTTCTCCACGCCATGCGCTTTAGTTCGCCTGGCCACCGTTTTTTCGCCGTGCCCATCTTGACATCCGAATCTCTGAGTGGAATCTCTCGAGTGTTTCTGATGCAAAGTCTATAGAATATATAGTCTCTGGCAGTTGTAGAATACAATAAGGCTTAAATTACATTTGAAGCTTTTCTTAAAAGCTCTTTATCATTTATCAGCACTTAACATAGTTTTGCACTTACGAGTGATACGCAATCCATGTGTATGTGGAAGTGCGTATCTGTGGGTATTTTATTTGTATGTGTGTTATTTACTTTTAAATGGCAAACGTATGATATGCAAATTTTTTACCATGTGCCGAATATTGCAAATAAATATATAAAAAAAATATATGTTTGGTCTTGTATTTTACAAAGGGAGCATAAATTAAATTTGATTTAACTTTGCTTTGATATATTATCGGATTTTTTGAAGAATTTATTTAAAACTAATACCAGATTCTCAAAACGAACACTCAAAAACCTTTTATGTAGGGTTTTGGAATGAATTGCTCCCCTGTTTCTTTAGAATTCTGCACTTGGACGAGCACGCCAAAAATGTTTGTGTCATGCATAAATTGGGTAAAAACTTCTGACTGAGAGAGAGAGAGAGAAAGAGATGAAGAAAGGAAAGAGGAAAAATACCGCTATACCGGTAAAAAATACAGTAAAAAATAGTCACTCCCATAATACAATTACAAGGTAGGCTCATATTGCGCTAATTGTCAGAATCAGCTGGTAACTTTGAGTTTTTCTTATTGTTGTTGTTGCTATTGTCGTTTGACGTTTGTAGCTCCTACAGCTTTGTTGTTGCGAAATTTCTGATTTGAGCAGCCATCTTAAAATGAGCCATCTTACCTTGTAATTGTATCATGGTCACTCCTGTTGTAATGCAAAATGGTAAGCATGATATGATGAGAATCTTTTAAGTTAGTGGAGAGATTTTTGCTACCATTTGTGGTTAAGTAACTTTAATTTGGAAAATGTATTCCTTTTTTCTTATTTTTTAACTAAGAAAAGAATGAATTCAAAACAAAATAGGAGTCCCATTCAATTACATATATTTTGGAAAACTGGTTTAAAAGAAGTTGGAAAAAAACAGAAAAATTTATTTATTTTTTTTTTAATTTATTTATTTAATAAAATCATAAACGCAAATTTCGTGTGTATACGAAAAAAAAAATGGTCACAAACAAACGCACGTTGGCACGGCAAATGTAACAGTATCACGGTATGTAATGGTATTAATCGTAAGATAATGTAATTATTGTAATAATAATGTAATTACAGCATTATAATTTTTTTTTTAATTTTGTACAGTATGCAAAATAAGTTCAACCAAAGAAAATTTACGCGAATTAATTGTGCGCAAAAAACAAGCTTTTCCATTGCAAAACAAATTTAACGTTACAAAATCAACAGTAACTCTTGTGCTAAAAAATCCAATGAAATATTGACTACGGAAGAAAAAGTTGGAAGTGGAAGAAAAAATGGATTCACCTTAAAAACATAACTTAGGCTGTGATGGATTTATATAAAAAAAAACCAGGACTTTCCATTAGAGATGTGGCCAAAAAAGTGCATAACGCACTTCATCTTCAAAACAGACACAACTCAAAATTTCAAAATATTCAGGAGAAGCAAAAAACCAGTTTGTTTTTCAAAGGAATTGATACAAAACAAGGAGACGAAACGATTTTTTTTCATTAAAGATTAAAAAGATGAGTGCAAAATTTTGATAGCTGATGGAGGTTATCACTGCGAATAGTTTAGCATTAAAAAGCAGAAATTTTGCAAATTTTGAGTTGTGCCTGTTTTGAAGATGTTGTGCGATATGTCACTCGGCTATGTACAGAAAGTTCGCAGATAGAAGGGTCTCCATTCCTACAAAGTTTCAAAAGCTCCAAACAGAAATGACAAGCAAAATACAAGGGCGATGAAACTTATGTTAAAACGGACTTCAAGCTACCTCGTCAACTTTTTTATACTGCAAAGAAGAAAGGCGAGGTTCCGCCTAAGTTTAAAGAAAAAAATATTTGGTTTGGCAAGCAATTTGTAAGTGTGGTTTAAAAAGCACAGTTTTTATCACTACGGGTTCAGTCAACCAACAAATTTATATGGACGAGTGTTTACAGTAACATTTGGTGCCTATGATAATGATGATACCTGTTTTATATCGGCCATATTTAGCTAGCTGTCATTATAGCAGATTGGCCATAACATGGTAGGAAGAGAATGGGGTCCTCGTTGTACCAAAAATTGCAAATCCTCCAAATTGTCGTGAACTTCGTCCAATTGAGAAAAACTGGGCAATAATGAAAAGAAAATTGCTACAAACAAAGCAAATTGCCAAAAATGAAAGGGAGCTAAAACGAAAATGGATCAAGGTATTATCTCAGGTAACCGGTAGATGTTAATTCAAATAACAACAATTTATTCAACATATAATATTCATTTAAAGTAAATAAATAACTTAAAAGTAAAGTAAATAAAGTAAAAGTAAATAAAGTGTAGAAAAGTATAACAAATAAATTAAGATAAATGATAATTCTCAAGATAATAGAAGCAAGCAGCAGTTTTTATTAAGAGAAAGCAACAACCACAACAACAACAACATATGCTACTCAGCTCTTTTTAAGTGTTTGCGTCACTCCCGCATTCTACTCTTGCTTTTGTAAGCTACAGCAGTGATGTTTAACAGAGCTTTGTCGCTTTGTAGTTTCTGATTGTCCAATTGGTAAAAAGAGCGTTTTACATTTGCTCAGTTTTACTTATCTTAATGACAACATATTCGAATAAAAATTATATTGTGCAAATCTACTCGAAAATACCTATCCATCGATATAAGTATTATGTGAATATGTTGAAGGTAACACAGAAAAAAAGGGAACATAAACTTTTTTGTTTGCCTATTAATATATAGATATTATTGATGAGCATTACTACCTGAATCGTTTTAACGATCTCCAACTGTCGGTTGTCACGATTATAGCCGTTATTTTTAATCTCTTGTACACCGAGAAAAAAAAACAATAATAAAATCACCAAAGCCGGCTTGGGTAAAGAAAATTGTATGGAAATTAGAATCTTATGGCTATTCACCAAAGTAATATATTGTTGAATACATTGTTTTTAAAGCACATACTTCAATACCCTGCCATTAAAAAAATGTCCAACATCACCCTAGCCAAGTATATAAAACTTTAATCACTAGTGTAGGTAAACCATCGATAACGTTGACACTTTATCAAAATGGTATGAGCAAAATTTGTCGCTGACGCTTCAAACGCTTCAAACGCGGTATGTCATTAAGCGATCTGACATCTCTGTCAAAAGTTATGGCGTTGCCAGATGGGTCCGTCGAATATGGGCAACCCTGTATATTTTATACTTCTCCATGTATATTCTTCGCTAATTTATCATCTAAATCAATATCGGCAAGTTAACATGTAAAACTTGGTGTTTTGACCAAAAACTTAGGAGGCTGAAAACTGCCAAAGCCACCGTATAAATTATACTAGGTATTTTATTAATTTTGCATAAGTTTTTTCTCGGTGTAGTATAATAAGATATAAGCTTATTTTAAAAAAAGGGAGGTCAAGCTTGAAAATGTGCCAAATCGGACGAAAACCACGCCTACCTCTCATGCAAAGTTTCTAGAAAAAATCTACAAATTTCACAAAACTCTCGAATTTTGCACATATACTTTAATGTGCAAAACTTTGTTTGCACATAAACGAAGGCTAAGTTTGAAATTTTTCAAAATTGGATTAAAACCACGTCGACCTCCCATACAAAGTGACGTTAGCAAAATGGTAAAATCTCTACAATTTACACAAAAATTAATATAAAAACTTGGAATTTTGCACTTAAGCTTTTTCTAAAAATTGCACAGAAATTAATCTCTTAAGCACTTGCAGTCTTTCACATAAGCTCTGATATGAAATACTCTAAGTTTGAAATTCGTCAAAATTGAGTCGAAACCACTTCTACTTCCGTAATCTGCCTATTTTGTACTTTAAAAAATTAACAAAAACTTAGCAAAATAAACTTTTAAAAAAAGTCAAATTTATTAAAAAATATATATTTTTTATATCAAAATTTTCAAAGAAAAACTTTAAAGTGACCTTTTTCTCAATAAAATATCATAATTATCACAAAAAAATTTGTTTTTCGTTAGTTTAGTTTAAGAAGAGAGTGAGAAAGAAGATTTTTGAAAATATTTGTTAATATTTGTTAAGAATTCTGTATACCATCTAATAATATATTTTCAGAAAATATAGTTTCTCTGTTGGTTCTTGAATCCGGAAAAATCTTCATTTATGAATTAAGAGAAATTAAATTTAAGTTTTAATTTTAAAACCTTTGAACCAACCACCCTAATACGATTGGATAAATGGTTTTTACCTAAATTTTAGGTTAAGTTATTTCAGGGCGTAATATCTCTTGAGATAACTCGTAATATCACAAGAAATAGTTTCTCTTAATAACATGAGAGAACTTCTATTTCCCTATTCAAAAACCAATTTTGGTTTAAAAATTGTAAACTTTGATCTTAAAAATTGTAAAAAGAAAAGGAAGATGATAACAAAATTGCAAATTGTTATGAGCTTATTGTTACTGTCAGGTAAAGTGTAGAGTAAAGTATTTGCTATGTGAGTATTCTGTATGTTTAAGTCTGCACAGGATGATTTTCTTTTAAGAAAAAACTTTTTAACAAAAAAAAAAAACCGACTTCAAAATCACTACAAAGTAAAAAATAATTTTAAATAACTTTTCCCATTCATTTCTTGGTCATATTTTAAAAGCTATTTATATGTATTATAATATTGGAAATCTTATCATTTTAATTTTTTTTATTTTGTTTTATTATCATCAATATATTAATTGCTTTATGTACATAAAATATCTGAAGTCGGCGCTTATCTTACTATTCGACATCTTTTTATTTTAATTTTTTCTAATTTGTTTTATCATAAAAATATTATTAACTTTATGAATATAAAAGCTTCTTAGCGATTTTTTTTCTTTCAGTTAGCAATTTTTGAGTACGCTGAATGTAGCCAATGTGTTCCATGCATTATTTGTGCAGCTGTTACACACTATGTCATATTCAATATGAGCTTTACAAGCTCACCAAAACCAGTTTAGTGAGAAATTTAATGTGTACAAAGCTTTTAAACTTACTACAGTGTCACCAAGGCACCAAATAGTACACGGATGGTAAAAGATCATGATTGTATGTCAAAGATGAGCGCCGACTTCAAAGCTTTTATGTTCATAAAGCAATTAATATATTGATGATAATAAAACAAAATAAAAAAAATGAAAATGATAAGATTTCCAATATTATAATACATATAAATAGCTTTTAAAATATGACCAAGAAATGAATGGGAAAAGTTATTTAAAATTATTTTTTACTTTGTAGTGATTTTGAAGTCGGTTTTTTTTTGTTAAAAAGTTTTTATTTCTTCTTTTTTAGAGAATATGAAATATTTTATGTTATTGTATTCTTGAGGAAAATTTCAAACATGAAACTTTGTTCTAAAAAATATTTGTTTTATTAATTCCTGAAAGTTTGTTGGGTATTTTCCATTTCTGTTTCCTTACAATTAGTGCCACGCCCTTTATATAATCCCGCCCACTTTATTTACCGTACCTTATAATGATTCTACCTAGCCCTGTGCCAAATTTCAGTTGCCAAGTATCAATATTAACCGTAATATAGTACTTTAATTAAAGTGCCACACCCTGTGTACAATCCCGCCCACTTTTTTAATGATTTTACCTACCCACCTACCTGCATACCAAATATTAATACGCTAGTGTCAATATTAACTAAGATATAGTATTTTTATAATATTGACACGCCCATTTGTTGAATAACGCCTTTTTTTGGCCGTAATTTGTAGTAACTGTACCTCAGTAACTGCCACACCCCTTTGTCGAATAACGCCCACTTTCTTTACAGTAATTTTTAAAAATTGTGTCTACCCCTATACTAAATTTCAGCACCCTAGTGTCAATACTATTCGAGATACAGTGTTTTTCCAATATTGCCACACCCCTTTGTCAAATAACGCCCACTTTATTGACTGTAATTTGTAATAACTATGCCTACCCATGCACTAAATTTCAGCACCCTAGTGTGAATATTATTAGATATATAGTGTGTTTCTAATATTGCCACACCCCTTTGTCGAATAACGCCCACTTTCTTTACAGTAATTTTTTAAAATTGTGTCTACCCCTGTACTAAATTTCAGTACCCTAGTGTCAATGCTATTTGAGATACAGTGTCCTTTTAATATGACTTTGTCAAATAACGCCCACTTTTTTGATCGTAATTTGTAATAACTGTGTCCACCCCAGTATTTTTATTGTAAATTTAACTACCCTAGTGTCAATATAAACTGAAATACAGTGTTTTTTTTATATTGACACGCCCCTTTGTCGAATATCGCCCACTTTTTTAAAAAAGGACCTCCACGTTCATGATATCTATCTGTTGACAAAAAATTACGGAAATCGGGCAAGTGCTTTAGGAGTTATCGATGTACAATGTACATTGTACATACATTTAAAAAAAAAAAAAAAAAGCGGACAAACCAACGAACTTGAGAACCTCCTCCTTTTTGAAGTCGGTTAAAAATAAGTGAAAATTGGATAAGTTTAGGGTAACAGTACATCATGATCAGCTATGGGCAGAGAGCGCTCTGGGAGCGTTGAGTGTAAGAACTGAGAGCAAAGACTAGAAATTTTCTTTGATTTTAATTTAGAACAAAATGCATCTTAGGAAAAATTTATTTTTAGGCCAAACGAAAATATAGTTTTGTTAACCTTCATCAGGATTTGTCATCAAATTAATAATACTTTTGACTTAAACTGCTTATGTCCTTCTTGTTTTCTATATAATCGACCTGAAATTGTGACCCAATGGGTTAATCGTGTATATATATTTTATTTTTGGCACCATATTTTTACTATTTTTAGGTACTTAGTGTTCAGTTATGGATGCTATATATATAAATAATATTTTTTTTGCATTGAAATCATAAAGAAAAATTAATTTAATCAAAACACAAAATATATTATGGCTGTTTTATTAAAATATCAAAACTTGGAATTTTTACATGGGTCATCAATTTGATGGTACGACTAATGCTTTGAAGCATTAAAAAAATTAATCCGAATGAGAGTTGCAATCATCTCCTTGAGTGTGTATTTAAATGAGTTTTTAAGTTGATAATGTGTCAGTCGAAAATTTTGTTTTTGTTTGAATTGTGCTCTACTTTGTACTTTGAACATTCCGTCGAAGACATAAAAACTTGAGTATTTAAAGCTAAATTCATTTAAATTAAGCCTAAGCTTAAAAACTTTAACTGAGTTAAATTACTCAATTAGAGCTTTAATTAGTTACAAATCAGAAAAACTTTGCCTTCTTAGAATACAAATTTCATTCCCTTCGTCATAAAAGCTCTGTTTTCGCTTCAAATGTAAATAAAGTTATTGAGAAGCTTTTGAATATTTTGAAGTCGTTTTTTTGCCGCCATCTTAAAATAGAAAAGTTATCCCCACTCGACGGCATGAAATTGCTTGTTCAGTGTGAGCGATACATTTCAATCAAATTTCAATGTAAATAACTATGAAAAGGAGCTTTTATATGCATTGTGGCCCTCATAGTTGTTGTGTGAGATGGTCTCAGAACTGGATGTTTTGAATGAAAACCTTGAGATGCGGCTCAAAATACATTCGCTCTATACTCATGCCAATTGATTTTCGAGGGATTTTCTATTGAATTTGCCTATTGATGGCGATTGCTTTGGAGGAGGCACATGGAATGTGTTTGAATATTTTTAGACTTTCAATGCCAGACGCTTTAGTTTCAGTTGGAAGACATGCTGAATGAGTTGGGCTGGCATTGTTTCACCTGCTAACGAAGCAATACATTGATGCTTAGCATAACAAAACACACTTTTAAAGATAACTTTGTGCATTTAAAGTGGACTTTAAAGCGAGACTAGCTAGATAAGATAAAGTTAATGAAATAATATTTGAAGAATTTCAAAGCTTTCAATGGAAATTGTATAAATTTTGCTGCAATTCCTATTTAACATGCAGCTTATCGTGCTTGCTTCGAGTAACGAAAATGCAAACTGCTTAAAATGCAAAGCAAGCCACTTCATTAGTTGTGCAAACTTGTGGCCATTCAGTGTGGCAGAGCAAGAAGAAAGCTTTTGAAGCTCTTGCATAAATTGCCACAAAAAAGTTGTTGGGAAGTGTAACAAAAACGAAGGGATTGACTACAGCAAAAAAGTGGCATGCAGGTGACGCCCTCAACCGTCCCTCTCCTCATCACCACTTACATCACTCTTATATATCTCTGCTCGTAAGGCAAAGCACACAAAATCGAGCTACGAGCTCCTCTAAAAGATGATATCACATCAAGCTCTTAAATGTCCTTTATTTGTGGGTTAAACAAAAAGAATAAAAAACAATAGCTTTAAATTTAAAGATTTTTTTACTACCTCTGGTCATTTGTGTGTTGTTGCGCCTGTCACCCACCACTTCGGCTGCAATGGTATATATGAAGGTTTTAAGCTGTTAGCTTAACTTTCTGAAAGCCTTTTAATAAAAAAAAAAAAAAATACAAAACAACAGCTACAGCAAAGAAGGCATAAAAATTAAAAACCACAAAGCTTTTTAGTTTTTACGAATTAACATAAGTGTTTGAAATTTTTGGATACAAAAGCTTTTTGTATATATTTGGCTACACATGCTTCGCTATGTTAAGCTATGGCCATGATAAATAAGCGAACTAAAGCCACCCTTTACAACAGAGTTATCATAACAAAGGACAAAGAGTTTTGGTTGCTTTTTTATGTTGACAGTTCTGGTTGAGCAAAAACAAAAAAGCTAATGTTAAAAGCATTTGATTAAAAATATTTGTTTGTTTACAAGTTGAAATTTTCGAAAAACTTGTAAATTAATCAACTTAAGTTTAATTATTTTCATAATTTTTCAAATTAGGGTTCAGGAAAAACTTAATCTTCGATTCCGAAGCAAAACAATTCATAAGCAACAAGCTTTGCAAATACGAGCATTTATGCCTTAATGGAAAGAGTTCGTGTGCTGTTGTTTAGCTTTGACTGTGTCGAATTTAAGCTCTTATCTTGGCACATTGTTTTTCTTTTTTAATTTCAACCTTCTGGCTTAAGCTTTTCTTTCGACTGTCTAAATGTATGTGTCATATCATGTATTATTTTTGTGAAAGCTTTAAAGCCATTCAATCAGCTTTTGTCGTTTTGTGTATTTGTGTAAGCGTCAGTTTCTTAGGCTTTAGCCTCATTCTTCATGTTATTAAAAGTTTAGCTTTTTCTAAGAAAAAGTGGACTGAGAGCTTGGAAGTTGTCTTTAATATCAATCAATGTTTTTGTGGAAAAATCCTAAGGACTTAAGTTTTTCTTTTGAGTCACATGTTTTTGGTTTTGCTTGAATTGTTTCTGAAACATTCTTAAGTCATTTATTTACTAAAACCTTAATTCCAACGACACGAAATAAAGCTGATGAGCTTAAAAGATTTTGAAACAGCTTTTCAAATACACCGCAACTTGACTGACTCATTTTTTTCTGGATAAATTTCTTTTTCGAAACAAAAGCGTTTGCTTTTGTGGTACTAGTGTGTGAACTAATAAAAAAAAAAAACTTTTTGGTGACTGTCAAATAATTAAATATTTGGATAACTCTAAAGCATAATTTTGAAATTTAACAAGTCTTGAAATTGTTGGGATTTTTTTAATTAAATGTAGAAAGCTTTAAGATTTAAATATAAAAATAGATAGCAAAAGCTTTAAGCTTTACATTAAAAATAACTCAGAATCAGGATTTTAAAACCAAAATTCTTGCAATATGATTTTAAGAGCTTAAATTTTCTTAATAAGAAGAAGCAGCACGAGTTTGGTATGAACATTATTCTTAATATATATGAAAGCTGAAAGCTTTTGGACGGGAAGAGCGTTATATTTTTAATTTTAATTTATTTCATTTTAAAACTTATGATGGTGACAAAACAAAACTTGTTTTTAATAAAAAAATTAAAAAATCAAAAGAGCTTAAAGCGTTTTACTAAGTATAAGAAAAAAACAAAGAACTATGATGAAGGTGCAAAATACTTAGAGATATTTTGAAATTTGAAAGAAGTAGGTTATTGGCTCATATTAAGCAGTGAAATAGCTTTTTGGATTTTTTTTTAAAAGTTTTCAATGATAAAGTTGGTCACATAAAAAGTGATATGGAAGAGCTTTTAAAATTCAGTAATTTTTCAAACTTTATATGAAGGAAGTATTCTGAGCAGTATTATTATAATAAGAAGAAGAAAATTTGTAAGTGAAAGGAAATCAGAAGAGCTTTTATAAAGATCTTTTAGAAAAGAGATAGAAGAGGTTTTAAAATTCAGTAATTTTTCAAACTTGATATGAAGGAAGTATTCTGAGCAGCATTATTATAATAAGAAGAAGAAAATTTGTAAGTGATAGAAAATCAGTGCACTAAAAAGTATAAAAGCTCTCTAATTAAAATTTCTGATTTCTTGTTAAAACCTTTTAAATGATGAGAAGTTCTTAAAAAAAGCTATTAACAAAGCTTTGAAGGCTATGAGGGCCTGGATTTATTTTTAAAAGCTTTAAATAATAAGTAATTTACATAAAAAGTGATCAACGAAGCTTTGAAAACCATGATGACCAAAAATATTTTGGACTACAGGATTTATGACTTAAAAATTTTCGGCAAAGTTTTAACAAAAAATTTAAAAGCTTTGCATAAAGCTGTACAAAATAGTATTTCTGTGTTATTTCTTCATAATTTTCGCCAAAGCTTTTGAAATTTCATGTATAGGGCATTGAGATTGACATAAATAAAAAATTAGTACAGATCAACTGGATAAACTTAGTTAGTTCTGATAAAAAAACTTCGTAAGAGATAGCAGTTAAAATTAATAAAAAAATTAGAGAAACACAAAAAAGAGCTTCATATGATTGCTTTAAAGTTATTTTTAAAAATTAAGTAAGGAAACGGTACTTAATTTTAAAAAATATATGAATGGATACATTCCTACTTGGATCTTAAGTATTTATCAGAAAACTTGGCGGTTAAAAAAACGAAGGTAGTGTACTTGACTATCACCTCAGGGGCCTCGGTGCGAATCTCGATGAGGCCGTAGTGCGTCGCAATAAAATAAAATTGAAAATTCATCAATACTTACGACTAGACTAGTTTGCAGATTGGATTGTCTTATGACTAGAATTAACTAGGCGTTGCTAAAAGCATAAAATTTGCCTCAGATTCTAATTCACATTTTTCTACGGCTTGCCGCCAAACTAAGTGATCCTACACATGTTTCACTTCATTGCCTCTTCTTTCCCACTTTTCTGTCACTCCATTTTTGAACCAAAGCAGACTTGCCTGTATAGATGTCGAACACATGAAATCCTTGGTTCAAGGCTAAGAAGGAAAGAAACAAAATTACGAGTTCCGCAACTGAGCGAGAGAGAGCATGACGTCACAAGCGATATTGTCAGACTTTGGAATAATTTTACTTTGGGGCCTACGCCAAAATATTTTTTTCCTTATTTTAATAATATGTATATGAACTTCCTAAACCTATTGGTCTCGAATGGTTTATGGTGATTTAAAAAATTCATATTTTTCGTATACGAAAATATTCATATTTTTATACAGAAGAGTAGATATTTTTACTTTACTTTTCCGAAAGAATTTATTTTCAATTTCGTCAATTTGCCTAAGCGATCGCACATTTGCATACGTTTTTGTCAAGCAAAAGTACTTGTGACGTGATGCACTCAATTGACAAAGAGAGCTTAGATAACGGTACTCAGGAACGCATAATCTTGTTTCTATCATTCTTGGTTCAGGGCTAAAAAATTTTTTCGCTTTGCAAAATAAAGACATTTTAGCCCAGCGATTGCCATCGCCTTACTCTTTTCACTCTTTCCACTCTATTACAACAACTTCAAAATTTCTATGATTGTTGTAATCCGCCGAATCGTTCACAGGCTCAGTTGCACCGCAACAATACAGCGTGTTCTTATCGTTGTTGGTAAATATAGTGCATGCGACCGCGTTCAACTCTTGCTACGCTGAAGGTTTCTTGTTCGCCGACTGCTTTTTGTTTGTGTTTTTTTATGTTACTAATTCCTTATTGTACTACGTATCCAGCGATTTGTTGATGTTGTTGGTTTTTTGTTGTAATTGTTTTTGTACTCTTCAAAAATCACTCTTTGGCAATCCGTGCCTTAACCCACCAAAAACTCGAATTTCTTGAATTCCTGCAACAACCCATCTTTTTAGCGAAATTACATTATACCGCTGACTGTTAATAGGACATCCTTAGGCAATGGGACCACATTCCAGGTTATGTCAAATATTTTCAAAAATCATCTTCCTGAATTCTCATTGCATCAACCGACATGTAACATATATAAAAGAAAGAAACAAAATATCTGGAATGATTTGAAACTGCTTGAAGTGGGAGATACATTGGCATATGCTTTGAACATTTAAGATCAGGAAAAGCAAACAACGGACAATATGTTATGCAAAGCGTGAAAATAAAATGAGCCCTAAAGGTGTTACTTTCATTAAGTTCAGCTTATTGTATCGCAAAATCACAAACCTTTTACTGACCCTTAAATGAGTGTGAAAACACTTCAAAAAAAGAAAAAAAAAAATACAAAAACGATTGTGGGTTAAGTTTGCACATGGTAAGGGTAGCAAAAAGTTAATGGAAATAATATAAAATTTATACAATGGGTAAAAAAAACCAAGGTGGCGTTCATAAATGGTTGTATGTAGAGGAATGTGTATTGGCAGACTTATATTAGGGGATGTAAAATTTCATCACACATGACTGGGTCGCTTCTGTTTTTTGGCGTTCCATATAATAAATTACGACACAAATTATAAAAAATAAATCTTTGCAGAAAAATGAGCACAGGCCTGAATTTTGGCATTTACGTCTGAGCCGCATAACATTTGAATAATAAATTATTCCAAGAGAAAAATCCATTCAAAGTTATGCATAACGTCTGAATTACTTGGAAAATCCATTTAAAAATAAATGAAGCACATTTGTTTTAAAATAAAAAAAAACCTAATTATCCTTAATGCTAAAAAAGTATAAAAATTAATATTTTAAAAATTGACTGTGTTGAATAAGATGACGTATATAGCTTTAAGTTGCCCAGCTCATTCATTATTTTTGATGTCGTGGTTTGAAAATCATGATGTTTGTATATTTGAAAATAAATAAGTAACGGTGCTTTGAGCCAAGTCTTATTGCGTGTGTTCAAATTGTTTAATTTTTTTACATTAAGGGCGGAAATAGATTTAGGTGACTTAAAAATGTAATTTTTTTTTTATTCCATAAATTTTTAGTAAAACCATTCAAAAATATGTTCGTAAAGTTATAATTTACTATGTTACAAATAAAAATTTCAATTCATTCTAATGTTATGAACGATTAAGTTAGCGTCTTTAGTTAAGTGCCGGAACTCGTGGCATATTAAACGGATCGATCACTCAGGTAGTCATTTATGTACTTGGAAGACAGTCATTATTGTATTTGAAAGGCAGGCAGAAAGGAACATTGACAGATGTTATTTTATTTATTTCTACAATAGAGACCTTCGATAGAAGGTACTAGACGTATTGGCTTCTTCTTAACTAAGCGTCGGTCTTAGAATTTCTTATAACCGACCTTCATAACAAGCTGATGCTCTTGGAATGACGCCTGAAGCACATCCGAGTCAATTGCATCCTGATGTTCAGAAAGAAATTCTTCCAATATATAAAGATTTATCAAGAGATGACGTACTAGAGCGATGTTAGGTGGCCACGCACAAAATGCAAATGAAAGTTTCAGAAAAAAATAGATAATCCAATCTCGGAGCTCGAAAAGCTCAAAAAATAACCATTGTAAGCTTGAAATGAAGGATATGAAAAAGAAAAAGAAGGATTACTATATGCTGTTGGAATCGCTAAGCTGTTAAAGCGCCGAAACAGCAAATTTGTAAAATGATTTTTATTAATGGTTGAGTATGGGTCCTAAAAAAAAAAAAAAATATACACCAGTGAGGTTGGTTTTTAGCCCTTACGCCAATGAGAGACAAACAATTTAAAATGTCATAGACAGTGGAGAGATCCGTTACAAGATTGAAAATGCAACGGCATTGCATGGAATTATTATTTGGTAGGTGTATGCGTTGCGGTAAATGTTAAAATATAAAACAAAAATTTATTTAAAAAAATTACAAATTTTTCATTTAATTGGAGCGAGCGAGCGAAGCGAGCGAAGCTCCCATGGAACAACTTGCATGAAGAATGTTTAAAGGAACAGAACTCTGAAATGGGTTGACCGATTTTAATATTTCTTTTTCTAAACTGTTCTACTGATCTTAAATTAGGTGCCTGCGAAGCCCAAATTTGGAAATTCTGTTTAGTTTAGAAATTTATTGAAAAAAATATTTCCATATCTTTCTTTGTTGATACATATTCGCTTAATTCAGTTTGCTGCTTGCCTGCTTCTGTATGTATCCTTCGTTCGCTTCGCTCGCTCGCTATAAATAACCGAACAGCATGGAACAACAACAACAACAAAAACATTAAAGCAAATGTTGTTCGCTGCAACAGCTGTTTATTACTAACTAAAATAAATAACTGCTATGCTGAAGTTTTATTTTTATTTTTTTTTTATGCTGAAGTTTGTAAATGGATGCAAATACATTTAAATTAAATTGTTTAATGTTTTTACTTTCATGTGTTGGTAAACCCTGTAAAATAAAATAAATTTGCAATTTTTTTAATTTTTTATTATTTGGTGACTGGTAGGCTTATTAGCTTTCATTGCTTCCCCTAAGAATGTGCTGATTTTAACACAAACTCATCAAACCATTATCAGATTCTATCAATTCATGACTATAACTTATGGTGTTTTCGTTTCTACCAGAAAATGTTACCTTTTCATTGCCCTCTTCTTTTTTCGTGTTCGATTGTTAAATAAGTGCAAACGGGTGAAAAAATCTGTGTTCGTTTCTTAAAATGTTACATTTATATAGGGCAAAAATGGCACATTTCTTGCCCTGCGAAATTTTTTGAGGGGAGAATGTTGCCCTGAAAATCAGCTGATTGCTTTAAACGAAAATATTATGAAATGCGTGTGTTAGACAAGGTTAAATATATGCATTCATAATTTGACACTTAAATAATATTTTTAATAAAGCAAATTTTTTATTTTTGGCGCACACAAATATATCAGCTGATTGAGTAAGCAGGGTAGTATTTTGTATTCAAAACCTGCACTTTTTGAGGGTTGAGTGCAACACTTGAAAAATGTTGCACTGTGGTAGGGCAACATTTTTTTGTAGAAACGAAAACACCAATAGATTTAAATTCAAATAATTAACAAAAAAAAAACAATAAATGTTATAAAATCGTCTTTAAAAAAAAAATAAATAATTGGCCATTTCAGCCCTTGAAAGGACTTCGACCTAGCTTCTTACGATAAATTGTGTTGTGCGTGTTATTAAGTTTGTACACAATTGACCGAGAAATGGACCTACAGGCTTAACGCCGACTCCGAACGGCGATGAACGGAATGTTCTTATTCTCAAGAAGCTTTACATGGCATTTTTATTACTCTCTGAGGTTTGCCATTGTCTGCAGAGAGGTGGCGGCCGTACAGAAAAATTATTTAATTCAAATAATTTTCTGTCGCTGGCTGGGGTTCGAACCTGGGTCTCCAAAGTTCTTTGACATAGCGGCCACGCACTTTAACCAACTACGCCACGGACGCCAAAATCGTCTTTAGCAGTTTTAATAAAATGAATTTTTTCGACAATATTTAGAAATAATTCTAAGCCTCCATTCCTATCCATGTTGCGATCAATATCACGATATTCTAATTTGTAGGTCCTAGGATCTAGGATATTGTGATATTGATCGCGACATGAATTGAAATATAGACTTAGAAATGTTTCTAAATATTGTCAACATTTAGTTCATTAAAACTCCACTAGACGGTTTCGTATATTCAGAAGCATCAAGTGGGAGCACTCAGCATTTGAATAGAGATGAAAATCGAGTCTTGGTTTTTGTTCACATTGCTTTAAACAACAATTTAACACAATAATTAGCAATACTAAATTAAAAAATAAGAAAAGTGTTCGTAATGAACCAGATAATGAGGCAAATTGGACAGAACAACCAAATTTCAGGGAATGTTTATTAAGAGTATCATTAGAAGAACTGTCTACAAATCAAATTTTTAATCAACAATCAGCGTTCATCTTTTTTTACACTGGACCCCCGGTAATCCGGCCCCTGACTAATTTGGCACCCCCTGTAATCCAATATTTCCATTATTATTGAATATTTTTGTTATTATTATAATAATGTAAAGTTATTATTTTTTTTAAGTTCTATAGCATTAATAACGTCAATTTTATAATAAAACGTAAGCTTTCTATTGTATTGTTTAATTTACTTAATTTGACACACATAATGGAGTATGATTTGTACTTCAGAGCATAACATACATAACCTTATCATTTTTTTTTAAGCTTTGAACCAAGGTTTTTAGGTGTAATACCTATTCAGTCAAGTCTGCTTTGGTTCGAAATGGGGTGGTAGATTAGTGTGAGCGAAGGGGCAATCAATTCAATTCAATTCAATTCAAGTAATAAGGCAATCTCATCCACAAACTACGACTCCAAGTCGTAAATATTGATGAGTTTTCAATTTCAGCTGATTACTTAATGAAAGAAAATTGCAAACGCGAAAGGTCAAAGCGTAGGATCATGTCCTAGCTGGGATTCGAACCCGGGACCTCTGGGGTGGCAGTTGATCACGTTTGACGCACATTTACCGCATTTGATACCATTTGCGTTATCAATGTTACCATTTGTCACTTTGTGGCCAAATTGTATGTAAACGGTAAACTTCCGGTACATTTTTAGACACATTTTTGAAAATTTTTAACGTGAATAATCACAAAAAGCGCTGAAATTGAAGAATAAAACATTAAGAAGCTGAAAAATGTTGGCAATGCTCTGACAATCATCAATGCTTTACACACCCACGAGCGTTGTTAGACTCCTTCGACGATGCAAGAGGTTTAAGCCAAAAATTGAGACTTAAATTAATGAGTCAAAATCTTTTTCTATTAGTGGGACTGTGCAATGGGCCACAGGTGAGGTTGTGGAAATTTTCTATAACAATTGCGAAAGTGGCCGATTTATAGAGGAATTTCCTTTGTGCATTATGATCAAGTTTCCCTATTATTCTGGACCAAAATACAACAATTTAAATGTTCTACTTATTTATTCTGTAGTGGTATCATTCAAAAAAGGATCAATCAATTTTACTCGCAAGAAATTTTCACTATAACTTGCGTATGCCATTAATATTAAAAATTGCAAAGATTAATTCTCAATCAAGCAGTTTTCGATATAAGGGAAAGGGAATTTAGGTTATATTCCTTATGATAGGCTATTCCTTATGATAAGAAAATAAATAAAAAGAAAGGATTGGTTAAAAAACGCCAAGAATACAATAAAATATTGTATTTCAACTAAAATATATTAACATTTTTTTGTAATTGAATGTTTGAGATCTGGTAATTTTATTGACAAAAAGTAGAATCCCCATTTAATTGAAATAACAAAACCTATTTAATATCTTTGCTTATATAGTTTTTAGAAAAATCTATTGGAGCTAGCAACTCAACTAAATTGCCTCCACAACGTACCAATTTATGTGGCTAGCTAGCAAACGCGTAAGTGTTTGCTAAGCGACTGCTACGACCTAGTTTATTTAATCTTAACTCGGTCTTAATACAAAAATAACAAAAAATTTGACGTCGTCAGGTAATGGAGATAGTATTTTATGCAATAAAAATGTAATATTGTGGCATGAAATTATTACTCACTTATTGAGCTACTATTGTCTTTATTTTAAGACATAAATGAAAAGCAAAGGCAAAGGCAAAGGCAAAGGCAAAGGCAAAGGCAAAAGCGTGACAGGCGTTAATGTCAATACCGTGTGGACATACACTCAAAGCCTTTTTAGCTCTTGAGCTTTTTTAATCTTTTTTAAAAAAATATCTATGTATATATTAATAGGCAAACAAAAACTTTGTGTTCCCTTTTTTTCTGTGTTACCTTCAATATATTCACATAATACTTATATCAATTGATATGTATTTTCGAGTAGATTTGCACAATATAATTTTTATTCGAATATGTTGTCATTAAGATAAGTAAAACTGAGCAAATGTAAAAAGCTTTTTTTACCAATGGGACAATAAGAAACTACAAAGCGACAAAGCTCTGTTGAACATCGCTGCTGTAGCTTACAAAAGCAAGAGTAGAATGCGGGAGTGACGCAAACAGTTAAAAAGAGCTGAGTAGCATTATTGTTGTTGTTTTTGATGTTGTTGTTGTTGCTGTGGTTGTTGTTGTTGTTGTTGTTCTTGTTGTTGTTGTTGTTGTTGTTGTTGTTGTTGTTGTTGTTGTTGTTGTTGTTGTTGTTGTTGTTGTTGTTGTTGTTGTTGTTGTTGTTGTGGTTGTCTTTCTCTTAATATCTCTCAGCGTTAAAAAAAACAAAAAAAAACTGCTGCTTGCTTTTTGAATCGGCCACAGGCGATACTAGTTTTTATAAATATATAGTAGGGTGATTCATAAAATGCAAGTATTTATTTCTTTACCTCTCAACTTATAATATCATTCTATCTACTAAAATATTTATTTGTTTTTAAATTGGGAATTTTAAACTTATATTTAGGGGTCGCTACCGACTTTCAAAGTTTTTTAATTATCTCCAAAACAGCACTTACTGCAATATTTTAGAAGTTGAATTGAAGACAATGATTACTTAACCATTTCAAACCGAAACTATCCTTTCAAATCATCCAGATGAAATCTTCCTAGTACACCCTTCATGACCCAGCATTTGTCTTGCCGACAAAAATGCAGAAGAAGCAACTTTCGTTTTTATTCTTCCTTTCATTGGTGCAGTTCCACACAGCGCGCTTTGTTATGTTGAACTGTTCTTTTTAATAATTGTTAACGACATGGTAACCATATATTTTTGAAAATAACTGACGCACATCAAAACAGCTGATCGCTGACAGAAAGTAACGGACCTACGCAATGCATAATCAATTTTCTATAATTCTTGCACTTATTCAGTGACGCTGATTGGCCGCGTGTGAGTGTGAATTATTTGATTACTTTCGTTTGTTGTTATATATATTTTTCTAAAATGACTTTGAATATAAACAACACGCGAAAAAGAACTGAAATTTGGTTTATTGGACATACTTGCTCAGATTTAGTGAAAACAAAATTACCATCAGTTAAAGAAGTGATGAGTTTGTTTTTTCATAAGAAAAACGTATTGAGCAAAGTAAATAGAGAATCGGCGTCATTAACTGCTAGTGATGTGATGGCGCTTTGGGAAAAAGCAAGTATTCCCACCAAGGAAAAGCAGCACTCTATCACTAAAATACTCAAACATTTTAATGAATGGCAGAATTAAAAGAAAAATAAAGAAAATAAAGTGAACCGCTCCGTAGCAATAAAAGCAAAAGAAAATAAATGGCAATCAAATTTAAATGTTCTGTTTGATATTGCTCACTCTAAATATGATGACTATTGAGGAAGATAAGCAATTTCTTTTAAAATAAAGGGAAATAAGTCGTCCAGGACGTATTGGTAACATTGATAGGCGAAAAAACTTAATAAGTAGTTAGAAAAAGAAGCTACATAATTTGAAAAAATTTAAAAATTCTTCTTCTACAGAGAATTTAAAAGTGGCGTAAGTCAAAGTCCTCCTATTTGTTCTCATCCAGGACCCTCTTCAAGCAATCGAGGCCGAAAGACAATTCTAGATGTTAATTTTGCTACTAGTCTAGATGTTGCTAAGTTAAGCGACCGAAAAGCAACTGTTGTTTTGGCCTCTGCACTTAAAACTACGTTACAACCCAGATTTGGGTTCCCAATATAACGTTAGCTATTCTTCTATACGTCGCCAAAGAATGGGTATAAGAAAGCAGCTTGCTAAGTCTATCAAAGCTACACTTACTGTGCACTGGGACGGAAAGATGCTTGAGGACATAACCGGACATGAAATAGTAGATAGTTTACCAATCTTGGTATCTGGAAAAGGAATCGACCAGCTCTTGGCTGTTCCTAAGCCTCCAGATGGCAAAGGGGAAACCATTGCCTCTGCTATTGTTGAAAACATTTAATCGTGGGGATTATATGATAAAATAAAATGTATGTGTTTTGATACGACAGCATCAAATACAGGTGGAATTAGTGGATCTTGTATTATTTTAGAACAGAAAATGCAAAAGGAATTTATTTGGCTTGCTTTTCGGCATCACATCCTAGAAATCGTACTTGAAGCTGTCGTAGTGTCAGCTATAGGTCCCTCCAGTGGTCCTGAAATTTTGTTTTTCAAAAGATTTAAAAGCAATTGGACAAAAATAAATCAGGTAGACTTTAAGACAGCAATATCCGAACCGTCCACTGACTCGAACTGTCGCGACAGACATCATTACTTTTGCTCAAAACCAACTGCAAAAATTTCAGCCTCGTGACGATTACAGGGAGCTCCTTCATTTGAATTCTTTTATCTTTTATCTTTTTGGGAGAGATTCCTAAAATCGGTATCTCATTTAAAGCTCCTGCTGGAATGCACCGTACTCGGGGATGGCAAAAGCAATATAGGCACTGAAAATTTTTATGTTTAGGCATCAGTTCAAGATAACAATTAATTAAGTGAATGCCGTTACAAATATTTGCATATTTGTTGTGCTTGTTTACGCAAAACATTGGTTTTTAGCGCCAATGGCTTATATGGCCCCTGTAAATGACCTACAAATTTTAAAGGACTTCTTTGGTATCTTTCTGAAGAGCTGATTGCTTTAGGTTTTTTCGACGAACGAGTTTCTATCGAAACAAAACGTAAAATGAGTTTAGCACAAAAAAAGGAAGGAACCAAAAACAATCCTAAAAGAGCATCCTTGGAATATGAAGCAATCGTTAAGAAAATTATCGAAGATTTCGTATCAACAAGTACAATGAAATTTTTCGACATTACTGGTATTCCATGCGAGTTCATTCATAAAGATCCTGAGCTATGGGAAAAGGAAGAAAGCTACAAGATGGCTAAATAAATTGTTCAACACATACACTGAACCAAATATTGTTCTTAAAATCAAAGAATCTCGTTCATAAAGCGAAATTCATTGATTTTTAAGAACTATTCATTGCCCCAAAGAACGAATTCTTTGATTCAATGAATCGTTGTTCTTAATTTTAAGTAACAGTTCATTGTTCGTGTTCATTAAAATTTTGTTCCAGTTCTTGTGTTGTAATATCTAAAAAACCATTAGAGAATTTTATCTCAATAAGAAAATGATTTTTTAAAATATATCTTGATATTGTTTTAAAATTTCTAAGGACAGACTAACTTATTGTAACAGTTGTATGTGTCATAAATTAATCATTTTCTTCATAACATATCAAAGAAATAACGTAAGAACAAAGATTCATTGAATCAAGGAACTCGTACTTTGGACCAATTTTAATGTATAATACATTGGGACAAAGAACTTTTTCTTTGTTATTAAGTACGTTTTTAGTTCTGTGTTAGAGTTGTTAACGATATAGCTTAAAGGGGTGTTGCTCGATTGGAAGAGTACAATAAATCCCACACTAACGATGAAGAGCAGAAGAAGTTCTTAATGTTGTTAGTTAAGAATTAAAATAAAAATAAAAACCCAAATGTCAACAAGTCAAATTTTATATATTTTTTTTTTCTAAAAAATAATTAATAAGTTTAATAAAAGCAATGTAATATGATTATTATCCATAAAATCTATGCATACAATTTATTTCTTATTATAAAAACTCTTCTTTAAAATGAATTGTTTTTTTATTTTTGTAAATTTCAAAAGTCCGGTAGCGACCTCTAAATTTCAGTTTAAAAATATAAAAAAAATCCTGGTCTGTTTCTTAGTCGAATAGACTAGTTTTAGACGTTGAGAGTAGAAAAAAGAAAAAAAATTTTTTTTTTGGTTTTATATGAATCACCCTAATATATAGGGTGTTTTTTAGCTGCATGAGAAGATTCGATGGTTGTTGTCTATGGTCTGACAGTTGAAAATGCCAAACTGTGTTGACATTTCTGTTCAGTAAGGTTTGGCAACTAATCAGGAATCGTTTAACGCCGGAACAATGCTTCAAAATTGTGGAAGTTTACTTTGAAAAAAATAAATCTGTTCGCGAAGTTCATACATAGAGCACTTCGTCCATTTTACGGTCAACACAATCGGTCTAGTGAGCAAGCAATTCGATCGTTTCGCAATAATTTTACTCTTCTCGATTCAAAACGATCAACAAGACAAAGAAATGTACGCACCGAAGAGAATATTGCTTCTGTAGAGCGAAGTGTTGAAGAAGACGCCGAAATGTCGATTCGTCACCGTTCCCAACTTGTTGGCCTTTGTCCTTCGACTACGTGGAAAATTTTACGTAAGGATCTTGGCTTGCGTGCCTTTAAAATAGAGTTAGTGCAAGAATTAAAGCCAAATGACAGTCGTTTTCGTCGTGTTTTTGCTGATTGGGCTAATTTGAAAGTGGCAGAAGATGAGCATTTTTGCCGAAGAATTGTGTTTAGTGATGAAGCTCATTTCTGGTTAAAAGGCTTCGTCTATAAGCAAAGTTGTCGTATCTCGAGCGAAGACAATCCTCAAGCCGTTAACGAATCACCATTACATCCCTTAAAATTTACTGTTTGGTGCGGTTTACACGTTGGCGGCATCATCGGTACTTATTTCTTTCGAAATGAGGAAGGAGCTGCCTTTACGGTGAATGGAGATCGCTATTGAGCCATGGTAACTGATTTTTTGTTTCCAAAAATTAATCAGCTAAACATAGACAACATTTCGTTCCAACACGATGACGCAGCTTGCCATATAGTGCGCTTAACCATAAATTTATTGTAAAATCAATTTGGTGACAACTTTATTTCCAGAAGTGGTTCTGTTAACTGGCCCTCTCGTTCGTGCGACTTAACGCCTCTCGATAGGTTCTTATGGGGCTATGGTAAGTGATTGCTTTATGCAGACAAACTAGCAACTCTTGAAGCATTGGAGGCCAATATTCAAGGCCAATATTCAAGGCCAATATTGAAGTCATACGGCCAGATTTATTGGAAAAGTAGTGAAAAATTGGACTGATCGAATGGACTATGTAACTCGTAGCCGCGCCGGACATAAGCCGGAAATCATATTTAAAAAATAAGTGCCATGAAATTATCTACCAAATTATATTAGTGGAAAATTCATTCCAACAATATTTCTGTTTTGTATTATTATTTAAACTTCTCAAGCTCTAAAAAAAGCTCCCTTCAGTTGTAAGCCTTAAATTGCTTCATTCAATTATTTATTTAAAAAGAGTTACAAGAGCGAAAAAGAGCGCTCATTACAAAATAGTTTTTAAGGGCAAAAAAAAAAAAAAAAACTAAAATTAGAGAAGATTAAAAACATCTTCATTAATAATGAAACGGATAATTAGTAGACTGATTGCTGTTTGGGTTGAACTTCTGTTGAAAAAATATAAATGTAAAAACCATCTATCATTAAATGCGATTTGTTTTATCCATGGACCACCTTATAGCGACTACAAAAGACTTAAAGTCTTCCCCATTTTTTGTTGAAATAATATGCAAGGAAGTAATTCTTTGAAATTATTTCAATAATTTTATCTGACGTTTTTGCATGCATATTAAATTTTGCTCCTTCCTACTAAAGACTAAAAAATAAACCCATAACTTTGCATATTAGTCAAAGGCCTACTCCTTAGTGTACTGCTTTCTTACACAGACACGGCCTAAGAACTCAAAAAGTTTTCGGTTGCTTGCAATAACAACTTTTTGACAACCTTGTATAAGTCATTTATTTTTATTCTTCTAATAGAAATGATGTCTTATATTTGGTTGATTTTTTTGTTTTTTCTATTTCTACCCTCTTTATAGTTTATAAACTGTATTCTGCCGCGTAATCCAATTTTGTTTTGGTTGTTTCTTTTTACTGCTTGTTGTTGGGTTTATTTGCGAAATGTTCTCTTTCTTTCTTGGTTAAATTTTTTTTCTTTTTAGGAATTTATGAAGAAATCTTTCGGGATGAGCCCTAAAAGTATGCTGTTGAATTTGATAGCTTTTGCGGCCATTTATTTTGTGTTTATTAGACAAACAAACCTGCATACATTTTGCGACACTTTTATAATCTTTGTTTTTTTTGTATATGTATATATATAATATTTGTCTGTATAATAAACTTAATAGAAATATTTTTGTTGCTCAAGATAGGCAGGGTTTATTTTGTGGTTGCTTAAATTTTCCTTGTTTTTGCCTCAAGCTAAGTGAAAATATCTTTTGATGTGAAATATAACTATTCTAGAGCCTACAACTTTTGAGCTTTTTATTTTTAAACCACCTCGTTAGCTCACCCAGTTCAAAAGCTTAAAAAGCGTTTTATTTTTTAATAAATTGCGTTTAATTAATGTGCTTGAACAATATATTACATTATATTAAGCTTAGCCACAAACATTGATTCATACACTCGTACACACACAACTTCAGCGACACACATATAAATATTTTAGTTTATTTAACTTTATTTTGCATTTGTAACTTTGTGGTGCGCAGTGATAAATTAATTTGTTTTGAAACTTATAAATATATCATTAAAACTAGAGCAGCTGACACCGGTAAGCACACAACCACAAAGCTACTCACACATACCCACATAGACATGCACACACAAGCAGACAAACACACATTTAAACATGCACTAACAGCCATGGTTAATGTGTGCTTAAATAATGCGTGTGTGTTAATGAGTTTCAGGATAGCATTAATTGAGGCAGATTTCTCTGCACATTTATTAGAATGTGTCAGTGGTTGTGTGCATGTGTGTATATGTGTGTATAAGTGTGTAAATGCGTATAAGTGTATTTGTGTTGTATACTCGCTTGCTTAGAGTCGCTCAGATATTTTCGTAATTATGACTTTAATTTTGCGCAATATAAGCTATTGTTTGCTTTGTTATCGTTGTTGTTGTTGTTGCTGATGTAGTTGTTTCGGTTGGTAGTGGTTGCCTTTATTATTTAATTAATGAGTTTGTTTAAAATTTTGTTATTGTCCCTAGTTTTTACCACATATATAGCTTTAATTAAAATATATCCAGTGTTGATAGAGAGCGAAAAATTTTCGCTATAAGCGAGGAAGTGCACCTGATAATAATTTTTATAAAAATTTTAAGTAAACAAAAAAAAAGCTGACAATTATATTATTCGTTTACCATTTAAAGTGAATCAAAATCAATGTACGGAATGGTTCGCTCATGTAAGCACGCGATTCCGTAAATATACTGTGGGAAAAAATGCCGGCAAATTTGCATTTAAATTATTTGGGGATTCTAATAGGGACAAATGTTTTTATTTTTAAGTTGACATTGCTGTCAGTGACATCTGTGCAAAATTACAAATCAAAATATTCATTAGTGGTTGAGATACGCTTCCTTTTGTAAATAGCTAAATTGAATTTTTCGTTTTTTGTGTCTGAAATTTTGTGTGAGGATTGAAATTTCTGCTGCTGAAACGTTGAAAATGTTGCAGAAGGCCTTCGGTGAGCAAGCTCTATCGGAAACAAGAATTTATGAGCGGTACAAAATGTACAAAGAGGGTCGAGAAAGCGTTGATGACGAGGCACGGCCAGGACGACCATCAACATCAACTGATGAGCTACACGTCAACAACATCAAAGAATTGGTGCTCCAAAATTGTCGATTGAAAGTCCGAGACCCTACTGACCTGGTTGGAATATCGGAAGGATCAGTGAAAACCATTTTGAGTGACAATTACGGCCTCAGAAAAGTGAAATCTCGATTGGTGCCAAAAATCAATTTCATGGAAAAACAGCGCCGTGTTGATGCATGTAAACAATGCTTTCTGACTATCAATACAAAATGAAAGGCATCATAACTGGAGATGCGACATGGGTCTACGCTTACGACCCGAAAACAGCCGATCAATCCGAAACCGAAAAAAACACGTCAAAGAGAGTAAAAAATCAAGGTCATGTTCAGAGTATTCTTCGATTATCGTGGTGTGGTGCATTATGAATTCCTTCCAACCAGCCCAACTTTCAACAAAGAATATAACTTGGGTGTTATGCCTCGTTTGCGTAATGTTGTGCATCAAAATAGGCTGGATTTGTGCAGAGACAATTCTGATCTGACACTGCACTCGTAATTCGTGACCGTTTGGCTAAAAAACTCGACCCACATCGTTCCACAACCACCGTATTCGCCTGACTTAGCACCATGTGACTTCTGACTATTCACTAAACTCAAGAGACCACTCCGTGGACACCGTTTTGAATTGATAGAAGAGATAGAAACCGAAACTAAGAAGGAATTGAAGGCTATACCGGAAGAGGACTTTGCAGCAAGTTTTGAAAATTGGAAAAAACGTTGGCACAGTGTATTGTATCGGGGGGGGGAAGCTACTTTGAGAGGGATGAAATGAATTTATAAGAATAAATATAGATTTTTTGATTTATAAACAAATTCCTCATAGTTTTTGCCCACAGCGTAGTTAATTATGGTACACGCTCGAGTACCTTTTAAAATGTCTCACACCCACGTACGCGAACTAAATTTCAAAAGCAACCGTACTCGCTCATGCACGAGAACACTAAAATATTTGTTATGTACGCACCCACGAGTGTTTGCTAATGAACTCCTTGCAAAAAATCTATACTTCTATGACAAAAATGGTACCTACGCTGGAAATTTATATGGTCCTAGGTGGTTAATTTTAACTATTTGGATTTTAGGGACTTCTTGGACCAGTTAATTTCACTGGAAACATAAACATATTCGTATTTATCTAAATTATTTTAAACAAGAAGGTAAGAGATAATTTAAAAATTCCAATGACGCAATTTTATTGATACACTTTCCCGGTGGAAACTATTGGCCATACCATCATCGATATATTTAAAAAACTCCACAAGACTTCTATTCACTCACCTAATATCTAAGTTATCTACTATCTACTCTAAAAAAAAAAAAAGAAATAATTGGCAATTTCAGCCCTTGAAAGGACTTTGACCTAGATTCTTATGATCAATTGTGTCAAGAACCGGACCTACAGGTTTAACGCCGACTCCGAACGGCGATGAACGGAATGTTCTTGTTCTCAAGAAGCTTTACAAGGCATTTTGATTACTCTATGAGGTTTGCCATTGTCTGCAGAGAGGTGGCGGCCGTACAGAAAAATTATTTTAATTCAAATAAATTTCTAACGCTGCTGGGGTTCGAACCTGGGTCTCCAGTTCGTTGACATAGCGGCCACGCACTTTAACCAACTACGCCACGGACGCCACTATCTACTCTACTCTGATTTTATTTTTGCTCTTCATTTTTGCCTAGTGTTACCTAGTGTTTTACCTAGCACTGAATTTGTTAAATTACAAAAAAAATTAGGTGGAACCCTATCCGCCATCTTTAATTTTAACATTTTGACATCAGATTCGAAATCAACGACTCCTAAAATTGTTAGATAATGTTTAAAATTCATCAAAAATTATATTAATAGGTGGTAACCCAGTGGTTTTAAATTTCATAATATTTAAATTCTGACAATGGAATCGTATTCAGTGACCCATTTTTACCTAGAGTTTGCCCCAGCACCGAAATCGTTAAAATAAAAAAATTAGTTGGCAACCCTTATAGTTATCTTTAAATTTTAAAATTATGACATAAGGTTCGAAATCAGCGATCCCCTAAAACTGTTAGATAATGTTTAAAATTCGGATAAAAACATATAATTAGGTGGCAACCCTAGTTTCATAGTTTTAAACATCTCACAACGGATTCGTATTCAGCGATCCATTTTTATCTAGTGTTCGCCCCAGCACCGAATTTGTAAAAATACAAAAATTCGGTGGCAACCCTATACGCCATCTTCAAATTTGAAATAAAAAAATCTATTGGCTATGGAATCATCAATTCTTTTCCATGGAGTCCATATAATTCTAAAAAGATGAAACGTTTCCCACACAAGCTCATTGAATAATTTGGATACTTGATTTAATTGGATACTAAACCTCTGCACGAGTGCGCTTGAAATGCATTTCAAAGCACTCGTTTGTGGTGCAGCTTTTGCTATGTTTTTCTCTCATCAATGAAATCAAGCCTAACACTACAGAGAGCACTCGTCACTTGAACAGAACAAGAACAAACTAAAACCAAAACAATGTTAGGCACGATTCGGAAAAGAAGTCTGCACTGACTGGAAAGTTATGTAAGCAACAGCAGAACGCTTGAAGTTATGCTGTGTTATTTAAGTTTCATATTCTACATTTTCTTGAAAAAATCATTAGGTGCATATATTTAAAAAGCTAAAAAAAGGGATTTTCTTATTAATTATTTATATTATAATAGAAGACTTATCTGCTTTGTATTAAAATGCATGTTTTCCGTTTAAATAATAATATTTAATTAAAAACAAGTTACAATTTTAAAAATTTGTAAGTAACAAAATTCATCAAAAGTAAGAAATTCATCAAATTATATAAAATAACAATAATTAATACTACAATAATGTAGTTGTAGGTGTGTTTTTACTTTTATTTTTGTGGTGATATTAAAGTCTAGTGTAGTTAGTTTCTTATGATGTTGGATTGTTGATATTGTTGCTGATGATGATTTCGTTTGTTGTTTATGGTAGCATTGGTGTTTGTGTGATTGTTGGTCTGTTGTGGAAATCTTTTTATTTTATTATTGTTTCTTCTTGTTGATGTAGCTTTCGATTCCGAGAAAACTATTGCTTGTATGAAAAAGTTCTTGAATAAGAAGTGTTTAAAAACCCACGACGACTAAAGTTTCGCAATAAAATTGGATTAAAAAGAAAAAATTTCTGGCGCTGTCTGGGTTAAACATTCATTATAATAAAATTAAAATTTAAATAACTTACGTCATTTACATCCATTCTATTAAGCAATTATCTACAAAATTTTCTCAAAAAAAAAAAAAATTTTAAAAATTCTTAAAAAAAATACACCACTCACTACGAAATAAAAATAATTACTTCGCCATGGTTCTGCTGTGTTAGGTGTGATTGATGCATTTTTCGCTGTTATAAATTGTTCTGTTTTTATTAAACAAACAACATCGTGCTCTGTTAAAGCAAACGGCGAACATAGTTCTCTTTGAAGTCGACGAGTGCTCTGCAGTGCTTGTTTGTTGTTATTAAATGACTTGGATAAGCTCTGCTTGACTAACAGAGTTCTGTCAAGCTCTGAACTCTGCTCTGTTGGATCTACTGTTGTGGAAAAAAACGAGTGCATTTGTGCAGAGGTTTATTGGATACTTGCTTTCAATTTCAAGCTTTTCAAGCTCACATATTTTAAGCAAGTACTTGAAATAGATTTCAAGTGAGCTTATGCAGTTCTCTGATCTATACAAACCATCCGCAAACAATTCTAACTCGTAAAGCGAACATTGAAGTCGCCATCGCCGAAATAGCTGATGGGGATATTTGAAAGATATTTCATTTCATACATAATCACCATGCATCTCCTTTGTAGTTCCTATTAAAATTGAAGAAACATTCAAACAATAGTTCGCTTTATTAAAAAAAAAATCTTACACCTCTTGTTGACACTTTCACTGCATACGTAACAATAGCTTAAAGCTCAATACAAGAATAAGTTTGATTAAATGGATCCGAAGGTGTTCCGCAAGCTTAAATCTTAAAGCTCAACATCATAATAAATTTTCCTAATAAACCGGCTTAACGTGCTTTATAAAGAAGCAAGTAAGTCCGCCAAACTTCAACGGTCAATAAGCTGCGCACTAAATTTCATTGAAATCTTTATATCGCAAAGAAGAAAATTACAAACATTCGAGCGTAACAGAACGCCGCGATAAAATAAACAGTCCTTGGAAATAAAAAAATTAATTTTTTTATGTTCTCTTCAATCTTCTTTTATAGTATTCCTTAAATTTCCAAGCTTTTTGGCAAACAGCATTAGTTTATTTTTTTATTTGAAAATATGAAATAATAAAGGAAGGAAAAAACAAAAACCCAAAATAAAATATGTAGAAGAAGAAGAAGCAAGATAACTGCAAAAACGCATAATATTCCAAACGCAGAATTTATTAGCTATCGGTGAGGCTAACGCAAGCAACATTAAAAGAAGCAAGCAATAGAGCTTTTAATGCTTGCTACGCTAAAGTCAGCGGAGGCTATTGCAAAATTTTAGTGTAGAACATAAAGATTTAAAATAAACGCCATATTTGGTGGAAGCATTTTTATGACGTCCTGACTTGAAGTTAAAATAGTACAATAGTAAAAAAAAACTTGCACCAAAGTTCAAGCAATAAAAATGAGCTTATAAAGCAAATGCAAAAACAAAATTTTGTTGGAGTTGGAAAAAAGTTTGTTCACAAGTTATGATGAGAAGTTAAAAATAGCGAGCGGCTAACTTTGCTTCATTCATATTGAAATATAGTGCTAAGAAAGCTTTAAAATTTTCATAGACAAACTTATTTCCATTGATTCACCAAGCAAGCAATGAGAGTATTTAATTCTTTAAAGATTTCAATTTATATTCTAAATATATGTATATTTTTTTCGGCTTTAATTACGTAAAGGAATACTTTGCATATTCTTTGAAGTACACATTCTTTGAGGCTTAGTTTAGAGTTTGTATCACTAGTTTTTACCAGTTATGCCGTGGTTATGATTGGCAAACATGTTTGGTGAGCTTTTTTGTTCTTACTCTCTTCTGCTGCTCTGATGTCTATTTAGTATGTTTTGTTTGCATTAAAAATAATTTCTTGGAAGAAAACTCTTGAAGAAAACAAAAAACCGGCACGGAAATTCGACGATTCTGAAATGTTTGGCGTGTTTCAATCACCAAACAAAAATGTTTAGCGTGAGAGCGAGATAATGGGAAGGAGAGAAAAGCTTAGTTCTCATTTAATGCGTAAAACACTAACAACAAAAAAGCTCACCATGTTGGCCTAGCATAACCACGGCATTAACAAACTGAGCTTTTGCTATACTTTGCTTTTCTTAAATTCACTCTTATATTTATCTTTTCTGACTGGTTTACTTTAGTGGGACATTTTTAGAAAAGTTTTAACGGTGATATGAGCTTTTATTTGGATTTAAGAGTTTTTATAAGTTTTTTAACTTTGGATTTACTGATTTATGTAGTATTATTATTCTTCGAACTTTAACTGGAATTAAACTTAAATGATTCAATTAGCTGTAAGCTTTTATTTAGTTGAAATCTCTTGAAGTTTTACTTATTTTGAATGGATTTTTCAAATTAATTTGAAATTTTTAAGCTCTTTTCACAATTTTAATATAATTTTTCAACAAGTTTATGAAAAGTTTTATTGTGTCATTTCGTAACATTAAGCGATAAACAGTAAAGGCCAAACCAGGTTAAGCGTAAGCGAACAAAAGTATCAGAGAGAAGTAGACGAAAAGTTTTCTTAAGTTCAAACAAAACTCGAAAACCACTTCTCAATTTTCAATAAAAATTAAAATCTCAATTTTTCTCAATAAAAAACAAAAAAAAAAAACAAACTTAATATGAATAAATTCCAATAAATTGACATAAAAAATATTTTGTTTTTTGCTGATAAGGGTTACCAACAGTTTTGAAAAAACATTGTGATGTTAATGAACATGTGTTTGTTAAGCTTAAAAAAAGTTGATTTTGCAGTGAAAAATCTTGAAGCTTTTTGCTAAATTTGCCTTAACTACACTTTAAAAAAAAAAACAAAAAAAATGATTTTTATTCATATATCGGCAAAAGATAAATGAAAAGAAAATTAAAATTATTTAAAATACAGGTTGCAACCCTATTCTGCTTACCAAACTACGGAGTCGAGCGCTCTCTCTCAAGTTCAGCAAAGTAAACGAAAATTGAGAAACGGAACGAAAGTAAAGCTTACGCAAAACTTGGGCGTCTTCATATAGTGCCGCACAAGTTCGTACTTTTGTTCTCTTGCTGCTGTTTGCTTATGCATAACTTGGTTGAGCCTTAAAACTTTGATATGCGCTTCAGATAACCTTTAAAGTTTTAAAGGTTTGAACTTTTGATTATTCACAGCCATTGATTAGTAGTTTAAAAGGAAATATTTTTTTTTTTTAAATCCAGATTTGAGCTACTCAGCATGTATAAAGTTTTTAATGAAACTTTTAGTTTTTATTTTCTTCTCTTTTCATTTTTGTTTTCAGTTTTTAAGGGGACATTCGCTTTAAATATTAAAACACTCAATTCTTAATTTTTTTTTTTTTTTTTTGTTAAATTCTTTTGAATTTATTCGGAAAACTTTTTTTGTACATTAGCTGCGTTCGATTCGCCAGCCTTAACTCAATTCATGTCGCTTATTTCAAAATTTGTATGTGAAAACAACAACAAAGTCTACAGCTAGTTGAGTATAGAGTAGCTCAATTATCAGTTGAGTTGAGTAAAGTTGCGTTGCCAAGTTCTTATTTTTTAGTTGGTTTGTGTACGGAATAAGTAAAATGTAATAGATTCTGTCAAAATGTGATGTGAGTACAAAAACAAAATTATTTTCCTTTAAGGGGGGAGATACCTCATAGTTTCGGAAAAATTTCAAATATTTTTTCGAATTTTTCTTTAAAACAAGTTTTACGTCATTTGTATTGGTTTGCAATTGCATATTGACCCAAGGACACAGCGTGACGTGAATAGGGTTAAAGCACAAAGAAATGATAAACTGCTTGTAGTGACCATATTCGCACAAATCCTTTGCATGGCTACAGCATTATTGAAATCTTCGAAGTTTTTACTGCACTATCAGAATTTTTAATTTTTTCGGTATGCAAGAGCAAAATAAGTTTTGGTGAGTCAGGATCGAGAGGCCTGGGTTCAACAATTTTAGCTAACTTTGCTTCTGGAATATTTTGTGAATTCTACACCTCCATTCTAAAGCTTTTGAACGAACTTGGTATAATTATTGGCACCTATTGCAAAGTTTTCGCCGAAAATACCGATAAAGCCGAAGCAGAACCGAAAGAGTCTCTCCAAGACGAAAACAGCTCGTACAGCTCGGATATACCTTAAGGAAGGATGTACCTACAAGTTGAAAGATATCGTGTGAATAAATAATTTTTTTTAGAGTCAAAACTGTTGAAAAAATAGTCGAGTCTGGACCTTCCATTAAACAGCCGATATAAATTTTAATTTTTAACTTTTTTTATTATATTACATGTTTATCCTTCCCTTCAAAATATCAGTACTGGAAGAAAAAAACCTCTTTTGTTTCATATAAGTGGGAGAACTTTGACAGCTACAGGAGATACTCTACAGACCCACCATTTACTAAAAATATAGGAAAACAAAAAAATTATTCAATTATGTTATCAGCTTGAAAAAAATTATTAAACAAAACTAATTTCATCCTCTCTAGGGGTATCTCCCACCTTAAGCAGTTTCTTCGTTTTCAATTTAATTTATTGACAGACTTCTTGTGGTCTGTCAAAACAAAAGTGTTGCCAACTATTCAGAAAGTAACAGCTAATAGCATGTTCAAACCGACTTCATTTAACGTGTTATTCGAAAAAAGCTTTTTTTAACATCATCGTTCATACTGCCCTAACTTGTTTCAAAATGTCAGTTTATTTGTTTATATTTTGAAAGAAATAAAAAATTGTTTATTCAAAAATATAAAAAAAAATAACAAAAAATTCAAATAAATTCAAAAACTTGTCAAAGAATTAAGAAAAATTTGTCAAAGAATTTATTTGTTTACATTCAAAACATCAAAATAAAAAGCTCCTATCAGATTTGGCTGCGTTTAAAAAGCAAAAAAAGCTTTTCTGACGTTAGCAAGAACACAAACCATTGATTGAACGAGTTTCGAAACGTGTTAAATCATTTAACACATTTCCAACAACAATTGTACGCATTTAACTTCATCAAAACTTCATTTCAGAACTTGTTTTTCGATTTAACTTCATTAACGCGATTTAACATAATTAACTGCTCGGTTTGAACATGCTATAAGTGAGTAGCCGTTTTTTTCGTAATTGAGTTCAGCACTGGGGAATCGAACGCAGCTACTATTATTTTTGAAATGAATAGCGATTTAGGGTGTCTCAAAAGGTCACTTTTTAAATAGTGAGATACTTGTCGGACTTTCTATAAAATTCGATTCCAAATTTAAAATGGATTCTTTTCTTGAAAATTTTTTAAGACTGGTAGACTACTACTTCACTGGATCGTTCGCAATTTTCTGAAAATACCGAAAAAATCCAAGTTTTATAGCAAAAAACAATAAGTATGATTTTCTTCAAGTTCATCTCCAAATCATTTTGGTAAAAAATCAAAAGTTTTTTATTTTTTTTTTTTAAATCGGTAGAATAGATCTTGAGGTCCTAAGGGATCCGAAACCGATTTCTATTCATGCAAGATACCATTACCTGTCGATTCACCGATTTTCACTGTCGATTTACCGAAAACGGTTTTAAAAGAGTGTCTTGGGAGCACAAGGAGTGCTAAGTACCACATTTACTTAAAAAAATATACTTTTAAAAATATAGATTTTTGAAAATTATGCATCAGCATTTTTTGGAACAAACTTCCCTGTAAAAAACAAAAAAAATGCTAATTTTGAAAAGTTCATCTCCTAATTTTGTAATTACGAACGGAATGGTTTGTCTTTTTTTATATATATTTGTCCTACGATATCCCAAACAGGTATCTACTCATGCGAAGGTACCCTTACAAATATACCTTTAACTTTTTTGCGTAGTCGAATTTCTTAAAACAATTTTAGAAGAGTATTTCTGGGCTCCACGAAGTAACCCCCAAATGAAATAACCCCCTATGAAATTCCTATAACATCCAATGAACTAAGACCCAACGAAAATGAAATAAGCCCCAAATTACTGAAATGAAATAATGCCCAAATGCAATGAAATAAAACCCAAATGGAAAATGAAATAAACCCCAAAAAGAAACCAAAATGAAATAGTCCCCAAATAAAATTTGGTTGGTGTTAATTTCATTGGGCTTTATTTAATAATGAAACAAAAAAATGAAATATCACCCAAAAAGTGGGTGTGATATGAAATAAGATCCAAAAATTTATGGAAATTTTTTGGTGTTTCTTTAATTTTTTTTTTTTTTTGTTTTTTTTGGTTTATATCATTTGGGGGTTATTTCGTGGAGCCGTATTTCTGTGGTGTAAAAGAACATTTACTAATAAACATAAAAATAGATTTTTTTTTGAAAATCCTAAAAGCGAAAATCTTAAATTTAAAATGCAAATTCTTCAACTTTAATTTTATAGCATGTTCAAACCGATCATTGAATTATGTTAAATCAATTTAATGAAGTTAAATCGAAAAACGAGTTCTCAAACGTATATGCGTACAATTGTTGTTGGAAATTTAACGTGTTAAACGCTTTGACATGTTTCGAAACTCGTTAAATCACTGGTTTGTTTATTTATTTATAATTTATTTATTTATAATTATTACAGCTTGAAAACGCAGCCAAATCTGAAAAGAGCTTTTTAATTTGAAGTTTTTAATGTAAACTAATAAATTCTTTGACAAATTTTTCTTAATTCTTTGACAAATTTTTAAATTTATTTGAATTTTTTGTTATTTTTTATTTTTTTTAATAAACAATTTTTTATTTCTTTCAAAATATAAACAAATAAACTGACATTTTGAAACTAGTGAAGGCAGTATGAACGATCATGTTAAAAAAAGCTTTTTTCGAATAACGCGTTAAATGAAATCGGTTTGAACATGCTATTATTTTAAACTTTTGATTTAAAAGAGTGTTAAGTGCCATTTCAGCCATTTTTTTGAGTGCAGAGCTTTAAAAGCTCACTAGCACAAATTCAAGTTATAAATGTATTAGTTGAATTGAAGGAAAAATTCCCAAGAAAAGGTAAAATATTTTTTCCATGTAAGTTTTATAATATTGACTTTCCAAAAAGCTTTCAATATTCACTTTACACCAGTTGTTTCAGGAAGCTTTTTACTTCTACAAACTTTCAGAAATTTTTTTCTTCGTACTTTAAACTTTTTGGAGTGAAATCATAAGAAGCTTTGAACTTTAGCAACTAATTGACAATGGCTTGTCACGAACTATCTTCCACAAGATAACTTTCTAAAGAAGTGACCGAACGCGCGCGGTTCGTTCGATGATATGATTTTAGGATTTGTTCGAATCCTCTATTTGACATTTCAATTGAAATTAATAATATTACCGCGAGGTTAGTTATTCGAATCCTGCACTAGACAAAGAATTTTTATTTAAATTTTATTTGATTATTTTAACTGACCGTCACCTCGCTACAGACGATGGCAAATGTCAGAGAGTAATTAATACCATGTAAAGCTTCTTGAGAACATAAACATTAGCCGTTAGTACCCGGCATAAGACTAGTGGGTCCAGTTATCAATAATTTGTGTGCAAACATTAAATAACACGTTTAACAGTATTTGATCATTATAACTCCTTTCAAGTGCTGAAATTGCAAATTTGCTTTTTTATTTTTTTTTTTTGTTAATTTAAAAAAAAAATCACAAATTTTGTGATGCAACTTTTAAGCATATTTGTGTTTACAAAAAGGTCAGTAGTTATTAAAAAAGCACAGTCCTTAAATATATCATAACATAAAGCATTCTTACCCTTCCTCTCCTTCCCATTCTCTATCACTCTATTATCCTACAATTTGTTCTTTATCACTCAAATACTCGCCCTTCATCACCCGCTCTTTTGGCATAACATTTGCCTCGAAATGAATTGCAACCGCTTAACCGCAATTACCAAAGCCCTGACCCAAAATAAGCTCCTAGAAAGAGGCAACCAAAAAGCCACACATTTTGCAAAATGGTTGCATGCAGCTGCCATTTTTGTAATTTCGTTTTTTTTTTCTTTGTGCACTGTTTCATAAATTGTTTGTTTTTTTTTATGATGAGTTCATTAACTCTGTCGACAGCAACCGACATAACCGAAAACCTTTTCATTACAATTATTGACTGTTTTAGTGTGGGTTGTTTAATAACGGCGAATGGTGTTAGGCTGGAGGCCTATGAGGGTGGGAGAATGAAAGCTTAGTTTGCAACGAAGGCCATACAATGGTGAAAAACTTAAACGACGCCATGAGCGGGGTTTTTGTTTTTATTCTGTGTCATTGCGCTATAACAGCTTTTTAGGTAAATCTTGTTGGTTTGAATTAAAATTCTAGTTTTAACCCTTTGAGCAGTTGGTAATTTTTGACGAAATACGGGCAGCTACTCTTCATTCCTTCGTGTATTGCTTAAGCTTTCTTAGCATAAGCTGCATGATAAAAGCTATTAAAAATGGTTCAATCAATTTTACTTCAAGTCGGCATGCAATGTACGTAATTCAGGTGTGCGGCGAACATATGTAAGTCAATGTTTGTTAATGTGTCTAAGGATGTGTGGCTGTGTGAGAGCTTATCGTGGTGAAATTTATTTATATATTCGTGACAACGTCTGGCTAAAGCCTAAAACAAAAGATAATAAAGTAAGAAAATCCAGCAACAAGATGCATTCCAATAAAAGTAACGAACAATGGCTACTGATCCTGAGGCGCAAATGTTACTTATAGCACCAAAAAACCATGGGTAGGGTATATTTGTAGGAAGCAGAAACACACACACACATGACTCTCACATCTTTCAGATCATGATCCCAATTTAAGTGCCAAGCAAAGTTATACGAAGCTTATCAGCTTGCATCTGTTGTCCAGCAAGCTTGGCTCAGCATGAGTCAAAAATAAATAAGCAACAAGAGCACCCGAGGTAACGAAGGCAACTACAAAGCGAACAAGCAAAGAAGCGCAAACTAAAGCAAAGGCAAAACAAACAACGCACTCATTTGAGGCCACAAGATATCACGCTATGTTGGCAAGAAATCCTTTCGACAGCTCGTTGGTTTAAAGTTTCCGCTTCGTCGAGCTTCGCTGGACATAACATAAAGCAGCGCCAAGTAGTCAATGAGAAAATAATGGATGAGCGTAGCAAGGAGTGGGCAGCAGGACGGAGTGAGCGAATGCATAGCAGTGCTTGTGAGCTTGTGAGTGAGTGAGTAGAGAAATTAAGGACGTGATACAAGGTTGCCAGTTATGTGGGAAAAATCCCATTTGTGGTAATTTTTAATTGTCCTTGGGAATTTTTTTTTTTGGGAATTCCCATGGTATTTTTTAATTAGCGTGGGAATTCCTATGGCATTTTTTAATTAGCGTGGGAATTCAGTGAGGTATTTTTTAATTGCCGTGGGATTTGGGAATTTTTTTCTTCAAATGATTTTTTTCCGTTTATTAAGCAAAAACTTCGTATGAAATCATTGCCATTATACGCATTAAACGCTCTGTTTACACAACGATTTTATGTCGTATGTTACGCATTTAAATTTAGCAGTTTGCGACCCTGTTTCAAAGTTCGTGACCTCTTTTAGTCCCGGTTTCCACTCAAGTTTTGACGGTCAAGTCTTGAGTTCGGTGGTACGGGAATCGTAACTAAGGGAAAGAAAGAAATTGACTGTACCGTCAATTCTTGGGCAATACGTTTTGTGTTCGTTCGTTGTCCCGCTACTTTTTCTATTCATTTTGGGCATCATTGGCGTCATTTCATTTCATTTCTATAAGATGAAATGAAACGGCAGTATATGATACACATCGTCAACTCTTGATGCGTGGAAACTGAATCGTCAAGTTTAAAAGGGAATGTCAAAAAATTGAACATCAAGACTTGACGAGTGGAAACCGGGACTTACATTGGTCAAGACTTGAATTCAAGTCTGTGAGTTTGTAAGCAATTTGCAGCACATCGGAAGCGACGAAAGGGTAAGAGAACACTTGCGCTGTACCGTAAATTTTTTGGCAATTTTTATACCCCCACGTTTAAAAAACGCAAATGGGGGTATATTAATTTTGTCACTCCATTTGTAACGCCCATAAGGAGGCGTGGTAGGTAAAGAAAAGTATATATATTCTTGATCAGTATATCGTCACATAAAATGCAAAAAACTTATGATCAAAAAATTCGAAATTGTGTTTTTTATTGATTACGATTCACTACATAATAAATAGAAAACCACGCCCACCTCCCATACAAAGTGACTTTATCAAACCAAATTGAGTGAAACCACGCCCACCTCCCATACAAAGCGACTGCATCAAAAAACAAAAGCGAATATTTTCTGTTAAAAATATAACGAAAACGTTTTTACAGATAAACATTTTATTGATTTTTTCAGACTTTGAATATACTTTAGTTCGGCCGTGGGGGTATTTTAACTTCGGCCCAGTCGAAGATAATTGCTTACTAGTTTGTATTCCTTTTGTTCTTTTCGCTGTTTTGACAAAGAGCTTCACATTATTTTTAGTTTGCTTGCGTGCGCTTGGTGTTCTGTGTTCTATGTAAAAACCAGAACATTATTTAAAAAAAAAATATTTTTATAAAGCATTTTTTATGTACAGTAGTAACCTGTATAAATTAAAAAAAAAAATAATAACTTCTTATATCTAAAAAAATTTTTTGGAAACAGCTCCTGTTTTTGGTTGCTACACGTATATTATACCTTAATGCAAAAATTTTTGGTATTTGTACATTTTTTATTTATACATTTATGAGATTTATTGTGGTATTTTTTAATGCGTATGGGATTTTTTTCGGTATTTTTAAATGCTTATGGGATTTTTGGTGGTATTTTTAAAAAGCGTGGTATTTTTGTGGTAATTTTTAATGATCGTGGGATTTTTTGTGTTATTTTTTAATCGTGGTGGGAATTTTTTTGTTTACCTTTGCCGTGGTAATTTTGGTGGTATTTAATTTATGCTTCTGTGGGAAAAAGGTAATTTCCGTGGGAATTTTTCCGAATTTTAACTGGCAACCTTGACGTGATATAATGTTTGCCTGCAGTTCATTGATGCGTGCCTGAGCAGCATATAAATTACGAGGAAAGCAAGAAGAGAGACGAAACGGCGCGAAAATGCGACAAGATAAAAATACATAATAAAATTGATAAGAAATAAGAAACATAAAATAAAAAACAAAAAAGTTATTTTAACTTAACAATAAAACAGAGATACTCTCAAGTTTTTCTTTTTAAGAGCTTTAAATATTAAGAAAAATTTTATGACAGTAGAAAACAAAAAACAAATAAAAAAATTTTTTGAAAAAAAAACAGCCAAAAACTGTTGTTACAAAACGATTAAAGTGGACAATAAATAAATAAATGATAAGCTAAAGCGATTAAATACAGCTCAACTTAAAAGGGAACAAATAAGAGAAGCTTTCCCAAAAGAGCTTAATCAGCAGCCAAAATACTTATGGGCAAAATTTTTGAGAACATTGACAATATACAACATCTGAGACAAAATGAGACAAAAAGTTGAAAAATAAAAAGCGATGGCGGGGGTAAACTTTTGCTTCTAAAAAAAAGCATAGCTACATTGCTTAAAGTTCAATGGAAAGCTTTAAAAAGTGGAAAATCTTATAAAATTTATTTAAAAAGAGGAAAGATTGGCTAAAAGATTGTAGGTTAGGTTTGGTTTTGATGGCTGAGCCGGCAGACGACTCGTACACTTAGGTCGTTGTGATACCACATAATCTCTTTTGACCTATAAGAGATATCCCTCCTTAACAAACTAGTTCGAACGGATTATGATTTTATTATATGCTTGATTTCCAGGCATGAGACTTCGGTAAGTCCATTTAAAAAGGCATGGCCCAGAGTTTCCAATCTCCTTTTACTTAGCGCCGGACATTCGCAGAGGAAATGCAGGAAATTTTAAACCTCTTCTTCGCATTTGCAGGTTCTGCAGAAATCATTTGATTTAAGTCCCAATCGAAGAGCATGTGTTCCAATTAGACAGTGACCCTTGAGGATTCCTTCTATTTTTTAAAGGTTTGCCCTGCTTAATTCAAGTAGTGATTTAACGTGAGAAGCCACGTTAGCTGAATTACCCTACATGTGTCAAGGTGTTCCCAACGTACTTTTGTAAGACTGAAGGATTTGTTCTCGCACTGGAGTTTATAGGAAGACATGGGTATACCAATAAAATCCTCATTTAAGAGGGTGTTTGATGTCGTACCCTTCCTTGCCAATTCGCCAGCCAAATTATTGCCCTCGATATTCCTATGATCGGGTACCCATATGAGGTGGATGTTGAATAACCTTGCCATCTCGTTAAGAGATCTGCGGCACTCGGTGAGAGTTTTAGAGTTATCAATATGCGAGTGCAGCGCTTTAAGCGCAGCTTGGCTATCTGAGAATATGTAAATATTTTTTCCCCTAAGGTCTCTTTGATCTAAAATCTTAGCGGTTTCATATATAGTCATCATCTCCGCTTGATAGACACTGCAATAGTTTGGGAGTCTAAAGGAAGCTAAGATTTCAAGATCCTGGGAGTAAATTCCTCCCCTACCTGTTTTTGAAGCTTGAATCTGTCTTTAAAGATTTTAATTCCATTAATTTTAAAGAGGGTTTTGTTAGCCCAGTCTAGCCGTGAAGGGATGAGAACTTCATAGTTCTTTTCAAGATTGAAACAAGATACACAGTAATCTGTTTTTTCGGAGACAGACGAGTTCAGAATTACCGTGTGACCGCAGCTGTTATCCATCCAATTTCCAGATTCTCTTAGTCTGAGGGCTGCTGAGTTAGCACACTCTCTGAAAAAGATATCTAGAGGAGGAAAGTGAAGTATGCCATTAAAAGCGTTAGTTTGGGGTTGTGGGTAATGCACCAGTAATACAGAGACATGCACTTCTTTGAACCTTTGCAAATTTCTTTCAGTTGACATGTATAATGAAATGAAATTATTTGAAGCACATCGTGATTTTGTAATTTTGTAAAAAAATTATAACAAAAAAAAATTAAAGCAAGTTTAGCTATAAGCGAGCTTTTGCTAACAGTAGATAGTCAAGCTGTGTGATTTGCTCTATACAGAGCCGTTGTTGTTGGTTGTTGCCTTCTTTGTCTTCATGTTGTCTTGTTATCAACATACTTGGCCTAAAGCTCAAATTTGATTTCAATATAAATAATGAAAGGTCATATATCATATTGTCATATTGTGTAATTTTTATGACACAAATTGTGAAGCACATGTGATGCACGGATTTTATATTTTTTTTTTGTTTGTATTGAAAATAAACTCAAAATCTGTGCCAATGATTTTGTTTTACCAAACATTTTGGCCAATGAGAGCTATGAAAAAAATTAATGCATTCCCCAGATGTCACCTTTCAAATGACCGCAAAATTTGAAGCACATGTGATGCAAATTTGTTTTTTATATAAACTTGCTTCAAATTTACAAGCAAAAATTTAAAGTTCACAAAGATCTTGTTCAGTCTTATTGCCATTCATTTGCATACACTTTAAGCAGCTTCACGGCTCTCTACTTGAACTCCAGTTGACAACATCAAAAGCAATTGATAAATAATTATACGTAAAACTTAGTCAAAACGTGAAAGTCAACTTACACAACCAGTCAAAAGCTATGAATTAAACTTTCAAAGTGGAAACACGCACATTCACAGACACACACACACTCCCCTAGATAAGCCAATAAGTTTCTTGATTAGCCAGCATTATGACAACGTCCTTGAACAGAACAACTTTGAAATTATGTGTTTGTTCGCTTTCTTTCATTGTATGACGTTGTGCTTAGCACCATTACTCCTCATGACTCCCTCTTTCAAGCACCCATCATCAGTTGCTACCAGCTACTTTATTTCGTTCGTTCTTAAATTTTGTGACATGTGAGTTGCTGATGTGTAAATTTTTCTTGATGACTTTCAGCATCTTATTAATGAGCGAAGCAAATAAAAAGAAATGAAAAAACAGCAAATAGCTTTCGGGATGTATTGTTTATTGATGTCGTTGAATATTCTAGCAATATGTCTTTGATCTTTTTCATGCTTCGGTCAACTTCAGTTATTAATGAATAATAATTTGTGAAGCACGAAAATGGGCATGAGAAATCCCAAAACTTTATTTATGTTGATAAGAAACTTTTCGGATAAATAAAGCTTTATTTGTGCTTTGTTATTTGATGAGGATGAATTCTAAACTAAACCCAACATAAATAGCTAAAATTATCAATTAAGTTTAGCAAGTAAAGCACAAAGTCTTTTATTTGAGTCAAATCTTGAAAGCTTAATTGAACCCGTAAGCTAGATTAAGTTGCAAAATTAATCTTAAGTAATAAAGTTAAATAATTAATAAAAAAAATAAATAAACAAATTTTAAATAATTTTTTATGCAAGTTAGAATTTTTGGGTCGCAAGATAATCTTTTAAGAATTTACCAATTTATATACCCCAGTAAAGTTAAACTCCGTCGATAAGAGCTTTTGAGCTTAATTCAACTCGCTTAATCGCGAGAGTTTCTTATGGCAGCAGAAAAAGCACTTTACTTGTTAGTGTTGTAATGCTCATCAGGACTTTAATATTATCACTGCTCAAAAAACTGTTCAGAATGAGACAAGCTTAACAAAAACCTATGATATGAGAAATGAAAAGCTTTGAAACTTTTTAAGAGCTTTTAAATAAAAAGCTTTGGCGTAAATGCTCAATTTGAGCTCAGCGTCCAACTTGAATATTAACCTAAGTTGCTTTACAACTGATGAAATATAAAAATCGAAAGCTAAGATCAAGTTTTTTTTTTAAAACTTGATTAAATGGAAAAAGAATTTTTAATCGAAACCTACAATCTGATTTTATCACTCTGTGTAAGTTTTCGACCACCCGGAAAGCTCATTTTAAGCTTGCAACATGATATATTTTCACTCCAAAATGAATTCTTCTCACTAAGCTTAAAATTAAAGTTCGACTGAATCTCATTGTAGTTCTTTGAAAGTTCAATAATAAAAATAGTAAGGAAAAAGCTTTACAGCTTCCTTATTTATATGACTTTAGTTAAGAACTTTATATTAGAGCAGTGATAAGCACATAACAAGCTCAGAACAAAAGCTTAATTCAAGGTTATATAGTCTTACGTGAGTTCAATCACAAATACCCAAAGCGAAAAGCTAAACAGTTTTTTCACACTAAGCTCAAAACAAAAGCTCCATTCAAGCGTATGTAGTTCTACGTGAGTTCAATCACAAAGATATAAAGCAAAAAGCTTCTTCATTTTCAAGTCAAGACTAAAAGCTTGCCAGCAAAAAAATAAGTATTCTATTAAGAACTGAAATAAAAAGCTTTAAAAGTTTTAAAGAGAGCTTTTTTAATAAAAATTCTTTGGCTTAAAAGCTCAATTTAAGCTCAGCGTCCAACCTAGATACTAACCTTAATCACTTTCACTTTACAACTAAATAAGTATAAAAATCGAAAGTTAAGATCAAGTTTTTCGTATAAAACTTGATGAAATGGAAAACGAGTTTTTAATCGAAACCTGAAATACGATTTCATCACTATGTGCAAGTTTTTTACTGCGCGGAAAGCTCATTTCAAGCTTGCACCATTATATATTTTCACGCCAATAATAAAGACGGTAAGCAAAAAGTTTTACAGCTTTCTCATTTTCAAGTCAAGATTGAAAAGCTCTTTGCATGATTTTAGTGAAGAACTTTCCATTAGAACAGTGATAAGCACATCACAAGCTCAAAACAAGAGCTTAATTCAAGCTTATGTAGTTCTTCGTGAGCTCAATAACAAAAACAGAAAGCGAAAAGATTTTTCACATTAAGCTCAGAACAAAAGCTCAATTAAAGCTTATATAGTTCTTCGTGAGTTCAATCACAAAAACAGAAATTAAAAAGTTTCTTCATTTTCAAGTCAAGACTAAAAAGCTCGCTGCATAATCTTAATGAAAAATTTCACATTAGAGCATTGCCAGGCACAGGCACAGGCATCACTTATTTACTTTCATTTGCATTAGTGAGCTTTTAAAGCTATGAACTTGATATAATGAATAATGAAGGAGGCAGTGATTTAGGAATTATATAGTCAAATAACTTCCCTAAAACTACAAAAATAATCAATAGATTTTACTCTCAAATTTTTTGTCAAATTCAACACATTAAGAGAAACAAGGCATTTAAGGAAAATGCGCTATAATGTCTCCAATATGTGCTATCATTTTGCATTTTTATCTTGAAAAAAAAAGAAAACATAATGGCACTTATTTCAGGATAATTGAGCACGGTTTTGAAATTCTCTAATTTTCACAAAATTGAAAATGTACTGTGATATGCTCAAGTTGTGCTGCAATGTGACATAAAGACAATTTACATATTTGCGAATTGCCTATTAAGTAAGATTCACTCTTGATGTTTTAAGTAATTTGCTCAATTCGAGCTGCAATATGCTACAGAGATATTTTTAAAAAAATTGCTGTTTTGCAATTTATAAAATTTAATTTGTTCAAAAAAACAGCCCAGAGCTGTAAATAATATCTGTTTCTTCTAAAGAGATATTAGGTTTTTTTTTCTTTTTTTTGTTATATACATTTACAATGTAAAGTATTCTGATAAGTTTTCATTTTGATTACACAAAATTTTTCTATAGAACTATCCTTATGAGTTACTTTTTAAGCCCCTTATTGTTATGAAACGAAATAATTTTAATGTTTTAACCATTATACTTCTGATTATAATGCCTGTTGATCAGATTTAAATGCTAATTTTATTTAATTCACATAAACACGCTTAATTTTTCTTTTCGCTGTGCTACACATCATATTTCTGCTGAATGCGTTCTCAATACAATACAATTCGTCAACTGAATTCAATTGAATTTAATTCAATGCTATTCAATTAAGTTTCGATTTGTTTCCTTTATTTTATGTGATTTTTCTCTTTGTTGGCTGTCATGCAATTTCGTTTGTTTTTTCGTTTTTTTTGTTTTTGTTTTATTTTTGTTTTACTTTTTGTTTTTTTTTTTATTTTCCTTGGCTTTCATTGTTGTATTTGTTCAATTTACGCTGCGTACAGTATGCTTCATCGATTCAATCAGTCATTCCGTCAATTTTGCTGTCATGACTGTTCATCAATGATGCCAACCTACTCGTAGAGTTCGTTAATAGCTTTCCACGAATTAGAATCATATGAACGGAAGTTGAACATGCATGTATTGTTGAAGCTGAGTATCGCTTACTTATCAGTAAAAATTGACAAAATGTGTGGAAATGATTTTGGAAAAGAGTAATATATTTCATTATTAATGTCATTATTTAATTCAAATATCTAATCATGAAATATCAAAATTCCAAAATTAAAATTACTTTGGGAGCATTGGAAATATATAATTAGTTTTTTATGACAATCGGCGTAGTCAACAGCAAACAATTATATTTTTTAATTTTACGAATCATCGGGTTCAGCTCTCCTCAAATATTAAAGCATTCAGCAATCAGTAGACTATTAAAAACATCTTCATTTAAAAGGTTTTTTGTATGTTTTCTTTTAATATTTCTTACAAAATACTTGCTTGAACCTTAAGCTGCACATATTTTCTTTCAATACTTGCAAAAATTTTGAATAACGTTTTACAAATAGCTGCGCTATCGCCATTTTAAATTCACAACAGCAATGTATGTTGCGTATACGCCATGTTGAACATTTATATGCACACCACAATATACACGCCGAATAAAGAATAAAGAAAAAAAAAACACGTTTAAAACTTGTGCCACTTGAGTGAGTTTAAAACAATTTGTTTGATATGCTATACAGTGCAAATGAATCCACCTTTCGCCCTTTTTGCTCTCCTTTCTCTGCCAATTTACTTACTGCCAATGAAACACGACAACACAAACATTCTTCGAAAGTATGAAGGCAAAAATTGTAGGTACCTACTCAAAAGATGCCATGAATAACTGAGTAGAAAAAAAAATGAACAAAAATAAGAAAAACCTCTAGCAATGAAATGTGACAGCAAGAAAGTATAGCAAAGCAAAGCAAAGCAAAGATATACATAATAAAAGAATAAAAGTATCAAATAAATAAAAGAGCTAGGGGTTGGGATTGGGATTGAGATTGAGAGATTTCAATAGTGGGAGATGCCAAACAATAAGACAATCTTAACTAAGAAATGAAAGCAGCACAAATTGTGTAGAACCCCCGCAGCAAAGTGGTATTCAAAATTTTTACAATGTTCAAAATGAATTGAGCTCAATTGTGGTGGGAGGAAAAGCAGCAAGAATTAATGTATGCTGCCTAATGGAGGCCAGTCAATGTAGAGTAGGGTGAAATATAAGACGCAGTGTTTGTGTGGACAGCATGAGTCCGTTAATGTTGATGAACACTTTTATTTCTCTTGCATGCCTTTTAGCTGGTTGTATTGACAGCTTCGACACTTCGTCACTGGTTACTGTTTAACATTCGGAAGCAGATAGCATGACCAGGCATCACATTCATATGATGAATGTTCCGATAAAGTACGAAAAAAAAAATAAGAAAAAAACATAAACCAACGAATAAACGCATAAATGATTGATTGAGTGAGGGTTGAATTAATTGAACGAGCAAATAAATGAGCTGGGATAAAAAAAAAACAAAAAAAAAGAAAATAAAATAAAAATATATTCACAAAGGAAATTAAAAACTGCGAAGCCAATGAAGTGTTTTCAATGCTTAAGATATCGAAATACTGATGAAAGCTCTGAGGCGTAATGATTTTTTATAGAATTAAGAAACTTCAAACATAAAAGCTTTTCAGGATCTCAAAGCTTTCCAAGTAGAACTTTCATGTGGCTTGAGGTGCAAGACAAAGGTAGTTAAGAAATGTTTCTTTGAACATTAAAAAATTTTTAATAAGGAATCATGTGTCATATGGAAGAATATAAAAAATGCAGTTTTGAATTTAAATTAGTTTTATGATAGAAATAAAATTTTCCTAATTCTTTAAAAAAATATTTAAAATAAAACAATTTAAAATATATATTGCCATTGATGTTAAAAATTTGTCAGAAATTCTTTTCCATTTTATGGTAACATTTCATTTTACAGTTACAAAGCTCATTTCTTTACCATACCAATGAATCAAAAATTTCAGCATTTTTTTTTTGTTTAGCTTTGGACCAAGGATTTCAGATGTTATGCCTAGTCAGCCGAGACTGCGTTGTTTCGAAATCGGGCGTTAGATATGCAACTGGGAAAGAAATAGAATGGAAGTGAAACAAGTGTAAGATATTTTTGTAGTATAACTGCTTGACTTGCGCTACGAATTGGTTCCTCATCCTCCATATTCAAACGGACTGCACCTCCTGCGATTTTTATCTATTTCCAAACTTGAAGCAATAGCTCGGTGGAAAGAGATTTGGCTCCAACAAAGAGGTTATTGTTGAAACAGATGCTAATTTTGAAGAATTGCCGAAGATATATTGTCATTCGGAAGGTATAGAAAAGTTAGAAAAATGTTAGAGGAAATGTACCGAACTACAATGAGTCTAGGTTGATAAACAAAATTAGTTTTGACCAAATAAAACATTTCTTGTATCACTTTTCAGGGACATTTAACCTTGGCCTCATTTCTAATCAACTAAAATTGAAAATTCAACAATATTTACGTCTTGAAGTTGTAGTTGATGGTACACGCAAAGAAATTTTTCGTTTACCACAACTGAAAAATTCACCAACTATACTTCGTTTGCGAGCTGTATTTGCCGCAAACGAATATTCAGTTGTCACAACTTAAAAATATATCTTATAAAGGGTGATTTTTTTGAGGTTATGATTTTCATGCATTAGTATTTGACAGATCACGTGGGATTTCAGACATGGTGTCAAAGAGAAAGATGCTCAGTATGCTTTGACATTTCATCATGAATAGACTTACTAACGAGCAACGCTTGCAAATCATTGAATTTTATTACCAAAATCAGTGTTCGGTTCGAAATGTGTTTCGCGCTTTACGTCCGATTTATGGTCTACATAATCGACCAAGTGAGCAAACAATTAATGCGATTGTGACCAAGTTTCGCACTCAGTTTACTTTATTGGACATTAAACCAACCACACGAATGCGTACAGTGCGTACAGAAGAGAATATTGCGTCTGTTTCTGAGAGTGTTGCTGAAGACCGTGAAATGTCGATTCGTCGCCGTTCGCAGCAATTGGGTTTGTGTTATTCGACCACATGGAAGGTTTTACGCAAAGATCTTGGTGTAAAACCGTATAAAATACAGCTCGTGCAAGAACTGAAGCCGAACGATCTGCCACAACGTCGAATTTTCAGTGAATGGGCCCTAGAAAAGTTGGCAGAAAATCCGCTTTTTTATCGACAAATTTTGTTCAGCGATGAGGCTCATTTCTGGTTGAATGGCTACATAAATAAGCAAAATTGCCGCATTTGGAGTGAAGAGCAACCAGAAGCCGTTCAAGAACTGGCCATGCATCCCGAAAAATGCACTGTTTGGTGTGGTTTGTACGCTGGTGGAATCATTGGACCGTATTTTTTCAAAGATGCTGTTGGACGCAACGTTACGGTGAATGGTGATCGCTATCGTTCGATGCTAACAAACTTTTTGTTGCCAAAAATGGAAGAACTGAACTTGGTTGACATGTGGTTTCAACAAGATGGCGCTACATGCCACACATCTCGCGATTCTATGGCCATTTTGAGGGAAAACTTCGGAGAACAATTAATCTCAAGAAATGGACCGGTAAGTTGGCCACCAAGATCATGCGATTTGACGCCTTTAGACTATTTTTTGTGGGGCTACGTCAAGTCTAAAGTCTACAGAAATAAGCCAGCAACTATTCCAGCTTTGGAAGACAACATTTCCGAAGAAATTCGGGCTATTCCGGCCGAAATGCTCGAAAAAGTTGCCCAAAATTGGACTTTCCGAATGGACCACCTAAGACGCAGCCGCGGTCAACATTTAAATGAAATTATCTTCAAAAAGTAAATGTCATGGACCAATCTAACGTTTCAAATAAAGAACCGATGAGATTTTGCAAATTTTATGCGTTTTTTTTTAAAAAAAAAGTTATCAGGCACTTAAAAAATCACTCTTTATATATAAACCGCAAGCTATTTCGGTCATTATTATTTATTATATTAATAATCTTTCTCATTATGTCCGTCCGTCTTCTTATGGATTCCACCTCTGTTGCTATATTCGTCCGCGTATTAAGCAAACTACCAATTTCCTTATATAGTAACAATTTGTCCAAAAAGTTACTCTAAACTATAAGCGTTATGTTTATACAACGAAGGGAAAAATAAACAAAATTTTCAGTTGGGAAGTTTTCAATTGCTGCAATTTAAAAATCACTCGCGTTTATGACAAACGAAATTCATTTCCTGCAACTAAATGACTCGTTTCTCACAACTGAAAATTTTGTTTATTTTTCGTTCAACGTTTATGACAACTGTTAAAACATTTGCAATAAACGATTTCAAGCACGACAAACGAAGTTCGTTTGCGGCAAACTGGCGATAAACGTTTTTTTTCTTTGCGTGTAGAGAATTTTGTGGGTGAGATTGCCTTATAACTTGAATTGACTGAGGTAAAGGCATAACACTTGCCTCTGATTCAAATTCACATGTTTCTTTGGCTTTTCACCACGCTTAGAATAGTATACACGTGTTTTCCTTGATTGACTCTTCCTTCCTACTAATCTATCATCCCATTGCGAACCAAGTTAGACTTGACTGAATAGGTATTCTACCTGAAATCCTTGGTTCAAACAAAAGAACAAAAAAAAAAAAATAATAAAATTTTAAGGAATTTTTATTTAATATACGATGCGTCAAATTGACAACTTCATGATACCAAAATTCAAATTATCCTATGCTATCGTGCTCTTTATGCCCTGCGTTAAGAGCTATAGCGCTTGAAAGAGACAATTAAGGATTAAAATTAAGGAAATTTCTAAAGGTTATGTTATATATACATATGTATGTATGTATAGTATAATGGTTATATGGTAACTCTGTACCTCTCTTTTACTTTATCTCTCAACTTGTAATTTACTTTTGAATAAAGCAGTCTAATTCTAAACATCATATGGATAACACATGGCGCAGTCGAAATCGGAGTGAATGGTCAAGACAAGAAGTGGTGTAAAAACTGAAGACGAATCAGGGACTGACGACAGTTGTGGCGAATATATGGAAGCTGATGAAATTATGAATACCACGAGTAATTTTGATGTGCGCAGGCCAGATCCTTTGAAACTAGATGGAAATGTTGCTGAAAACTGGCGAGTATTCAAGCAAAATTTTGATATTTATGCTATAGCAACCGAACTGGACTCGAGAAAAGAGCCTCAGAAGATTGGTATATTTTTGAACGCGTGCGGAGCAGAAACAATCGAAATTTTTAATACGCTAGGTTTAACTGAAGAGCAAACGAAAAAATATGAAGCAGTTGTTGAGGCAGTAAAAAACTATTGTACGCCAAGAAAAAACGAAGTGTACGAAGCTTTTAAATTTAATTCCAGAAAGCAAGAAGAGGGCGAACCTTTCGAATCATATTTGCTAAGTTTGCGCAAATTGGTTAAAAGCTGTGGGTATGCAGACGCTGAAAGAATGATAAGGGACAATATAGTTAATGGCACAAACAGTATTAAACTACGCAAGAAGCTTCTCGAAACAGAGTCTTTAAATTTAAAGAAAGCAATTGAAATTGCGCGAGCTTCAGAATTGGTTGAAAAACATATGAATGACATGCAACAACAAAATAAATGCAGCTCTGTCGATGCAGTCAATACAGGTTTTGGGCAGCGCACAGCCAATTTTAAACAAAATGCAAATAATTTTAATAAAGCAAGAGGGAGAGAACATTTCAACACTTCTACAGCAACGGTGATAGGGAGTGATGAGCGAAAAATTAATTGCAAGTTTTGCAGAGGTACACACCAATTCCGAAAATGTCCAGCATTTGGGCAAAAATGCAATAACTGCGGTCGTTTAAATCATTTCAGTATTGCTTGTTATGCCTCCAACAAAGTGCACGAGATAACCGAATCGATTCCGAGAGCGGAGGAGGATGAAATTGTTTTGCACAACGTCTCTGATGTAACTGTTCTACGAAAAAGATGGTATGAGAAAATTCGTGTTGACAACTGTTTGATCAACTTTAAATTGGACACTGGAGCCGATGTGAGCGTTTTACCGTATCGATATTTAAAACACATGAAAAATGTTGTGTTTAAAGCAGGTGGCATACCACCGACAAGCTACGGAGGCACGGATTTAAACTATAAAGGACTTGCTGAATGCGTTGTTATGTGTAGAAACGAAGTAACTTTACTGACATTCACAGTAATCGATACAACTTACGAGCCACTGTTAGGTTTAGAAGCATGCGAGCGATTAAATTTAATTAAACGCGTTGATTCGATTGAATACATGACAAGAGAGCAATTTATTCAAAAGAATAGCGACATATTTGAAGGTTTGGGTTGTTTTGTACAAAATTTACAAATCAAAGTAAAAAAAGATTCTATTCCAGTTGTTAAGGCAGCAAGAAGAATACCATTATCGCTGATACCTAGAGTGCAGAAAAAATTGTGTGAAATGGTGGATCGTCAAATAATTGAACGGGTGGATGGCCCAGTAGAACGCGCTTCGAATTTAGTGATTGTTGAAAAAAAATCAGGGCAACTCCGTTTGTGCATTGACCCGCAAGACATCAACGCAGATATTTTACAAGAAAACTATACAATTCCAACTTTTGAGTCTATATCAGCACGCATTGCAAACAAAAAATATTTCACAGTTTTAGACTTAAAAGAGGGTTTCTGGCAGATTGGCCTAAGCAGCAGTGCAAGTGAGTTGTGTACGTTTAATACACCTTTAGGTTGTTACCGTTTTAAGCGCCTGCCATACGGTATCAAAATCGGACCAGAAGTCTTTCAAAAATATAATGAAAGAAATTTTGAAGATATCCCAAATGTTATTGTGTTCATCGATGATATTTTGGTAGCGGCGGATACGGCAGAAGAGCATGATCGCATTCTGAATCAAATTGTAGATCGCGCAAGGGAAAAGAATATAAAATTTAACATGGACAAAATTCAGTACAAGGTTCCGGAAGTAAAATATTTGGGTAAAATTATATCTCATGATGGTATCAGGTGCGATCCAGATCGAGTAGAGGCAATATTAAAAATTGGACAACTCAAAGACAAAAAAGATTTGCAAAAACTTTTTGGAATGATTAATTATATTCGCGAATACATTCCAAATTTGTCTGAAGTGTCGCAACCGCTAAGAGAACTTCTGAAAACTGATGTTATTTTTAAATGGCAAACAGCTCATGAAAATTGCTTGACATTAATAAAAAAAATGATTGCGAATGCGCCCACTTTACAAACTTTTGATGAAAGTAAAGAAATAACTATTGAAACTGATGCGTCAAAATACGGCATTGGTTGTTGTCTAATGCAAAGTGGGAAGCCCATTGCATTTGCCTCGAGAAGCTTAACGGATGCAGAAATTAATTACGCTCAAGTCGAAAAGGAGATGTTAGCAGTTGTATTTGCATGTCGCAAATACCATTATTACATATATGGCCGCAAAGTCACAGTGAAAAGCGATCATAAGCCCCTCGTTGAAATAATGAAAAAAGATTTTTGTAAAATTCCATCCGCCAGACTTCAACGCATGAAACTGAGTTTAATCAAGTATAATATGAATCTAATCTACATTCCCGGAAAATTTCTTTATATTGCGGACTTTTTGTCTCGATATTTCGATAAAGATGACACCTCACAAGAAATCGACGACTTGAATGAATTTGTTCATTCGATCAACATAACAGATGAGCGAATCGAGAGTTTCAGAAAATCACTAATAAGAGACAAATGCTTAAAAGAGCTAAAGAATGTTTTGACAAATGGGTGGCCCAAAGATAAACGCTTTTTAAGCGAAGAGGTAACATTTTATTGGAAACTTCGAAATAACTTGTTCATCGAAAATGATTTAATTTTTCTGAACGACAGAATTATAGTTCCACAAGATCTCCGTGAAAACATTTTATTGCAGTTACACTCATCGCACCTCGGGATTGAAAAAACGAAAAGCAGAGCTCGAAGTTTAGTTTATTGGCCTAGGATCAATGATGATATTGAAAAAATTATAACCAAATGCGAAATATGTCAGAAAAATCGTAACTCCAATGTAAAAGAGCCAATGATCTCGCATGACGTACCAACACTGCCATATAACAAACTAGGCATTGACATTTGTGAGTTTGCTTCAAAACCGTATCTGATTGTGTCCGATTATTATTCGCGGTATTTGGACATAATCCCAATAGCATCGAAAACCGCAGCTGAATGCATTCGAAAGTTAAAATTATGTTTCTCACACCATGGAATACCCGTTCAATTAGTTTCAGATAACATGCCGTTCAATTCGTTTGAGTTCAAAAAGTTTTGTGAAGATGCCGGCATTAGACTAACAACAACAAGCCCACATTACCCACAATCAAATGGATTTGCAGAAAGATATGTTGGAATTGCAAAGAATCTAATAAGAAAGTCGCACTAAAGCAATGGGGAGCTTTGGCTCGCACTTCTCGAGTATCGAAACACACCTCTAAAAGAAGTCAATGCATCGCCTGCAGAATTGCTAATGAGTAGAAAAACACGCACGCTTATACCAGCAAAGACAGCACTATTTCAGCCGAAAATAGTGCCGAATATAAGCCGAAATATCGAAATCAAAAATCGAAAGTCAAAAATATACTACGATCGCAATGCAAAATGTAAGCAATCTTTTGTACAGGGAGAAAAGGTGTGGTATCAACATAACCTGAAGGGATGGACGAAGGCCACTATTATGAATACTCACAGTGGACCACGCTCATACTGGATTCAATTAGACGATGGAACTGTTTATCGCAGAAATTCCAGATACCTTCGCAGGCGAATATAGATCTGACCTAGTATTGATTTAAATCACATATGTATATCTTGTAATTGAATTTAAATTTTATAATTTTGTAAATCCACTTAAAAGGGGAGATGTTATATATACATATGTATGTATGTATAGTATAATGGTTATATGGTAACTCTGTACCTCTCTTTTACTTTATCTCTCAACTTGTAATTTACTTTTGAATAAAGCAGTCTAATTCTAAACATCATATGGATAACACAGGTTATATCAACAAGAAGTGCAGGGTTGCAAAGGCGTATTTTATAACAGCCCGTTGCTTGGCGGTTGTCGCAAAATTGGAGCGTCATTTCGGAATCCGAAAACTCGCGAGTAATTCAGGAGATGTCAATGCACTCGCAACGAGTGACTGTTTAGTGCGGATTGTGGACCGAAGGTGTCATTTTTTCGAAGAAGAGCCATTACATTTTTTGTGGTCGATGATGAAGTGTCAGAGACCTCTAATTTTAAGGGGATGTTGCTAAACAATGGACTTATTGCGCACGAAGTTCTCTGCGGGAATAATTTCGCATTGTGGAAACACCAATTGGCCACAAAGATATCGATTATCTCCATAAATCTCTATCTATGTCAAGAGTAGGGACCAAACTAACCATTCGCAAGCAATTTCAACTCTCAAAGCGAACATTGAAGTTACCATCGCCGAATAGAGCCTCAAGTATTAGGAATACTAATCAAAAATTTCGAAAAAATGATTAAGGTCTACAAGACCTAAGACATTTTTATAACATTGTATTGCATACATAATCACTATGTGTCTACTTTATAATTCATTTAAAATTTAAGAGACATCCAAACAATTCTTCCTTTTATTCAAAAGAGAATTTTTACAGTTCTTGTTGATACACCCTTTAGCAAATATTAACAGTCTCAACATTATTTATGAATATTGAAAAAAAAACATTTTTTATAAGAAATCAATAAGTCAATTAATTCTAAAAATAGGTCGTAGAAAAACCTTCATGATACAATTATTTGCGGTTTCTTATTGCAAGAAGCACGGTCAAAACTGACAGCAATTATATCGTTAAGTTGCATGAATTATCTTCCTTTAAATATTTCCAAAGGTACAAAATTACTATCGATTGTATTGAACTTTTGCTATCAAAACCCATACCAATGACCTTCAGTGATTATTAACAGACACACACGCACGCAATAAAAATTGCATACATACAAAGATGGTATTAAAGACGTCAAGCAAGGAAAACTCAATGAGTTTTCCAATTAAAGATTTTTCGCTAATACTAGCTGTATAGCAGATACACACACTTTTATTCAAGCTCGTGTGTGCGTGTGTTAAGATTTATATTTGTGTTTTTGTGTGTGTTGTCTGCATTAGTATTCGATAAAAAGTTCTTATTATAGCCCATTAGATACACGTTGGCATGCTTAAGCGTTATTAGTATGACAGCTGGACACGTCCTTGTTGCGTTCTTTTCGTTATCGTTCACTCACTTACAGTCACTCACTACTTGCTTCGAGTGGGTAGTGCTTTTGCTACTTCTTTTCTTGCGATCTTTTCTGTTTCATCTCCCTTGCTATGCTACTCCGATTACTTGCTTGTTAGTGGCTGTGTTTATAAGACATTTGCTTGGCTTAAAAATTATGCAGCACAGACTGGCGCCACTGCGTATTTTAATGCCGGCTGCTATCATTGACTGCCAACTATATTAAACAGCTGTGACAGCAGCAGGATAATAGGACCACAGACATTGCCAACAGTATCATTTGTTACCACTGTATTAGAGGGTAGTAAATGACCAAAGTTTGTCGTTTAGCTGTTAAAACGACTTGCGTTTTTTTTTTTTTTTGTTTATGTTACATTTTTTTATTTTTTATGTATTTTTTTTACTTTTTAGTTGGTCAAAAGCTGCTCAAAGCTCTTTCTTTGCTACGTAGTTGTTTCGTTTCTGTCTTTGTTGTGTTGCACACAAGCAAAACAATTTCATCTAGAATATTTGCTTTAAAACTAACAGCTTTGGTGCTCTTAAAGCTTAAAATGTACAAGCAAACAACCACACACATAAATATCTTTATTGCCTATCAATAACATGTTTGAAAACATATCCATGTAAGACATAGAAAACATTGTCAACAGCAGCATTTAGAATGAAAAGAATTTTGCAAAATGTTTTACTTGCTCTGCACCACGTTTTTCAAAAATGTTTGCAATCCCCAATCTATATAATCCCTGGTTACAACCACAATTTGAGCTTTTAAGCGCCACTCAAAGCTTTTAATTTTTGTTTTTTTTTTGTGCTTTTAATGCAATTGTTTTCTTAGGTCTGACAAATTTTTCCACTCAAGAGATTAAAATATACATAAAAAGCCTTAAACAAGCTTTGCAGCGCAAGCTTCAAATATTTACATACATAAAATTAATGTCTGCGCGAAAATCAAATGTTATGTTTTAATTTCTTTTAGGGCCGCAATTTCATTTAAATATTATTAAAAATGGCAGCGGCAGCTTTTTAGGGCTAAACATAAAAAAGCTAACAGCTAAATGTGTGTGGTGGGGGAGAAAGGAGAGGGGGGAGGTGGATTAAACTGCTCATAAATCTCTATAAACTGCATGCATGTGTGTGTAATAACTACATATATTCACCCATATACCGCACATACGCTCCATTAAAATTTCAGCAAAATTGCAAAAATCCTAAAAATAACAATGGAATTGCTTGTAAAATAAAATAAATATAAAATAACAATCATCGCACAAAAACCGTTAAAACTACAATTAGTGGAAAAATATGTCAAAAATTTAGATTAAATATTTATAATGCTGTGAGTACGTGAAGGCATCGGTGTAATTAAAATACAAAGTTTATTAGTTTTAGTCTAACATATCCTTAAAGTATGCTTTATGTATAACTTTAAATCTTTTCCTTTTTGATTTTTTTTTTTTTTTGTTTTTTGTTTTTCATTTTTCTTTGTTAGTATTCAAACTCTAGCACTAGGAGAAGCGTGTACACGTTAGGCCGCGTTTATAGTACGCTCAAAAGATGGTGAAAGATTAAGCTTGCAGATGGAAGCAACTTTATTAAGCTGGCAGCGATTTAAGTGCGCGCTTGTTGCTTGTAGATGGGACCAGCTTTATTCAGCTTGTGGTGTTTATAGGGCGTACTTGCTGCTTGAGGCTAGCTTCTTTATTTTTAGCAAAGGTGTTAATTTTTCGATTGGAAAACAATGTCGCCAATTGCAAAATAGATTCGAACTTGCATTGAGTTGTTGTAGTTTTTTTGATTCGATGTATTAATCTTAGTTATTGATTTTATATTTGTGGGTGGATAGTTACGTTTGCACAAAATCCTACCAACATAAAACATAATCATAAACATAAACATAAACATAAACATAAACATAAACATAAACATAAACATAAACATAAACAAAAACATAAACTTAAACATAAACATAAACATAAACATAAACATAAACATAACCATAAACATAAACATAAACATATACATAAACATAAACATAAACATAAACATAAACATACACATAAACAAAAACATAAACATAAGCATAAACATTAACATAAACATAAACATAAACATAAACATAAACATAAACATAAACATAAACATAAACATAAACATAAACATAAACATAAACATAAACGTAAACATAAACATAAACATAAACATAAACATATACATAAACATAAACATAAACATAAACATACACATAAACAAAAACATAAACATAAGCATAAACATTAACATAAACATAAACATAAACATAAACATAAACATAAACATAAACATAAACATAAACATAAACATAAACATAAACATAAACATAAACATAAACATAAACATAAACATAAACATAAACATAAACATAAACATAAACATAAACATAAACATAAACATAAACATAAACATAAACATAAACATAAACATAAACATAAACATAAACATAAACATAAACATAAACATAAACATAAACATAAACATAAACATAAACATAAACATAAACATAAACATAAACATAAACATAAACATAAACATAAACATAAACATAAACATAAACATAAACATAAACATAAACATAAACATAAACATAAACATATACATAAACATAAACATAAGACGCTGCTGGTAAATACACGCTAGTGTTATTTTTTTTGTGTGTTATTTGTTTGTGTTTATTACATAAAAAAAAAATTAAGCCCAAAATCAAACTATGTACGAAAGAGAGGTTAAGTAGGATAAAGCCGCTGAAAGCCGTTTTACAAGAAGTTTCAAGCTTAAGACCAGCTTGCACTATAGATACTTTAAGCTTTTTCCATAAGATTTCCATACATGAAGCATTTTTCAGCAGCAGTTGCCATCTTTAACTTCAGCGCGCACTATTAATGTGGCCTTACTAAGGATAACGCACCGCTACGTTCGATGCACAGTGGAATGTCTTCAGATATTTGCTGGGATAGAAAATAGAAGGAGTGCTTCTATGAAAATTATATTTTGCATAACTTGGTAGCTTACAGATAAGAATAATTTCAAAAATGGGCCTTAAGAGTAAACAGACACTCCCACCTTCCATGCAAAGTAAATCTAATTTTTTAAATTGTTCAGAATTGTACAGAATAAATTGTTTTTTAATTGTACATTAAATTTGTGTTTAACGTAGACACCTGCCACGTGGGCATAATTCTACGGGTGTTCCAAAGTGTGCGACCGAAACATCGGCTAACGCTTCTGAAAATTCAAAGGTACTAACTGAGCTTCATGCTGTGATGGTATGTCGCAACCCTTGGTTTGGATGAAGGCCTATCTAATACCTCTTTCATATTCTGGAGTGCGACATGTGTAGCTCATTTCTGTAACTTTTGTGACAAATAGTAACTTTTTCTGACGTCACACTGCTTCGTTCCAAAATACTCACTTTTGCGAAAGCTACTGTTTTTGTTACTGATAAGTGAGTAAATAGTGGTCTATGATAAAAAAAATACACAAGTGAAAGGGAATATATCGACGGTGCTTACGAAAAAAATCTTCCGACAGAAAATAGCGGCGAAGAAAATCTCTTTATTCAATTTTATCAATTTCGGCGAAAAATTCACTTTTATCAAAATGCGGCGAAAAAAATCCGTTTAATATAAAAATCATTTTATAGAGTACTGTAAGGAATTATAAAGATGAAATAATAAATAGAAATAATTATTTGAAAATATAATTTTTTCCAGAAAAATTGTTCCCACTCCTTAAAAAATGCAGCGTTGTTAACGTCACACTCTGAAAAGAGATTTTCTTCGCCGCATTTCATAAAAAGAGATTTTCTTCGCCAAATTTTTAAAAACGGATTTTATTCGCCGCATTTTTAGATATGGATTTTTTTCGCCGCATTTTGTAAAAATAGATTTTTGTCGCTGCAGTTTAAAAAAAGGATTTTCTTGATCGCGTTTAAAGAAGATAGTGTTCGTAGGGACCGTCGATATGAAATTGCAACCAGTTACAGAGGACTCTGTATGAAGTTGAACGTGGTTCTTCTACTTACTGATGTTGATATAAATACACAAACCTTATCCACACATTGAACCGAGTATTCTTTAAGGCGGCTCATTATGTAATGATAAAAATTTGTTTATGGAATACATCTCATTATGAAATATTTCAGTTTATTTATTCTAAAATATGTTCATTGTAATACATATAATATTGTGATAATAATAGCTGCGTTCAATTCGCCAGCCTATACTCAATTCATGTCTCTTATTTCCAAATTTGTATGGGAAAACAACAACAAAGTCTACAGCTTGTTGAGTATAGAGTAGGTCAATTATCAGTTGAGTTGAGTAAAGTTGCGTTGCCAAGTTCTTATTTTTTAGTTTGTTTGTGTACGGATTAAGGTTAATGTAATAGATTCTGTCAAAATGTGATGTGAGTACAAAAACAAAATTAATTTATTGGCAGACTTTATGTGGTTTGTAAAAACAAAAGTGTTGCCAACTATGCAGTAAGTAACAGCTGAGTGAGTAGCCGTTTTTTCGTAATTGAGTTGAGCATTGGCGAATCGAACGCAGCTAATATATTCGTATATATATCATTAAAAATGACTTGCATAAATAAGCAAAAAATTTTCTCACCACGTTCAAACATAGTGAGAACTTCAAGCGACTCGAATCGCATATTTTAAGTTACAGAAACATTTTGGCTGTCGCATTCCTAGGAAAATGGAATTGAAAAATTCGAGACGAGTCACCGATTTATCTCATTTTATTACAAAAACAGTGCAAGCGAGAATGACGTCATAATGACGGCAAAGTGAGAAAATTTGGTTAGAACTACGGTGAGAAAAGTTATAGAAACGAGCTACTGGTTGAGAATGCAACTCACCATCGAGCTAAATAGCTCTACCCGCAATGTGAGTAATAGGCCACAGCCACCATGATACTTCTCGAAGTGGCATCCCATAAAGTAAGAGTGGAATACACCACAGGCTTCTGACTACCCGTGGTATCAACTTTTAAGTCTATGGTCGGACTGAATTTTGGGTCAATTTAATGTCCTTACATAAACAACGTTATGTTATAATTTAGACTGCATCGGTGAACGGACACTTATACCTTTCATACAGATGTACCGCCGCCAACTTACATTCGACAGCAAATAGACAGGATATGTTTAGTGTATCAATTTGAAATTTTGGCTATTTTCAAATTTTTTTAGGAACATAGACAAATTTAGTTGAAATAGGCCAACCGATATGCCTACATCTCACACATTTTTAATTTCGCATTATACATATGCTTCTGATTTAGAATATAATTTCAAGTCATTCTTAATTTTTCTTAAAGAAATAAAAGATGCTTCTGGAGGAGGTCTCCCTTAGCTTAATAATGTGATCAAGAAATCGTTTTGATAAGCAACCATGGTTCATCTTAATTATAAGAAACATTTTCAACTAGCATTTTATTATTGTGAGCCATCTGAGGAACACCGAGCATAATCCAAAAATCAGCTCACGAGAGAACATCCCTGAACATCCCTGAATGCAGATGAAATTTTTGTCGAACTAATATTTCGTTATATTTCATATTCGCTGCATATGAATAAAAACTGCAATTAAAATGGTACTTAATATTTCCGAATACAAAATATTAGCTTTCAGAAAAAGCATTAATGTCTTCTATTTAGGACATGTTTCTTTTAAACTGCATCGTTCGATTTTAGAAAATGTCATTATTGAGTTGAAGCACTTAACTTAACGTGTTATTACATTGATACATTCTTATGATAAAAGTGCTGTAGTAATGTTGTTAAAACATTTCTCTCTAAAAGTGCATTTGATTTGCATCATTTGATTTTTCAAAATGAATGGTCGAAAAAGTGCTGTTTTTCCAACAAAATCCTTTTGTGCATTTCGTTATTGAGTTAACTGCGCTAATGAGTTGATACGCTTGTTTTAGTTAAACTAACAAAATAGTGCAGTTATATATACAAATTGTTTGTTACTCGTTCTTCTTCCGTTTTTCAGTAAAATGTCTTCGATTTAAAAAATGGAAGCAAATTTGAATCTAACTCTTAACGTGTTGGGAAACTAAATTCTTCAGCACTTAACTCAATCCGCTATCTAACTTGTCGCATTTATTAAATATACTACATAGCTCAATGCGCTCCCAACTCGTTGTTAACACAAAATTTTCCACATAAATCAACTTGCTATCTTACTCAATAGTTCAGTTCAGCGCTGATTAACATCTTGTCGACTCAGGAAACAAAGCATTTCCAGCTGGCGCAATTGAGTTAGCGCATTTTGCTGATACAGTAAACTGCGCTTTAGTTTGTGTGTTTGCTTAGCATTTTATGCTGTGCAATCCATGTCTAGCATACGTGCTCTCTACATCTTTATCGTATAGTGGTGAAAGTTTTCATGTAAATTTAACATGCATTTGCATATTTTCACATGTGTATAACTGTGTGTGTATGTATGTTTGCTCCCCTTTGCGTTTGCAGCTAGTACAAAATAAACGTAAAGTTTATTAAAATGCTGAAATTATGCTTGAATGCAAAATAATTGCGTTGTCTCTGTTCGTTTTAAGCAAAATGCTTAAAATTTCAATTTATTTTTGTTTTTTTTTTTCTATTTGTTTTTAAAACATGCATCAAGGAAAAAATATTTCATGCTGCTCATTAAATTATGTTTTTTATTCTTCATCTTCCTACTGCAACGTTGAGAATTTTTTAGGTTTTTATTTTTATGGTTTTCATTTTAGCCATGAGGTTTAATTATGTATGAATGCAGAAAGAGGTAGTATTTCATTTTAATGAATGGGATTTTAAAATCGATGAGATTTTAGGTTGAGGTTATTGCAAAATTTATATGCAGTTGTGTGATTTATTTAAATATTTTAATAATTAGATACATATAACAAAAGACGTGTGAATGAGATTATTTTTGCTAAATGCATAAAAATTTCATAAAGAGCTGTATTTCCCGAACTTTTTTTTTTCATATGAAATGCTCAATCTTGAAGAAATTGAAAAAAAAATTCTAAGCAATTCTATAATAAGCAAAAGCAATTACTTAGTGACGGCCGTGGCGCAGTGGGTAGACTGACCCATACGCCAGAGAACCTTGGTTCAATTCCATTTGACACAGAAAGTTTTTTCAATTGTATTAATTTTTCTGTTCGGCCGTAAATAATCTCTGAGGTTTGCTATTGTCTGCAGAGAGCTGACGGCCGAACAGAAAAATTATTTCAATTGAAACAACTTTCTGTGTCAGATGGGATTGAACCAGGGTTCTCTGACGTATGGGTAAAGAGAGAGTTAATACTCTCTGAGGTTTGCCATGTAAAGCTTTTTGAGAACATGCACATTGGCCGTGCGGAATCGACATAAAACTAGTAGATCCAATTTTTAATAACACGCATTGATTTTGATTTTGATTCTGATTCTGATTTTGATGAAATTTTTTTTTAAATTTTGTTTTAATTTTAATTTTGATTTGATTTTGATTTTGATTTTGATTTTGATCTTGATCTTGATCTTGATCTTGATTTTGATTTTGATCTTGATTTTGATTTTGATTTTGATTTTGATTCTGATTTTGATTTTGATTTTGATTTTGATTTTGATTTTGATTTTGATTTTGATTTTGATTCTGATTTTGATTTTGATTTTGATTTTGATTTTGATTTTGATTTTGATTTTGATTTTGATTTTGATTTTGATTTTGATTTTGATTTTGATTTTGATTGTGATTTTGATTTTGATTTTGATTTTGATTGTGATTTTGATTTTGATTTTGATTTTGATTTTGATTTTGATTTTGATTTTGATTTTGATTTTGATTTTGATTTTGATTTTGATTTTGATTTTGATTTTGATTTTGATTTTGATTTGATTTTGATTTTGATTTTGATTTTGATTTTGATTTTGATTTTGATTTTGATTTTGATTTTGATTTTGATTTTGATTTTGATTTTGATTTTGATTTTGAGTTTGATTTTGATTTTGATTTTGATTTTGATTTTGATTTTGATTTTGAAAGACAAGGAACAGGATGTAAAATTCACCATTTCGATATAAATATCCAAACTATCCGTCGTCATATTGGAGGATGCATTACTTTCACTTCCTTTTTTCTATTCGAGTAAAATTGTAAAAAGTTACAGTTATTTCATGAAAATTTTAAGCTTATTTATTTGTCTTTAAAAATTTTTGGCTTAGCAAACAAAAGCTTCTAAATCCAAAAAGGTTAAAGTTGGGGAAAAAGCTTAGCAGTAAAAAATAGCTTGCTTTAATTTTTCTTGTTATTTATGTGTTACATGTACCGTAAACTTTTTGTATTTGCAATACTTTTCAAAATAAGTAAACAATAAATAATCTTCGCAGATTGCAGAGTTTTGTTTGTTTGTTGTTGGATTCACATACATATGTACTAAGCCGAACAGGCAATATTTTTCTTGAAATCACTATGTCTCACAAAAAGAAAAAAAAATGGTTATCCATCACAAAAGTTTGTTTCTTGCGAACCCTTTTTGTTTACAAATCCACAGAATACAATTTTTTGTAAACAGAAAACCATTCATGTCATTCTTCATCATACGCAAGCATACACACACAAGCGTGCTTTATGTACTCCATGCATTCATCATGCATGCCATTAAAATTACTGCTGCCTGGTTTTTATGCTATGCGAAGAAAAAAAAAATAACAAAAAAATGTTTTTCTGTGTAGCTATATGCGAGACTGGGTTTTTTTCTGCTATTTTTCCCACTCAACTTGAATAATTTCTTCATTTGTTAATGTTGCAGAAAATAATATTGGCGATTGACGAGTAACGAGAGTGTTGGTATTTATGTATGTGTGTGTGTGTACACAGTTGTAAGCAAACATTTGGTGAATGCTACACATACGCGCCATTAAATAGTAAGCAAGAAGAAATCTGTTGCATACTTTTGGCTGCTTGGCGAATGGTGGTGTGTTCTTAACGCATATTTGCAGCACAAAACAATTTTCAGCTGTCAAGTTTAATTTTTTTCAATTTAATATTTTCCACACTGCTTGCTTCAAGCTTTTTTTTCACCTAAAAAGGTTGCTCCTAAGGCTTTCTATTACACAAAAGTTTTAGGTTGCTTGGCATACTTTTAGGGTTCGATATGAGCATGTAAACTCATTTACGTTTGTGCGCTTGTCTACCTATGTGTGTGTTGTTGCTTTCGTGTTATTCAGGTGGCTTCCAGTCCGTTAGAAACTGTTAAGATTTCCACTGCTAATCGTAGGCCTTAGTTCTCTACATTTAGGTAGGTATGTGCATAAATATTTTAAATATTTCGATTTGGTATGCGTATCGCTGCTGTTATTATTGTTGTTGGCATGCCAAAAAGGACCCACGTGTTGAGAATTTTTCGTATGGTTTCTTTGTGCGCGACTTTGAAAGCCAAAATATTTTCCCATTAACATTAAATGTTGGCCTTAAAGCATGCTAAGCAATTTTCGTAAATTGCTGTTACACTTTGTCGGGTGTTGGGTGTAAAAACAGCTAAATGCTTTTTCATTATTTGTAAAATTTATTGTATGTGCATTAATAATAAATGCTCTAAGGCCTTAGAAGGTCGCTCTTAGTCCATTTATTTTTTCGTTTTTTATGCGTAGCTTTAAAAATAAAATCCAACTTTGAGTGCTTTAAGTTATGTTTTGCATTCGGCACCGACATGTTGCTGCTGCGCATATCAAGCAAATGGAACTTCGTTGTTGTGTTTAATTTTGAAGCAGCAAAACAAAAAAAAAACCACATGCTGAAATATTGCAAAACATTTGTGCTTTCCGTAAGAATTCAACACTTGAAGTAGTTGCCACTCATGCTGCCACTCGGTGGTTGCGCCATTAAATTTTTGCTTAACTACATTTTCCTTGAAGTGTCTTCATCTAAATGGCATGGCATCTGATTATTATTTAATATAATTATTCATGCAAAGCCAGGCGTAATGCCACCAATTAATTAACGCTAATAAGCATTATCCGCTAGCGTCAAATGCCTTAGCTCAGCTTTTTGTAGACGTCTTCTTTTTGGCGCTATGTACATTTGAAATCATCAAAAGCAGCATAACAACGGCAACGACTCTTATACGCATCAAATATTTGCAGTCTTGTGTAAATTGTACTTAATTTGTAGCATATTTTTAGGCTTCGGTCTGACTGGTGTACTAAAATGCCGCTGAGTGGCAGCGAGCGCATCATTAATGAACGATGTTAAGCCAAAAATCCGATAAAGATTTGTGTGCAAATAAATTAAATATTGCTGATGGAATTATGACATTCTAAGATGATCATGAAATATTATGTCCAGTGAATATTTATGTTCTGCAGTTTGTGGTTAATGACAGAGTATACTTAAAGTGTTGAGATCCATTAAAGCTTTTATAGCTGTCATGGAGGTTGTAAGGAAGCATTACTTGGTGAATAAAAACTGCTGCGAGAGGAATGTAGTAAATAACATAAGATTATCTTAAATTGGGGATGAAAATTTCAAATTCAAGCACGATATTCTTAGAGAAAAATCAATATCGGTTCAATATTAGTTGTTTAAAGATTTTAATAAATTTTTCTTTAAGGTCTATGTTAAGTTAAGATCTACAGTGATGTGCGATGAAATAGAGCCACGCACTTGCTGATGATATTACTTAATTCAAATTTTTTATAAAACTTGTCATGCTCTGAACCAAACATAGTTTAAAAACCACTTCTCCCATGAATATTGTACAGTTGTTTTTGACTACAATTGCGCCTTTATTTTTCGCTAATCTGTGAAACTGTGATATTGTTGCATTTGAAGGGTGTGCCTTAAAATAAACCTAACCAATATAACTTTAAATTTTTTAATTTAAAAATATATTTTTTAATAAAATTTTACTACAGAACGTGAGTAAGAGTTTTCAGTTTTATGATTTTAAAATAAATTTTTATGTTTCAAACAATTAGGTATAAAAATGGGAAGAGCCAAGCACTGCAGTTCTGAAAACCGAAAAATTATAAAAAATGTGCGTAAACAAGGTAAAAGCCAAAGGATAAAAGCCAGTATAGTTGGCTGCTCAAAGAAAATGGTTGAGAAAGCATTAAAGTTTACACAAAAAAAAAAGACACCAGAGGAAAATAACCCAAAATAAGTACCAGTTTGCAAAGACGAATCCTACGTCGCGTAAAAAAGATCCATTTGTGGCCTCTTCCGCTCTCAAGCAACAGTATTCCTTGGAGATGGACACTTCAACGATTCGAAAAATTTTAATTAAAAACGGATTGAAGGCGAAAACCTGGTCGGAAGATACCATTCCTGACCAAAGTTAATGTCCGCATGTGATTTCAATTCGCAAAGGATCATTCTGATTGGCCAACGGGCAAATGGCGAAACATTCTTTGGTCAGATGAAACCAAAGTTAATTTATTTAACTCAGACCGAGGCAGCATTTCTATGAGAAGACCCCCCCCCCCAACTCCGAATTCCTCCCTCAACACACTATACAAACCTGTTAAACATGGCGGTGGGAGTATAATGGTTTGGGGGTGTTTCTCATATAATGGCACATGTCCCTTATTTCGCTTCGAGGGAAAGATGGATGCTTTTAAATACACCAGGATTTTGAGTGAAACCATGATGCCGTATGCAGAGTTAAATATGCCGCTTCGATGAGTGTTTCAGCAGGATAACAACCCACACATCGAAGCGGGCAAAAGAATGGTTCAGACAAAAAAACATCGAAGTTTTAAGCCGGCCGCTACAGTCGGCAGACCTTAATCCTTTTGAAAATTTATGGCGAGAGGTTAAAATGTCTCTTAGAGTCAAACATCCAATCTACAAAAATTATCTTTGGAGGTTAATCAAGGACGCATGGGAGAAAATTCCAGCTACTAAGTGCCAAAAACTATTGGATCCGATGCCTAGGCGTTGCTCAGCAGTTATAAGAAATAATGGATACTCCACCAAATATTGAGGTAGAAATAATTATATTTCAATAATTTCTATTGATTATACCATGGAATTTAAAATTTTCTAATCACACGTCATGGCTAAAATCAAGTAACTATTTCTGGCTCTATTTCAAGTCACAGCCGAAAGAGGACATATCATTGAATTTTGAATTTTTTCGTTTATGTTTTACGCTTAACTTAATTAATTAGTGTACTAATATTAATTAAATGAACTATTATTTTTTACCTATTAAAATAATAAATTAAAAATGCAAAGTTTCCTTAGATTTTTTTATTTAAATAATTTTTATAGCACTGGCTCATCGCACATCACTGTACTTCTAAGTGAAACACTTGTCACAGCCTTAAAATCTTTGTACATTTAAATTTAATTTTTTTTTTTTTTTATTATTATTATTATTATGCCTTTATTATACCAGTACAATAAGAACTAAGTTCTTTGAAAATATAAAGCTTAGTTACCGTTTTGATTACAAAATTTGAGTTAAAATTATAACTTAAACTAAGATAATTCACAGAAATAGTTACATGAATGAATACTACTTACATGATATTAGTGGAAAAGATTAAGAAAAGTAAGATAAAGACAGAGATGGAGAAGAGCACAAGAGAGAGGTGAAAGACTGACTTTTTGTTAAGAATTAGGTGATGAAAAGTTTTTCCGCATTGCAAGTTTGAAAAGCGTTACTGACCGTATCAGTTTTAGTTGCCTTTATAATGAATTCCGTAATCGAACGGCGTTAATAAAATATAATCTTGCAGAGTTCAGATAGTTAAAACTTGGTAGAACTAGCGCTTGCTTCTATGCGATCGAAAAAATTGCAGTTTTTCAAACAAGTACAGAGGTATTTTGAGGTGTATAACAGAGAACTGCAATGAGTATCCGATAGAAATCGGATACTCGAATCATACTCGAGTTACTTGTTGTTCTCTACCCTATCCGTACACAATAAAATATGTACAATACTTATGTTCATTCGACTCATTAGCATGTTTTCTGGTATAAGTACATACTTATATCCGAGCGCGGCGTGACCCGAAGCACTTAGACTCGTATTCAATGAGTGCGTCGAGTTAGAGTCTGGAAAAGGCGCTATATCCGAGTAGTATATTCGAGTATATTTTGAGTGTACTCTGAGTACTGCTTTTTCTCAGCCAACGTCTCTAAGCGACAATAAGTAAAAGCTAACGCTCGCATATTTCGTTTGAGTTTTTTGCTAAAAATTTGTTGTTGGTATTTATTGTTGCATTTTCAATAGAAAAGAAAAGAAAAAAAGTTAAACGCAAATAAAAACAAAAAACAACACAAAGCACTGCATAAACAAAAAGAAAAAACAACACAAGACGAACACATGTTTTTCTGTTTCTAACTAAGTGCTCAGGAAAAAAAGCACAAAGCAAATACAAAAAAACTCATTCATTCTCACTGCTGCGTTCTACTGCGCTCTGCGTTATATCAGTGGCAGAATGACCCGAGTATTTGAGTATTTGCGTCGAACCCGAGTGTTTGGGTAAGTAGAATAAGTATCAACAAGACGACAACAACCATAAGTATTAATGAATCGAAAAACCCGAACTTTACCCGATCCGACTCGAGATTTAGGATACTCATATTCATTTGAGCCGCCGCAATGCAGCTTCGTATACGTGAGTATGAGTCGGATTGCGTGCGATATGGATTGAGTATGTTTTTGTACTTATTTTTTTTTCGGATATACTTACCGCATCTTTATGTATTCCGAAAAGAGCACTCTCGTTCGTGTAGGACACAATAAGCAATACATTTTTTCATATCAAAAAATATTGCTGTTCGTTTCTTTCACAAACGAGAGTGCTCTTTTCGGAATACATAAATATGCTGTTAGAGTCACAAAAAAGCTACCCGTTGCAGGTCACTGGTGTACATGGTGTAATAATAATAAGGTGTTAGTGAATTTTTGACGACACCAAGAATAGCTTTCGTTTTGTCAAAAAATTGAGAGCGAAAGAGTTGCTTGAGTTGCTAGATTATGATGTGTTATAGTTTTTATAGGTTATTGGGCTAATAAAGTTTAAATAAATATTTAATTCAATTAATTGTGCCGTGTTGTGTTGACAAAAAGTTATTGCAGTTGTCTTCGCCCATTTGCCAAGTTCGACATTGAATGGTTTTGTCATTTTATCAAAAACGTACGCTGGAAGGTGCCACCAACCTGAAGCTTTGACCAGCATGCAAATTGTCTTGCATTCACATCGACTGCTTCAAGAAAATATCGAAGGCCATGAAAGAATGTTTAATACCTCGACTGATAATAGCCATCAAAAGAAGTGGACATAGCATTGAGCTTCACCCGACTGCACGTTAGCTGATTTATTTTCATCCCAATTCACCATCAGCTGTTTTTGACAGGAGCGGGGCGAAAAAATTTATCATTCTGAGAGAGAAGTGTCAAATTCACTAACACCTTATTATTATTACACCATGACTGGTGTATAAGTTTATGTAGAAATATGCAATATCTGATATTCACGTAGCTTATTATGTCGCGTTCAAGTATACAATTTTTTATTTCAGCTAGATGATCAAACCTACGTCACCCATATACGTAGTGTGTAGCATGATTAAACGCGATTTGCAGTTTAAGTTGGGACCGCGAATCTAACTTACTATGCACACGTTCCGAGTATGTTATGACTGGAACAATGAGCTTAGCTTACGGAATTACAAGCTTACGTCTTATAACGATAGGAGTATAGTAAGTCGACATCTTAAGATTTCGCAAAATGTTATATATGTATTTTGCGGACTACACTGTTGATGTGATCAGTGCACGTGAGGGAAGAATTTAAATGAAAACCAAGACTAACAACACTACTAACGATTTTTATTACCTTTTATTACTTTATTTTTATTACCTTTTATTACATTTTAATGCATCTGGAATGAAGCTATGGCTTATTTTTTCTTTGCAGATGGTTAGTACATATGATTTATCAACTTTAAGATGGATACTATTACTCATAGCCCATCGGCTTTTATTTACTATGAAGGTTTTCATTAAGCTTACAAACTAGATCTTCCATAAGGTTTGTTTGGCCAGACAAATAAATCTGTACGTCATCAGCAAAAGCGTGTATCAACGAATGGGCACAATAGCGAAAAATATCATTTACAAACATAGAGAAGAGCTGGAGACCAAGAACCGATCCTAGAGGCACACCGGAGCAAACAGTTATACATATATTGAGAAAAATTAGTGCCGACCTTTACTCTTTGTATTCTATTTGTCAAATAGTTACTTAATAGACGAGTGGCATTATCATAGAAACCATAGAGATGTTTTAGTTTCAGACAGAGAAGTTAATTATCATTATTATTATTATTTATTGAACGCTAAGCCCTAAGGCTTTATAGCATTTTAAAAAATTCAACAATGTGTTAGTTAACTTATATACTATACATTTCATTATACATTTTAATATTAATTTCATGGATTTCAAATTTAATATATGTATGATGTTAGGTTGTATATACACGCAAAGAAATTTTTCGTTTACCACAACTGAAAAATTCACCAACTATACTTCGTTTGCGAGCTGTATTTGCCGCAAACGAATATTCAGTTGTCACAACTTAAAAATATATCTTATATATATAAACCGCAAGCTATTTTGGTCATTATTATTTATTATATTAATAATCTTTCTCATTATGTCCGTCCGTCTTATTATGGATTCCACCTCTGTTGCTATCTTCGTCCGCGTATTAAGCAAACTACCAATTTCCTTATATAGTAACAATTTGTCCAAAAAGTAACTCTAAACTATAAGCGTTATGTTTATACAACGAAGGGAAAAATAAACAAAATTTTCAGTTGGGAAAAACGAAGTTTTCAATTGCTGCAATTTAAAAATCACTCGCGTTTATGACAAACGAAATTAATTTCCTGCAACTAAATGACTCGTTTCTCACAACTGAAAATTTTGTTTATTTTTCGTTCAACGTTTATGACAACTGTTGAAACGTTTGCAATAAACGATTTCAAGCACGACAAACGAAGTTCGTTTGCGGCAAACTGGCGCTAAACGTTTTTTTTCTTTGCGTGTATTAAAGAGCTGCACGGGTGTGTTTGCAAGACATTAATTTGTTGTTTGCATGCTCACTCTATTCAACTCTCATCTTTAAAAGTGTTTAAAAACCAACAATATAGAGACCAAGAACAAATGAGCATAAAGCATATCGAAAACAAGACAAACGAGAACTTCTTCAAAGCAAGCATATAAAGTAAAATTGAAATGTGTTGAAATGTGTTGATATGTTCGGTGCTAGACACTGAGTACTGGTGTATTTTATGTTTATTTTTTACAATTATTTGACAATGAAATTAAAAGTAAAAAGCATAAAACGAACATAAAATTAAAGAAAAAGAAAACAACAACCTTCACACAAATAATGTGTGTTGGTTTTGATTTGTGTTAAAAAGGTTTTTTCTGCTTCATATCAGAGCAAAGAAAAGAACATCGAATGTTGATATTTCTCTATAACATATTTGTTTTACTCAGTGTGCTCGTTGTTTTTTGCATTGATTTGATTGTCTCGATTTGATTGTAACGAATATATAAAGCATTTAAAAATAATGAGAATGTGCTTATCTTGGTGAGAGGCAAACAAATGCTGTAGAGTGAGCACTTTTTTGTAAGTGAATGCTGTACTATGTTTACTTATACTTGAAAGAATAAAGTAAATAGAGAACAAGACAATCAAATGCTCGATGCACTATATTGTATCAAATACATTCATGCAGCTCTTTAGTATATATTATGCCAGGCGAGACGGACATGGTCTCGCTCTGGATAATCATGTTTGAATTTAATCAGCTTGGTGTAAATTGCCAGGTATGATGTTAAGTTGCATATTCCGGATCACATCTTGATATTTACTATATCAATTGATTAAAGCAGTGACACATATCTGAAGGTGATGCTCAAGTTCAATTCTAATGTATGTAGATTCATGTAAACAGGGATTAGAGCAAATGACTAACACTATCGAATGCTTTCGAAAAATCCAGCAAACACAAAAGAGTAAATTAACCATTATCGTAAGGAGACCTTAACACATGGTCCAATAAGTCCCGAGACTAACTACTAGGTGGCACCTCTAACGAAATATCGATATAATATTTCGATAGTTCCAACCTTTAAACAATACGAGAAAAAATTTCATGACAATCTAACGTTTGGTTCAGAATTTGCGGTGATTTAAGTGATGCTACTGTTGATATTTTAAAAAAAAATGGTTTCAAAGCAATTCCGTGTTTTGATTTATCACTGCTTTTTTATGGGAAAAAATAGCGTCCAAGCTGAGCAATGGCTTCGAAATTGTTATTCGGACCCTGCTCCGTCAAAAGCAACCATTTGCCGATGGTATGCTGAATATGAACTTTGTCGTACAGACACAAATGATGCTGAACATTCAGGACGCTCAAATGAGGCAGTTTTTCCACAAAACATAAAATAAAGTACACAAAATGGTATTGGCCGACCGTAAAGTGAAGGTGCGCGAGCTGGCTGAGGCTCTGAAGATATCGAAAGGCAGTGTGGGAACAATATTACAGAAACTATAAGGAAACATACATTTTTGGAATTTATGCCTTATAGTTTCCAGTAAACCACCGCTGCACAAAGGGCCCCGAAAAACACAAACCCACCCTGCAACCCTAAACCACACCTGGATAAGAACCCGCGAACCGCCCCTGTCCATAAAACACGCAGCTGGGCGACCCGCAATCAAACAACAACAAAGTATACAGCGAGCCAGTAGCATGATCAAAACAGCACAACAACAACAAACGAAGAAATGTTTGTGACCCACAAACAAACAATAACAACGCATACAGCAAGCCAGTGGCCTGATCAATTGGCACAACAACAAAACAATATAACGAAGCCACATAAAGCAAAGCAAGCAAAACACACAAACAACATGCATTCTATGCACCCACACGTGGCAATAACAAAATACATAGGGGTCATTAAACAGCGACTATGACAACAGTAACATGCAAGGCAAAAGGTTGCCGCTATTTCTAGGCGAGCAAAATTCAAGGTCGAGATCAGATGGAAATTGGCGACACAAACAAGGTACCGTTACCCTTTTTGTTGATAAAAGGAGTCAGTGAATCAATAGTGGGTCTTTTTTGAAGTCAACAGTGCCAGGTCAACAGAGTGAACAAGTGACCCAGGGAACAAGTGACAAAGTGTACAAGTGACTAAGCACGAGTGACTAAAGGCAGTAGTGAAACAATGTTTCTTGTCGACCCGAGTGGTTTTATACCGGACGGCCGGCGATAGACATACTAGTGACGTCACGAACGGTGTTCGTTTTCTGTCGACCCGAGTGGTTTCATACCGGACGGCCGGCTCTAAAAGCATCCAAGTAGACGCGCTACTTTTGTTCAGCACACTGCAACAACATAAACGACCGACTTTTACATCCGGCCCGTGTGGTTTTCATACCGGACGGCTCATCCTGGCGAACAGTGTTTCTTGTCGGCCCGAGTGGTTTCAAATCGGACGGCCGGTCAGAAAACATACCAGTGGCATCATGAAAGTTGTTTTTTCTGTCGACCCGAGTGGTTTCATACCGGAAGATCTGCTCTAAAAGCATACAAGTCGATCGCCCAATTGGGTTCAGACCATATTTGGTTACAAGGATAACGACCAAAGCTTACACCTGGCCCGAGTGGTTCTATACCGGACGGCCCATCGTAAATACTCAGAGGACAGACAAACGAACGGATTTCACAGATCCTACGTCGAAGGACTTCGAGGGAAATCAGGAGCAACGGAGAATTGAAAATAATAGCAACTACGGAAATAATTTTTTGTACGAACCCCGGCTATCCGGCGAGCTAACCCCTGCAACAAAGGTCGTTACAGAACATATGTGAAAGCTGAGATAAAGCTGCTTTCCAAATGGGTGCCGCATTTTCTCACACCTGACCAAAAAACAACAACTTTTCGATGATTCGGAGAGCTGTTTGGCGCTGTTTACAAAGAATAAACATGAATTTTTGCGTCGGTATGTGACAATGGATGAAACATGGATCCACCATTACACACCGGAATCAAAACGGTCGTCAGTTGAGTGGAGAGTAACCGATGAAAGCAGGCCAAAGCGATCAAAAACACAACAATCGTATTTTGGGAATTTTGTTCATCGACTATCTCGAAAAGGGGAAAACAATCAACAGCGATTATTGTATAGTGTTGTTGGAGCGTTTGAAGGATGAAATCACGAAAAATCGGCCCCATTTGAAGAAGAAAAAATTCTTTTTCACCAAGACAATGCACAAAATCGATGAAAACGATGGCGAAAATCCACGAATTGGGCTTCGAATTGCTTCCTCATCCATCGTATTCGCCAGATTTGGCCCCCAGCGACTACTGGCTCTTTGTTGACCTCAAAAAACTGCTTGCCGGCAAGAGATTTGGCTCCAATGAAGAGGTGATGTCTGAAACTGAAGCGTATTTTGAGACGAAGCACAAATCGTTCTACGAAACCGGTATTCAAAAGTTAGAAAAGCGGTGGAATGAATGTATTGCTCTTGAAGGAACTCTATGGAATTCATCTGCTCTATGTTGATGAATAAAGAAGCATATTTGCAAAAAAAAGTTTTTTTATTACTTAGTCCCGTGACTTATTGGACCATGTGTTACAGTGCATCCGAACTAGTTGGAGGAATGTAAGAAACGACCAAATAGAGTTGTTAAAAAAATCCATAAATTGATACACATAATTGATCCAGTAATGTGTCCGAGTTTTCTAGTGGCCATGCACTGTAGCACAACGAGCGATTCACAGCAACAAGGACACCGCCTCCCCTAGAGCAGCAGGTTTTTGCCGCATCTCTATCCTTTCGAAACACCTGATAGCAATTGAGGTCAAAAAATTCAGCATCAAAAAATTCTGAATTAAGTTTCCATGATAACTATAATGTTATAGTCTAACTGAGACGACCATAACTCAATTGATTCTGACTTAGTTCTTATGCCAGACATATTTTGGAAGTATATTTTTAAGTTACTACCAGGATTATTGCAATGGCTTGTTTCTATTTTTTGTAGCGACGACGATTGTTCCTTTGAAAAAAACTCGAAGTTGCTAACAGAAACATTAATAGGCCAAAGCATGGTGTAATAACAATAAGGTGTTAGTGAATTTTTGACAACACCAAGAATAGCTTTCTTTCTGTCAAAATATTGAGATCGAAAGAGAGGAGCCGTTGATAGTTGTTAAACTCTTTTATTTGTTTGAGTTGCTAGATGATGATGTTTTATAGTTTTTGTAGGTTATTGTGCGAATAAAGTTAAAGTAAATATTTAATTGAATTAATTGTGCCGTGTTGTGTTTACAAGAAGTTATTGCAGTTGTCTTCGCCCATTGGGCAAGTTCGCCGTTGAATGGTTTTGCCATTGTATCAAAAACGTGCGCTGAAAGGTGCCACCGACATGAAGCCTTGGCCAGCATGCAAATTATTTTGCATTCACATCGACTGCTTCAAGAAAATATCGAATGCCATCAAAAAATGTTCAATACCTCAACTGATAATAGCCATCAAAAGAAGTGGACATGGCATTGAGCTTCGACCGACTGCACGTTATATGCTTTATTTTCATTCCAATTCACCATCAGCTGTTTTTGACAGGATCGGGGCGAAAAAATTTATCATATTGAGAGAGAACTGTCAAATTAACTAACAACTTATTATTATTACACCATGGGCCAAAGAGAAGGCTTCAAGATGCGATCAGTAAGAGATGCCCAAATACCGAGCCGAAAGTTTATTTTTTCGAATTCATTTAGAGCCAAATTTTTCCGCAACAGTGATTGGCATGCTAGATGTACTTATCAATGCCAGTACGTTTAATAATATATGTAATTATATCATCTGCGGTCACAGTTAACTTAAACGAACGGAGATGAAATTCAGAATTTATTCTTTGGCCAATAATAAGTTTCTTTTTGTTCGATATTAAATTTTTGTCATTTTTAATAACATCTGTGGCTTGACTTTCAGCACTAGCTTCACCTGTGTTTATCGAAAACAAAGCTGAAGCATAGCTTTTAGCATAATTATTGTCTTCAGCAACAACAGCAACATCAACCTCAACATTAGCACAAACAACAAACAACTCGAATATCAGTCAGTATCTTGCTAAATTAAAACTTGAATTAAAACGTCTATTGAATATAACTCCGATTCAAAATTTTTAAACAAAGATGTACGTGCTATATTTTTGTCTTTGACAAGAATCAGTTAATAGATGGAAAAAAATCAACAATAATCGAATAGTGCAATTGTTTAAAATGGTTTCTGTGAGGGAGATAAGTAAGCACTCCACCAAATATTTAATAATTACAATATAAGGTTAGTGAATAATCTGTCCAATCTTTACCAATCAAAGTAACCAACGCCAGTTATTGATTGTAGCTAATAAAATTTAAAAAATATCTTCGATAACAGTACTTAAACACAATGATGCTTGATGTATTATTGCTTATTGACTAAATTAACTCAACAAAAAAAGCTCAGGTTTAAAAGAAAATTCATATTACATCCATATAAAAGAACATCAAAATCCAAGCAAAGTGCCACTATATAAAGTCCAATCGAATCATGATGCCCCAATATTGAGCACATCAGGAAAATGTTATAAAAAATTTAAGCATGACCTGTAAAACGACAGTTCCGTTTCCATCTCCGTTTCCGTTTAATTCTTTTGTGCACACACACTGTTGATATTTAATGCTTCGAAATAACTGCTGAGTATGTGTTGTAAAATTACAGCATGCATGATAATCATGATCATGATGATGATGATGATGATGATGATGATGATGATGATGATGATGATGATGATGATGATAAAGATAAAAAAATGAGAAAAATAAATCAACTGCGATGCTTTCCGTTGTTGTGCCTTAAATATTTAATTTACACATAAAGTCGTGCTCATAAACGACTGTAACAAGATTAAAAAAATATTAAGCAGTGCATGCAGCAAGTTTGACGTGTGCTGGCTGATGAGTATGGAGCTTAAATAAATATAATTAAAAAATTACACACAAAGCAAACATGGCACGTTTTAACAATTTAAATTACGCATACGCCATGGTGCACGCACTCCCCTAACTAATAAATCATTGTATTTAAAGCAACACAGCGCACATAAACAACAAATATATGTATATATATACATGTATGTGTATGAACAACTGACAATTTGTCATTCGTTGTCACTGTCATTAAATAGCAGACAGTTGGAGCTTAGGTTTGGCATTTGGCGTCCACACGTCAAGTTGTGGTACCTGTTTGCTTGTGACTTAACCACTTTTATTCCTGCTTCTTCATCTTGCAACCACACCAGTTTTCAAAAACCCTCTCTTTCAGTTTTTCATTTTTCTTTCAAGTCAAGCCATTAACCATTGCTTCTTACATCTTTCTTTGTGCTACGCATGCAAAACAGTTACAGCTCTCAAAACAACAACATCTGCATAAATCTAAATCACACTCACTCAAACACACACATACCCTCTTCCATTTATTTGCTTGCACCACAAGCACGTGCTCGAAATTGTATTGCCTTCATTTAGGCGCTTAAGTCCTTCCACTGGTTGTCAATAATATTTGAAATTTTGTATTCTGTTTGCTTGCGTATTGAAATCATATCAAATCGTTCGTTATAGGAAACAGTGCTTCCGGTGAAACCAGTCACCAGTTGTGTTGTTATGTTGTACTGGTTGCTGTTGCTGATATTTGCGTTATTTTCTGTGTTTTTTTTTTTGTTGTTTATTATTGCTCAGCAGCACTTGAATCCATTCAATTGAATGCATTATGAGTTGAAAAGCTTAAAATGCGCAAATAAACTTTCAAGCATTTTGTTGACGTTATCACTGACGAGCTTGACTTATTTTAAGATGCCGTAAATTGTAAATTGTATTCTTGTGAACTGAGGCAATAGCATATTTTTGCAATAATCTGCCATTTTGTTGGCTTCTCGAGAATAGCTGTTGGTGAGCAAGGTTTGCAGATTATTTAGGTAAATAGCTTTAATGTTATTTGTCAAATAAAGTAGATGAAATATTTACATAAAGCTTAGTTTTTCCTAAATATAAAAAATATTTAATACTTATCTTGGTAAATTCTTTACAACTTACTTTTTTGAACCTTTAAATCAAAAAAACTCTTTAGGCTAACAATAAAATTAATTAATATGTGTTAGCATACCAACAATTTTGGTACCACTGCGACAAAAGGGGTTAAAAATTTATTAGTCCATTCAACCCAGTCCGAGATATTATGCAAAATTGTCTTAACACTCTCGCAAACTGGGTAACCGGCTGTGGACTTAGCGTTAATCCCGATAAAACCGAGTTAGTGATCTTTACCAGACAACACAACTTGCCCACTATCAGTCCTCCAAAACTGGGAAATACAAGACTAAACTTCTCAGAACAAGCAAAATACCTGGGTCTCATTTTAGATAGGAAACTAAATTGGAAACCGAACCTGCTCAAGAGAGCCAAAAAAGCCAATATAGCCCTATACACATGTAAGAAAGCAGTGGGTAGCAAATGGGGATTACAACCTAGGGTAACTAACTGGCTTTATACAGCTGCTATTAGGCCAATATTGTTATACGGTGCTATAGTCTGGTGGCCAGCACTAAACAAACAAACACACCTCAATATACTTCGCAAAGTTCAACGGTCAGCAGAGCTGTGCATCAGTGGAGCGCTAAGAACCACTCCTACTGACGCACTCGATACTATGCTCCATCTAACTCCACTAGATATCCTAATAAAACGAATAGCTGCAAACACAGCGATCCGTGTAGAAGCCACTTCCCAATGGAAAGAGGGCACAATAGGACACTCTGACACCATTAAACTCACTCCTCAAATACCCAAAAACATAGACTACATCACTCAAAAACTTTTATTCCACAAAAAGTTTGATGTATCAATCCCCTCCAGATACGAATGGGAGATTGGAAGCCCTCCACCAAACAATGCCACTAGAATCTACACTGATGGATCAAAACTAGATGGCAAAGTAGGGGGAGGAGTCTACTCTGAATCCCTAAACATTAACCATGCCTTTAGGCTCCCCGACCACTGCAGTGTCTTCCAACGGAAGTCACTGCCATACATGAAGCAGTCACTTGGCTTCAGATGGACGAAATATTAGCAAAAGATATTCGCATTCTATCTGATAGTCAAGCCGCTTTGAAAACCCTGGAATCTGTTGAAATAACATCAAAAACAGTCCTAAGTTGCCGCAGATCTCTAATTGAGATGGCAGAGCAGCTCAATATATTCCTATGCTGGATCCCCGGACATAGAGACTTCCAAGGTAACTGCAAAGCAGACGAACTCGCTAGAAACGGTACCATCAAACCCCTATCGACAAATAAGGAACAAATTGGAATACCTCTCGCAACATGTAAGCTACTGATAAATGAGCTATCCCTTGAAAACACTAACATCAGGTGGTCAACGGGTAGTACATGCAGTATAACGCGTCAAGTTTGGCCAACACTGAACTTAAGATGCTCAAAAGAACTAATATCCCTTAGAAGGGACCAAATAAATATCGTAATAGGCGTTCTAACAGGACACTGCCTGATTGGAAACCATGCCCGAAGACTGAATATTCTCCATAACGGCTTCTGCAGAAGCTGCAGAGATGAGGAGGAGGTTGAATCCACAACACACTTTCTCTGCACATGTCCAGCGCTGGCCAGAAAGCGCCATCTCTTCCTAGGTAACTGGTTCTACAGTGACCTAGACGAACTCTCAAAAACTTCGGTCTACCGAATACAAAGCTTCATAAATAGCCCCAACTGGTTCAGATAGAGTGGAAATAATTAACCCCTGGTATCACAACGGGCCAAACTGGCCTAAGTGTGTCTCATAGGAGACAGCCACGTCAACCTAACCTAACCTAACCAAGTTCGAGCTATTGGCTTGAATGAAAAGGATAAAGCTGAGGATTCGGTAAAAGATATTGACAGATCGTCTAGGTCTCTTTTCAATCAAACCAGTTCCCGCTGTTCATTAACCCCCTAATGCATGATTTTTGCGTTCGGAACGCTCACTTTTACAATTACAGCTGACAATAATTACAAAACGCGCCAAGCTAAAAAGAATTTCCGGTACAGAAAATTTTGCCCGAAGTGCATAGAACCGATATATAATCTAGGATTTGACTTCTGAATTTGGAAGAAAGGTTTTCAGTTCTAGATTTTAATATAAAAGTAAGTGTGCCTAAAGGCATTATTATGCAGTAGAGGGTTAAGCTGAGGATTCGGTACAAGATATTGAGAGGCCATAAGTCACTGTAGAAGTAGTTACTTAACAAAAGGATGGCGATTTTTAGAGCTGTGCATGTGCAGAGAAGATATGCCATGAATTTTTTACTCTGCATCTCTACAGTTTTTGCAGAAGACATTATTGAAGATGATTAATATCCGAGCCTGGTTTTCGATAAGACAGTATCATGTTATATGCCTACTTCGGAACTGACTTCATGCGTTTTAAGAGAAATTTGGTTTTATGGACGTTTTTAGTTTAATATTAGCTAAATCTGAAGCGTCAGGATAGACGCCTCGCCCAACTTTGACATCTAATTTTGATCTATCAGTATAGATTGCAACGGGATTATTTGGTAGAATGTTTCTAAGTCTTCCCATTATTTTGAGGGCGAATGGATGCATCAAATTTCTTATGAAGAGAGAATTTTTATGATCTGTGGTTCCGGGAACAGGAGGAAAGAATATCCTAATGTTAGAGTGTTCCATTGCGCCTCCTTTTGATAGAGCTTCTGTAGGAGTGGTTTTCAGTGCCCCGTTAATGCTTAGCTCTGCAGATCTGTCAACTTTGAGAAGTAAATTGAGCTAGGTGTATGTGTGTGTGTGTGTGTGTGTGTTCGTCTGTCTAGTGCATGCTACCAAGCAATATTACCATATTACAATATTAGTCATATAACTGCAGTATGTAGCCTATGAGTAACACTTGGTTGTAGTGCCCACTTTTTACTTACTGCTCGAACAGTTTGGTTTTCTATCTAGAATGAGACTCAAGCTCAAAGGAGGTTCAAGAAGTTTAGTCTTTCGTTTCATAGTTTTAGAGGACTAATTACAGTAGTTTGTGTTTTCTTGTGATAATCACTAAGTCGGTTTTTCCATGGTTACCGCTGATTTCACTGCTGGTTACCCAATTGGCGAGAGTGTTTAAGCAGTTTTAAGTTTATGACATTTTAAAGAGTACATATATACTGACCATAGGTGACAATATCCACATTATCAACATAAGATATCACCTTCCATTTCTCACATTCCGGTTTAGCCAGTAGTTCGTTTACCACTCAACAGAGTAGAGGCGAGAGAAGTCCCTGAAGAAGTTCCCCTTTGTACAGATCAGAACGCAAATACCGATGCGACATTTACATTTATAATTTTACCCACGAATTTCTAGTATTAATGCTTCGAGCGCAGCATCTACCCAAGCTGAGATAGCGTATTAATGATAGCTTCTGCTTTGATGTTGTTAAAGGCACCTTTTATATCGACGAAAGCTACCATTGTATATTCCTCTCAATGAAGAGTTTTTTTCAATGGTGGATACAATGGAGTGAAGGGCTGTTTCTACGGAATTGCCCTTGGCGTTTGCACGTAGTGTCGGTGACAGTTTATTCTTTAGTTTTTTTCTGCTTTTGTACGGGGATTTGTTTTCTTTTCAAAAGAATATTCCTCAAGTGAATATCAATTAACCTCTCGAGAAATTTTAAAAGAAAGCATGAAAGTCTCATTGATCGAAGGTCTTTTGGGTGTACATGTTAATTTTACACCCTCCGTTGCTATAAAAACTACCTCCACATATCACCAGACTTTTGGGCTGTAATTCGGGTCTTGGCAACTTTGGTTAATCACCTAACCATTTGCTTATTCATAAGTTACTGAAACCCAGTGGGGGCATGCCGTCTAATCCTGGTGACTTTTTTTTTAGCTTTGAACCAAGGATTTTAGGTGCAATACCTATTCAGTCAAGTCTGCTTTAGTTTAGTTTCAAGCTTTCGATTGCTTATGTAAGCTTTGATTGTTTAAGCTTATAAATCTAAGGTGTTGTCCACAGAGGGTAGGTGCTCCTCTTGCATTAGGGTGTAACCTTTGTTTGAACATTAAGAAGAGTTTCTACTAAAATTTTGGGATATTCTACACTGTTGGTGTTCTACTTTCTGTGTGTTTTTAGCATTGTTTTGAAAAAGAAAATTGTCTTGATGAAGAATATTTTGAAAATAATATTCATTTTAAAAAAATCCCTTTAACCCTTTGAGTCATACATTTTTCAATTGAATATTTTTGTCTGAATTTTTATACTCGGCGGTTTTGGGGTTACTGATTACGAAACTGAAGATACATCTTGAAAAATCTGGAAATTCAAAATGACGGATCCAATATGGAGGACCACTAGTGTCCATTTTCTGTTAGATTTGTATTATAGTGGTTATAATGTATATGTATGGGTTTTTGGGGTCGCTGATTGCAAATCTGGAGTTGGTTTTTGTAAATTCTGAAAATTCAAATGGCAGATCCAATGTGGCGGATCCAAATGGCAGACCATTAGTGCCCATTTTTTAGCAGATTAGTTTCATATTGGTTATCATTGTTATGTATGGGTTCTTGGACTCGTTAATTGCGAATCTAAAGTCATATTTCGATAAATCTGAAAATTAAAAATGGTGGATCTAATATGGCGTAGTTGGTGGCGTAGTTGGGTAAAGTGCGTGGCCTCTATCTCAACGAACCTGGTTCGAACCCCAGCAGTGACAGAAAATTATTTGAATTAAAATAATTTTTCTGTACGGCCGCCACCTCTCTGCAGACAATGACAAACCTCAGAGAGTAATCAAAATGCCATTGTTCTTGAGAACAAGAACATTCCGTTCATCGCCGTTCGGAGTCGGCGTTAAACCTGTAGTTCCGGTTCTCGGTCAATTGTGTACAAACTTAATAACACGCACAACACAATTGATCATAAGAAGCTAGGTCAAAGTCCTTTCAAGGGCTGAAATGGCCAGTTATTTATTTTTTATTTATTTGGATCTAACCTGGCGGACCATATGCTCCATTTTTCTTTGAAACTTGTACCATAGAATTCTTAGTGTACTATTCACAAATATAAAATTAGAACTCTCACTTAGCGCAACCCAGAACTAACGACGTGGACGTGAAGAGGTTATTGGTCATAAAGAATTGATATGTAAAATTTGCTTTTACAAAATTTTCATGCATAAAATATAATAAATTTATCATATCATCTTGGATTATTATAATTTCAAATTTTGACTTCAGATTCGTAATCTGCGACCCAAAAAACCCCTAGAACCACAGTGGTAAAAAAAAAAATAGTTTTAAAAGATGTGCTTCACACACCGTAGCGGTCCTGCTGTGACTCAAAGGGTTAAATCTCGTTTTTTCTCCGTCAGGCCGGAAACTTTTCAAGCTACCCTCATATTTATGCGACTCTAACAAATATAATAAATTTATTTTATTTTTAAAATTGCAAAAACTGTAAAAAAAACATCTCAAATAAACAACTTCATAAGCCACTTAGTCTTGCATATCTTATGGCGCAATAATCACAGCCGATTAAAGCGCTAAAGCCCAACAAAACAAGTTGAGTTTAACAGTAAGATTAAGAATCTCAGATACAAGCACTAATCACTATACACACTCAACTACGTAAATGTTTGCTTGTGTAAATTCGTGTGCATACACGTTCACACAAATCAACTCAAGCATGCCTAAAATTATGCAATCAACTAAGTACTTCAAAGGATGGGATGCTAAAACTGTTAAACTGCTGATGTTGACCAGAAGTCAAGTTATTATTTTGTTTTACGACATTGCAACATTGCGCTGCAATTGCAAATGGCTGTCATAACTTCCGCTGCAGCAAGCTTTTGCTAATTTGATGGAATTATTAAGCGGCTTAAACTTTTCCACTAAATAAATTTAATTGCAGCAGCCAGCGACAGCAACAACAACAACACCAACAAACAACAACAACAACACCATCAAGCAACCACAAAAGTAATGACTTGCATACAAAGTGCAGCAAAATTTGTGACAGCAACAACAGGAACAACAAGAGCAATGTGACAGCGCAGCTGTTGCACTCGAAATAATTAACAACAATGTAAGTTGACAGAATTATTGCTAGGCCAAGGACGTAAACGTGTGTGGGTTTGGATGTATGTTTGTTTGTTGCTGTATGCTTGTCATATTCTTACATGTGCCTGCTCATCAGGGTGAATATATGTCATAGTGCATAAAAAAAAAATTAAGCTCATAAATTTTATTTGCTTTCAAATTGGCAACTATGTAAAAATTTATGATTAATTTTAACAAAGCGACACGAGAGCGTTTTTGTTTCTCAATTTGCTTTGGTTCTTATTTTATTTTGCTTTTGTCTCGCATATGTTTCTTCTTTAATCCTGGCTACGCCCAACAAATGTGCGTGATAATACAGAGCATGTCGTACAAACAGCAGATTTGCTCGTTTCTCAAGAGCATGCTTAACGATTATATTTTATAATTAAATTTATTTTGCCTATAAATTTGATTTGAACACACAAGCTTTTTGAAGGATTTATAAACAGAAAAAATGTAATTTTATTTTTTTTCATGATTGAGTCTTGTGGGCATACTTAATGGTCTGCCTATCGTTTAGGCCGCCTTTCGTATAATGCAGCATGCGTGCTGCGTACTCGCCCTATGTTCAAGACCTGCTTAAATTACATCCCTTTTATTTGATACAATTTTTTTCTTACATATTTTATTCAACCGCAAAATTTGTTGCTCATAAAAAATTATAAATTTTCTTTATTTCTCTTTGATGTGTATCTTTTTCCCCCCCAAACTTTTTCCAATTGATTCCATCATTTTCGATCGAAAAAAGTAAAAACATAAAAAAATAGAAAATTACAAAAAGCTTTTTTCTGAACAATTCTTAAAATGACCTCAAGCTATCCTTGTAAATTAACTTAAAAGCTTTGATGTGGTTTGCATTTGTAATTATACCAAAAAAAAAAAAAAAAAACTTTAAAAAATAGCTCAAGCGCAACAACAACAAGCGGTTGAGTGGATATGGCGAAAAAAGGGCTTTGTTTTTTGCACAAGTTTCATTCCGCCACAATGGCATTCATGTTAAAGTGCCATGAAATTTCTTTTATTTCTAAATTGTGTGTTCGTATGTATGCGTGCTTAATTTTTTTTTTTTAATAAAAGGTTATTTAACAAAACTGTTCTTAGTTTTTATAGAGCAAAACCATGCAAATCCAAGTTGATACTTAAAAATTTAGTGAGTTAGCAAAAATTCAAGGCAATAACCAAGGTTACCCGTTATAGAAAATAATGTATCTATGTGAAGTTAATAATGTTGCCAAACATGATTTTTTCAAAGCTTTTTATTCTTTTAGACGAAAACAAATTTAAAAAAAAAGCTTTGAAAGCCTAAGCAAGAGGTGTAGCATTTCTCTTTACAATAAATCGAACAATCGTTAGGATGTCTCTTAAATTTTTATTGGATTATTTAATATTTAATTTTATGAAAGAACTTTGGCCGAACTTTTTATGATCAAATTGTGGTGTGCGTGTTATTAAATGTTTGTATACAATTGATCGAGAACTGGACCTTCTACTTTTATGCCGACTCCGAACGGCTAATGTGCATGTTCTCAAGAAGCTTTACATGGCATTATTTACTCTCTGAGCTTTTAAATACTTTTTATTAAAAATATTGGTTTTTGAGTTTATTTGAAATGCAATTTGTAAAAAGGCTTTAAATAAATTTTATAAAACTTTAGCGAATGCGATTGTTTAATAGATATATATTAAAGTTTTGAAAGCTCTTAATAGCATACAAATTAAAGAGTTTTCATAGCTTTAAAGATCAAACATGAGACAATTTTATATCATCTTAAGAAATTTTAGAGAATGTTAATTTTTTAAAGCATTTAAGAATATTTTGTAGCTTCCGTTGCATAGTTGGTTAAAGTGCTTGGCCTCTATGTCAACGAACCTGGAGACGCGGGTTCGAATCCGAGCAGCGACAGAAAATTATTTGAATTAAAAATGATTTTTCTGTACGGCCGCCACCTCTCTGCACACAATGGCAAACCTCAGAGAGTAATAAAATGCCATGTAAAGCTTCTTGAGAACAAGAATATTCCTCGGAGTCGGCGTTAAGCCTTTAGGTCCGGTTCTCGGTCAATTGTGTACAAACTTAATAACACGCACAACACAATTGATCATAAGAGTCTAGGTCAAAGTCTTTTCAAGGGCTGAAATTACCAGTTATTTATTTATTTATTTATTTTTTAAGAATATTTTGTAAAGCTTTTACACTTAAAAGCTTTTCTTAAAGCATTGTTTAAGAAAAGCTTTTAGGTGTCTTCTTTGAGAAAACTGTATTTTGCATTTGTTTAACTTTGCATTTGTTAAAGCTTTCTTAAATCTGTAAAAGCTTTTAAGCTTTTTTGTCGTAAAAAACTATTGAACGAATTTGTTTAGATTTAAATTTTTAGAGATCAATATTAAAGAGAGATTTCGTTTTTGGCTACGAGAGAGCTTTTAATATAGCCTACAAGCTAAATGAAGTTCTGTAAATAATGTTTAGTATTTTAATGAAAAACGAAGTATTACTACTTTAAGGTGCTGTTACCATCTAGAATGCTAAAAACAACACATATTCAACAATTTTTTTTTACTTTCTTTATTATATATGTTTATCAAACTTTTTGTACAGTATTAAACAGTTCTTGAAGATCACGAAAAATTTTTTTATTTTTATTTATTTTTATTAATTGTACATTTAATAGAGGGTGCTCAAATTTTCTTCTCAAAAAAACACTGCTGCATGGCGGACAGTTAGTCTCTGGAACGGTAAGTCTGTAACATAAAATTCACAAAGAGTTACAAAAAGGAAGTGTTCTTACGTGATAGTTTACCAGAAAAATTTAAAAAGCATTAAAAATAAAAAAATGGCGGACACTTGAAAATTTTTTTCAAAAACCGCCATTTTTTTCGACCTTTTTTCAGAATGAAAAATTTTATATATTTGTTTTGTGGTCAAATTGTGGTAAACTATAACACAGGATATAAAAACAAACAAAATGCTTCAAAGTTTATTAAAATCGGCACAGTAGATCCGGAGATTAACTGTCCGCCAGTTAAAAAAACCTAAACTCGAGAAAAACGCATGTAAAGTTTTTTTACACCTGCGGCGAGCCAAGAGCGCACTTCAATTGAGTCGATATATCTCGGCACCGGCTTCGAATTTCGATTTAATATTTTAGACAGTTATTATTGAAGGAATCTAATCTAATAATGTAAAAAAACAAAAATTCATTTTTTGAAAATTCTAGACGGTAATAGTACCTTAAATGATTATATTAAAGGTTTCAAGAAAAAAGCTTTCAGAGCTTTTAAAAAATGCTAAATTTTTTAGACGCTTTTTAGAAAACTGTATTTGAAAAATTTTTAGATACATCCAATATAAAAAAAGGGAGCTTTCAAATTATAGTTTTTAGGATAGTGTTTAGAGATGCTAATAAATTGTGTATTTTATAACAAGTTGCAATATTGTTATTAATTCTTTAAATACAACTTTAAAGAAGCAGTGAAAGCACTCATAAGAGCTTGATTAATTCTTTGAAAGTTTTCAAGTTGAACAAAATCATAAAAAACCATTAAAATTTATAGCTATTGATTTAAAACAATGTCGGGCATTCTGTCGCTCGCGGGCAAAGAGCTTTCTCTGCCGCCACACGTTTGCTGCTAGAGCTTCACACGTACGCTGTTAGAGCTTTTTACACACGTTTTTAACATTGGAAAGCTTTTGAATGCACTAATACACATAAACGCCAAGATTGCGACGGTAAGGCGGTAAGCTTACACAGGTAAGAATGCCCACCAATGATTTAAAGGCTTCAAGATAATTATTCAAGAAAGCTTTCAAAGCTTCAATGAAAAATTTAATGTTTCTACATATTACAAATAGAATTGGAAAGTTAAACAACTTGAAAAGATTTGAGGAATATTTTGAATACTTTACGAAAATAATTAACAAAGACGTCAAAAAAAATTTTAACGATGGAAAAATATACCGAAATATAAAAACTTTTGAGCAGTTGCAATTGCAGAAAACGTTAAAAATTTTTTAAATCTTTTCAAGAGAAAAGCTTTCATTCACAAAAATAGCTATAAGAAAGTTTTAAAGCTTTCAAGAAATGCTGAGACCTAAAAGCAGGAAGTAAAAAGTTAACACATAAAATCGAGAAATCGAGCTATTAAGCTTTTCAAAAAATTATTAAAAGACTCCCGAATGTAATGATTATTTAAAAGATATAAAAATTTAACGAAATAAAAAGTATACAAAAACTTTTTTAAGTCCTTTTAAGAGAAAAGCTTTCATTCACAAAATTAGCTATACGAAAGTCTTAAAGCTTTCAAGAAAGGCTGAGACCTAAAAGCAGGAAGTAAAAAGTTAACACATAAAATCGAGAAATCGAGGTATTAAGCTTTTCAAAAAAATTATTAAAAGACTCCCGAATGTAATGATTATTTAAAAGATATAAACATTTAACGAAATAAAAAATTTATAGAAATTTTTTTTAAATCTTTTTACGAGAAAAGCTTTCATTCACAAAATTAGCTATAAGAAAGTTTTTAAGCTTTCAAGAAAGGCTGAGACCTAAAAGCAGACTCAAGAAAGTAAAAAGTTGACACATAAAATCGAGAAATCGAGCTTTTAAGCTTTTCAAAAAATTATGAAAAGACTCCCGAATGTAATGATTATTTAAAAGATAGAAAAATTTGACGAAATAAAAAATTTGTAGAAACTTTTTTAAAATCTTTTTACGAGAAAAGCTTTCATTCACAAAATTAGCTACAAGAAAGTTTTAAGGCTTTCAAGAAAGGCTGAGACCTAAAAGCAGAAAGTAAAAAGTTAACACATAAAATCGAGCTTTTAAGCTTTTCAACAAATTATTAAAAGACTCCCGAATGTAATGATTATTTAAAAGATAGAAAAATTTAACGAAATAAAAAAATTATAGAAACTTTTTTAAAATCTTTTTACGAGAAAAGCTTTCATTCACAAAATTAGCTATAAGAAAGTTTTAAGGTTTTCAAGAAAGGCTGAGACCTAAAAGCAGAAAGTAAAAAGTTAACACATATAATCGAGAAATATAGCTTTTAAGCTTTTCAAAAAATTATGAAAAGACTTCCGAATGTAATGATTATTTAAAAGATAGAAAAATTTAACGAAATAAAAAATTTATAGAAACTTTTTTAAAATCTTTTTACGAGAAAAGCTTTTATTCACAAAATTAGCTAAAAGAAAGTTTTAAGGCTTTCAAGAAAGGCTGAGACCTAAAAGCAGAAAGTAAAAAGTTAACACATAAAATCGAGAAATCGAGCTTTTAAGCTTTTCAAAAAATTATGAAAAGACTTCCAAATGTAATGATTATTTAAAAGATAGAAAAAAATTAACGAAATAAAAAATTTATAAAAACTTTCAAAGTTTTTCAGACCAATTAAAAGTCTGGAAAATGAGCAATTGAAGAAAATTTCAAAACTTTTTATGCCGTGGCTATTCTAGGAAAACATGTTTGGTAAGCTTTTTTATTGTTAGTCTCTACTGCTCAAATGTTTATTTAGTGGTTATGCTTTGTTTGCTGTTCAGTTGCATTAAAAATAATTTCTTGACAGAAAACTTTGAAGAAAAAAAAGAACAAAAAAAAATGGGGTCACAAATTCGACGATTTTGAAATGTTTGGCGTGATATCGAGATAATAAGCAGGAGAGAAAAGCTTATTTCTCATTTTACGCGTAAAACACAAACAACAAAAAGCTCACCAAACATGTTTGCCAAGCATAACCACTACATTACAAATATTTTAAATAGAAAGATTTAATTTTCAATAGAAGCTTTAAGAACTTTTTAAGAAAGCTTTCAAGAAAATTTGAGATCTAAAAGCAGTAAATTTAACTAAACGCTGTGTTTGTGCTTTGAAAATCTATTTTAAAAATCTGCTTTGAAGCTCTCAAGTATGCGAAAGTTTTGTGCTTTTGCAAAAAAGCTTTTATCCATACTGCAGCACGCACGCAACTTCTGCACTAATTGTTCAGCAAATTTTTAGCAAAATACTTCCTGTGCATCAAAGCTAAAAACTCTAACCATTCTTGTATTTTCCACACGAAAAGCTCTACTCATTTACCCACCATCTACACTTCACATACCACATTTCACATTTCACCTCCTTTATGTTGCATATACTATATATTTATAAACTGCGTAAAAATATTTAAACACTCTCTAGTCCGCACTCCAGTCAGCCATAAAACTATGAGCCACGTTTCAAAAGTAAAATATTTAATTGCTCACGCTGCCAACCCAGTCTTATTCATCGTTCTTCATTTATGAGCTTCAGTTTTAAAATTTTTCATTTTATTTTTTTATAATTTTTTATTTCCCCAGTATATGCATGATTAATTTGCATATTTGGCAAAATATGCAATGCACACAAAGGGAAAAGAAATTAATTTTGTAAAAATTTATATAAAATTTATAGGCAGCGTACGTACGTACGTGCGAGTGTGCTGTTGCAGACAGGAGTATTAAAAAATAAAACAGTGACTTTTATCGTTTTTGTTGTGTTTTTTTTATGGTTGTCTTTTAGGTGCATATTAAATGCTACTTACATGTATTTCATGCATATTTTAAAGATTTGCTTTGGGTGTTACGAAAAACTTACCTAAAAAGAGAAAGATATAAAGATAATCATTAGATAATGTTTAAGTTATTGGATTTTGAATTATGGAAGAATGATATAAAAAAGTTAAAGTTTGTTAACTTTTGCCGTTAATAACAAATAAGAAGGAACTCAAAAGTTACTTAAGACTATGGTGATTTCAAAAATTTATTGCATGGCTTGAAGTTTAACAACGTGTAGCTTGTAACAATGTAAGGAAAAAAATAGAAAAAATAATACGAACCTTCTATATATTTTTTGAGTTTTCTAAGATTAAAATACTTGAGAAGTAAAATATAAATATTTCCTCATAAATTGAGTTGACTTCAATGAAAACAAGTCCAGTTTAGTCAGCCTTTCATTTATTTAAAGAAATAATTCATAATTCATTTCTCAGATTCTGCCAAAATGTTATTCATTAAAGAGCTAAGTAGTAGTAGACATCAAGAATGTTCTTTATTTTTGATTTGAAGAACGTAAAAAATAATTAAGTAGATTCTTCAATTCCTTAGAATTTCAACAGATACAAAACGAATTCGTTGAATTGCGAAATGATTTTCAAGCATAAAACAAACATTTAATTTCTTAAGAAATGGAAAAAATATTCTAGTAACATTTGCAAATTAAAGAATGTTTAACATTTTATAGGCATTTGAAAAAAAGAAAAAAAAATTAGCTCAAAATAATCAGTTCTTGTTTATAGTAGAAAGTCAGGAATTCAGGAATGTTTATAGCAGGAATTCATAACATTTACTTAAACTTTGAAGAGGGAATAAAGTGTGCATGTGTGACTGTACTAGAATTATCTTGATTTATATGATACAAAATAATAAACCAAATAGCACAAACGAATTGTTTAGAAAAAGAGATTATTCCCATGTCGGCCATGCCATATCCAATCGGATGCTTTTCTGACATGACTATTTTTTAAAATTGTCATATTTGCAGGTGGAGAAAATTCAAAGAAAAATTAAAAAATTTGCATATTTCTTTAGTTTCTTATCTTTTTATTTGTGTTAAAATAAAAAACAAAAAAAAAAAAAACAAATAACAGGGGTATTCATTGTGATCTTGTATTGTGTAATTGTGATAAATTAAATATTTGTAGAATATTTTTGACATTTAAAAAACAATATACATTTAGTTTTAGAAAAAAAAAAACTATCATATACGAAGCAAAAAACCCTATTGTGTTTGTAGTAAATTTTATTAGTGGTATTCACAATGTGATGTATTTAGTCTTGTATTCTGTATTTGTAGTAAATATGGTTTCTGTGGTTAATTACACAAACAAAATGTAAGCAACTAAAAAATACCATACCAAAATACCAAAATCAGCTGATTCTAAATAATTAACAAATTAACAGGGCGGCGTCGGTAGTCGAGTTAGTAGCGTGCTCGACTGCCACCCCAGAGGTCCCGGGTTCGATTCCCGGCCAGGCCATGGTCCTTCGCTTTAACCTTCCTATACTCGCGCATACGGTCTGTGAGACCGACGATTTACGTTTGACTTATTATTTTCATAACAAATGACGTTAAAAGACTGTTATTAGCCAATATTATGTAATTAACTAATAATGATATGTTATTAAAAACATGCTAAATTGGACCTAGGAATCTCGGTCTCACAAACCGTGCCCGGGTATACTTGTTACATTATTTGACGCGAGTATAGGAAGGTTAAAAACTTTCTAAATTTTCTATCCTCATTTCTAATCAACTGAAATTCAAAATGCATCAATATTTACGACTTGAAGTTGTATTGATGGTAGAGAAGTTTGTGGATGAGAACATTCTACACGTGTTTCACTTAATTGCCCTTTCCTTTCCACTAATCTATCACCCCTTTTTCGAACCAAGACAGATTTGACTGAATAGGTATTCCACCTGAAATCCTTGGTTCAAAGCTAAAAAAAAAAAACAATCTGATTCTAAGTGTTACATTTATACAAAGTTACATATAAAGTTAACGGTTCAATCTGTCTGCCCTTAATAGGAAGTCAAATTCGGGGCGCACAGAGAGGGGTCGGACGATATGATAACATGACCTTAAAAAATTAGAAAAAACATATCTATATGGGTCAATTGCAAAAAAAACATACACAAAGAGGTTTTCATGTTTTGTTTATAAAGTTTTTTAAATTTTCCCGTTAGAGTAGTCAAATTAAGTTAAAATTAATGGAGAATTCGAAGTTGTGTTTAGGCCCTGACAAAAATTATTTTTTCTATGGTTTTTATACGATTTTTGTATTGAACGTCACACAGCAGATATACGGGAAAAATCAGTGAAAATTTTAAAAATGTTGTAAATTAAAGCTTACCGTGATGCTTGTTAAGTTATTTAATAAGTTAAATCAGCTTTTGCAAAAATCGCCATTTCAGTTACAGAAATAATAAGTTTTTACCAAAAATACCTACATATTTTACAATTTTAACGGGAAAAAATAAAAATTTTTCTCCAAACAGACATCAACATAGAGGTTATTTTCAAAGTAGTAGACTTGCAGCAATAAATAATAAAAAACTGTTAAATAATAAGCAATTTCAGAAAAAACAACAGGGTGACGTACAATACATTTTGTGACGTTCAATACATTTTGTTGCGCTTAACCAAATAATGTAAATCAAATTGGGAGTTTAACAAAAATCAGGTTTAGTTATTAAAAAAAAAAAAAAAACAAAAAGTAAATATAAAGTATACAATTCGCTATACATACAATTTTCATCCAATTTTTTTTTCAAAAAATTAAAAAGGTCAATAGCTAGTTGAATTTGTATTGAAAATTTATTAAGACCTCACGTTTTACAATATAACTTCTGAACCCTTTAAAGCCACATCTTCATTTTATATCATTGGAAAGGTATAACCTAACGTAAAAACGTAAAAAAATTAAAATTTTAAAATGGCATGGTATTAAACTTAAACAAATTAAGAATGAGTCAACTTATTGCAATATTTTCAAAAATTTTGTACTTTTCCTTAAAATAGATGAAATTACTTTTCCAATGATACTATATTACCGCTAATCTGTCTTAAGTTGATTGAGCTACGTTGTCTGCAAATAGACCCTATTTTGGCCGCGAACAATTATTCTAAAAATTTATAACTTCAAATTTGGTTTTCAAATCAATAAACCAATGTAAGAAAAATATTTGAGAGAAATCGGAGATGGAGATGGTGCAACTGATCACTTCAATATGAAATGGGTGATATCAGTCAGTAAAAGCAAAAAGCAAAAATCAGCTCAAAGTAATACATAGGTACCATTATTTTTGCTTTCGTTTGTATTCTTCATTTCGTTCATTATCTAGCTTTATATTTTTCCGATATCTTCGTGCTCTTTCAGCAGGCGTTAACTTTGCTATTTTACTCTTAAATATACAAAAACGAAATACAAAATGAAAACTTCAGCCGGTGGTGTGACATATCTTTAAAGTGACGTTCAATATATTTGCCACTTTTTAGTTTTTTTTTCTTAGGAATTTAATTTTGCAAATATACGAAAACAAATAAATTAATCAAAACCTATGAAACAATGATTTTAAACTTGGATTTTTTTATTTACTATTTTTGCTTTAATAAAACTCCGCGTGACGTTCAATACATTTTTACACGTACTTATCATGATGAACTAAGAAAACACAAAAAAATTTACTTTAATATTATTTAATCATCTTAATTTTTAGAATTTCATGAGAACTAATCCCTGCCCTTCCTTAATATAACTTACTTGTCATCTGTACCACTCCTAAATTAAAACTAACGAAGTGTAAAAAAAAGTGACGTTCAATACAATACTTGGGGACTAAATGTAAATCGAAAGCCAAATTCGCGATGACAATGTTTTGAGAATAACAACAAAATAAAATATAAGAAATAAATGCTATCATTACAAAAAAGTTATTATTTGTTATATTTTTGCATTTTTTTCAACTTTTTTTTCACGTTTTTCATCAAAAAATTTAACTGGTGACATATGTTTTTGTATTAAGCGAGTACGAGAGAGCAATATAATATTCTTCAAAACAAATATGCAAACAATTTTAGGATTCTTAAAAATATGTTTTGTCAATAAATATTCTTCAGTGATCACTTTCTCATTTTTTATTTGTTTTTTCTTTTTTTATTTACCTAAAAACAGAGTTAAAAGAGCGGGAACAAAAGAAGAGCATTTTGAATGCAATTGACCCATATCTCTTAAACGAAGCGAGATAGGTAATAAATAATGGTCCAGGGCTGAAACGTGGAAAGGTGAGCCGATATGAAACCAAAAAAAAAAAAAAAAATAAAAATAAAAAAAATATAATTTGAAGCATTCAGTTGGGATTCAGTTTACTTATACAGGGTGGGCCAAATACAAGTCTTTTTTTATAAACGCAATAAAATGAACAAAATGAAATTTTTTTTCCATGTATTATTGCTTTATTAGTAAGAGCAAAAATTCCCAGTAATCATAGAACACAACGTCTTTCAAGTGGCTTCCTCGGCTGGCTTCGCAGTAGCGCATTCTATCACCCAAATTTTCCAAGACCTTGTTGATGGTTTCGGGCTGTAGCTCACGGATTGCTTGGATGACATTGGCCTTAAGTGCTTGAATCGTTTTGGGATTGTTGGCATAAAATCGGTACTTCACGGTCCCCCACAAAAAAAAAAAAAAATGCAAACGGGTCACATCGCAGCTCCGAGGAAGCTAATTGATCTTTACTAAGAACCACGCACAGTGGCCTGATGGAACAAAAAAATATATATATTAATATAATCGTATTAGCCATTAACGTTCTTGAAAGAACTTTGACCACGATATATCATCATCAATCAAATAAATTTAGTTCTATTAAAAAAATTTTTCTATGTCAGATTAGATTTGAACTGGGGACTCTCGGTTCGTAAAATTAGTGAACGGTCCACGCACGTTGACTGGTTCCATCAAGGCGGCAAACATGAAGATAATCACTTTTCTAGTGTAACGGAACATGAAAACAACAAGAATGTGTTGCGTTAACAATGAACACACACGAATAACCCTTCTATATAACAGGTTCGTGTCATATCCTGCTTACATGTGTGCATTACAATAGCACCAGTGAAAACTTTTTATCAGCGTGTAGTTTGGAAATAATGTGGATATTAGCAACTTTTGAAACGAGAGGATAGAGAGAGAGAGAGAGAGAGAGAGAGAGAGAGAGAGAGAGAGATATTTGCTAAATAAAATCAAAATCGGAGTTTCCAAAGAAAACTCAAAAATTATTAAAAGTTCCCAGCAAAAAATTTCAATGCGCATTACTTCTATGCACATAAAGAGCGCATCATTTTCCTTGCAAATAGTTCTGTGTGTATAGCTCTATATTTGTAGCACTTTCTGTAACGACAACGTAGCACTTGAAAAAGTATTAGATATTAATGTCAAAAAAATTAATTTAAAAAACGGAAAAAATCATCAAAAGGTCCCACGTAAATGAATTTAATACTTCAAAGTCCGGGCTTCCATTCGAAAAAAAGTAATTTTTTAAGTTGAAATATAAAGCTTTTGTAAACTATGTTTTCTGTTTTTGCTACTTCAAATAAATAAAATGCATAAAAATCCATAAATTTTTATATCAACAACAATGAGAATAAAGCTCACGATTATCGAGATATTTTTATATCAAATACAAGGAGAACAAAGCGCTCGGTTCTCTCTACGTTTTCATATTTGCTACAGCGAGAGCGGTGCGCATACATCCAATGACATGCTTATGTTAAAAAATGCATTATACGCAAGGAGAATGGAGCACTAAACTGTTTTTTTTTTTGGAACGCTACAGATGCGCTCATGGAGCGCTCGGTTCCCTGCTGGCTATATATCGCCTGATGATAAAATGATGTTAAAGAGAAAGTAAAAATTTTAACATAATATTGAGATTGTTCTTTTCCATTCTTCAAACTATAGGTAAATAATTCTTACAAATATATCCTACAAGTTTTTCAGTTGATCTGACGTTTGACCCTTGGAGACTTCTGAGTACCGTGGGATATTTTCTGGGTATTATTCGTTTATGTGTGTGTGATTACTCAAATATTGACATTCATGGCTAAATGCTTGGTTCAGTACCATTCAGAAAATTAATTTCAATTTTTCTACTCCTGCTTCCTTGTGTCTTTGATGATGTATTTGAGATGCAAAGTTGGCAGTGCAGAAGAACTCAAGTTAGGCCTTAAAAGCTTCTTATAGTAAACATAATAAAACTGTTCGAAACGTTTGATGGGTTAACAACTGGTCTTATGCTAAGCTCATATTTCCATTATTAACTGCATCAGCTACCAAAAGCTCTTGTAAACTAACAAATTACAATAACAAAGTAAACAATAAAAAGTTGTTAACTCAACTTAACCAAGTAATTACAATAAAAACAGTGCACACTCAGCGACAACGACAACGACTACTTCTACTGCTACTACTACTTGTACTATGAAGAATTAGAGCGAAAGGAAAAATTGAAAAAGTACTAACACAAGCGCACAAACATGCCAATCGAAAAGTACCAAACAGCCAACAACGACAACAATAAAAGATGAAGGGAGAACTTAGTTCAGCAAAAAAGGAAAATACATAAAAATACAAAATAGGGGGAAAAAAATTAAGTTTCCCTTAAAGTATACAATGTTATTTCAACGATTTAGCATTGTTTTTTTAAGTGCATACTTTGAGGCGTATGGGACCACTTGAACACATATATTGTTGCAAGAACTTTTGGTATAAATTTCAATTAAATTAAATGCAAGACGAATGTTAGTATAAAATAAAATAAAGAAATGAAGCCTTCTTCTAGGCAGTGCAAAAAAAGCAAGCTTTAAGCTAATAAGTGAATAGCAAGTTTTGCCAACAAAGTCGGCACATTATTCTTTCTAAACCACTCGTGTTGAGCTACGCATTCGCCGCAAAGTATGCAGCTTAAATATTCATCGACTTCTTGTCAGGCTTCTGCCAAAGCTTATTAAAATAAAAACTAAATTTATCCATGCCGGAAATAAGACGAAAAGAAAAAATAGAAACAGCTTCCAGGAAGAGCGTGTGCTTCATCATACTTAATGCTTAATAATCGTGCATTCAAGCGTGCTTGTCTGCGTGTTTTCGTTGCGTGTCAGCAGTTGCGGCTGCTTTGCGTCTTTGCGTCATGAACTTTGCACCTCGTAACGTTTAATCATAATTAAGGCGAACAATAAGAAAAACACTTTGTAAGCCAACTTTATAAAAAATAACGGTTATAACATTAGGCTCATATGGATGTGGCATACTTTTGGTATAAGTTACATTTTGTTCTTAAAATTATTTTTATTAAAAAGATCTAGGCAATTATATGATAATAACATAAAATTTTTCTCAATTTTCTGCTGCATACTTTTTGGCATTGGCGAGAGACATGTCAATCAATGAACAGTGCATAATCAGCAAAAACCATTCATTTGCATGCTTTGTGGCTGAACAACAACAATAGACAAATAACCCCAACAACACACACAAACTCGCACTTACCACAGAAAAACAAGCACACAGCAGCAGCAGCTGGTGCCAAGTTCCATTGACTGGCCTCAAAAGATTCAATTTGTTAACTTGCTAAGCACTGCTGCACCCTTCCCCACTTTTCCCCCCATATCCTCCCGCTTGTCTATAGAACGCTCTAGTGCTCTTATTTCTGCTTTTTATGCTTTACAACCACAAACTAGATTGTGGACGATTTATTTTTTTTTTTATTTTTTTACTTTCATTCTCTTTACTTCGCCTTTGCTGTTGGGTTCAACGTTTGCTGTTGCCAACAAAATAGAAAAAAAATTTCATTGCATACTTTTTGTCGCATAATTATGAAAAATAATGTCGTTAAAAACATGGTTGCTTCATTTTACCTTTCTACCTTTATCCTTTTTCTCATGCCACAAGCTTTACCAACCACACATACCCGCATTTGCTAAAATTTGCTTCGAGCACCTAAAAGTAGGCTAGGCTAAGTGTGTAATGGCTGGTTAATTGAAGTGGAAAATGGAAGCATTGAATTGAAGGACTTGATGAGCAGCTCCAACTTTATGAATCTCATAAGAACTTGGGGGTCTGCTGAGACGGTAGACTGGGTTAATGGACTAGGTAAGTACTGGTTCTATAGCTGGCGCGCTTGGCGCTTGTGAAGTCATCATGTTTGAAAGACTTACTCTTCCGGTATTTTCAGTTACGCTCTAGCTACCAAAAAAGTTGTTGTCGTTGGGAAACACGCATGGCTATTTGCATGAAATTTTATTGAGAATGTGTTTTCTTAAAGATTTTACAGACTACTAGCGATACCTGGCGCGCGTTGCTGCACCCGGCAAGTATATTAAAAATAATAAGTAAATTCAAAACTTTTATTAGTCCCTTAGTCTGACACCACACTCATGATTCACTGCCCGTTACAGTTTCCCAGTAGCAGAACATCACTCCCAGGTGGCAATTCCATTATGAGTTTCAATGTCCTGTAATTTTAACTTCCACAGCAATTCTGTATAGAAAATCTGGCCACACCCCGTTTTCCAATGCACGTACCAGTTTTCCAGTAGAAAGACTTTGGCAATTAGTATCTCCATACTGAGTTTTATTGTCATGCGACGTTTAGTTCCAAAGCTATTCAATATCAAAAATTTGACTTGTGTGGTCGAAGCCGTAACCCTTTTTCCTATGTCCGTCCCAGTTCTCTTGTAGAATTACATTCTCAGTTATGTTTCAATGTTATGTGACTTCTATTTCGAAAGCTATTCGATACCTAAATTTGAATTGTATCGGCAGTGCCACGCCCACTTATCACATGGTCACTCAATTTTGCCAGTCAAAGCACACAACTAAATAGTACGTTTTTACCGAGTTGAATTGATGCCACAGCCCTCGTCCAACGCCGATAAATTTTTACCAGTGGAACGGCACGTGAAAATTTCATTGGAATATCAACTGTGTTTCGATGCTGTGTGACCTATAATTCCAAAAATATTCGATATCACATATTCGCAGAAGGAAGTATCCAATTTGGTCCAGTCCTTTTCAAGTTTTAAGCAACCGAATAAGCCAAGATAGATAAGAATATAGATAGATATACATATATAAGAGAGGTGGAACCCCCAGCACCCCAGCATATTTGTATAGCTCTCCCCACATTTGTAGTACTGTTGCCAACAGAGACCATATGAACTAAAGCACTAAATTTTAGTCTGATAAGACCCAAGCCATCTGAAATATAAAATTTTTATTAATTTGTGAGCGATAAAAGGAGGTGTGGAAAAAATGTTCACATACGAACCAGGGTACGGAAAATAAGAGTACAACAAAGAAAACCTCAAGGAAATCGGACGCTCCGTTCTGGAGTTATGGAATTACAAACACAAATCACGACTTTTTTCATATATGTAAAGATATGGGAAAATCTTTAAAATGCCATATCTCCGGAACCAATGGGCCAATTTTGTGCAAACTTTCCCAACGTACCCTGAAATTTTGGTTGAAATCGGTCGACCCGTTTCCGCAGTAAGTGGTGACATAAAAATGTACACTACTTTCTATTTAAATAGATTCCATATTTACAACTATAAACTAATGCGCACATACTTTTCCAGCTATAAACGATTTAAGGTATTCTGCTATTCCTGGTTAGTTAATATGGATTTATTACTTTCATGAAATTAGCATAACCATTATTTTGTTGTAGCCGTGGTACCATTACACATAAAAAAGAGTCACAAAAATTAATCTTGATACGTGTTTTATCAAAACTTCAACTTTTGTAATGTGAGCTTAGAAACACTGCCAATAAAAGCTTTGTATCAGCTACTTAATAATAGAGCACCAAAAACAACTGCTACTATTTGGCAGCACTGAGTCTGAGTCGAAAACAGCAACAGCATTGGTCGCATTTCCTCGTTCGTGTTTTCGTATAAAGAAGAAGTAACGCTTATTTTGCGAGAGTACTACGTCATAGACACTGAATTATATTTATTTACATATTCTTATGTTTACATATTTAATAATTTTTAGCATTTTACTGTAGGGAAAATCATTAAAAAAGAAAAAGATTATGTCTATATTACAATTATCATTGTTGTTGCTTCATTAGCTCATTTTTTCGATCATGCTTATAAGCAAGGCGTAATCAAAAAGAGCTTTTAAACACACAATGGAAAAAGAAAGAAAAAGCTTTGTACTGCTTAATGCAGCGTTTATGAATAATTTTCTATGAAGTTTTTTAGATGTTATTTAATCTCAAATTTTAATAACTGTTTAGGTTAGATTTTAAAAATAAAGTATGCAATAGCTTAAGTTAAGAATGACGCTTTAAATTAGTAAAAGAATTATTAAAATTGGTTCAGTAGTTCTTTAGTTTAGCGTACACGAAGATACGTGATAAGCCTTTTATATAAGAATATAGAAGTCAGGCATATTTTCAGAGTGTCTGAACTATACAAATGGGGCTATATCTAGTGAATCTGGTGCTTATTGAATGATATTGACATTGTCTTTGTACGAAGATTGACTGTTGACTGTTCGAAGACATCACCTTAATTTTTTAAAGATTTTGTCATGGTTTTTTGTCCGATCCAATTTTGAACGCCAGGTATTATCTTATCTCATCTTATCTTATATTATCTTATCTTATCTTATCCTATCTTATCTTATCTTATCTTATCTTATCATATCTTATCTTATCTTATCTTATCTTATCTTATCTTATCTTATCTAATCTTATCTTATCTTATCTTGAAGATTGACTGTTGACTTTTCGAAGACATCCCCTTAATTTTTGAAAGATTTTGTCATGGTTTTTTGTCCGATCCAATTTTGAACGCAAGGTATTATCTTATCTTATCTTATCTTATATTATCATATCATATCTTATCTTATCTTATCTTATCTTATCTTATCTTATCTTATCTTATCTTATCTTATCTTATCTTATATTATCTTATCTTATCTTATCTTAACTAAACTTATTTTATCTTATCTTATCTTATCTTGAAGATTGACTGTTGACTGTTCGAAGACATCACCTTAATTTTTGAAAGATTTTGTCATGGTTTTTTGTCCAATCTAATTTTGAACGCAAGGTATTATCTTATCTCATCTTATCTTATATTATCTTATCTTATCTTATCTTATCTTATCTCATCTTATCTTATCTTATCTTATCTTATCTTATCATATCTTATCTTATCTTATCTTATCTTATCTTATCTTATCTTATCTTATCTTATCTTATCTTATCTTATCTAATCTTATCTTATCTTATCTTGAAGATTGACTGTTGACTGTTCGAAGACATCCCCTTAATTTTTGAAAGATTTTGTCATGGTTTTTTGTCCGATCCAATTTTGAACGCAAGGTATTATCTTATCTTATCTTATCTTATATTATCTTATCTTATCTTATCTTATCTTATCTTATCTTATCTTATCTTGAAGATTGACTGTTGACTGTTCGAAGACATCACCTTAATTTTTGAAAGATTTTGTCATGGTTTTTTGTCCGATCTAATTTTGAACGCAAGGTATTATCTTATCTCATCTTATCTTATATTATCTTATCTTATCTTATCTTATCTCATCTTATCTTATATTATCTTACCTTATCTTATCCTATCTTATCTTATCTTATCTTATCTTATCTTAACGTAACTTAACTTATCTTATCTTATCTTATCTTATCTTATCTCATCTTATCTTATCTTAACTTTTTTAACTTATCTTATTTCATTTCATTCATAATGAATTATTTTTTGAAATTTTTTTTATAATTAAGATATAATTTTTTTTTATAATTAAATTTTAGTAACTTTGGTATTAATTGGCCCATAGAACATATTGTTGATGATTTTTTTTTTGTTTTTTTATATACATGGAGATAATAAACTTTGAAAACAACTGTTTTTGATATCTTGCTAATGTCTTGGAAGGGCAAGAAGTGGTTCTGTATAAACTTTAAAGTTCTCCTAAATCTTTTGGCGCAGATACTTATGAGTGTTACAGCCCCCATACGAACTGATATCACAAACCGTACTTAAGCAATGGTGATCTACGCACGGTTCAAACAACAACAAAGTGAGCTTTCCGAGTGCTCAGCTTTACACTGAAACAAGAAGTTGTTAAAAGCTCTCACAACATTTGGTGCAAGGCAATCTTGTCAGGGTGTTGAATTTTCAAAATAATGATTTCATTTTTATTTTTGTGTTTGTTTTTCGCTATTTCATAATAGAAAATATCAAAAAAAGGTAAAAGTGAATAATAGAAAGTATTAATGTTTTTCCTGAAACACTGCAAAATATTTACGTACATTCATAAATAAAACAGCGAACGACTCCCGTACCACGTGAACACTCAAAACATACTGACTTGATAGTTAAAGCACAGCAGAAAAACAAAGTTCTACGCTGTGTACACGCACAGCGAGCCGATTACTTCTTCGTGTGCAAAAGCTCAACAACACACGATGCTCGCGGTCTGTGGGAAACCATGTACTGACCACCACTATTCTGAAGTTGTACTAATTTTTGCACGTTGATGTATTGTCGAGTGTATTGCTTTTTTGGTTAAAACGTTGAACTAAGGTTTTGGTTGCAAAATTATCTAAAGAAATTTTCACATGTCCTGGTTCATAAAAATACTATTACGACATTTTTGTGGAAATTAATAATAACCGTAATTAAGAAATGTACCCCTAACAATTAAATAACCATTATTTTTTTTCGTACTTAAAACTATTTCGTATTTCTCAAGTTGACTCGATCTAAAGTAAACTGATGCAGTAGGTGTTAACCTGTTAATAAATGTTCCAAGCAATCGAACAAAACTGCCATAGAAAAGAGTAGTTTGGGCAACGATTTTGCCACTATCATGTGTATCCTTTATGTTTGGTTAACTGTCTGTAAGCTCGCCTCAATAATTTTAGTTAAGAACTCCCATTGTGTTTAGTTAATTTTGTGCATTTATTGTTTTCTTTGGCCTTTACTATTCCCTAGTGGCCTATATTGAAGAACTCTTATTGAGTTATAATCACGACATGCCAATATTTATCACAACCACATCCGGTGTTGTCACTACTTGAGCGGCGAGTAGTCGCTTATATAAGTTAAATCGTCCTTAAGCGTCGAACTATTACCATGAAGACATCTACTCGTTTCTTATACACCCAGTATAACAGGTCTGAATTATGGCAAATGTGTAAATGTCTTCAATTAATTTTGGTGTTTTTGTTGTACGCATTAGTTTGCTTTTAGATTTTCTTGTTTTTTCTTTTCTTTTTTGTAACCATTTATATGCTTTTATATCTTTGCTTTATTAAACATTTATTGTCATTTTTTCTTTCTACTTTCTTCATGGGTGTTATATAATTTCTTGCTTTTGCTTATTTTTTTTTTCGTCATTTATAACTGTTCTGCCCTAACATCTTGTAATTTCTTTTAGCTACTTCCGGCACCACCTGCTCATGTGTGTGTTTGTTTCCTGTGCCCGTCTTGTCTGTTTTTATGAAAGTTTGATTTTTTTTTTTGTTGTTATTGTTTTTTTTTTTATTATTGTTGTTTCTTTGTTGTTGTTATTTTTGTCTGTTGTTATGAAAGCTTTTGAATCAACCGGATGTCCTGGCCTGCTTTGGCTTAAGCTCAGCTCACTCGTTCGATACTGTCGTCAACGTTTTGCTGTTATTGTTATTATTGCTCATTTTATTGTTGTTGCACGCATTATTTTTGTAACATGCGCTACAATTTCGTCTTACTTCCGCTTTGCTTATTTCTTATTCATTCGTACATTTATCTCTGGCTTATATTTTCTTTTCTCTTGTATGGCTTGTATGCTTAGTACATTTTTACCGGACACACGTGGACAACATTGGCGTGCCTCTAAGGATATAAGATTTGATTTTCTTTATATAAGAATTTGTGATATGTTTTAGTGTATGTGTGTGTGTCTGTGTCTGTCCTCTCTCTTGCTAGCTTTTTCTAAAATAAAAGCACGCAATTGTCTAATGAAAGCTCTTTAGCAAACTCATTAACGAATGTTTAGCAGAGATTTAATTACAAAAAGAATTATTATGTTGTTTTCTTTTTTAATTAATAAGAAAAACTTGATAAACTTGCGTACTTAGTGAAGAAAAACTTTCGAATAATTTGAATTGCGGCAGCTTTAACAATGCAATATCACTGCATTAATAAAAGCTTTAAAATTTTTTCTTTATCTAAGCTATTTCCTGCTAATAATGTTAATTAGTATAATAATAGTACCGCTATAGGTGTTTTTTTTTTCAAACACCTAAAAGTTTTGCTGCATAAATTAAGCAAACATAAAAATAATACAAAAAGAAAAGCTTTAGCTTCCTGAGTCCACGCAGCGGAATTGGTTTTTCTTTTGTCGCTCCTTTTTGGTGGCTCTCTGTCAAAAGTTACTTATTTTCCAAAAACTTTGTGCTGCGTCTGAAACTTATCTGCAAGTTTTTGTTTGCGAGATTTTCTCCCCTTTTATTATTTTTCATTTTAATTTTTTTTTTTTTTTTACCCGGTTTAGCTATTCGCACATTTTCCTAACATAATATTGCCCAAACCTATGGAGCGCCGCGCGAGTGAAAACTTTTACAAATTGAATTAAAGCTTGAAAAATGCAACTTAAAGTTTTTGAAGCTTTAAAAAGAAATATTTTGATACGAGTAGCTTTGGCGTTTATAGCGGACTTAAAGATAAGGTTGATTAAATTATTTTTGTTGTTTTCTTAAACTTGAAAGTTTTTCGTACGAAATCATGTCAGAAATGTGACATTTAAAAATGTGAAAATTTCGAAATGATAGAATTTTATTACGTAACTGCCGTGGCCAAATTTCGATTTTACAAAAAGCTAGGTCTTGGTTCGAGTCCTACACAGAATAAAGAATTTTTCAATTGAAATTATTTTTTCTGATCGGCCGTCACCTCTCTGCAGACTATGACAAACTTCAGAGAGGAAATATCTTATCCCATCAGAAAAGTGGATCATATTTAAAATAGTTCTGAACTAGTTCCAAAAAGGACCAGTACTAGTTCCACAACAATAACCTTTAACATTGAATGAACTGACGCTTTTTGTGGGCTGATGTCATAGGAAAAGACAAACCCATAAACCCTCTTTTTTCCCCATATTTGAACTATTTGCATAAGGAAAATTTTTAAACTGGTTGCTTTTCCAGTAGCCTGAGAGTGGGTCTTTTTTAAATAGTTTTAAAGTGAACATTTTAAAAGTGTTTAAATTTGGTGTACTGGACCCAAGGCCCTAAATACCTGATTTGTGCGATATTTTCCATCCAAAATTCAGAAGAAATTTTGTTTATAAATGTCTATAAACATTTTTATATTTTTTTTTTTTTTTTTCTTTTTTTTTTTTTCTTGTGCGCAAAAAATTTTAAAAAATAGCCAGAAAGCGTTTATTTTTTACATCAATACTTTTGAAAACAAAAGCAAAGTGAACTTTTCTACACTGAACACCTTTTGTACTTCTTCAGAGCTACTTTGAACTGCGCTAGAAATTAACTAGTTCACTTTTTCAATTGACTCCAACTAGTTCAATTGAACGATTCACACTATGTGAAATAGTTCAGTGCATGGTTGAATTAATAAGGTTGTCTCGGGGCTGATTGTACTGTCTTTGCAGTTCCCACAATTGCCAAAATCAATGAAAAGCAACAACAAGCATTTCATTGGCTTTACATGTTATCAATTTTCGCTTTCAGAATTTGTATGAGCTGTCAACTTCGATTTGGGCACTTGCTTTCAACCTCGCGACAACCTTATTAATTCAACCATGGTTCAGTGTTTCTCGTTCTTTTAGTTCAATTGATTTTGCAGCGAGTAGGAACAAAACCAACGAGAGCAAAATTAACTAAATTTACCAAGCTATGGTTTGAGTCCTTGATTTGAGACATTTTATGTGTCTGCACTAATAGAAATGGTGGAGTTGATAGCTGTCACTTAGGCACTGTAAATTTTTTTTATTAAATGATTTAAAAATAGCTAAAACTTAATTTAAAATAAAATTGAATTGTTTGACTTGGTTTACGAGGGCTGTTTTTAATGCTCCAACAATAGTCCGCCATCATGTGAGCGTTCCAGTGACCCTGGTAACGTTCCTCGAATGTCTTGATGGAACCGTTTCCCTTGTTCTTCACTCAGACCACAAAGATTGTCAGGGAAACGGTCCAGATGGCTGTGGATGTTCATATTACAACTAACCTTGATGCTCATATTACAACCAAGTTGCTGGATGCTTTCCGCAATGCTTTCATGCTTTTTGTTTCCCAGAAAATGTTGTGCAGTCCAAACGAATTCATTCCAGGCATTTTTTTCAATATCAGTCATGTAAGTATTAAAGTTTTCATCCTTTATCAAATTTCTTATTTGTGGGCCATTAAAAATTCCGGCTTTAAGTTTTTCTGTGCTCAAATTGTAGAACTTTTTAGAGATGTTTTTAAAACAATCAGCATCCTTTTTCAAAATTTTGACAAATTGTTTTTGTTTCTCAGGTTAAAAGATTTTTGCTTTGCTTTAATCGAGAAGCTAGAATCTCCGATGCTTTTTTTAGAACGACCAAAGTCTCTGACTAATACACTGAGGTCTTCCTAATTAAAGGACTGGAGCTCAGAAGAAATATCTGGGTTAAAATCAGTCAAAACCACTTTCATCACTTGAAAAAGAACTTTTTTCATCAAACTTGTGATCATTTTGTGTAGATGAAGAAGCTTGGGATACTGTCGCATCGCCGGAGTAGAGGACTGGTCGAGTAACAGATAACAATGTAGGGTAAGACCATTTCGACCGGTTTGTTTTATTATCCCCTTTATATCAACCATACAAAAATAACAATAATCTCGATGGTCAAAGGGGTCTTACAATGGGGTCTTTTCTAATTTCGACCATAATTTCAAAGACTCCACACATGTTTTACATACCATATGAGGTATCCAGTACTTGTCACTGGAGTCAAAATGGAATCCAACTTAATCAAAATGCACCTGTTTTATGAACTTTGACGTGCTAAGTCTACAATTTGTAAATGTATATTCGCCACAGATGTTACAAAAATAGTTGGGATCGTTTTTACAGATATTTCTCAAAGTGGACATTGTTTAACAAAAAAATCTTTTAAAAAGAGCTCGGTTGATTTGAAGTTTAAATGTGATAAGTACAAAAATATGTCTGATAGCTGTATCTGGATTACTAGAGCTGCTAAAGAAAAAATGAAGGTAGATTTGAAATCAGTGACCTCAAATAAGTAAACAACAGGCATAAAATTCCATGCAACAAAAAAAATTTTAATTTTGTTCCCTTGTGTAATCTTTCAAATAAAAGCAATTGAGTGAATATAAGAACACGAGTACAAAAAACGTATTGTTTAAGCTGATAAGGTTCATAAATAAATCCAATGTAATTGATTTTGGTTCACTGGATATTTATCCATTAATTGTATGGATTTGTACGATTATATTGGCTATTCCATGTCATCTTTTATTAAAAAATGTACAGGACCATATGTGGGGACAAAACGAAATTCATTCATTTAATTATAAAAAAATAAAAAACAAGTTGGTTGTATCGTGGACACATCCATCGGTTTTGACGTGACAGTCTATCTTTATATTTATCCCTATCCTTTCCATTGTTCCCAAAATTGTCCTCATTCTCATCCTTATTCTTATATTTTTTTTTAATCATTGTTTTACTTCCTGATTAATCTCTTGATGGTGCAAAGTTTTGCATATCAAGCAAGTGCAAGAGTAAGATCTGAAAAAACTTATGAAAAATTTTCTTAACCCTTTCGTTCCCATCGGGATATTATGTCACAAATAAAGTTTAAACAGTAATATTGAACTATTGGGACATAAAATCCTATCGAGAAACTCTGATGGGATTATATATCCCAGGATATTTCAACTAAGCAGGACTATATATATATACCCATCGGGGTATTATGCCACAAATAAAGTTTAAACAGTACTATTGAACTATTGGGACATAAAATCCTATCGAGAAACTCTGATGGGATTATATATCCCAGGATATTTCAACTAAGCAGGACTATATAAGAAAAAAATTTTTAACAAAATTATTATTAATTTTGTTATTTTTCAAATATAAAAAAAATTAATAAATCTTACATAATAGTTTTAGGATTAAAAGGGTTAAAGGACTAACGGTTACGAAGATACAATAGTTTGAATCAGTGCTGCTCACTACATGGTTTTCCATAGCCCAAGGGCATCGTGTGTTGTTGAGCTTTTGCACACGAAGTAGTATACACCCTTCAACAACGTATTGAAATTATTAAAATTCACTACAAAAATGGTGAAAATCTTGCAGTCACAGTTTATTTTCAGAGCATACAGCGCATCTCGGCGGCTACGTCAACAAGCAAAATTTTCGCATCTGGGGCTTGGAAAACCCAAGAGTTATTGTTGAGAAGCCTCTCCATCCTCAACGTGTGACTGTTTGGTGCGGTTTATGGTCCGGCGGGGTCATTGGTCCTTACTTTTTCGAAAATGAGGTTGGATCAGCGATTTGGTTATGGAAAATTTCATGAAAAGGATATTGTCCTGTAAGCGTGGTCGTGGTGGCCATTTGGCTGATGTTGTTTTTCATTATTAATGGCATACCTTCCTCTTTATTATGAAACTAGCCTTTTCCCGGCGCGCGTTGCTGCACCCTGCAACTATATGGGAACATAATAGGTATATTTAAAAATTTTCATAGACGCATAGTTTAACATCAGCGTCATTTTCCACTGCCCGTTACAGTTTCCCAGTAGCAGGCGATCACCAAATAAAAACTCCATTTTGAGTTTGTATGTAAGTACTGCTACTTTACTTTCAAAGCTATTCGATAATACAAACTTAATTTGTATGGGTGGAGCCCCCTCCACCCCCCTTTTAAAATACCCATCCCAGTTTTCTAGTAGATGGACATTTCCCAGTTTTAGTATAGTTGCTGACAGTGAGCATTCAAACTAAATTACCAAAATGTAGCCAAATCGACGAAATTCTCTTCGTCGCTCTTTGGTCAAGAACTGTAGAAATTGCTTTAAATTTTTGACCGATGTAAAAGTGATAAAGGGAAAAGCTTTTGAGCATAAATTTTTGAGCAACATTTCTCTGATATAGGAAGCTTTCTTCAATTCGCAGGTGGCATGGTAGAATAACAGAGGTAGACGCATTTCGGACTGAGCTCTCTTCCTCATAGCCAAATTGTCTTTCAATAGTAATTTGAAAATGAAAAACAAAAACAAAACATAAAAAATTATCGCTTTCGGATTTTCTATGGGTAGTCAATTTCCTTTTGACAGTTGCGGTAGTCTGCCTCTCTGAAATACTTCTACCTTGTTTTCATTGTACCATGGCAGGGGGCAAACGTGCGTTAAAAGAAATATTTCTCTTCGCATTTGCTTTTAGACGCTCTTGTTATTTATTATCAGCTGGCGAACATGCGCTGTAAAAAATTCTGTAGAAAATGTTTTAACAGTGCATAACAAATGGTTTTTACTGGCGATCTAATTTTTTTTTTGTCCAGTTTTATTCTAAGATTCTGTAAAATTTATCTCAATCTATTTATTGGATTATTTAACTTAGTAGATATTGAAATAAAAAGAGTGTCACGCAAATAAATACGATATATTGGGCTTATGGCTACACTGTTGCAGGAATTAACTGAGTGCAACTATAACCTCAAGAGACCAGCGCGGTGAGTTGTAGAATCTCACCTCTCTCTTCCAACAAAGAGCTTAAGCTATTGTTTACTGTTATTTCGTACTGCTTATACAATGGCAGCATGGATTAAAATGCATGAATTCTTAAATAGTTAAATAGAACGATTTAGCAAAAACGTAGTACCCAGTAGCAGGGTCGCTTATTATAGCAATTGAATAGTGAAAGAATTATTAAAGTCGGTTCAGCATTTACACCCTTGATTGAACGATGAAAATTCGAGAGAACCCTTTTATATAATAGTATAGATAGATAAACATCCGATCATTAATCTCAAAAAAATGGCATTTTTCTTTGAATACCAAAATAACACCTCTTATTGGAAAACCCTGTAATAGCGAAAAACAAGAACAAAAATAAAAACGAAATCATTATATTGAAAATCCAACACTCGATAAGATTTTCTTGCACTAAATGTTGTGAGAGCTTTTAACAACTTCTTATTTCAGTGTAAAGCTGTGCACTCGGAAAGCTCTCTTTGTTGTTGTTTGAACCGTGCGTTGATCACCACTGCTTTAAATTTCAAGTCAGTATGCTTTGAGCGCTCATGTGGTATGAGAGTCGTTCGCTGTTTTATATATGAATCAACAAGATTTCCTTGCACCAAATGTTGTGAGAGCTTTTAACACCTTCTTGTTTCAGTGCAGGCGTGGACCCAGGGGGTTTGGGGGTTCAACCCCCCGCCCTCCCGAAATTCTAAAAGAACCTGGATTTAAATGCGATGCACTGATGTTTATTATGTGGGCTAAGAGTACCAAAAAGAAAAAAATTGGTTTTTTATAATTTACTTTAAATATTCACACCCCTATGCTGTAAACGTTTGTAGCTGTTTCTACACGTATTTCTAAAATACTGAATTCTGTTCCAGTTTTTGTTTGTTTTTGCGATATTGCGCCTGTAGCTGTAAACAGCCACACATACAATCTTAACCTGAAATCACAAAAACACCGCATTTTTTGGATAAAATATATCCAAACACCGTACAGTTTTAATTTAAAAAACCACAGTTTCGATAGTATCGGAAGTGTAGACGTAAAATTCCTTTTTATACAGTAATGGAGAAAAATTCCGGTTTTTGTAGTTTTTATTTATTTTGATGTTGGTTTTATGTTGGCCTTTTAAATTTGTATTCGGGTCAAATAAACAGAGAAATAACTTTTATTATTATAATTATCTTCACCCCAGCGTCAGCTTGTGGTATTTAACACAAAAAATAATCCTGATCACCACACAATCATATGGAGTAAATATGGAGTGAAATGTGGATGGCTATTTTTTTCGTAGCAAAGTTTTTTCCAATAAGTGGAATAATTTTTTCACATATTGCAGCAAAACACAAATTATAACCTTCTTTTGAAAAACCAAATGCTCGAAATAGATTTTAGACTAACGGTTTCTTGAGCAAAGTTGAATTTTCTCCGTAGAAAATTATCAACGCCTACGATTTTTTGAAAAAAAAATTAACCCGCTCTAATGTATATAAAGGGTGGTTAAATTTTAAGGGCCGATGTTGAATATAAACCACACCTAAATGTCAAGTTTTTTTCTGCATTTCATTTGACATTTCTCAATTTCAGACTTACTCAATTTGAACCGTTAAAGTTATTCAGGCTTATTATGAAAATGGGCTTTCAAATCAAAATGCATATCGAGCACTTCGTGATTTTTTCGGTCAATTTAATCGTGCAAATGTGCGTACAATCGGAAAAATCGTACAAAAATTTGAACAAACCAGTTCTGAAGAAGATGTGAAAACACCAGTGCATGCGATAGTGTGGCTGAAGAGCCGTCCACCTCAACTCGTCGTCGTGCCCAACAATTACACCTCTCACGCTCGTCGTTGATGAACATTATGCATAAAGACTTGCATTTACACGGTCAGAATGGTGGCAAGAAATGGCAACAGTGGATGATCAATTTTCGAAGAAAATCATCTTCAGTGATGAGGCACATTTTCACCTCAGTGGATTCGTCAATAAGCAGAATTGCCGCATTTGGGCGAATGATAATCCAAGAGTGATTGTCGAAAAACCAATGCACCCACAGAGAGTGACTGTTTGGTGCGGTTTATGGGCTGGCGGCATCATTGGGCCGTATTTTTTCCAAAATGAGGCCGGTCAGACATTAACTGTGAATGGTCTTCGCTATCGTGAGATGATAACGAACTTTTTATGGCCCGAGTTGGAAGATATGGATGTGGACGATATGTGGTTTCAACAGGATGGTGCCACTTGCCACACAGCTAACGAAACAATGGCTCTTTTGCGCGACAAATTCAATGGCCGTGTTATCTTACGTGGTAGCGATGTCAATTGGCCGCCAATCATGTGATTTGACACCGTTGGACTTCTTTCTTTGGGGTTATTTGAAAGAAAAGGTGTACGTCGATAAACCAGCAACAATTCAAAAGCTAAAGGATGAGATAATTCGGTACATTAACGGCATAGAACCTCACTTATGCCTCGGCGTCATCGAAAATTTGGACCATCGGATGGAGGTGTGACGCCGAGGTCGCGGCGGCCATTTAGCCGATATTTTGTTCCATGCCTAATTGAACCATACCAATATTATCATAATAAAAAGAAATGACAATAGTTTCTTTAATAATTTGTGTTTTATTCAAAATCAACATCGGCCTTTAAAATTTAACTACCCTTTATATATATAACGTACATAAATATTTTTGAAACCCCTCCCCTCCCCCCCCCTCTCCCGAAATATATTCCTGGAACCGCCACTGTTTCAGTGTAAAGCTGTGCACTCAGAAAGCTCTCTTTGTTGTTGTTTGAACCGTGTGTTGATCACCACTGGTTTGAATATGTGGTAATAACAATTGATAAAGTTTAAATTTTTTATAATTATTCTGAAAGGTTAAAAGCACATTTAAAAAATTAAAAAATTCGCTAATAAATTTTATTTCTTGAAACTATCCACTTGCCATCTTAAGAAATAATTAAGTCAAAAAATTGTCCGGAATAGATATGAAATAATATTTAGGTTTAAGATTAAAATAAAATATAAAATTTACTTACTATGTACATATATGTATTTGCTGTGATAGTGCAAAGTATCTAAATTTAATGAGATTAAATCATCTAAAAACCTAAATTCTTTAACATCTTAAAACTTCTTATTTTAACGCAAACAAAGTTTTTCGTTAGGACTTATAGATAGTTTAAAATATTTCATTTTCAATGTTTTTCCTGCAAGATATAACCAACAATTTGAAAGGACTGATTATTGTGTCCGTTCATTGAACAGATACGAGTTAGAATTTATGCAGTTGTGTGCATTTGATAGAACGACATGTGGAGGAACCATTTATTTTTAGATTTTCTACAAGCAATTCAAACGAAAATGAAACCAAAATATTTGAGGACAATGGAAATAACCAGCAGCATGTTACAAGCAATGACCTCACAAGTCATGCATTCATTCACCCATTCATTCATTCGAACAGACATTCATTCAATTCAATTTAACTCAACTCACTTAGTATGCAACATAAAAACAAAAAATAAAAAAACAAGGAATACTTGTTATAACGACAAACTCCGTAACATTCACACACAAACACACACACACACACACAAACACACACACACACACACACACAGACACACATACGCCCATACAATCAGTGCAATTGCAAAGCTGCGTTCGGAATAGTTTTTGTTTTTCTTGTTTATCCTTTTTTGCTTCCGCTACGAATGCGTTGAGCGTGAACGAACAATTTTTGCGACAGACTTCAGTGATGCCAGCTGAAATTAATAACCAAGCCCATGCGCCGGTAGCTGAAAAAGTAAAGAGGGTGAAAAACAAAAAAAAAAAAAAAAAACCAAAAGCGGCCAAAACGAACAAAAATACACAAAACTTCGAAAAACCCCGAAGAGAAAATTTAATGAAAAAGCATTTTTAATTTGTTTTTTTCTCCCTTTTTCTTTGTATTTTCATGGCATTCCTTCAAGCTGTGCAAGCTTTGCAATGCAATTTACTGAATTAAACTGGAACGCATCAATAATGATGAGCATCGTCACAATGATCATTATAATAATGATGATGATGATGATGGGGATGCTGATGTTGATGATGATGATCATGATGATGATGATGATGATGATGATGATGATGTTGATGATGATGATTATGATGATTATGATGATGATGTTGATAATGCGGCGATGATTAAGATAATCACCAACAGGATGTGTTGTTGATGCCATGCATGTCAATTGTTGTCAAAGGCTACGTTAACAACCCGTTTCTGTGGCTCAATTTTTCTTGGTTGCTCTTATTTATGTAGTATCTTAGTTCAAAGCTCAATGCATAAAACAAAAAAAAAAGAAAACTCACGTTAATTAAATTGAACGTTGTCAACTTTCAAGCTTCTATGTCTTACAGCGGTTTAACACAGAGTCAGGCAAATGTAAATGTATGCTAAATACACGCAAAACAGCAGCGAACGAGAACAATTTATTTTGGAACAACAACAAATTAATTGATCTGAAATGTATGCAGTGGCACTTCTAACATCTTCGCTGTCACCACCAAGCAATCTGATTAACATATCGGTTTTTTGTTGCTTAGCATCTGGCGTCTGTTGTTAAACCAACCGAGCTGGAAGAATAACCAGGATATTGTTACTGACAGGTTGATGTCAAAAAGAGTGAAAGTGGGTTGAAATGAGTTCCAAAAACTATTAAGAAGCAGTGAAATTCTATTGTGAGTATGTGTGTGGGTTTTTTATGTGCATGTATGTGTGTTGGCAACATGCAAAATATACAAGCAGCAGCAAGCAACAAGTTCTTTACTTCTGACAGTCCTTTTATTCCTATTTTTCTACATGCATAGTTACAAAAATACCTTCAACCAAGCGCCTGTCTGTCTGCATGTCTGTCCGTCTCTCTGTTTATTCGTCTGTCTGCGTACTCTTTAGCCGAATGTCTGCCTTTTGCTAGCAATTATATTATTCTTGCATATTTTTTTTCTCTTCACTATTTATGGCTGTTTGTGTCGTTGCCAAAAATACAAAAATACAAAAAAGGGCAGCAGCATTTCTTGCACAACATTTACAAATTTTAATTTATTAAAATGTCTGTGAATGCCGTGCAGCAACAGCAGCAGCAGTAGTAATACCGGATGAACTATGAGTTCATCTAAGTACCGGAAGGGGAAGTAGCTTTAAAGCTTTTCAGTTGAAATAAGTTAATTGCAAATTTTTGTAAATTTTTCGAGATGCCTTTGAAGTTGTGTGCTTAATGCTTAAATCGCCCAATTTTCTGGATGAGTGGTTTTTTTCTTCAGCTTAAAGTTGTAAAGTTGTGGCGTCCGTGGCGTAGTTGGTTAAAGTGCGTGGCCACTATGTCAACCTGGAGGCCCAGGTTCGAACCACAGCAGCGACAGAAAATTATTTGAATTAAAATAATTTTTCTGTACGGCCGCCACCTCTCTGCAGACAATGGCAAACCACAGAGAGTAATCAAAATGCCATGTAAAGCTTCTTGAGAATAAGAACATTTCGTTCATCGCCGTTCGGAGTCGGCGTTAAGCCTGTAGGTCCATTTCTCGGTCAATTGTGTACGAACTTAATAACACGCACAACACAATTGCTCCTAAGGAGCTAGGTCAAAGTCCTTTCAAGGGCTGAATTGGCCAGTTATTTATTTATTTATAATTCATAATTCATAATTCATAATTCAGAATTCATAATTCATAATTAATAATTCATAAGTCATAATTCATAATTAATAATTCATAATTCATAATTCATAATTCATAATTCATAATTAATAATTCATAAGTCATAATTCATAATTAATAATTCATAATTCATAATTAATAATTCATAATTCATAATTCATAATTCATAATTCATAGTTCATTGTTCATAATTCATAATTCATAATTCATAATTCATAATTCATAATTCATAGTTCATTGTTCATAATTCATAATTCATAACTCATAATTCATAATTCATAATTCATAATTCATAATTCATAATTCATAACTCATAATTCATAATTCATAATTCATAACTCATAATTCATAATTCATAATTCATAATTCATTCATTATTCATAATTCATAATACATAATTCACAATTCATAGTTCGTAATTCATAATTCATAATTCATAATTCATAATTCATGATTCCTGATTTATAACTCATAATTCATAATTAATAACTCTGAGCATTTCTCAGATCGAACTGATAATCTTCACAACTAACACGTAGAACAATAAAACTATCACGTAGAACAAATAAAACTTCTCATAAAATGTTTCTTATTCCCCCGGATCTCTTAATTTACGGACTGCTTCTCATAACTTCTTGCATAAGAAGTATCGTCATAAATTATTAAATAGTGCAACAATTCATAAGCTTATCATTTATTTACGAAAACTCTACAAAAAAACCGCCATATTATTTGCATGCATACTTTTAGGATTGCATAAGAATTTAGCATTAGCAGCCATTGTCGGCAACTACGACAAATCTGCTACACGCAATCAGCTCATGATGACTTAGCATGTTTCACAGTCAATTCGTCTGTCTGTCGCCGTGACTACCTCCCCCCACCCCCCACCAGTTTGTTTTTATGTCGGCAAAACTAGTTGCCTTGAATCAGTTGCTAGCTGCTTTCGTGCATAATCATCAACTAACTGCGGTTTATTTTTTCTTATTTTTTGCCTGTTAGCTGTCAAGATTTTTCGGATTTACAGTTTTTCAGCTTTTTTAGCTTATTTCTTTGTTTTCTTGACTTTACTAAGCATTGCATGACAATCGCATTACAAATAATCGCAACGCATAGCCTGAACAGCAACAGCATTAAGCCAGGTTTTGTATGTATGTGTGTGGCAGACAAACCACCGGAAGGAAAGAAGACGGCGCAGTGGTGTCAAACCGCATAGTCAATGCTAACGATGGCGCTGACGTGACTCGAATATACAAACTACGTGTGCGAATTTTTTTATTAGTGCTATATTTTTACTTGCCAAAAATTTGACTTGTGCCTAACGCAGCAGAACGCAAACTTTCAACGTAATTGCAATCTTTACATGCGGTGTGGAGCTGAACAATTGCAACACATGTTCAGAGCGTCACGTTTTTGTTGATATAAAAATAAAAAATTATGTTTGTATTGCAATTGAGATATTACCAGGGTGTTTCATTTCGGGCAGTGAACGAATGACTTATATTTTCAGACACTTTTATTGAACTTGAAAGGAAGAAAAATATGTTCGCCTTTTTCAACTTTTTTTGGAAACCTGCGCGGTTACGTTGTCACGTCAAAAATCTTACAATCAAGAAATCATAGATATTTTTATTCACTTTTTTAATAATAAAACTTTTTAAACCTAAAACCAGAAACGCATACCTTCAGCAATCATTTAATTTGCTTACATTGGGTTCAATTAGTATTGAGCTTGCAAATAAATGTTACAATTTCCGTTGACATTGTTTCAGAAGCCTGTCAACTGTAAGGAACCCGGCCCTGAGCAAAACCAATGCCAATTTCAATACCAATTGAAAAATGTCCAAATATAATGACAATAACAGAAAACAAGACAGAAAAAAAAGCTTCAACACAGGCACATTCATTGAAACTTGTCAGCAGTGCTAGTAAAAAAACAAGCAACGAATTGGAAAGTCAAATAAAAGAGAAAAAAAAAAACCAACACCCAATCTGCTGACATTTAAGGTCACACTGACAAGAATGTCCGTCATTGTATGGATGTTGATGACGGTGGTGATGATGTTCATTATGATGATATAAATCAACCTTTGTGCATGTGACTGTGTAACTAACGCTGTTGATTCGTATTTGTTTGCACTAGTTTGTGGAGAAGGTAGAGGAAAAAGAGAGCTAGGTGTGGTCAGAGCGTAACTTTGACTTTGCTCGAAGCGCAATCGTGCCTAAAAAAAACAAAAAAAAAATTCTGAAAAACTTTTTTCTTTCGTCTTACTTAGTAGTCAAAGCGTGGCATACGTCTTTAATACAACTTTTTTTTTGGTTTTTTATAAATAAATTTTATTTGATGGATCCTTGTTTGCTTTTCTTGTTCGCGCGTTGTAGCGTATTAAGCATGCTTTTGTGCTCTAGAGACTTAAATATGTATAAAGCTTACTTCCCTCTGCTTTCGAAGTTTTACCGATTTTCTGGGTTCCTTTTTTTTGTATTCTTGACTTACTTGCTGCTTGGTCCCCGAAGGTATGCGATGTTTATGTTTTTCTTGCTTGCTCGTTAGCGCGTTAGTGGTTCCGAAAAGTGTTGGTGGTTCACACAGGTAGAGCTTTGAAGATTAGTGCATTTTTTTTAAGCTTCAAGTACGCTGCTTTTAGCTGGTTCGAGCTTAAGTTAACATTGGTTTTGAATAAATATGATTTGTTGTGGGTTTTTTTTTATGATGAAAGCATGCTTTTCTGGAACTTAACTTTTTTTCTTTTAACAACCGAAAGCTTGGTCATAATACCAACAAAGAGCATTTTTTTCAATCAATAACAATTAATTCGTTTTACTTTTCTGTGAAAGAGTACAAAAACCACAAAAAGCTCGAATTTATATCCGTACCATGACAGTAATAACCCAATTTATTGTCTCACATCTGTTGCTTTAAATGCTATAAATTCTTTTGAAGAGATAATATCAAAAACAACAACAATACAAATAACACATATTCTATAAACACCTAAAGGTAGACACTAAAAAGAACATTCGTCTTTAAACACCCAGCTGAGCTTTTATTTATGATTTCATAAATCTTGCACGCTATAAAATCCGTATTAATATACAATATACGAGTAAAATGTGCAGTTGATTTGATTTTTTTTTTTCTTTTTTATGAACATGTGTTTTGCTGTAATAATTTCCACGCCTAAAAACAAAGTATATTGTTTTAGACAGTTACATGAACTTGATGATGAAGTTCGTATAACGCTTAATATAAAGCCTTTCATCACATAAAAGCTTCAAGTTATGAACAATTTGGATCAACACTTTCCGAAAATATTTCACAAGCATATTTTCACACCTAAAGGTAGGCAATATAAGATAAATATATAAGATAAATAAATATATAAAAAGATAAATTTATTTAGCAAAAATACCAATGTAAGTAAAAAATATGCTTAGCTAGATATATGACAGTCAAATCTTACAAGCGATTATTTATTTCAAAATATAATTGAGATAATCTTATAGAACTTAAAAACTAACAAAAAGAGTTACCGACAATCAGTTCAGAAAAGGAGTTTTAAATTAAGAAATAAGATTTAAAAGTTAAACGTCGAGAGTTAAAAATCCCATTCTTGGGACATAGGAATTTTGAATTGTGAATTATGAACGATGAACTATGAACTACGAACTATTATTAAGACACTATCTTGTAAAAGCACTTTAATTGGTGGAATTAGTTCAATTCATCAAATGAATTATGAATGATGAATTATGAATTATGCTTTATGAATTATGAATTATGAATAATGAATTATGAATTATGATGAATTACGAATTATGAATTGTGAATTATGAATGAATTATGAGTTATTCATCAAGAATTATGAACTATGAATTTTGAATTATGAATTATGAATTATGAGTTATGAGTTATGAGTTCTGAATTATGAGTTATGAATTGTGAATTATGAATTATGAATTATGAATCATGAAATATGAATTATGAACTGAATTACGAATTATGAATTATGTATTATGAATTATGAATTATGAATTACGAATTATGGATTATGAATTAAGAATTATGAATTATGAATTATGAATTATGAATTATGAACTACGATTTATGAATTATGAATTATGAATTATGAGGTATGAATTATGAATAATGAATTATGAATAATAAATTATGAGTTTTGAAGTATTAATAATAAATGAGCTTATTTCCTTAAAATAGCTAAGAAAGTTCAACTTAAAAAGTCACATTTTCACTCCAAAAAAGCTAAAGAAAGATAAACCACTTTTTTGAGTAACTTAAGATAAAGACAACAACTGGAAATGCTACTTTAACCATAACGAACACACTTGTCAGTGACAAAAATGTCAATTTGTATTTCCTCATTTTTGTGGTCTTGTTTTTTGTTTTGTTTTTTTTTTTTTTTTTCTTAAGATGAATACAAAATTATTTTCTACAATACATTCTTTATACAATTTCACAAAACCTCCCCACAAGCTACCCACACTTAATATGCTTGAATGCCTTAACCTGCTAGCAACAACCTTTTTTCCCACCGCATATAACTCTGGGCATAAAAACAGGCCAACAATAACAAAAAAGAAATAAGAAATAAGATAGCAAAATATAAGTTGTCATAAAAAATATTGCACATATTTATGGGCATCATTTAAATTTCATCAACAACATCCTCAGTGACAACGCCAATAGCGGTATCATTTGAAGCGGCAACAAATTGGAGTTGACGTTTGATAGTTGCTGTTGCTCTTGCTGTTGTTGTTATTGCTCTCGATGTTGTTGATGTGGAAGAAGAATTTTGCCGATATAAATTGTCGGGTCATTTTTTCATGCATTATTATCTTTATACATATTATTTTTACATGTTGTTATCCTATGAGTAGTTGTTTCATTTCGTTAACCTTTAGGGAATTCATCAAGTTAACATAAAATGGTTTGGTTTGTTGAAAAAAACAAAACAAAAATTTAACCGACTGAATGCTGCTGCTTGATACAATTATAATTTAAGTTAGCCTACTTTTCGGCGTGTTTCAATCACTATATATGCTAGTTTAGTGTTGTAGTGTGAATGTATGTATTAATTTCTATCAACTTATACCACACAGTTTATTGTGTTGCTTCTATGGCTTACACCTAAGCTGCTTATAAGACTGCATTTGCAGCATTACTGCCGCGACTATAACTTCCTGCGGTATGTGTCACCAGGATAGAGACTGAGAGAAAGAGATTGTGAGGCAGAGCTTTTTATATCAATAAACTTAAGACTGCTTATTGGATTTGTGAGTGTTGGTCAAAGTATTTAAGCATATATTGGCCACAAGTCAACAGGACACATATCATTATGCGCCGTAGAGTAGACTATTTTCTGCTATTTACTAGGTATCGTTTGTATGTTTTGTATTTTATGCTTTTGTTGTGCATTGCTCACACAACAGCATACAACAACAACAACAATTGATCTGATAATATAAGTCGCATATTCACACAAACACGCATCATGGCAGCCAACTCAATAAATTTATTTATCTTTCGTGCCTAATAGATGCCCATCGGGGACTAGTTTGCTATTCGATCTTTCTAATGGCGGTGTGGCTGGTGTGGTCTAGTGGTCTGGTTGTTTGCCTTAATTGTATTTGGCAATCGTGTATACAGCAGAGCATAACAATATCACGATTGTGGCTATTGCTTGGCTCTGGTAAGAAATGATTATAATAATTTGGGCAGGCTAAGCCCAAAAGTATGCAACATTGGCAATGTCATGATTGATGTTTTGATGCAACGTTATGATAGAGGTAATCGAATGAAAGTATCGATTATTGACTACCGAATTGCTTGAAGTAAATTACTGTTTTGACATATTTTTGAAGCATATTTTCAGGAGAGCTTTAATGAAAAAGTCAGAACGTTTCATACAAATTTAAAACAAATGATATTTTGAGCGGATCTTGGGTCATATAAAAATTGAATACATTGTAAAAAAAAATCTGTTTTAAAAATATGCACATATACATACTTAATGAGTCTTCGAAAATCAACTATTGTAAACTGCTCAATTCGTAATATATTGGAAAATGAGTGAAGTAAAATTATTTTTCTATTGTTGGTGCATACTTTCAGGAGGAATAAAATAAAATAATTTATAGCAAAAAGCATTAAGAACTAACTAATGCTGCCTTTATAAATATTTCTTATAAAATTGTTACTTTGCACATTAAAATATGTTTAGAACTTTGTCTTTATATGGTAAGAAATATACACAAATTATTTTGTGGACACATTAATAATATCATATCTCTTAAAAAAGGTGCATAACTTGTGGTATACAACTAAAAAATTTAGCTGTCATGTGCCTAATATAGACATATAAGTATGTCTAGAAAGTATCTATACATTTTTAGCCATATTGGTTGTTTACTTTTTTGTCAGCTGTTGAAAGAATAGCAGATAAATTTGAAAATTCCGGCTATTTTTTCAACACACTCCGTTGGAATATAAATTTCATGGTTCAAAAATTAAAATGACGTTTCAGGAACAATTCTTGAAATTCTGGAATTTCTTATTCGCCATAGTGTTAAAGTCTCCGAGTTCAAAGACTTTACCAAATTTAAAAAATAATTCATAATTTTAATGCAGAAGCTATTTGATGTACCTCACATAAGCTAGAATTACTCGCCAAATTGAACAGGCAGTTTTGAAATATTTCAAAACTGCCATTGTTGAAAGAACACGTTTGAATTGCTGCTGAAGAAGATAGGCAGTCTACTGCATCGAATTTTTTAGAGAAGAAGATATCCTTAACGGAACTCCGTTGCTTCTTAAATTTATCTGACTTCAAGCAATTATCTGATGGAGTATAGATAACTACTTCAATTATACATTCAGTCGAATAAAAGTTTTATTATCTCTTGGCCTGTTTTAAAATTTTAGAATCTTGGGGACAACTTTGCAAGAAAATTTTTTTTTTTTAACAAAGAACATCATAGCCAGCACGTGCCATTATTTTCTTATTATTTCCAAATTACATTAAAAAGAAAAAAAAAAAAAAAAAATAAAAAGTGGCAGGGCAAACAAAATTTCATATAAAACGTGGCATACTTTGTGGCTGTCTGTGTGCATGTGTGCTGTAACAATTGCTTGCTTGCAACAACTAGCTTGACCTTCGCACGTTGCAAGCAACCAGTGAGTGCATAGTTGCTGGGTTGCTTGCGACGTATATCTAATTCAGTCATTTTTTTGCCTTCTTTCTTTTTGCTTGCATTGCTTGCTTTGTTACTAAAAAAAAAAATTAAAAAAAAAAATTCTTATGAAGATGTGAGGCAAAACCAGCAGCAGCAGCAGCAGGAAAAACTGTCACTACAGCATTTCAATGAAATTACAAAATTTACCAAAGACCCCAACACCACCCCACCCCCTACCAAACACACATACACACTCACACACACACACACACAAGCGCACATAATCATGCTGCAGTCACACAAAATCGTTCTTTTTGTCGCTACACAAGTGTGTGTATGTATTTGTGTTTTGTGTGTATGTGTGTATTTGTGTGTGCAAATAACTTTTCACCCAAGTGGTGTGTGCAAAAAATTAGTTGTTTTTCATGTAACCCACATACAAATACAGCGGTGACAAGCAACAACACAGCACACTACAGTACAGCAAAGCATAGCACACATCCTTAGACAGAGTCACAAAAGCTCAAAGACAAAAAGTGTTTTTACATACTCGTAAAAACAAAGCTTTTTTACATTTTTAACATTCTTAGCGGAAGTGTACATGGGTTTGTGTGAGTGGCTGCATTTAAGACAAAACGCAAAATATCTACATACATATGTAGATGTCCTTTTGTCATACATTTTAAGGGTATCTTAATATTTTATGCAACATGATGCAGTGTTGCGAGAAATTTGAAAAAAGGGTTTAACTTTAAAAGAAACAATAAATAACAACTACATAAATTATTAATTTATGATAAACTATTAATTTTTTAAATAAATTAAATATTTATTATTTCATACTTTATATATTATATAAAGCCAATACTAACATAAAAAAAATAAATATTTTAAGATATATTTTTTTCATTGATCACTCACTCTACACAGCTCAAAAATGCAGACGACCATTAAGTTAGAGTCAAATCATAATTAATTCCTTATGAAATGCCTTAAAGTATGCCATCTTTGTTTTGTGTCTTTGTTTATGACAATGTTGTGATGTTGTGCATAAAAGACATAAGATCATAAAATTAGGACACGCATAAACATGCTCATTTTATGTTTATTATATGGTGAGTTATTAATGTACTTCAGAAATTTTTTTTGCAGCTGAACAATATAGCGTTCATTAAAACAGCGTAAATACTTTTTTATAATGGGCATAAATTTAGACCATTAGGAATTGTTATGACAAAATTGCTCATTGTTACAAAAGGTTCAACGTATTATTATAGGTTCAACATATTAATCGATTTCTTTCTCTATATTCAACAGTGAATTTTTTTTTAGGCTTAAAGATAAAAATATTTCCCAACAAACGATTTATATGTAAATACGAGTACAGCGCAATAATTGAATTGAAATGTTATCTTAAACTTCATACATAGTAGGTTCACTTATGTTAATCGCTAACATTGTTTGTTTCAATTGGCCCACTTTTGACCTCATTCTTTATGTCAAGCATAGAAATCAAGTGACATTTGCATTTTGCTAAGGCTACTTCTGCACACTTTCTTCTAGTTACGCTCATTCATTCATTCATTTCTTTATGAAACGTTGCTACTTCATCTTCTATTTCTTCTTCTTCTTCTTCATCATCTTCCTCTTCTTCTCGGCTGCTGCAAACAATTGTGCTAACAAGAACTTGAATGTCGACAACTTATACTATATGTGGGTGGCTGCCAAAAGTGGTCTAGAAACATAGACGCACACACCGACCCACAGTTGAGTTGGCGTCACTCATACAATACTTAGAAACTACTACGCCATTTCGAGTGGGTTTGCACAAAAGTATGCAACATAAATTTTGTGCCACTAGCAACTTGATTTTTATTGTTCACATATTTCAACAATAGCAAAAAGGAACAATACAAACTTACGTGTCATCGCCCGTGCGGCACAAGCTGCCATTGGATTCAAAATCTGGTCTAGAAGACTAGATAGCGTTGTGATTGGAGGGTGTCCAAGAAAATTTTCTAGTAGAAGCTAGCTTGTGCTGTGCGTTAAAGAAATGACATGAGCTGCATCAAAAGTGCAACACTTGCAATACTTGCAACACTTAAGAACGTGTCAGCTAGATGACTTCTATTCACCATAGATGCCAACAACTTGGAAGTCATTGCTGTCAACATGTTTGCAATGTGCCATTTTGTTAGTTTGCCGGAAATCCTCTAATGTTGCTGTGTGGCGAGTGTGTGGATGACGGTTTTTAAGCGACCAAGTTTTGAATGTGAATTTTTTCTATTTTATAAAAATTTTCTCTCATTATGTTTACATGAGAGTCTAGAGATGTGTCTGATTTATTAAAGCTTTTATGATGGTGGGGTATTATTTGGGGTTGAAAGAACATAGAATCGAGCTTCCTATGATCAATTGTGTTGTGCTTATTATATAAGGATTTGCACAAATGAGCGAGAACTGAACCTAGAAGTTTTTATGCCGACTCCGAAGGGATAAGTCAAGAAGCTTTGCATGGCAATATTTTCTCTCTAAGGTTGGCGACTGCCTGTAGAGAGGTGAGGCCAATTAGAAAAATAATTTCAATTGAAGAAATTTTTTGTAAGATGGGCTTTGAACCGAGGGTGGGGAGGGGGAGGGGGAGTGAGGAGTTTATATACAGAAAAAGTAGACATGAAAAGTTATTTGGAACACTTTTTTGCATACATCACCGGTCTAATTCTTAAATTTTTCTACTTTTAAAGCAAAATTTATGCAATTTGGTCAAAGCATAATGTACATCAAAAGTCGATAAACAAATTATAAACTGTCATTGCAAATAGAAAAAAAAAAAACTAAAAATCGCTGGACTAGAACTTTTTTCAGCAAAAAAGATCACCACTTTCAGAAAGGTTCCGTATGTCCTTTGTTGCATTAAAAAAGTCCTGCATTTTGGATTTTAATTTGATTTGCAATATTTTTGGCCAAAAACTTTTTTTCCCACTCTGATTTGGTAAAATGGCTCTCAAAGTAACAAATTAATTTTGTAGATCTTTAAGAATTTTTGAACTTGTATGCTAAAAACTTGTAGAAAAATTTCATATGAAAGGTATTCATAGTTCATCATTGAGTTTAAATGGGGAAAAACTGAAGGAAAAATCACCAACAGTCAGGGGCGGTTCCAGGAATATATTTCGGGGGGGAGGGGGGTTTCAAAAATATTTATGTACGTTATATATATAAAGGGTAGTTAAATTTTAAAGGCCGATGTTGATTTTGAATAAAACACAAATTATTAAAGAAACTATTGTCATTTCTTTTTATTATGATAATATTGGTTTGGTTCAATTATGCATGGAACAAAATATCGGCTAAATGGCCGCCGCGACCTCGGCGGCATACAACCATCCGATGGTCCAAATTTTCGATGACACCGAGGCATAAGTGAGGTTCTATGCCGTTAATGTGCCGAATTATCTCATCCTCTAGCTTTTGAATTGTCGTACACCTTTTCTTTCAAATAACCCCAAAGAAAAAGTCCAACTGTGTCAATTCACATGATTGGCGGCCAATTGACATCGCCACCACGTGAGATAACACGGCCATTGAATTTTTCGCGCAAAAGAGCCATTGTTTCGTTAGCTGTGTGGCAACCATATATCGTCCACATCCATATCTTCCAATTCGGGCCATAAAAAGTTCGTTATCATCTCACGATAGCGAAGACCATTCACAGTTACTGTCTGACCGGCCTCAGTTTGGAAAAAATACGGCCCAATGATGCCGCCAGCCCATAAACCGCACCAAGCAGTCACTCTCTGTGGGTGCATTGGTTTTTCGACAATCACTCTTGGATTATCATTCGCCCAAATGCGGCAATTCTGCTTATTGACGAATCCACTGAGGTGAAAATGTGCCTCATCACTGAAGATGATTTTCTTCGAAAATTGATCATCCACTGTTGCCATTTCTTGCCACCATTCTGACCGTGTAAATGCAAGTCTTTATGCATAATGTTCATCAACGACGAGCGTGAGAGGTGTAATTGTTGGGCACGACGACGAGTTGAGGTGGGCGGCTCTTCAGCCACACTATCGCGAACAGCAGCAATATTTTCTGCAATACGAGCTGTACGAGCATGCACTGGTGTTTTCACATCTCCTACAGACCTGGTTTGTTAAAATTTTTGCACGATTTTTCCGATTGTACGCACATTTGGACGATTAAATTGACCGAAAAAATCACGAAGTGCTCGATATGCATTTTGATTTGAAAGCCCATTTTCATAATAAGCCTGAATAACTTTTACGGTTCAAATTGAGTTAGTCTGAAATTGAGAAATGTCAAATGAAATGCAAAAAAAACTTGACATTTAGGTGTGGTAAATATCCAACATCGGCCCTTAAAATTTAACCACCCTTTATATACATTAGAGCGGGTTAATTTTTTTTCATAAAATCGAAGGCATGGATAATGTTCTACGGAGCAAATTCAACTTTGCTCAAAAAACCGTTAGTCTAAAATCTATTTCGAGCCTCTGGTTTTTCAAAAGAAGGTTATAATTTGTGTTTTGCTGCAATATGTGAAAAAATTATTCCACTTATTGAAAAAAACTTTGCTACGAAAAAAATAGCCATCCACATTTCACTCCATATTCACTCCATATTCACTCCATATGATTGTGTGGTGCTCAGGATTATTTTTTTGTGTTAAATACCACAAGCTGACGCTGGGGTGAAGATAATTATAATAATAAACGTTATTTCTCTGTTTATTTGACCCAAATACAAATCTAAAAGGCCAACATAAAACCAACATCAAAATAAATAAAAACTACAAAAACCGGAAAATACGTATTGTTCTTGCAACAGCTTACATATAATTAAGAAACCAATATGTTTGCCAATACAACAACAAAAAAAAATCATGTCAATCGGACTAACAAATCCCTTAACATTTAAAAATTTGCGTTACTTCTTGAACACACCTCGTATAGTTGATAGTTTCAAATGGGGGAACGAAAATATTTTTTATACTAGAGAAAACTGTCTCTGAATTTGTTTAAAATAAGAGGTGTTAGGCCACCACATAAGGTTATAGTAAAAAAATCATGATATTTTATTAGTTTAGAAAATTTTTAATTTTTTAAATTGATTAGATAAAGAGATAATTTCGAAAAAATTAATCAAGAAAAACTACATTAAAATGTCATCAGAGTCGTATCTCTTCGTCAAAGTCGTAACTCTGATGTGATTAAATAAACTATCTGATTTGATTAAATTTCATAAAATAGCATCTTAATCCTTAGAAGCCAACTTTTTATATAAATAATTTTGTCTTAATTTCATTACTGGGTGGGTTTTTGAAGTCGCTTAAAATGAATTTGAAGTCATATCTTGAAAACTGGAAATATGACGCACAGTGTAACGAGTAAATCCCTCAAGTAAATGCGATCAGTGAAAGAGTAACTCTTCAACGAGTTCCTCTGTCACCAGTACTAGTGACATATTTTACTCCTCACAGTGCATTCTTCTAATGACATTTTGTATGAGCGTATTTTCAAGTAACCTAGCGGGAAAAAAGAGTCAAGTTCAAGTCAGCTGAACACGCTGACTCTACGTATGACACACCATTGTAATTTTAACATTACATGTCATTGGAAAAAGCACTCCAATTTAGCTGACTTGGGATTGCTTCAAAAGGCCTCTCTTGGAAAGCTTTGGGTCAGCATTTCGTTGAATTCTTTTTGAGTTTGTCTACCTCAAAAAGAGACCTGCAGAGAGGAAGAGAGAGAGAGAGAAGGAGAGAGATTTTTCATTTTATCGAAAATAAGGGTTAGATTCGCAACCATCGATACTGCTTCAAAAGGCCTTAGAAATCTTTGGGTCAGCAGTTCGTTTTGTTTTGAGTAAATCAATGAAAAATCTGCATTTTTTTCTGAAATAATTAATACATCAATGTTTCCATTTTCAAAACAATTCAATTTTTAATGGTTTTTGATTGATAAAGTAAATAAATTACTAATTAGAGATAAATTGACTTACTTACTTAAGAAATTTCACTTGTAAAAAAACACTTATTTTTAACAATTGTTTACAGGTGTACTTGCATCAAACTGATTATTTGCATACCACGCGGTTTTTTTCTTGGTTCGTTTTTTCTTTTGTTCGTTTTTTCCGTTGTTCGATTTTTTCTTGTGTCCGTTACTGAGCGCTCTCAGTGTACTGTTTGCTTGCACAACAACAAAAATAAGTGCTGACGTTTTGCTCCTGTAGGAAGCTGCTGACATGCCGGCCCGTTGGGAAGTTCCAGTTGCCGTTTAATCTTGTGAATGAGTATATGAGGTATATAAATATACCAATTTGGTTTGGCTGTCGTGAATCACTAGTACTAGTATTTTTTTTTGTTTTTATTTTATATTTGAAATATCTTCTACTCATTATAATTTTATTATTTACTTTGTTAATTGGAGCAAGCGAGCGAAGCAAGAACATCTTCCATGAAGAATGTTTATATAAGCAGAACTCTGAAATGGGTTGACCTATTTTAATATTTCTTTTGCTAAACTATTCTACAGATCTTAAATTATGTCCTAACGAAACCCAAATTTGGAAATTCTGTTTGGTTTAGAAATTTATTGAAAATAAGATTTTCATATTTTCGTTGTTGATATTCGTTGAAGAATTCAGTTTGCTTCTTGCCTGCTTCTGTATGTATCTGTCGTTTGCTTTGTTCGCTCTCTAGAAAAAACTGAATGACATGGAACGAAAACAAAAATATTGAAGCGAATATTGTTCGCTGCAACAGCTGTTTATTGCCGACTAAGATAAATACCCAGCAGGAAACTGAGCGCTTCATTAGCGCATCTGAAGCGCTACCAAAAAGCAGCAGAGAGCTTTGTTCTACTTATGGATAGAGCCTTTTTTAACATTTGCATGTCATCAGATGTAGGCGCTTCGCTCTCATTATAGTAAATAACAAAACGTAGCGAGATCTGAGTACTTGGACTAAAAACAAAGCGAGAAAATTTTATAATTTTTCCGTATTTGGTGACTCGTAGGCTTACTTTCTTTTATAGCTTTCAATAAAAATGTGCGGATTTTAACACAAACGCGTCAAAACATTATCTGATTGTATAAATTCATAACCAAATATTCTCAACAGCATTCAGTTCATTCAAACTGCAAAAGTAGATTTCCTACATTCAGAAGCATCAAGAGAGACCACTGTGCATTTGAATAAAGATGAAAGTCGAGTCTTGGTTTAAGTTCGCACTGCCTTAGAGTCCGGACAGAACCAAAGCGGCTGTCGGTTGGCGGTCGTCTCGAGGAGGAATCCGCTGAGGACACGTCCAAAATAGGAGCTGTTGTCGGATCAGGTTTGCTTTGGTGTGTGAATGGTACAAATGCAACACACACACACAAAACGAAAGGTCAGCTCATGGAATGCAATACACACTCACACACAACAAAACGTTAGCTCATGGTAAAAACTAAGAAAATAGCACTAAACACAGCCAATTCTTAGCTAAAATATGGTTGTTGAAATTGTCTATAACAATTGCGAAAGTAACCGATTTATAGAGGAATTTCCTTTGAGCATTATGGTCAAGTTTCCCAATTATTCTGGACCAAAATACAACGATTTAAATGTCCTACTTATTCCTTCCGTGGTAGTATCATTCAAAAAAGGATCAAACAATTTCCCTCGCAAGCAATTTTCACTACAACTTGCTTATGCCATTCGCAAGGATTAACTCCCGATCTAGCAGTTTTTTATATTGGAGGAAGGAAATTTACGTTAGGAATTGCATATGTTGCATTTTTCCGGGTTTGTAACATCAGTGGACTTTTCGTCATACCGGCTATTCCTTATGATAAGAAAATAAATTAAAAGAAAGGTTTGTTTGAAAACGCCCAGAATAAAATAAGTTAATGAATTTGTAATCAATTAAAATATATTAACTTTTTTTTTTTTTAATTAAATGTTTATGACATCTGTTAAGTTTATTGACAAAAAGTAGAATATCCATCTATTTGAAATAACAAAACCAATTTAATATCTTTGCTTTTATAGTTTTTAGAAAAATGTATTGCAGCGAGCAATCGAACTTAATTCCTTCCACAACGTACCTATTTATGTGGCCAGCTAACAAACGCGTAAATGTTTGCTAAGCGACTGCTGCGACCTAGTAATTTAATTATTCCCGTTTTTTACTTTTAATTTTCATTCGCCAAATAAAAACTTCATTGAACCGACGACGCCTAATTGAGAAACTATGCACGCAAGCATCACTGAATCGTTTCTCTGTCTCATAACGAAGCAGCACGTTCGTAGAATACCAAAACTTATACGTTTCGTTGACAATGTCTAAAGTTGGTTTCTGCAGCCATTTTCGATAGTTCTATTGTCTTTGGTGTAACAGTCGTGACAAAAGGGCAATTTACCCCAAGTTTACTTCAGGGATGTGTCCGATGACTTCAAGCATAAGTACTAGATTTCTTTGAATTAGTGTATGAGGAACAAATTTTCTACATATATCTCACTCCTACACATTCATGAGTGAGATCTAAATGTCACTCTGATTTTTGGCGAAAATATTTGCAAGAAATCTATTAACCTGCATTTCAAGTTTCATTATCTGAGTAGAGATAGAACTCAAATTACAGAATTTTAAAATTTAATTTTCGGTAACTGTTTTGTGTCCAATTTGTAAATTTTGACGTTTGCAGAAGTGGCCATTTCACTTTAATTATTTAATACAAATTTCGTCAAATATTTTTTGGCCTCCAAGATGAAACTTAGAAGTCTTCCTAGTGTAGATTGAGTCAGTAGGATAGAGCCACTACATCAAGCCATAAAGTTTCTTTTCAAAAATTCAAGTATATTAATTAATCGAAACACACAGGATACCGTAAAATCATTAATCAATAATTTTTTTATTTATTTTTCAAGTCAAGGATAGGCTTCATAAAGCATACTGTTCCATGTCATTTACAGTCTGTACACACTTAAAATTAAGAATTCACGTCAAAATCACCATCCCAGCCTCTTACCAAGCTGTCCCATTGACACCTGATAAGTTTTAAAAATGCTCTGAGTAACTAAGACAGCAACATATAAATCGTTAGACACGCGCCAAATGTTCTCTCTCTCAGAGTAACAAAGAAAGCTAAATAAACATGAAACTTTAGACACTGTTATCTGTAAAGTTCGAAAGAATTTTGTGGCGCCATTGTCGGGGTTATATTAGATGCTTAATTATTGAAGCTCTTGCGCTAATTCATTCGAAAAACTTTGCCACTTTGGAATGATGATGACTTTTCTAAAGCAATCCATTGTTTACCTCCCGCCCATTCCAAATACTTTCTAATCAAATTATGCTGTTCAATGAACACTTCTGCTCAAAAGCATTTTTCTTTCAAACTAAAAACTCACTCATTCTCTTGCTCGTAAACTTTTTCACACTCTATCGCCTGGTGAATTTAGCTATTTTTTGCTTATTTTGCATGACAACAACAGTTTATACGTCAAGCTATCAATTTCATAAAAAAAAAAGATAATTTATCATAAAAAATATGCAATAGATTGTAAGAAGAAAGAATCCAATCAAGTGGTGCTGTTTACTATGCTCACAGTTAGCCACCTTCCTCCATGTACTCTTTAATCCAGTTAATATAATAGATGGATAGAAACAGACAGCGATAGAGAGAAAGAGAGAGAGTAGGAGAAGTGGGCATGTTTTATAAAATCAACGCATAAGTTAAGCTTTTTACTACTTAACGACTAGCGTCTAAGGCCAATCATGATACTCGTTGAACAGCACCAATTGTATAGAAAGATGATTTGGCCTTTATTAACTTGTGTATCTGAGCTGTTATTAAGTGCCAGCAAATTGTTATTATCTACATACTTTTTACATTAAGTTCATCCTGCAACAATCTTGTTGTAGTTCATTATGTTTCCACTTTTCAATAGAATTTCCTAAGAAAAACACCAGAATCCATCTTTTATTCAGATGAAAATTAATGGACAAAATTATTATAAACTAATTAAATTGCCTCAATTAAGTTAATTATATGAGTTGCGATAAAACTTATCATTGTTACTTCAGTTAATTATTGTGTTCATCAGGATAAGCTTAGTTTTATCTTTCTTTGAAAGTATTAAAACATTTTAAATCTATTTTCACTGTAGTGTTGTTTATTTTTAATGATTAACCCTATCATGATGTATCACGAAACAAGGAACGAACGACAGGAAGGTAACAATCAGCATCTACTTTCTTTCATACCAAAACCGATTGCTTCTCGTTTCTTCCCTAACGTTAGTATGGTACTTCGAGACATACAATGAAGGGTGAGACTTACCGGGAATTTGCATTTTAGGATTTGAATGAAAGACTTACCTGAAATTAAAAGAGAAAATGTATTTATTAGTAAAATAATTATTCATAAAAAAAAGATTCAATAAAGAGTTAGAATATAAAAATTCAACCTAATGATAGCTTTTTGAAAATTATATATTAGAAGAGAATTTGCACAGTTATTATAAATTATCAAAAACTATTTATTCGAAATTTTTAAAGTTTTTTTTTGAGTATTATTTTTTAAAAATTACAAAAAACTAGGATGGAACCTTCTTGTTCAGGTATTTAAGCAATACAAAATTAAATTTTTTTTATGAAAAAGTGTTTATATATATATTAATTTATTTATTTTAATTTAACCTTAAAAGTTGGATTTTTCAATATGTTAATGATACAGTTGTGTGTTGAGTGGAATAAGGGAAAACTGTTTTGATTATCGTAAGCTATGAACATTCAAGCTATATTCAATAAAAAAAAAGTTGCGTCAATGCTGCGCACTCTCGCGGTATTTCGATTTTTTTACTTCAACTTACATGTCACGAATTTACGATTTTATTTCGAAAAATTAAAACAAACGAAATAAAGTACAAAATAAATGTAAATACTAAACAGATTTTGCTGTGTTTTGTTTTTTTTTTTTTTTTGTTTACCAGTACTCTTCTTAACTTTGTTTTTTGTTATACGCTATTTTTTACCCTACATTATGGAAAGCGGCATATGCAGTGCACCTTTCCACAATTAAGGTAGATAGTTGATGTTTCATTCAAACACCGGTTTTTTATATATTAAAAGAAGCAAATGAATGTGTTAAGCTATTAAATTAAATTATATTTGTTCGATTTTAACACTTATTTTCTGATTTTGATATTAGTAAGACATAAATTGTTTGCCCTGCAGTTTGCAGGGTACATGTGTAATAAACATCATTGTTTATGTTTATTAACTATTGTTTCTATACAATCCTTTGTTTTTGTATAAAATGTCGTTCAAAGCTTGTTTTGTGTAATATGTAGTAATAACGAAAATTATGTTCTATATACTATGTAATTCGGTAAAAGGTACATAGCTAATGATTACATTTTGAAGCCGCCATTTAGAATTTAAAATTTTTGACTTCGGATTCATGATCAGCGACCCCACAAACCACAGTATACAAATTTTTACCTCCTTTAAACGTTTTTTGTAGAAGTTAGCTTGTTCATAGCCGCCATTTTGAAGCCGCCATTTTTAATTTCAAATTTTTTACTTCAGATTCGTAATCAGTGACCCCACAAACTCCTGTTAACAAAATTTTACTTCCATCAAACGTTTTTTGTAGAAGTTAGCTTGTTAGCCGCCATTTCGAAGCCGCCATTTTGAATTCCAGATGTTTGACTTCAGATTCGTGATCAGCAACCCCAAAAACCCCCAAAGTACAATTTTTGTCTCGATAAGTGGCCCCTGTCAATAAATTGTCACTTTTGGCATAAAATACCCCATTGTGCGACGTCAGCAACATTGCTATGTCGCCGCGTCATTTTCACCTCCATGAGAGAAGCATGTAAAAAAATTTGAGAGATGTCGATGTAGTCGTCAATGTGTTCAGTGCATTGGGCATTCTTACACAGCTGCACCCAGTGGGCAAATGCAGCAGTCCGAAGGCCTTTAAACAGGCCTGTATTTGCATGCGATAGCCCTTCCGCTTTCCTTGTAAGCTCCCTTGTATTGATTGTATGAAACGAGAAAATTTGTCAGTACTTCCGTACTCGCTATGCTCAAAAGCGCTTCAGAAAGCACTTTTTTGACAATGCATTTTTTAAGTACTATTTTAATAAGGCCTTGTTATTGTACTTCATATGATATGCCTTGAAAAGGTGCTCCCTCAGCAGGCCTTTAAAATAGCCTTGTTTGTTTATATTAAACATGCCTTTTGCACCCCTTGTATTTTTTGTATGTTATCGGAAAATTGTTTATCTAGTTCTGCATTCCTTGCGCTATCAAACGCTGTAAGCAGCACTTTTTCCAACAAAGCGTTCATTTTATTTTGATGCCAGGAAAAATATACATTAGGGTTTGGATCAAAGAAACCAAATTTGCCTTTCTTCTTTTCTATAAGATGTTCACTATCATTTGAAATTACTTCAGATTCTTTTTGCAACTTGCATTTCTTATTTTTGCCTGTCAAATCATTGGTGTCTTCACAAGCCTCGCTCTCATTTTTCTTTTAAGAGCACTTGAGGTGTATATTAATGTTTAATTTAGCAATTTTATTAAGCAGTTGAGGTGTATATTAATTTATGTTTTATAATGACTACCTGCTTTTTTAAACTGAATTATCTATATATATGTAAATAGGCGTAGGCAGAACAGTTAAGAACCATTTCCTCCCGTGTTTCTGAACCAATTTTGATATTTTTTTTTTTTAAATCAATAAGAGTAGGGAGAAGGAGTGCACCGAATAAATATGGTGGGCGTGGCACATACCATACAACAGAAATTTGCGATATCGAATAGCTTTAGAGTTGTAGGTCACACAGCCTCGGAAATCGGTATTCGACCTTATATTATACGTACCATTCCACTGGCAATACTTTATGGGCGTGGCACTTTTCAGCACTATAAATTTTCGGTATAGCTTTCCAACTAGAAGTCACAAATCAAAGAAACTCGACTGGAAAAATTGAACGTGCATTAGACAAGGGGGTGTGGCACCACCCATACAATTCAAATTTTTTAAACTCAATATGGAGTTCCCACTTCGTGATATCCTTCTAGAAGAAAGTAGAATATTGGAAGTAGAGTACTGGGACGAGCATTGGACAAAGGGGTGTAGCTCCGAATATATAAGCCGAATTTTTAATATCGAATAGCTTTGAAAGTAAAAGTCACAGAACATGGAAACTCAGAGTGAAGTAACTATTTTGTGATTTCCAGCTGGTGGTACGTATGGTGAGGTATGAGTTCAGTTACGTTTGCACAAGAGTGAAGAAAGAAAAAAATGTTTTCAAAAAAAAAAAAAACAAAAATCAATTTTAAGTGGTCCAATTTCTACCAAAGGCGACACTAGTATATATTAATTCATATTTTTAAATTTGATCAATTTAAAAACTTACCATTAGTTTCACCCTAAAAGCATTCAAACAGCTTCAAAACTTGACAAATTATATTTTCGTCTCGTCTAATTATATGTATTTTTATACCGCTACCCCTATAGGTAGGCCTTTTAAAAGCGCTTGTAGAAGTAGCGATATTAGAAGCAGTATTGACGCCAAATAAAGCACTTTAAACAGGCCTTTTTTTTAGGAGGCCTAACAGAATTGCCCACTGGGCAATCTTGGTGCTTATGTGTATTTGTGCATTCAAAAGCTTTCCAATATTAAAAAAGTGTGTAAAAAGCTCTAACAGCGTACGTGTGAAGCTCTAGCAGCGTGCGTGTGGCGGCAGAGAAAGCTCTTTGCCCGTGAGCGACAGAATGCTGGACATTGATTCAGTACATAAAGCGTCAGCTGTTTTTTATTACTTATTTCTTGATTATTTTGATTGCTTATGTTTATTTTTTTACAAGTAAGATGGAAAACGTTAAGAAATAAATAATTTACTGATTGTTTTCAATTGTTTTAAGTTTCAATATTATTTTTTTTTAATAGCCAAGCAATGCTCAAGTGTCTTCCAGTCTTTGAAATTTATTTTATTCTTTCATCTTCACCAGCATCAATGCTAAAAAAAACTAAGAAGTAAGATTCATCCATTTTTTATTATATTTTATTTTATTTGAACAGCATTTGTTTGGCTTATCTTTCGAACTATCTTTCGTTGTTAAGATGTTTTCTGCCATTAACAAAATAGTTAAGAAAGGAGCTTTAAAATTATCACCAGAATACGAAACCTTTACATTTTGTTAATATTAACTATTTTCTTAATGTTAAAACTTAGTTAAGCTGCCAGAATAGGGCTGTAAGTCTGAAACAACCTGTTTTGTTTTTCAACAGAAGTTATTTTTTTTTAAAACTATTTCGATATTTGGTCGTGAGGATAGAACTTGGATTCCATTCTTCTCATGGTTTACTATCATCAAAATTTATGGCTAAAAGCATGTATTCACGAATTTTGACTTCAAACTTGTTTGTTAATTTATTTTTCACAAGAACAATTTCTGAAACAGTTGCCAAAAAATTTGAAAAATTCGCTAGCCAACTGATAGCTACAAAACCGTTACACGGCCTACATAATACATGTAGAAAAAAAAATCAAACATTCTTTGCTTGAATCAAGCAAATAGGTTGTAAGTTTACACTTAAGCATGAATTTTTACAATTCAAGTATTATTTTGCTAGAATTGAACAAATTTAAAACACATTTAAAAACATTTTCGTCATAGTTTTCACAGAAAATACTCGTTTTTGTTCTTCAATGAGGTCACTTTCTATGGGAGATGGGTGTGGTTTTCACTCGATTAAGAGATTTTAAATTTTTGATAAAGTCACTTTGTATGGGAATTTAGGGATTTTAGCGTTTTGATAAAGTCACTTTGTATGGGAGGTAGGCGTGGTTTTCATCCGGTTTGGCTCATTTTCAGACTTGATCGTTATTTTTTAGATATAAGCTTAAATATTGACTTTCGTGAGGATAGCTTCAAAGTTATGGTTGCAATCGTAATCACAGACAGTCAGACAGACATACGGACAGACGGACATGGCTAAATCGACTCGGGTGGTGATGCTGATCAAGAATATATACACTTTTATATACCTACCACGCCTCCTTATGGGCGTTACAAACGGAGTGACAAAATTAACATACCCCTTCTACGTTTTTTAAACGTGGGGGTATAAAAATGCTTAATTCAAGAAGCATTTGCTTAAAACTCAAGAATATTTTTTTCTATATTCAAGACTTATACATGCTTGCTTGAAGTGAGAAAAATTTGCTTGATTCAAGAAAACAATTTTCTTAATTTTGAATATGACCATTAAAAACCAACTTGAGCTTTAGGCCAAAATGTAAAAGCGTTCTCTCTTTCAAAATAAACTTCCGGGTAACTTTTTCCGCATATTGGCAGTATAAGTAGGACCTTACACTAAGGGATATAACGCATATTAACAGTATCCACGCCTGAGTATAAATTTTATTTGCATATTTACGTAGATAAATCAAATATTTTCCTTATAACTCGTATTTTTCCCGTATTTAAATTTTATTTATACCACACACCTAGACACATATTCCATACAGCTGAAATAGCCGACTGGCAGCAACAGCATCGCACTCTGTTCCTGCAGTTAATTCTTGCAGTTGCAGGTTTCTTATAGTTCTCGTTTAGTTTTTGTTGCAAGGGTAATATAGCCTGGATGTTTGGCCAAGAAATTAATTTATGTAGGGTGGAGTGACAACTCGATATTTTCTAACAAATGTCTTGCACCGGTTGTTGATGCCATAATATTGCACCAACTGTCAAAAATGGTATAAATTAGAGAACGAAAAAAGTTAAACAGAGAATAAATAATACAGGCAAATGCCATTTAATGGACGCAGCTCTTGAGAAAATTGCCAGTTGTCAAGGCTACCTTGGTTGGTGCAATATGAAGAAAATAATACTATAAAATCATTAATAACATATTCAATTTAAATATGTGGTTTTTTAAATTCAATATTTTTATATAAATTTTCTTTAAATGCGATAGTTTTATTTTCAAATAGTAAATATTTTAAAGATATTTTAAAAAAATTCGTACTTATTTTTAATATATTTATTATTAATTCTGTTTAAATATTTAAATATTTTATTTAATTAAAAAAGTATTTAAATAAATTTTAAATAATTACGTAGTCGATTTATGCAAATGGGTTTTTGGTGCAAAATTGACTCGGTTTTTGGATAAATTAAAAAAGTTTTTGGATAAATTTAATATTTTTTTCTCTTAGTGTAGTAGCTTGAGTGGATCATAGTAAAAAGTCATACAAGACTACTGATGAGTTGGTGTAGCAGCCAACGAAACAGTGTACCTAGTATGCTGCCTGAAGATTTGTTTATTTTGAGGTTTGTAAGGACTCTTTCGACTGCTCTCGTTCCAAAAATATATCCTGCATTGTAGATGATTTGTTTTTCTGCAGAGGGCGGTGGCTGATTGCTAGCCGGAATTGTATTTATCAAGTCTTTCTTTGGATTGGGTTTTTAAACAAAAAAATAATGCTTGATTAGAACACGAATTTCACTTTTTTCCATTTTCATTGAAATTCACGAGGTCGTCTGCTTTCAATGGCCGCCAAACACAAGCTAAATGATCCAGCTTGCTCAAGATTTGACAGTAGTATATAAACGGATGGAAGTTGACATGACGAGTGTTGCATTTTAATGTACTACGCGGGTAATTCAAAAGCTACTGACTTCTCAAATTACCCTCGCATGTTATAGGTTTTGTATATATTTAAGATAATATCATAAAGTAAAGTATTAAATGAGGAACCTTAAGAAATCAGTCATTTCGCAAATTGATTCCATCTAAGAGATAAATGGCCAATATATTTTACATAAATTCAGGTAAAACAAGCACACAGCAATATATAGAGACAAATCAACTGACAAAAGTACAGAGGGAAACAGTCACGAAGGATTTTAATGTAAATTGAATAAAATACCGACATTATGGCATTGAAATAATTAACACAGATAAGATATCTCAACGGCTGAATGGCTTTATAGGAATTAACTAGAAATTATTCGAAATAATTCCAAATGACATGAAATGTCGGAATATTTGAATAAAAGACAATAAATCACTAAGTTCTAGTCGCTTGAGCGACTCTAAGTAAAATAATTGTTATACAATTAATAACTATGAATGTTTGAGTGAGTATGAGCCGATCTTTATGTTAATGTCATACTTTATGCAAATAAATATCTAAGTTTGATTTATGAGGCTTGATTAAAACAAACACGAAACAAAACAAGCAGACAAATAACGCATTGTACAGTTGCGTGTAAATTATTAAGAAACATGCAGAAAACCAGAGTAGGTCTTTGTATTTGTTTAGGAATCACAGACACACTCATACACTCGCACAAGTATGCAGGAAACTATCAATTTAATTGTAATTGAAATTGCAATTTGGCGTGTCAATATGTCACACTTAGCGGAATTTATAGCCTTCAATACACACACACACACAATGCACAGCTTTGCAATTTCTCGAAACTAGAACAAAACTCTTCATCCTTCACGCTCTACCCTGCTCTACCCTGCTCTACCCAACCAACCAACAGCCAATGTGTCAAAATTAATTGTCTGCCCGCAACAGACTTTGATGTCCTTGATCAGCATCGAAATCTAAGGCTTTTCTTCTTCTGCTACCTTGACACGACCGCTCTTTCCCTGCTTGCTTGCTTTTATTCGAGGTGAACATTTAGGTGTTATATGGCTGATTTTAACTGGCGTCAGCAAAACTGTTACGCTGCTTGTTGAAAAAAAAAAAAAAAAAAACAATTTACGCTACCCAGGCGTAATAGCCAGACTAAAACGCAGCTTATATTTCGCTTATATTTTAAGCTATCAGTTTTAACTTTTTCAATTTATTTTCTTGTGGGTGCGAGTGTGGGTGTGGGTTAGCATCATAAATCATTATACTACCGAATGGACGGTAATTGACTTTGGCAATTATTGAATTATTTTAAAACCTAGCCGCCGGCATTATGACTTTATAGCGAGTACCTGCGATGTTTTCTTTTAAGTGACCTTTAAATAAACACTATTGCAATTATGGGAAATTTATTTAAATAGTTAAACTTAAATGCCGCCAGGCGTTAAAAAAAGTCAAATAAATCACGTGCTCAAGCAGCTTTAAACCGGCAACGCATTTTAAAGGTTTTAACTAATACTTCAAAGCATCAAGACAAATCCAACAACAACACACCGCTTCTAGCTAATCAACTAATCAAATATTTAAAGTGCCTAAATGTATGCAATGCAATATTTCATATGCTCTCGTGCAGCTTAAACAAGCTAGAAACTTTTCAAAAACTTTTTTAATCACATAACCAACATTGTTCATGTGAGTTCTCGCACAGCAAGGCAATTGCCCAGAAGTATGCAACGTTTTAGACTGATTCTTAGTCAAAATTACCAATAGAAACAATTCAATGCCACATCATGTCTCATGCTGTATTATGGAGCAGAGCAACACACAAGTTTAGAGCCAGCACACTTTGCTGCCGACTACATACAGACGTATAAATAATGTGGTCAAAAGTTTACAACCAATAAATTTATCAATGTCAACACTTTGCGCAGCAACATAAACATTAGCAATCGTCCTACTGGCTGCGATTTGCCAGCTAGCTAAATGAAAACATTTGCCAAGAAAAATAAAAAAACTAAAAAAACAAAAGTCGACAAATACAGGAAATAATGAAAATTTCAACAATGAGCATGAGTTAAAAACTTGCTGTATAGCCCTAGGCGTAGTTCAAACAGACGCATACGAATAATTAACAGAGAAACACATAGAAAACATTTCTGTTGGCCAGAAAAATGGTCATGATTTTTTTTTATTTTTTTTTTATTGTTTTCAATAGCCTGAAACCATGTTGTATGTGTTGGTGGCTGGAGGGCTTGTTATGCTGGCGATGAGCTTGCATGTGGCTTGCACAAATACAACCACAGAGACCACAAAAATACACACAAATGGCTGTTCATGCACCAGGCTGCCGCCACAGGTACGAACAACCACAGAAATATTTCAAGTGTGCGAATTTAATGCCACTAAGCTAAATATTTTTGCATGCACTTCAAGGAAGTTTTATGCCTCATGGTTGGTTGGCGTCATCTCGTGCCGTTGCTCAGTCGATGAAATCATCGTTCAACTGAAGCCAAGCCACTGAACAAAGTTTTTGTAGTTGTAGTTTTGCAATAATATTGCAAAATTTTAGTAGATACATACATATCATAGTTCGCAAGTCTATAGAGTGGTTTTATATGAAAAAAAAAATATGCCAATAACCTAACTTCGTGCTTTTTAACACTCGAAACTAAAAGTTAAATATTTTTGAAATATTGGCATGATTGGCACTCCAAACCAAAAAAAAATAATGAAAAAAATTCAAAAATGTGCTTAATAGATGCATAGTTCTAGGCAGCTTAAAGTATAAAAGCTTTATTTAAAAACCAATCAACGTAAGAAACTCACACGCACGAATTTAGTTTTATTTTAAAAAATTTTCAAAACATTTGCCAAATTTTCAACATTTTTGTAAAATTATTTGAAGAAATTTCACTGCACCGATAAAATATTACCTAAAATTATCATGCAAATTTCTACTCAATACATCAAGACAATTCACTTAATCTAACCACCGCTTGTTTCAATTAAAAAAAAAAAAAAAACAAAAACCAATATGCAATAGTACCTAAAAAAGTAACTTTTTGCTTTTCCTTTGCTATTTTGAATTGCCTTGAAAGCGTCAAAAGACCCAAAAACAATTTTAACTTTGACATTGAACTCTGGCATTCATATGGATGTTCAGCTCGAAATTATTGATTCCAAAAGTTATTTTTGGCTGTCTAAAAATAAACAAATTTTCTTTTTTCCTTTTTTTTTTCTTCTTTGGTTTTTGCAAGGAAATGCATACCTAATGATATTAGCTGTTAGTTTGTAGAATAGTCATGGATACTTAAGACATGTGTCTTGGAGGTTACTTAAACAACGTCAGAGAATTAAAGGCAAAATTTATGCTCCACTTACTTAAATGCTTCAGAGTTGCATTGATTTATTACATGGTGCTAAGGCAATTGTTAAATATTCTGTTACATAGACAACAGAAAAATAAAAATAAAAATTGAAACAAGACATACGTAAGAACAAGGATACAAATTCACAAAAATGTTTAGAAAAAGAATATGAAAAAGGATGATAACAAGGTTCTGTAAAATGATTAATTCCAGTAAAAAAATATAAAAATCAGGACAAGGGTTTGATTAAGGATTAGAACAAGAATAAGAAAGAGGACGAGGATAAGAATTTTTTCAAGGATTAGGACAAAGATTCAGATAAGGCATCTGAAAAGGATTACGACAAGAATTTGGATAAAGCTTAGGATAAGAGTTGGGAAAAGAGATGGACAAGAAGTGGAACAAGGATTATGAAATGAATTTGGACAAGAATTTGGATAAATATAAGGACAAAGAGTTAGACAAGTATAAGGTCAAACATACGAAAATAGATAAGGGTAAGGACATGTTTAAGAACAAGCAAAGGATACCGATAAGCCAAATGCATAATTTTTTTACTAAATTTCTTTAAAAATAAATAAATAAAATGGCCATTTCAGCCCTTGAAAGGACTTTGACCGAACTTATTATGATAAAATTGTGTTGTTCGTGTTATTAAATATTTACACAATTGATCGAAAACTGGACCTACTACCCTGCAAACATTTTCTGAGTGCCTCAAAAAAATTACTCTAAAAAGAGTATTTTTATGCGTGTTTTATGAGAACGTAAGAAAAATACTCCTAAAGGAGTCTTTGATATGATTGTAAAGTGATTGCTCAGAAATAAGAGCCTAAAAGAGTGTTTCTTTTGCATGTTTTATGAGTATGGAATAAAAAGAATCCTAAAGAAGTCTTTGATATGATTGTAAAATTATTGCTCAAAAATAAGTTTCTAAAAAGAGTATTTTTTATTCATGTCTTATGAGTACACAATTAAAAGATTCCTACTTAATTATAATGGTAACTTGTGTGAGAGTGTAAATATTTGTTTAGAAGTGAATGCTCCAATTCGTCATAATTTATCTTTCAGTCGTTCAGCGTGCAGTTGAGGAGTTTGCAGAATCGAATGAAGGCGAATCAATTATGGCAAAATGAAATTTTTAATTTTTCTACAATTACTTTTCATTTGAAATCTTAAAAAAAAAACTTTTTGTAATTTTTCAATTATAAAATATTTTATACAAATTTTAATCTCAAAATATATATCAACCTAAACGGATCATTATTACTTCTATGAGCTCTAAGAGAGTCTTCAGTATGAGTCTTTAAAGATTCTATTACATGATTCTTAAAAGAGTATTAAATATGGCTATTAAAACAATCTTAATTTTGAGTCCAAAAGACTATTTTATGTGAGTTCTAAAAGAGTCTTTATTATGAGTAGCAAAAGAGTCTTAAAAGAGTCTTAATTTTGAGTCTAAAAAGACTAATTTACATGAGTTATAAAAGAGTTTTTATTATGAGCAGTCTTAAAAGAGTATTAAATATGAGTCTTAAAGGAGTCTTCATTTTGAGTCCAAAATGACACATAAAGCAGTCATTATTATGAATCATATTTTTAAGCCCATAACCTACGAAAATGTACTTATAAAGAGTCTTTTTTGAGCGCATTATGACGATAACAACTCATTTATATGAGTCTTAAAAGACTCTTTAAGGAGTCATAGAAAGACTCTTTTAAGAATCAAATTAATCCAAGTAAACAAACTTTCTGTGTCAGCTGAAAATTGAACCAGGGTTCCCTGGCGTATGGGTCACACACTCTACTCACTGCGCCACTGCCACCATTATTAAATTTCTTTACATAGTCTAAAAATGTAAATTTTTTTTAATTTTTTGAGCACCATTTTATAGTTAAAAATATTGTTTGAAGGAATAAAATTTTAACAAGTTTTATTTTTAAATCGTTATAATTGCATGAAATTTTTAAATGAAATAAAAAAATTGTAAAAAAACCCAAAAACGTTTGTAGAATGTTTTGAAAAGTTGACACATTAAAAACTCTTTAAAGTTAAAACACAAGTCCCTAGACTATGACTGTACATTGGACCGTCTCGAAAAAATAAATTCCGCCATACACCAGCTAATCTAAAGCATTATTAAAAGAAAGTTTCGAAAAAAAATGATTTTTAACGAACGTAGGGGTCGTGCATCGACATATTTCTTTATAACTTCGATATTAACTGTACGATCTCAAAGAATGATATGTTTATGTTTTTGTCTTAGGGAGACCTAATTTTTTTCTATAGGATTCATTGACCTCAGTTGACCCCTCATAGTACTGACCCACCAGACCTCAGCTTCTATCATATTTAGGTACGATTTTGATTTCAGAAATGGAAAATGGAAATAAAAAATCATTAAACTTTTACTACAGAAATTTTTCGCTATTTCTACTCGAAATATTTAAAAAAAAAATTTTTTTATTTTTTTGCAAAGCGTAGGGAACACTTTTAAATTTTTTGTCATATCGTATTATTTTTATAAAATATGCACCGAAATTTTTCTTGGTCAACCAACGTTTTCGATGCATATTTTATAAAAATAATACGATATGACAAAAAATTTAAAAATTTTCCCCACGTTTCACAAAAATATTAAAAAAAAAATTTTTAAATATTTTGAGTGGAAATAGCGAAAAATTTCTGCGGTAAAAATTTAATGATTTTTTACGGGCTTTCCATTTCTGAAATCAAAATGGTACCTTAAGATGGTAGAAACTGAGGTCCGGTTGATCAGTACTATAAAGGGCCAACTGAGGATAGATAAGGTGTTAAATGAATGAAATTGGTCCCCACTAATATTTGTGATGCCAGTATATCAGCCAAATTATATGTTGTACCTGTACGCCGGGACTACTGGGGCAAAAAAAATCAATATAGGTTCTCCTACAATGCCCTTCAAGATCACTGCTAAGTGAGGTTCACTGGTAAGTGCGGTTCACAGAAGGTGCGTCTGATGTTTAAAAAAAAAAGATCTCTACCATCAAAATTAAACAAACCAACAATGAAAACATTGTCTTAAAAATTCTTAAAAAAATTATATGTTTTGTTTTAAATTCTTAAATTTACAAAAACGAAATTTTTTTTTCCTACATTTTTTTTACGAAATCGAATTTTTGTTTTTATGTAACATACTTTCAGACTTTTTTATTAGTGTTCTTTACATCCCATTTTTGTTGTCTGCAACCAACACCTCCACTACATCGATAGCTTCAAGCAATTTTTGCCACCTTCATAACAAGCATACAACGCTAAACAGCAACCCGAACACTCTATAAAGATACACACACACAAACACCAAAACATGCATGCTTATAGTTCCTTGAGGGATATTTATGCAATAAATTTTACACTTTTCTCATTTTCCACCTAGATGTGCTTGTTCGATTATTTTTTTTTTTTTTTTTTTTTGTATTTTTCTATTATTTTCTATTTTTTTATCTATTTTTTTTTATTGTGTTCTATGTTATCCGGCTGTATTAAACTTCAATTTATTATTTTCAATTGTGTTGCTCTAGCTCCAAGCTTCACAGGCTGTGCTATGTTGTTTTTACTTTGTTAGTGAAAAGAAAAAAAAAAACACAAAAAGAAAAAGAAAAAGAAAAATAACTAATAACACTTCACTGACAAGCAACACTTTACTTTACTCTGGCATTATTGCCAATTTCCCCTGAGAGTATGCAACAGAAAATCTTGCTGCAAGATAACTCTAGCGCAGCTTATATGCTGCTATGAATAGTTGTGAGTTGTGGGTGTGTAGGTGTATGTGTGTGCAATTGTTGCAAAAGATTTCGAGTGCAAATTACGTTTGGAATGTTTTTTACTCATTTTATTAAAAATAATGCACTTCAACGAGTGGCTGGTGCCCGCAACGTCATGGACAACGTTTGCTTGTATTTAATAGTCAAAAATATTTCTGTAATGTTTCCATTGAAAAAAGCATGTTTACCAAATTTCCTGTTTGATTTTTCGATTAAAACATTCTTGCTCTGCAAATGGCTACGCCAACGCCTAAAAGTATGCCATGAAAGCAACATGCATTGATTATGTTTACTTGTTTGCTTACTTGTTTGCACAGTTATATAAATGAAAGTTTTTAATTCAATTATTTTCTCATTAATATTTTCAACAGGCAGAATCAGAGTTAGCAGAAAGTAATTAAAAGCTAGCAGAAAATAATCAAAAAAAAAAGTTTAAAATTAAAAAGTGGACAGAATTAGCTGTTTCAATTAAAACAAAATATTGCACAGATGAGTTTGTAAATTATCAAACTTTACACAAAAGTAAACAAACAACATCATAATTGTAAGAATATCTAACGTAAAAAGCTGATTTGCCAGCATAAGTTGCAGCCTACTTTTAGGAGTCCGTGTCAATTATTTATAGACCATAGCTAGTTAGAACCAAACAATCAATTAATATTTGAAAATTTAATGATTCAAATTAATTTGAAGTTATTTTCAAATTTCACTGCTCATTTTTAGGCTTAAAAAAATGAAAAATGCAAACAAGTTTTTTTTAACATATATTATGGCCATTTTGGAGTCAATCTGTTTAGTCTAAAAAAAAAGAACAAAACAACATTAAATTTTTTCCACGTTTGCTTGTTTTTCTAGGAATTTAATACTTATTTTTTTAACTTTTTATTTTTTGTTTTTTTTTTCAACCCAACTCAAACTTCCATTATTGATTGTTTAACGAACCTGCTTAGGAAACAAATATAAGATACAATACAAAAAAGGCAAAAAAAAAATAAATAAAACGCATTAACTAACTAAGAGCCGAAAATATAGAGCCCTCTCGTATGTGCTCTACATTCAATGGGCGTTATGATACCCCTTCCAGCAGAGTTATTCCAGGAAGTTATGTTGTCCTTTACCGAAATCGTATTAAGTTCTCTGCCTCTTTAAGCTTATACACTCCAACTCACACAAAAAGAAGCAGGTGGAGCAACGTAATTTTTTTTAAGGAAAACTTTTGTTGCCACGGAATTTCCCCAGAGCTTAAAGGATATGTATTTTGGAATTGTTTGTTTTTGTTTTTTTTTTTTCATTTTACATTTATTTTTATTTTTATTTTATAAAAAATTAATGAAATCGAATGAAGAAGGGTATAACGAGAAGTCATTCTCTGATTGGCATTTAAATTGAAGTGTGAAGCTTTTGAACTGATGTCCATTTTTAATTTTTTTAATGCAAACTGTCAGTTAGAATAACTTTCTTTCCACCATAGCAAAACGAATTATATGTCATATTTTATTAGTCTTGATTTAGATAATGTTTTGCTTAGAGATGGCGCTTAAAGGCATTGATGAAAAAAATTTTGTGAAATAAAACGACTGTAGAAAAAAATTCATAACAGTAAATTCTAGATAAAGGCAATCCAATCAAGAAACTTTTGTACCAGCAACTACAATAATATCGTATTAATAATTTTCAATTTCAGGTCAAAAATCAGAAATGAGGAAAGAAATACAGAAAGATAAAAGCGTAGGACCATGGTCTGACCAGCATTTGACCTTGTGTGTCAGTCAAACACGCTACCTACTGGACTACGGAGACCTCATAATAACTTAATAAGTTATCGAGTTATTCTCTAACTGCAAATAAGACTTTGCAATAAAAGATATGAAAAATATTAACGTCTACGGTAAGGATAAGTTCAAATAATATGAGGTGATTTGGAATCGATGGACAGTTCCACGCAACTACCACACAAGCAAAAGTTTGCTGCAAAGTCTTATAGAAGTTTTATAGAAGTCTTATAGAAATTTTATAGAAGCTTATTTTAATTACTCTGAAAACCTCAAAAACGTCAATAAACGCAACCTACTGGACTTCCGAGACCGCATAACAACTCAATAAGCTCGAGTTATTCTCTAACTGCAATATCAGACTTTATAATAAAGGATATCAAAAATATTAACGTCTATAGTAAGGATAAGTTCAAATAACATAAGGTGATTTGCACACCCAACTGCACACAAGCAAAAGATTGCGGTAAAGTTTTATAGAATTTTTATAGAAGCATTTTTTGATTCCTTGAAAACCTCAAAAGCGTCGATAAACGCTACCTACTGGACTACCGAGACCGCATAACAATTCAATAAGCTTGAGTTATTCTCTAACTGCTATATCAGACTTTATAATAAAAGGTAATGGAAAATATTTACATTATGGAAAGGATTACGTTCAAATAATATAAGGTTATCATAAATCGATTGACAGTTCCAGCCAACTAGCACACAAGCAAAAAATATCTGTAAAGTTTTATAGAAGTCTTATAGAAGTTTTATAGAAGCTTACTTTGATTTCTTTAAAATCCTCAAAAACGTCAATAAAAATTTGTTTTGACTTCTTAAACGGTAAAAAGGCGAACTCTTTATTGTTTTGAAAAACACTTCTTCACTTTATTTTTAACTTCAAAAAGTAACTTCCATAAGACCGTTGCGAGCTTGCAAAAGAAAATTGCGAAAATACAGTTTTTGGTTACAGTTTACAGTTACAGTTACTATCAAATAAATAACTAATTCAATTAATAACTTTAGAAAATTGGTATTATGTCTGCAGTGGAGTTGAACCCGCAACCTTTCACACGCTAGATCAGAACGTTATATTATCTATATGATAGAACCGATTAGTATTTGATCTAGAAAACTTTGAAACTGAATGACCGATTAGTATATAATCATTGTCTATTGTCTATGTATTGCGGTATTGTCTATGGAACACCGCACAGATAATAAGTGTGTTATAAGGTAACAGCTTCCATAACTTACATTGTATGAAGCTATAGCATGTATACTGTACATACGAGGGAATTTACCTACAGTTGAATAGAAGTTTGCAGCCTCTACTCCGTACACTAGCTTTCGCAACACACAAGCTTCTATATAGATTGCGGAATGTTTTACAGTAGCTTATTATGGAAGCTTCGATACTTCTAAAAGTGTTCGTTTTGACTCCTATTACACGGACGAAAAGGTATACTTTTTATTGTTTTGTAGTAGCTTCTTAAACTTGCATTAAACTACGGAAAGAAACGTTCATTAGAACTGGCATAAGATTGTTTCGAGTTGATTGATAGAGGTTTAAATGAAATCTCAAAATTAAAAATAAAAGAGATGATATTAAAACAAATTTGAGCATTAGGCCAAGTATGTTGACAACAAGACAACATGAAGGCAATGAAGGCAACAACCAACGACAACAACAACAACAACGGCTCTGTATAGAGCAAATCATACAGCAGACTAGACAGGCTGTTTCGTTGGCCGCTACACGAACTCATGCATGACTTTTCACTGTGATCCACTCAAGCTCCTTACGTCCTACTTATACTGCCAATTATTTCAAGAAAGTTACCCCGAAGTTTATTTTGGCAGAGAGAATGCTTTTACATTAGTAACTGAGTTCTTATCTACCTTTGATGCACCCTGTGTCAAGGTTAACCTTGATCGTGTCATACTTTTAGGCATAGCCTTAAACTCATGTGCATCTTCACTGAACATTTTACAAAATTGTACTTATGCCGCACGTTATACAATCGACCGAACAGAATTAAATCTATGAAGCGTCGAAACTTAAGGGCTTGTATAAAACAAGACAGATATAATTTTGCTTACAACTTGTACTACAATATAATTGTGCGAATAAACTTCGGTATTATTTCGAAAAGATATAAACTTCGTTTCAGTTTTTATTCGATAAATAAGAGAGGCTTTAGTGGACCGTTATTGAAGGAAAAGTTACAGCTTTTTTTACGCACACAGAGAGAGACTTCTATTCGGTGCATACGAGAAAATTCAGCTTCTTTTCATACGAAAGACTTCAGCTTCTACTGGAGTTTAAACAGAATGTTAAATCTCTTATAACGTTCATAGAGTGAGCTACAGTTTATACATTGCAAACATTTTCTGAGTGCCTCAAAAAAAAAAAATGACCATAAAAAGAGTATTTCTTATGCGCGTTTTATGAGTACGCATTAAAAAGACTCCTAAAGAAGTTTTTAATATGATTGCAAAATGATTTTAAAAAATAAGATTCTAAAACGAGTACTTTTTGTGCGTGTTTTATGAGTACAAAATAAAAAGACTCATAAAGGTGTCTTTCATATGATTGTAAAATAATTGCTTAAAAATAAGACTCTAAAAAGAGTATTTTTGTGCGTATTTTATGAGTACGCAATAAAAAAAACTCCTAAAGAAGTCTTTGATGTAATTGTAAAATGATTGCTCAGAAATGAGACTCTAAAAAGAGTATTTTTTATGCGTGTTTTATGAGTACGAAATAAAAAGAATCCTAAAGAAGTCTTTGATATGATTCTAAAATGATTGTTCAGAAATAAAACTCTAAATAGAGCATTTTTATACGTGTTTTATGAGTACGATGGAAATATGGAAATATTTTTATTTTTATTATTGATATTATTAAATAAATGGAAAAAATGGCACATACGATAATTTCGCGCAAAGGGGTTTTTTATTATTTCTATCATATCAATGTCAGAAATAACTGTTTACAAAGAGTTTCTAAGCCATTAAAGAGCCTTTAACATGAGACTTATGACTCTTAAAATAATAACTTCTATAAGTTCTGAAAGAGTCTTCATATGCGTCTTTAAAGATTCCATTACATGATTCTTAAAAAGAGTATTCAATATGGCTTTAAATGGTTCTAAAAGAGTTTTTATTATGAGCCTTTAAAGAGTCTTAGTTTTGAGTCCAAAATGAGACATAAAGCATTCTTTATTATGAATCATATTTTGTAGCACACAACCTACGGAAATGTACTCATAAAAGAGTATTTTTTGAGCGCTTTGTGACGATAAGAAATCATTTATATGAGTCTTAAAAGAGTTTTTTTAGAGTCAATGTTTGCTACTTATTCAAAACATTCTTCAACTGGAGCTTAAATGGAAAATGATAGCTATTATTTCTTATACAGTACATATGAGAAACTTCAGCGCAAAGTGGAGCTGAAGGTTACAGGTTATATTTCGTACATAGTGCAAAGCTTTAGTTTCTATTCAGTTCGGAGCTTGAATGGAAATGAACAGCTTCTATTACGTACACAATTCAGCTTCTATTCAATGTACAAACGATAAACTTTAGCTTCAGCTAGTGCTTGAATTAAAGGAAAAAGCTTCTATTTCGAGAGGCTACAGAGTGAAGCTTTAGCTTCTATTCGGCTTATACGGGAAACTTCAGCTTCAGCTGGAACTCGATAAAAAATAAGAACTTCTATTACTTACAGAGTAAAGCTACAGCTTCTATTTGGTACATACTTCGGCAGAATTTTAAGCTGGATTACAGCTGGGTATAAACTTCGGTTTAAGCTGCAGCTGAAGCTTGAATAAATGGTGGAATTTTTAGCACATAAACTTCGGTAAGGTTGAAAAATTTTCGACAGCAATACATTTAAAATATAAATGATGATATAATTATAATTATTTAATTAAAACAAACACACAGCCTTTGATAAGAAAAATAATTCCAGCTTTGACTCTATAAAGCTTCGGTTAATAAAAATCTTCAGAACTTAAAATGCTACACAACAAGTTTTGAGATTACTTCAATAATGTTACTAATGCTGACCTAATGTTACTTGGTAGGCTTAAGGTCAGCAATTTCGTTTGTTCATTTTACTGAAGCATTTTTGAAGTAAACAATTCTCATAGCTTCTGTAACCGCATTTTTTCTAAGCTGATAAGAAACTTTGAACTTAATTTCCATAAACATAAAAAATGCAGGTTCTGAAACACCTTATATCTGTTATTATTTCAAAAAAATTATTCATATACGAGTAGAGTTATAATTGCAAGCTTAATACAAGACATATAGAAGCTTCATACGTCGAGTATTGTAAGCTCTTGACCTTTTCGAAGTTTATGTGGTAGTTAGGCTACGTGAGTAGGTAGCTCTCTTTGATCTAGTAGTGGTAGTATGGTTTCTTGATCAATGAGACAAAACTTGTTATGGAACATTATTTTTATAAAAAATTACGTTGCATACTTTTAGCATCGTTACAAATGCATATTGCGTTTCCTACAATCTTATGCTTGTAATAAATCTTTTTTAAGATGTAATCCTTGCTGCTTGTCATGTAGAAAATTAAGACCATTTATATGATACTTGAACAATCTGCAGTGGTACACAAAAAACCATAAATCTTAAGGTAACACTCAGCACTTCACTGAGCTGGAGTACTTGTACTATTATACAATAAGAATTGCATACTCTTAGGCACATTGCCATAAACATAATGTGCTTAAAAACATATAATCTGCATGACTTTCAGTTTATTGCCATGTTTAATGTTGCCTACTTTACGGAGTTAGTTGAAGGTAGGCCTTATGTCAACATAGAGCTAAATATTTATTTTTCATTACCACTCAAATAATTATCCAGTCAGCATTATTTGTTCATAATTTGTTGCTCTTGTATGAGTTGAGCTTTTATTCAGTCATTATTTTTTGTTAGCTTTTACAGCAATTTAGATTTCTTTTTTTCCAAAAAGAAGCTTCTCGCTTTTTTGGTGTCATGTAGACAACTTTGCATGTGGCAAAAAAATTAATATTTTAGACATGCTCTGTTGATTTATGTTGTTGTTGTGTTTGTACTAAATAAAGTCATCACATTTTTGACAAATTTTGGTTTTGCTGGTGCTGTTGCTGTGGCTTCAACAACTATGTTGCCAACAATTTGTTAAAAAAATACTGAAGGAAAAAAAAGGAATCGTTTGACGTGAAATACGTGCCAAGTCACAACAGCCACAGTAGACCGGCAGACAGCGCCTAGAAAGCTGCTCAAATTAAATTACATTTAAAACATGATCTGCCATACTTCAAACAAACAAAATAAATAAAATAAATGAAGCTATAAATAAATAAATTATAGCTTAGCGCAAAAAATTATAGCTTGCATCTAGGCGCCTATAGCTGATAAAATACATATTTCCTCATTGCTTGCTGGCTTACGTGCGTCTGTCACAACCTTTTATTTATTTATTTGAACGCGCTGTTGCTGTCATTGTTTTCGACATTTGCTAACAAATGCAGTGACACAAAATATTGGCTGGCGTGGCCCAGTTAGGTGGAAAGAAAGAGAGTGAGGTATGGGATGGAAGAATTTCGTTGTTAATAGTTTTATAAATTGAGTTTTCAAGATAACGCTTTTGAAGTCGTGTGTCAAGTGCACACGTGAAGGACCAAAATAAATAGTAAGCACACAAAACAAAAAAAAAACAAAAAAAAAAAAAATAAGAAAGAAAACAACATCAACAACACAACTATCAATGTCATTGTGACAATGACGTGTTCTTAGTTAATTAAATTACAATGCTGAGTGGTCTGTTATTTGCTTGATCGTAAAGCTTTAGCATACTTTAAGGCATTTTGTTTTTATTGCTTGTACGTCAGATTTATTAAATAATATTTATAAATATTATATATATCATTCATGTATTGGCAAGTGCTTAGTTTGCTCAAGAGCTTTTATCGTTAGCTCCTGAAAAAAAAACCAGCATACTTTTTGGCGTTGCTTGCTTTAGAGTGTATCATGTTGTTTGTGGATATTTTAATTTCGATTCTTGGAATTTTCTACAAAAATAAATTCTTTTTACATTCTTTCAAATGAGATAACAGTGCATTAACTAATCAAATTAAAAATAAGCTTCATTAAAAATAAGCTTTATTGACGAACACTTAATTAAAATACTTCTCAAGCGAGAAGCGTTGAAAGTAATTTATTTTGTTTGAAATTTTTTATAAAGTTTTGCTGCTTGTATCAAAGGAATTTGATTAATTTTAATCTGCACAGATATAAAAGCATACCTTAAGGCTTTTTAGCATCAGCTTAGCACTTTGAATTTAATTAGGCTGATTAAAAAATAAAAGTTATGTTACTTGAAATAATTGCACACTTACGACAACAAAACCATATTTATACTTAAATGTAAAAAAAAAAAATTTAATTTTATAATTATTGGAAAAATTTTATTAAGTTTCGCAAGAAAGACATAAAGTTATGAAAAAATGTTTTTAACTGTTTCAATATTTACTATTTTGGCATAATAAATCCTTTTTGAGGTTCGCACGACTCGCCACGCCCAATAAATTAAAAAATAAACTGAGAAAAGACCAATAATGATGTTTGCGATGAAGCTAGATATAACATAGAATCTATATAACTTATGTTAGCTCTCGTTACGACTTCTGTAACGTTTGCCAAAGAGATAGCTTTCGCAAAAGCTTTTTTAATTTTTATTAAACTTTCGAAAACTACTTATGTTAGGGTATTCCCAAATTATTAATAGAATCTTTGCCTGATCTTCAATAATTAAAACAAAAAGAAAAAACATAGTAATATTATTTAACCCAGAGATCGCTCGCAATCGAACCGCATCTCATAATTTATTTACGTTGTTTTTTCAGAGCGACCTCTATTAATATTGGCAACTCTCCTTAACTAGCACAAAAGCTCCTATTAAGAGGCATGCAAGCTTTAAAGTAGCTTTCTAAGATAACAATGTTAGCATTATTTCTCTTAAGGTAATAAAGAAACTTTTTAATTGTTCTGTAGAAGCTTCTTTAATTTATATATTATGTTTCGAAAAGGAACTTCTATGTTCTATGACTGCTACGAGCTTGCTTATACAAGTGTCGTAAAACTTATTGAAATATTCTTAATGGAAGCTTAGTCAAAACTTCAAAATAAAAGCCTCTCATCTTCAACTGCATGAAATGGAACTAAAATTCCAAATGATCAAACTTACATTACGATCAAAATGCACAGCTACAACTTCTATTCAGTGCATACGAGAGCTTGAATGGAATGTTATAGCATTTGTTACATAAATAGTGTGACACAAGACCTTATCTTCGTTGCATACAAGAGCCTTTTAGTTCAGTTCAGCTGAAAGTTGAGTGGAGTGTTCAATTAAAAAAAAAAAAAAATATTCAATATATGGCGACCTCGGTAGTCGAGTAGGAACGCTTGACTGCCACCCTAGGTGTACTGTGTTCGAATCCCGGCCAAGTTTGGTCATACGCTTTTACCTTTCTGTATATCTTTCCTCATTTACAAACAACTGAAACTTAAAATTCCTCAACATTTACCATTTACATATCGGTTCCGTGCGATACCGGTAACAGCAATATTGTTACTGAAACTCGTTACCGATCTTAGACATCGGTATTCTGAGCACTCGGTAAAGCTTTCAACAGTCGTAAACTCACCTTATTGAAATGAAGCTCTCTCTTGCGTGTGGTACCTCAAAAAAAAGTGCGCCGTATACCAGCGAATATGACGCATTTTTGCGAGACAATTACGAAAAAAAAAATTTTTTGTTTTGACCGAACGTAGGGGTCGCGCATTGATATATTTCTTCATATCTATGGTGTTTACAGTCTGATTTTAAAGTTTGGTATGAATATGACTTCTTTTAGACAAAAACATCGATATTTTATTCAGTATTTTGAAAAATTTTTTAAAAATAATTCTGCTGGAAATATCGATATACTCCCTGAGCAAAAGATTAATGATATTTTAAGAGTTTTCTTTTTTTTATAATAACGTGGTACATTAGGATGGTAAGAACTGAGATCTGGAGGGTAAGTACCAGAACGGTGTATCTGAGGTCAATGACCTATGACCTCTATAGAGGTATAGGTATAGATAGGTATAATACTGAGAGCACGTCCAGAATGAAAGCTCAAATAGAATAAAAAATCGTTGCGATTGACGACATCTCAATGCAATAGAATATATGAAAATATATGAAAACGTCCAGAATGCAACGTCCACTGTGGCACGGACGTCAAATTTTCACTGAGCCTTAAACATTCAGTCATCAGTCAAACGGTTGAAAAATTTGACTTGCTTACTGGCTAGTAGTAAATAATTTATAAGAAGCTAGTATATTCAGCATAAAAGTATTTTTACTAAAAGGAAAAACAGAAAAAGCAGTATGAAAGTAGTAATAAATGCCTGCATCGGTTATCTGTCAAAAAAATTACCTAACGGTTGTTCCGTCAGTTTCTAGAGAGAGTAAAAGAGAGCAGAAAACGCACGCGATATTCTTCAGTCAATTTGACTGACGTGTAAATTGCCCCTATGTCAATAACTATCATTTAAAAAAAAAAAAAAAAATACCGTTGTTAGTGCATGAAAGGTCTTCTGTTATAATATTAAGCGTTCTATTTAATTACTAGAATTTTTAAATCATTATGAACAGTAAATAGAAAAGGCCAATAACTGTGTTATTCGTAAAGTTAACTTATAGAAAAAGGAGGCCAATTACTATAATTTTTTTTTTCATTTTGAATAAATTAGCTTAGAATAATTTTCTTTTTTATATCAGATTCGTAAAGAAAAAATAATGCCGAAGGTACCAAAATACACAAAAGAGGTACTTGACGAGGCTTCAGACAAAATCAATACAAAAAAAAAATGTCTTTGAGAGCAGTTGCAAAAAAAAAATGTAATGCCAAGAGGTACTTTACAGTTTAAACTAAAAACTCCTACTTCAAAATTTCAGTTTGCGCCAACACCTTATTTGACATATGAAAATAATGGGTGTTTTTTTTAGGGGTTTGTTTTTCGAATAGAGATAAAACTGGCATTTTGTGGTCAAATCTGGCAACTCTAATGTTATTTATGTTCAGTTTGGTTTGCCATTTCATCATGAACAGGTTGACAAAAGAACAACGCTTGCAAATCGTGCAAATTTATTTCGAAAATAATGGTTCAGTTCATTTATGGTCGACATAATCGTCCATCAGAGCAATTAATTCGGTTAACCATGGGTCGTTTTCGCACTACGTTTACTCTATGTGATAATACGCATCCGCAGAGACGTCAAACAGTGCGCACCGAAGAAACAATTGCCGCTGTAGAGCAAAATGTTGAAGAGGACCCGAATGAATCGATTCGCCACCGTGCACAGCAATTGGAGCTTTGTCCATCAACTTTATGGAAGATTTTGCGCAAAGATCTTGGCTTGCGACCTTACAAGATCCAGCTTGTGCAAGAATTAAAGCCGCGAGACCATGCAATGCGTCGTGATTTTGGTGTATGGGCCGAAAATGAGATTGATCTCGATGCTGATTTTCATCGCAAAATTTTGTTCAGTGATGAGGCTCATTTTTGGTTGAATGGCTACGTCATCAAGCAAAATTGCCGCATTTGGAGTGAAGAGAATCCACATGAGATCCTTGAGACGCCATTACATCCACAAAAACTGACTGTTTGGTGTGCTCTATGGGCTGGTGGAGTCATTGGGCCATACTTCTTCCGAAATAATGCTGGAGAGTCAGTTACCGTTAATGGAGACCGGTATAGAGCCATGATAACCGACTATTTTGTTCCCGAATTGGATGGCATGAATGTGGATGAGTTGTGGTTCCAACAAGACGGCGCTACATGCCACACAGCGCACGTCACAATCGATTTATTGAAGGAAACATTCGATGATCGCATAATTTCGCGGAATGGACCTGTCAATTGGCCACCAAGATCGTGTGATTTGACACCATTGGATTATTTTCTTTGGGGATATGTGAAGTCGCTCGTCTACGCCAACAAACCAGAAACGTTAGGGGACTTGGAGGCCAACATTCGTGGCGTTATTGCCGACATACGGCCCCATATGCTCGAAAAAGTGGTTGAAAATTGGAGCTGTAGAATTGGCTTTATTCGAGCCACCCGCGGCGGCCACATGCCCGTAATCATATTTAAACATTAATGGCATAAAATTATCCTTCCAATAAAGCCAAATTGATGGACATTAAAACGATTTTATTGTGTTTTATTTCAATTCGAAGTTCTATACCTCTAAAAAAAACACCCTGTACTATCACCGAGTGGTTGATTAAAATGGCTCTTAAAGGCTTTCCTAGGAAGTTAGATGACGTTCTCGACGCAGTTCAAAAATGTTTGACTGATAATTTACGCGTTACTCCTTTTGTCCTGGTCAGGGATGGCTAAAAGCTTTTTTTAAACTGCACCCTACTTAAGTTAAAAGAATCAATGCTTGTAATAAGTATTATCATCGTCATTGCATTCCTATTAAGCACGAAGAGCATATTTTAGATGATGGTGAGCTTTCTGACTTTATATGGCATAAATGTTTTTTGTTGAATAATGATGGTTCTGAATCTTTTCAGGATGAATATGATCAAGTTTCATGAAAGAAATGATCAAGATTCAATTTAGATTTTATTTTTCGATGTGGCCAACTACTGTATGATCTCATGGCCAATAACTGCAATGTTATGGCCAACTACTCAGTGATGCCAGAGTGGAATTTAATTTTCCACTAGTAGAATATTTTTGTTTCTGAGAGCATATTAATTGTTCAAAAATATACAGCATAAAAAGTGGAATATTTTTTTATCTGAATATTTACCAAATTTTTCAAAAATGTGTACTAAAAATTACTTTCGCTGAAAAATTTCAAGAATTCTTAAATTGTTTATATTATTTATTCTCTGAACCGCCCTGTTGACCAAAAAAAAGATCTGCGTAACTTCGTTACGCGGTAGCAATTTTAACCAATCGTTAACTTGACGCAGTTTAAAAAAAGGAAAAAAGAATGGTTAAATGTAAATTTGTTTGTTGAGATGTTCCAGCAGTAAGTTTATTGTTTATTTGTTTATTTATATAATATTTGGTCGCTACAATTAAATTATCATGTCTCCTCTATTACAGGTGGCTAAAGAAATGTAACCAGAAAGATAATCCAACCAAAAAAGAAGAGTCCTCTGATGAAAGTACAGAATCCGAAGACGATTCGTTATATGCTAACGATGAATCTCCGCGATCTGAGATTCATTCGCTGTCTGATGGAACGCTGTCTGGTGAATTAATAAGTTTTACCCCATTTTGTAATTTTTAAAATAAAAGTGGAATATTTTGTGGAATATTAAAATTGTAAGTGGAATATTTTGGAATAATTGTTTTTTTTTTTTTTTTTTTTTTTGGCAAAAAGCGTATTTTTTCAAAATTCTTCCGGCAACACTGCAACTACTGTAGTTACAAGTTTTATATTCTTTTGTTTATTTTATTTCTAAAATATTAAATAAAATTTAATAAAAGACGTCTTATATAATAAATAGGTACATTAATATAGAACTATTTGTCATAATTTTTATTTATTTCTAACCAACAAATTTATTATTAATTGGATTTGTAGATTTTGAAGTCGCTTAGGCCGTTTTTATACAGACGCTCACGATCACATCACGGGCACGCATTGTTGTTATTTCAATGTAAAAAGGAAGTTTGAGAGAGTGAGCTAGGAAATTTATTTTGCTCAAACTGGTCACCAAATGATTCCAAAATGAAATGGAATCACGAGATCACAACAGGGTTTCGCTGTGCAATTATTCACAACATTTGTGTTTTTGCATGAAAATAGTACACTTTTAGTACGAAATGCATGAAAGCAGTAATGAAACCTGCTTAATAGCAACACTCACCATACTCATACTCGTGATACTTTTTTGCAAAAAGTATTAAAAGTAGCAAGAAGTGTACTAGTGTTCAGGGATCAAATGAGCGTCTGTATAACATACTTTCATCACAGAGCTCATCAAACGAAAAAAGAGCGTAAAAAAGGACGTGATCTTGGATCATATGAGCGTCTGTATAACAGCGGCCTTAGCTGGTCAATAACTATACCTTTTCCCCTATTCTACTTCTTGAAACATCGTTAGTCGACAATCATTATGTTTCTATTCTGCAACTCATACGTAGTTCGCCTCACACAAAACTTCGCGAGAGTAAATAGTGTGTGTCAAGGGTTAAATATTAAAGGGCTGCACAAATGCATTTGAATCGCCTTACAAATCATTTGTGTGGTGCGCAATTACTTTCGCTCTTTCACTCTCATTTGCGGATATCGTTGACGTGAGCGCAAATGCTTGGTAGTGTGCGAAAATAAAATACTAATTGAAGGCAAAACAAAGGAGCTATTGACTCTCACTTATTATTTATGTAAATAAAAAGAACTTGCAAGAAGAGCACAAGTAAGCAAGTACTATAAGTACTTGAGTATTTTAAAAGATAAATTTTCATTGTATGCATGGTTATAAGGGAGGGCAGGAGAGGGTTAATATGTATGACTAACCCCCATTACTTGTGCAAGAGAAATATTTTCTCCTTTCGGGACCCTGTTCAAGTGTAAGTGTAGGGTATAAATATACAAAAATCATAAAATTTGTATGGGAACCCACCTAAGGAGGGGTCGGAGTGGATAGGTCCCAAAAGGAAAAATTTTCCTATTAAAAAAGTAATGGGGGTCGGTCATACATAATAACCCTCTCCGACCCCCCCATTTAAGCTGAAAATACTGATAATTTTAACTGGTTAAGCACACTGAAAATGCCTTTTGATTTTAACATACGCAAATATTTGGAGTACATGGTAGAACTATATAGTTATTTTTTTCATTTGCCATGATAGCGGACGATATCTTTTATAATCAGTGTTGCCAGAAAATTGTTAAGGGTGTAGCTAAAAATGCTACAAAAAGTAGCTAAAAAGAGCTAAACAATTTTTTTTATAGCTAAAAAATAAGCTAATTTTTAAAAACAACTTAGTTACTATATTTTATTCATTCAGTTTAATTTTTTTTTTTTTAAATTTTGTGTACATAAATAAAAACAACAAACGGAATATATTTTCATATGCTAAGGTACATTTTGATCAGTAAAATACACTTTCAATATAATAATAATTTTTTTATAAACGGTTATGTGTTAATTAGAACAAAAATTAATAACAAGAAAAAGGCCAAAAAGTCTAGTTTTAAATAAATACATATATGTATGTATTAATACTTATATGCAGGCACAGTTTGTAGGTGTATACCATCAGTTCAGATCTCAAATCCCATACTATAATTACTATTATTATCTGAACTATCAGAATCTTCATCTTTATAAATATCTTCCCGTTTCATAAATTTTATGAGATCGTCATTTATAATGTAATCGCAACATTTGTAGTTCATGGATAAGTGTGAAGTTTTCTCCATTGGATTTCATCGTATGTATAAGTTAGTGATGTCACAAAACAAAAAAAAAACAAATATCTGTGGTAACAAGTGATTACGAAAATATTGTATTTTTTAACCAAAGAAAAGAAGTAACTAAAAATAGCTAAACTCAAAAAATAAGAAGCTAAAAAAGTAGCTAGGAGCTTAAACACAATTGTTGGAGCTAAATGATAAAAAAGAAGCTAAATTTAGCTACAAAGTAGCTAAAATGGCAACAATGTTTATAATTGACGAGAGCAAGTTGCGTATGCATTTGATCCGAGAGAGAGTGAGTTAAAATATTAATTGTTCTCTGAGCAACAAGTAACGCGCTTACGCTATCTCTTTGCTGAATTATTCTACAAGTGATGTGCTTAACTTAAAGTACTTGGTGCAATCAAAGAAGCAAATGCATTTGTGCAGCCCTTTAATAAATATGTACGAACTAAAGGGCTGCACAAATGCATTTGCTTCTTTGCTTGCACCAAGTACTTTAAGCAAATACTACCAAGTATTTGTGCTCACGCCAACGCTATCCGCAAATGAGAGTGAAAGAGCGAAAGTAATTGCGTACCACACAAATGTTTTATAAGGCGATTCAAATTCAAATTTGTGCAGCCCTTTAGTACGAACACTCCTTTTTGGTGAATATACTGTAAATGGTGTGAATATACTGTGAATGGCTTTGAATGGTGAATGGTAAAATCATTACAGATCTTTGATTTAGAACGCATATAACTCGCACACATTTTCTTGATCGCTGAAGATTTTTGGAGTATAAATTGGAATAAAAATTAAACTGAGGAGTTAATCAAGGGTTACTTGAAAAATTGTTCGATATCAATTAAGTTATATTTTGCTTGCTATATTGTTTTTTTTTTAATAAATTTGAGTAAGTAATCATGAGAATTTGAGTTGAATTTTAAGATTAAAAATTTCAGTTACTTTTATATAAATTTTACTTCATTTTCTTTATTTTATTGCGAAAAGAAAATGTTTACTTTTTATACTTTACTAAAAAAAAATGGGGCAAGCCCTAAGTCCAACCGAACTTTTCAATTCATAAAATTTAAATCTATCTTAATATCTCTAATATGCCACTTAATATGCCAAACAGACATTAAAAGTATAAAAAAAAATCAATGCTCCACCAGCATAACTTTAAATTGCATTTAATTTTAAGCGAATAAGTTAGAACTTCTGCCACCATGCCATGATATATATCAGCAATGAGTTAAAATATTACCAACACCTGTGAAAAAAATTACAAAAAAAAAAAATCTGCATAAGCTGACAACCAAGCCAAGTAGTGGAAAATACGCTGCCACACTTTAAACTGCTAAACAAGAGCAGCAAAATAAAGTTAATTTTTTTCCTGACTGCGCTGAGCTTCGTTGATGTTCGTTGAGACTAACGTTGATTTATGACCACATTTTTAAGTAAATACAAACAAACGAGCGCCAGATAAAAAAGAAAAAAAAAATAAATAAAATAAACACAGAAGATGAACAAGAAGGTGACAACAGCGACGACTAAAGTGCAAGTAGCTAAGTTTTTTAAATAGTTTAGCCGCTTTTAAGGCGCTTGAAAAACTAACGCAGCTTTTATGCTTTTGTTCTGTAGTCAGCTCAGTGCTAATACAGGCTAGTTGGTAACATTAAGCTGCTGCGTTCATGTTTCAAGCATTTAGCTAGCTTGATGCAAAAGAAAAAAAAACAAGAAAAAACTAAAGCACCTAGCGGTATGCTATAAAATCTGCTAATGCCTGTTATAGCGTGTAACTTGAATAAGCCTGGAAATAGACTATAAAGCAAGCGCAAAAAGAGAGTGAAAATACACACACACACACATACTCAGCGGTTGCTTGGCCCAGTTTGGCAAGCATTGAGGCGGAAAGTCAGCGAAATTGACACTTTAAATGCGCGCCTCATATTGCCGAGCATTATTCTTTTCTCTGCTTCTTTTGGCGCAATATTTCGCATGAGCTTCCGTTGCCTGCGCCCGGAAACCACTTAACTTGCGTTTCTGAGCTAGCAGCTGCTACTCGAATGAAATACAGCAACAGCAGCGCCGACAGTTATGGCAACAAAGCAGCAGTGCATGGAAGAATGAATCTAAATAACAAAAGCGTAAAAATTCTAAAGATGAGAGCAGCGAGATTTTTTTTCAAAAGAAATGCAAGCAATTTATTAAATATTTACAATGTTCAAAATATCGAAGAAGAAAATATTGAGGAGTGAATTTTTTTTTATGTTAATAGCATTTGAGGGTAATGACGAATAGTCAGTCATGCTTAAGAGAAAAAATTACACCCGCTATTTTTAAATGTGCAGGCGCCACCAACGCCAGAGGATATGCTTTGACTTTTTGTTTTTAGGTCACTGACTTTGTCACAGAGACAGAGTTTTAGAATTCTTAAATTACATTTTATCAGCACAGCCGTAGGCTTTCACATAAACCACGTTTAAGAAAAAAAAAAAAAAAACCCCAAAAATAGTCAACAAGCTTATGTTTAATTTTTAAACCATATTTTTAGACATTCAGTGTAGCACACTTTTATAAACAAAAAAAAAAAAATCCCTTGCAGCCGAGAACGTACACACATAAACGATTTATTTCAGTGAGCCCAAGAATAGGCAGCAAAATATTTGCTGTGCTTTATATCAACATTACATCAGGCGGTAATAATTCAAATTGTTAAGGCTTAACAAGAATCACAAAAAAAACAACAACAGCAAGAACAACAACTGCAATAACAATAGCGTATTCTATCAAAACATCATGCCACGCAAGGCAAAGCTCTTTAAATCTTGCTGCGTTACAACATCTATCAATTGTATAGAAAAAGCTACATTAACTGCAAATGAGGTTCCAGCAGCTTCAGAAGAAAGAGGAAAACAATTCTATTGAACAAAAATCAGGCGAAGCAGCAGCAGCATCAACCAAGCCGCAAACAATTAAGTGGCAATAAATTGCATTGTTAGCAGAAGCGATGGAGTAAAGTAAGAAGAAGAAGAACAAAACGAGCGCCCAAAGCACACACACTTGAATGATTGCATAAATGGTCCAGTTGAACGCACGCAAGTTGCCGCTGGCAACAGCTTCATGCAGCTTTCGTAAGCTTTTAATTAGGGCTTATTACTGATTAAAAGCTTGTGTGAAGTTCTCTTAATTCGGTAATCAAATTAAAGAAAAGTGTAGCAATTTAATACATTTGCGTTGCATACTTTAGGGCAAAGGTGAAAATGTAGGCAATTAATTAAAATTGCGTTGGAAAATAAGGTGCGGGTTTGTTCATTAGTTTTTTTCTCTCTATTTTTTTTTTGTGTGAAATTATGCTGCATACTTTTAGGCAGGCAATTGAAAGGGATGAGCAAAATACGCTTATTAAAGTATATTAATTAGAAAATTGTGCGAAAATTACGTACATGCTGTTAGGGTGAAACAAACAAATAATATTTTAAAATTAAAAATAAAACAGTTATTAATTAATTTATCTTTTCACTATTAACCGTTATTCTGTGTAGATTCATTTTGCTTAAACCTACAAATGCTTTTGGATAAAAAAAAAAAAAATAAATAAGTGGCCATTTCAGCCCTTGAAAGGACTTTGACCTAGCTTCTTATGATCAATTGTGTTGTGCGTGCTATTAAGTTTGTACACAATTGACCGAGAACCGGACCTTCATGTTTAACGCCAACTCCGAACGGCGATGAACGGAATGTTCTTGTTCTCAAGAAGCTTTACATGGCATTTTGATTACTCTCTGAGGTTTGCCATTGTCTGCAGAGAGGTGGCGGCCGTACAGAAACATTATTTTAATTAAAATAATTTTCTGTCGCTGCTGGGCTTCGAACCTGGGTCTCCAGGTTCGTTGACATAGCGGCCAAGCACTTTAACCAACTACGCCACGAACGCTTTTGGATAACCTTGTTGTTTTAATCCATCGCTTGTGAAAACAAACAGTGCTTTCAATGGTGAAAGTTTACTTTTTTACAAAATAGAAATTTTCACCAGCGAATTTTTAAAAATAAAAAAAAATTAGGTGGCAACCCTATGATAAAATAATTACATAATTTTGAAATTCTGACAATGGATTCGAATTCAGTGACCCATTTTTACCTACAGTTCACCCTAGCACCAAATTCGTAAAAAGAAAAAAATTTTAGATGGCAACTCTATGGAAATAATGACGTTACTTTAAAATTCTGACAACGGCATCGGATTCAGCGACCCATTTTTAGTTTATATTCGCCCAGCACCGAATTCGTAAAACTTTAAAAATTTTAGTGGCAACCCTATGGTAAAAAATTATGTAATTTTTTAAATTCTGATAACGGATTCGGATTCAGTGACCCATTTTTACCTACAGTTCGCCCTAGCACCAAATTCGTAAAAAGAAAACAATTTTATATGGCAACTCTATGGATAAAAATGACCTTACTTTTAAATTCTGACGATGGATTTGGATTCAGCGACCCATTTTTAGCTTATGTTGGCCCAGCACCGAATTCGTAAAAATTTTAAAATTTAGGTGGCAACCCTATGGTACAAAATCGTATAAGTTTTGAAATTCTGACAACGGATTCGGATTCAGTGACCCATTTTTACCTACAGTTTGCTCTAGCACTGAATTCGTAAAAAGAAAACAATTTTAGGTGGCAACTCTATGGATAAAAATTACCTTACTTTTAAATTCTGACGATGGACTTGGATGGAGCCACCCATTTTAGCTTATGTTCACCCAGCACCAAACTCGTAAAAATTTAAAAATTTAAGTGGCAACCCTATAGTAAAAAATTGTATAATTTTTAAATTTTAACATTGGTTTCGGAATTAGTGACTTATTATTACCTGCAGTTAGCACCGAATTCGTAAAAAAAATAATTTTTGATGGCAACTCTATGGAAACAATGACGTTGCTTTTAAATTCTGACAACGACATCGGATTCAGCGACCCATTTTTAGGTTATGTTCGCCCAGCACCGAATTTGTAAAAATTTAAAAATTTATGTGGCAACACTATGGTAAAAAATTATGTAATTTTTGAAATTCTGACAACGGATTCGGATTCAGTGACTCATTTTTACCTACAGTTTGCCCTAGCACCAAATTCGTAAAAAGAAAACAATTTTATATGGCAACTCTATGGACAAAAATTACCTTACTTTTAAATTCTGACGATGGATTTAATTCGGCGACCCATTTATAGCTTATGTTTGCCCAGCACCGAATTCGCAAAAATTAAAAAAGTACAATTTTGTTAAATTTTAGTGAAGATGCACATGAGTTTAAGGCTATGCCTAAAAATATGACACGATCAAGCTTAACCTTGACACAGGGTGCATCATAAGTAAATAAGAACTTAGTTACTAATGTAAAAGCGTTCTCTCTGTCAAAATAAACTTCCGGGTAACTTTGTCCGCATATTGGCAGTATTAGTAGGACCTAAGTAGCTTAAGTGAATCACAGTGAAAAGTCATGCAAGGCTACTGATGAGTTGGTGTGTCTAGTCTGATAAGTCTGTCTAGTCTGCTGTATGATTTGGCCTATACAGATCCGTTGTTGTTATTGTCGGTTGTTGTTGCCTTCATTGTCTTAATGTTGTCTTGTTGTCAACATAAATAAAATAATAAACTGGCCATTTCAGCCCTTGAAAGGACTTTGGCCGAACTTCTTATGATCAAATTGTGTTGTGCGTGTTATTAAATGTTTGAACACAATTGATCGAGAACTGGACCTACTAGTTTTATGCCGACTCCGAACGGCTAATCTGCATGTTCTCAAGAAGCTCTATATGGAATTATTGACTCTCTGAGGCTTGCCATTGTCTGTAGAGAGGTGAAGGCCGAGCAGAAAAATTAATTCAATTGAAAAAACTTTCTGTGTCAGATGGAATTGAACCAGGGTTCTCTGGTAATGGGTCACGCACTCTACCCACTGCGCCACACAACTTTATGCTTGGCCTAAAGCTCAAATGTTGATTAGAAATGAGGAAAGTAATGCAGAAAAATTAAACCGTAGGACCATGATGACTTGGTATAGATTCGAACCTGGGACCTCTGCGGTGGCAGTCAAGACCGTGATTTGTAGCTATTATAGGACTTTGTCTTGACGGTGAGCATGCCATCAAAATGGGATTTCATGGAATTGACATCTGCTGGAGCTGCAGTAATGAGGAAAAGGAGGAGTCAGTATCTCATATCTATTGCTCATTCCCGGCTCTCTCTCCCCCCCCCCCCCCCCCCTCAGAAGACTAAATCATTTCAGAAGCCATTTATTTGATGAGCTTAGGGCTCTTGAAAAAACAAAAGTCAGGTACTTTCTTGGTTTTGCTGGTTTCACGATAGCTCGTATGAGTCCATGTGGTAAACATGAATGAAATAGATCCATGTCATAATACAATAAACTAGTGACGTTCACGTAGTACCACGCGTGGGGTGACTCGAAAGCTTAATTCGAGAATCGAAACACGTACACGATCGCATGCACGAAGTTCTCTCAATCAGTTGGCGCTGAAACTTCAAGTCGAAGGTTCACATCGCTTGGTCAAGTGTTTTGCACTGCACTAAAAGTTTGAGGCGTATGAAAATTAGTTCTTCTGCAGTTATGAGTGCAGAATAATATTAATAATAATAATAATGATAATGATAGTTATAATGATAATGAAAATGATACTGATAATGATTATGATAATTATAACACAATTCTTGCTTAATACCTGCACAACTATTTTTGTCAGTGCAGAGAGCTACTAGCCCGAGTACAAAAGTTGAAAATTGTGGTAGTATGCGCTGAACACCACTGCAATAAACCAATTTTCTAAGTGAGTCGTTCTAACGACCGAGCGCCAATCTTACCTAAACAAACCTTTAATCAATTAATTAAAAAAATATAATCGTGTTTTAATTTATGTGAATTCAAGCTATAATTTCTACTTAATTATGTAAACGGCCAGGTGAAAAGAGGAATAAATTTTTTAAGCATTTAAAAAAAAAAATATTATGGACTATAAAACGATCGTATTAGCTTGAATAACTCATATTATAAAATGGCGAAATTTTATTTCTACTAAAATACTTAACGTAATGATTAGAAAATCGCATGCGATAAAATAATTTTATACTTCAATTTACTCAGTCAAAGCTGAAGTTTCGTGTTATAAATTTAGAATTTAGTCAAACAACAAAAATTAAATGATTGACTATCCTTGTTTGTTGTTGCAATAAACTGTCATACTAGTTGCAATCAACGTTGTTGTGACAGGCAAAAAATTAGAAGCGCGATAGCGGACAGCTACGTTAATATAATAATTTATTCAAGTGACAAATTCATGTAATTAGCACATAACACGTTAGATGCCGCCATCACCGCCACCGCCTCCATCGTCGCCGCCCTGACTGAAGCCACAAGTTGAGCTGTTGTCTCTTGTTAATTTAATTAAAATTGTGTTGCTACAGCGTCTGAAAATTAAAAGCACATTCAGCTAGAAACACAGCACAGACAGGTAAGTCCAAGCAAAATTAAAAAAAAAAAAATTAAAATTATACAGCTATGCTATAAATTTGCATGATTTTTTTACAGCGATAGACTGCAATAACATGTCGCTTAAATTGATATATTTGGGTAACGTTTACTTGCGGCAGATACGCATAAATTTCTTTTAATATTTAATTTATGGCATCATGTCAGAGTGACAGATGCAACACACCTCTCTGAGTAGGGATTGTGTCGCGAGCAACGATATCAAAAAGGTTATTTTCAGTTGACAAGGGCTGACAACAAATGTTCTTGGTTCAGCCTAAATATAGGCAGTACTTTTTATTTTTTCATTGCAACGGCACGCGACTGTAAATCTTAATTGTTAACAAAACAAACTCTGGTCTCAATTCTTATTATTTTGACATAAAAACAAGGAAAAAACCTTTGTCACGTCAACTTAAACAAATAAATAATGTGCACACAGCCAAGCGCTCATGCCTGTTATCATCAGCATTCTCAGCATTCGAGACTTCGCGTGAATTTGTTTTTATACGGCCACAATTTCTATTGAAAAAAATAATTGGCAACGTTTTATGCTTTACCTCAAGCTTGCAGAGTTAAATCCTGCGTCAGCCAAAATCTGAATTGGCTCTACATGCTTTTAGGCGCAATCCTGGTTGTACACTTAGCACAACGTAATAAATTCATGAAATAAAGAAAACTGTCTAAGCTGTCGTCTAGCGCGTTTTATTTTTCTGTTTAGCAGCAGCTGAAGCATAACTTTAGGGTTTTATTATTTTTATTTCGTAGGTATAACTTAGGCTGGAATAAAAATAAATTAACTGCTACTCTTATTTGTGGCATAAATAAATATTATTTAAAAAAAAAATAAAAGAAGAAGAAAAAAGACAACAAGCTGCTCTTAATTAAGCGTTGCTATTGTTATGCACACGTTTAATTGCCTACAACTGGGCGCTTTTTCTTGCCTTAGCCGAGTTAATGTACAACTGGGTGTCTCAGAAATTGGCGCCGGCCCATTGTCTGGAGGCGCCTTAGTTTTGTAAGTGCTTACATGTATGCGTGTTGGTGTGCTTGTATCTCGTGCGTGTAATTATTAATGCTTGGAACAATGAACTAATTGTAGGCTTAACCGAATGGTGTAGCAAATTCTTAAATAATGTATTTAATTGCAGCTCATGTTTTCTATGTAAGGCCTAAAAGTAGGCAATAATTTTAATGTGCAGTTATGGTTACAGTAGGGAAACAAAAACATATGGGAACTATATAGTTATTGTCGTTTCAATATATTTACACCCTTATTCTGTGAACTTGATAAATTAAACAAAGATTGATAATTAAACAAGATTTTTATCAAGCAAAAAGTTTTTTGCTATTCTGTGCACTTATTGATAAAACTTAAAGTTTCAGTACGCAGCGCTTTTCCCCACACCGTGGTGAACAATGTTATTTTGGCAGAAATCAGCTGTTTATTGTAAATGGATTCTTCCGCAACGTAAGTAGATATTATTTCTCATTCTTTAGTTTAAAGTAATAATAATTTAATAAAAAATTTAATTTACAGGAAACCAAGAAACGAACGTGCTACGCACGAAAAACTTGAAACTTACGTTTCATTCTGCCAGGCTCATCCTGAAATTGGTAAGGGCAAAAATACGCCAAAGTCGCCCCAGCAAATGCAAGATTTGTGGAAGCAGCTGGCAGAGCAATTAAATGCATGCAGAGGGCCATCTCGTACTGTAGCTAAATGGAAAGAGGTAATATTTATAATATTTTCTACATTTGTTACCATTTTTTTATTTGCAGACGTTAGGTGTGTGGAAGAGCCAACTACGTACGCGAGCAAGGCGCTTGAAAATGGACCAGAGGCTCACTGGAGGAGGGCCCAGTGGCAAGCCGATGAGTGATTTTGAAGAAAAAGCTTTGGCTACTTTTGGATCGGCAGCTGTTGATGGTGTAAAAACAATTGAGAGCGTTGGGCTGGAGCTATCGCGCGAAAAAAATGTGAAATCGTTGCCAATTGAGCGTCCAATATCACCTACATTGCTAAATCTTTTGCCATCATGCAGCTCTGCATCATTGCCAAGCCCTCTACCATCGCAAAGCCCTCTACTTTCGTCAAGCCCTGAACCATCACCAAATCCTGCATCACCGCCATGTGTTAATTTTACCCCGGAAAATGAAGTAATTTACCTTTTGTTTTGAATTTATGCAGGTTTTAATTAATGTCTTTTTCAAAGAGTGAGATCAATTCGGATACCAGCACATCCCGACTATCCCGAGGAGAGCGCAGTAAGCTGATTAGGACTCTTATTGCTAACTTAGCAAAGAGGAATGCTGCTGATGAACATAGGCAATCTGTTGAGCAAGAACAGCGTCAGGAGCGCCGGGAAGTTATACAGGCCATTCAAAGCCTAACAACCACTGTGGCAGAGCTAATAAATGTTTTAAACAGGGACCGCAAATAACTATTATAGCATAAAATCAATAATTTTACAACAATTATTTGCTGTCGTATTTGTTTCGATCAGAAATAAAAATTATTGTTTTATCGTTATTTTTTCGATGAAAGAAATGAATGTTGACTTATATTTTTCATTTCAGAAATAAAAGCTGTCGTTGCTTAATTTTTGTTTAAGCCAGATATAAAAATAATCATTGATGGATATTTTTTCGATAGATTAAAAAGAATATTTTTTTTATCGAAATGATATCCATCAAAAAAGTAGCATGTGTATTAAGATGTAAATTATAAATACAATATAATATAATATAATTAAAACTTTAAAAAAATAAGCAAAAGTGCCATATTTCGAAAACGAAGGAAGACAGAATTTTAAAATTTGTGACTTTTTATTTGCTCTTATTTTTATAAAATTTCAAACTCAGTACAATAAATTGCAAATTGCAAGTGGTGATTTTTGATAATTTCTTTGACTTTTTTATATTGAAGATTAACTAAAGAGTTGAAATATATCTCGATCTTGTTCTTTCACCTTCGCGTGGGTACTGTGAAGAATCAACATCGTTTATTGCAAAATTACAGTCTTCTGGAGCATCGTAGTCTATCTCGTTGGCAGTAATGCCCACTTTTATCATTATGTTATGCAATATAACACAAGTGTTAACAAAAAGAGCTGAAGTTTCATGCGAATAGTGTAGAACTCGGTGCTTCAGCAAGCATCTGAAACGTGTCTTCAAGACACCAAACGCCCTTTCTATGCAATTTCTGGCAGAACTATGCAATTTATTATATTTTCGTTCTTTGGAGGTATTTGGAGCTCCAACTGGTGTAAGAAGCCATGGCTCCAGAGGATAACCTTGATCACCAATAAACCAAGATTCTCTTCGGTGTACTGCTGATCTAGCAGTATGCTGCCGGATGAGGTACTCACGTAGGTCAGAAGTTGCCCAAATCCCAGAATCATGTGTTGCTCCCGGAAATTTGCAATTTAAAAATGTGAAACATAAACGGTGATCACATACCTAAGAAACAGAATTTTTGTGAATTGCCTTGGACATAGGCAACAATACTTACTGCTTCGACATTTATGGAATAATAACCTTTCCTATTCAAATATAAATTTAGGGGGCGTTCAGCATTATTTGAAGGTGGAGCAATAATAGCAATATGCGTGCAGTCTATTGCTCCTATTGTGCTTTTTATGCCAAATCCCTTAAAGAATCTAGAAAAATAATCAAGCATTTTAGATGAAATCCATTTTTCTATAACTAAACATAAATACATACCCGATTTTTACAAAATTTTCTTCCTCAATCGAATTGGGAAATTGTATTTCTCTTCCTTTTACCTTTATAATGAGCTTAGCCACAGCCCTCAAACTTCTTGAAAGGGACGACTGACTCATGGGCAAGTTGTAGTTGTTGCCTACACATTTTTGGTAGGAGCCGTAAGCAAAGAAGTTTAACGCTGCCAGAACCCTTATTGTTAAAGGCAGTGAAGTTTGCTGGTCATCATGCGGTACAAGATCATTAATAAGACTCCGGCAAATTTCTCGCGTCAATCGAAAATTTTGTATAAACACGTTTTCACTCAATGTAAATGGATCACTCGCATCTCTTAAATGTCTTAAACAACACGCGCGATATCTATTTTCATAATTTTTCTCTTCATCTATTAATAACAACTAGTATTGCCTTTGGTCTAAATTCGACCATTTAAAAATGGATTTTTTTTATTTTTATTGAAAACATTTTTTCTTTCTTCACTCATGTGCAAAGGTAATTGAACTCATATCGCACCATACGCACCACCAGCAGGAATTCACAAAATACTTCACTCTGAGTTTCCATGTTCTGTGACTTTTACTTTCAAGCTATTCAATAGCAAAACTTTGGCTAAATGTATGCGGTGCCACACCCTTTTGTCCAATGCCCCTCCCAGTACCCTACTTACCATATTCTACTTTTAAGTAAAAGGATATCAGCAAGTGGGAACTCCATATTGAGTTCCATTGTTTTACGACATTTACTTCCAAAGCTATTCGATGTAAGAACTCTGAATTGTATGGGTGGTGCCACGCCCCTTTGTCTAAAGCTCGCTCAAATTTTTCAGTGGAAGAACACGACTAAATAGGAATTTCCTACCCCGTTTCATTGATTTTTACTTATAGTTCGAAAGTTTTACCCAAATTTGAGCTGCTGAAAAGTACCACGCCCCTGCGTACGATTGATTTGAGGCCGAATACTGATTTTTAAGGCTGTGTGACCTGTTCGATATACCTAAAGCTATTCGATATGCCAAATTTGGGTTGTATGGGATGTGCCACTATAGATATCCGGTGCACTCCTTCTCCCTACTCTTATTGATTTAAAAACAAAAATTATCAAATTCAGTTGACCCGGGAGAAAATGGTTCTTCATTGTTCTACCTACGCCTATTTAGATAGATATAATAATAATATATATAATATATAAAGTAGATAAGGAAATGGCTTAAAACATACATTTGTGTATATAACTTTGGAATGGTTTGAAATATTTGAAAAATTTATTCACAGAAATTATTTTTTTAGCTATAGGACTTTATAAAAAATACAAAAACAACACTTTGAAAAATGTAATTTTCATCAAAAAAATCATAGGGGGTAGCTCACGATTTTCGATGATAGAAACACTTAATTAAATTATGTGTCAAAATGAAGCAATTGTTGCAAATAAATGATATGGTATATGAAAGAGTGTGAGAGAAGAAAATAGAAAAACAAAAAAAAAATTACAAAAAAAGAATGTCTGGTCTAATTTTTAAGCAAAAATTGAATATTTTAGAGTGTTTTTGAAAACAGCATAAGAAATTGAATTAGTGAGATAACGGTAAATCTTTTCTTATTTCTCAAAATTAATTTAATTGAACTTTCAGACAAAGAAAATTTAGGGAAAATCGATTGAAAAATGGCTGAAATATTTGCATGCAAAATCAAAATTTGAAATATCAATTGTTTTTTTCTCATTCTGAGGCAATGACATTGCTTTAAGAAATGCATTGCATGGAAAAACAATGGTTTCAATGGCTACAGGTTTCGAAATATAGCAATACTTTTGATGTCATAATAACGGGAAATTTTTTTAACATACTATTCGTGGAAAATATTAGCAAAAAAGTTTTCGCATACCGTTATTTTTCTCAATCAACGAATTTCCATACAAAAAACGTTGTACTGAAAACATCTATAGTTTTCGAGATATCACAATAATTTTGATGTCAAAATAACGGAAATTTTTCAAAATTTACTATTTGTAAGCAATTCTACCATCACAATATATATTGACACTTGTTACATGAAAAAGTGCCTATTGTAGGGTAACCGTAAACGATGGTGAAAAATATCAAACTATATTTTGCACATCTTATGAATGTCTAAATTTCTCTCTTATATCATGTTTTTCCATCTCTTATAGTTTAGCTTTTATTTAATAAACGCTCTTTTTCCGCTCATATTTGAGGTCAAAGGTCACCAATCTTATATTCAATCATACTGTGCAGCCAGACCTTTCATCTGATATCACATTCTTCATTTTACCTCTTCCCAGTTTTGAGATCCCTAACTAAAATTGATATAAACTTTCAACGTTAATATTTCGGGTCAAAGGTCATGAATTTAAAATCTAACATCATTCGGCACATCTATGGTGCAGTACCTTTCGAATGATGTACGTTTCATTGTCCTTATTCTAAAATAAATATTGAAAAAGTGTACGACAACATTCGATGTTTGCGTATTAATATATAAGATAAGAGTAAAATATCTTCTTCCATTTTCACAACTAGTTTACACAACTTTGTAAAACAGATTTTTTATTTGTCAAGAGCATTTGACATCTTGACAATTTATCAACATATTTTCAAGAAAAGAGCTTTTTTTTATAGCACAGAATACAAAAATCTTGATAAATAGCCAATATTGATAAATAAGCAATGTGTTGAATTTATCAAGTGCATAGAATAGGGGTGTTAGTCTGTTTAGACTTCGCGCCTAAAACTATGCTGCCATGTGCTCACATTTTATGTTCTTACAAACAATTATTTTAATGGTAGCACGTATTTATTTTTAATCCTTTTATTAATGATAGTTGTTAGGATTAAGAAAGCTTTAAGCTTCATTTTACTTAGAGTAATTTTTTCAAGCACTTAACAAAGGATATCAGATGTTAAACCTATTAAGTCAAGTCTGCTTTGGTTCGTAAATGGGTTGACAGATTAGTGGGAAAGACGGGACAATCAAGCGTAACATGTGTTGGATTTCAAAATCCTGGCGGAAAGCTATACAAACATGTGAATTTGAGACTGAGGCAAGAGTTATGCCTTTACCTCAGCCAATTACAAATTGCTAAAAGATCCCCTCTATATACTTTTCCACCAGCAAGTACAACTTTTTAAATCGTAAATATTGTTGTATTTTTAATTTTAGTTCATAAGAAGTGAGGAATGAAATGAAAAAAAGGTAAAAGCGTAGGTCCTAGATTGATCGGGACTCGATACCGGGACCCTTGGGATGACAATCAGGCGTACTATCACACGACTACTAAAGCCGTCTGTTTAACCATGATACAATTATACAAGGTAGGAGTGACAACTAGCTTTTTTCTCACCAGTGTCTTGCACCGACTGTCATTTGCCTGTATATTTTGTTTTCTATTTTCTTTTCTTCTTTTTTCGTCGTCTAATTTATACTGGTGCAAGACGAAATAACGGTCATAACGGTCACTCCTACCTTGTATAATTCTATAAATGTGTTTAACGTTTATTCAATCAATAAAAAAAATTACCCAACTAGCATTTGAACTTTCAAGAGAATATTTCCCCCCTATCATAAAAACAATGCCGCAAAGCTTATTCGAAACTCATTTGAAGCACTTCAGAGCAGTGGTACTCACTACATGGTTTCCCACATGATAAAATTACAAGGTAAGCTCATTTTAAGATGGCTGCTCAATTGAGAAATTTTGCAACAACAAAGCTGTAGGAGCTACAAACGACAAAATCAACAACAGTAATTAGAAAAACTAAAACTTACCAGCTGATTTTGACAACTAGTGCACCCTGCTCTCCAATATGAGCCTACCATGGTATAATAATACATGGTAGCATTGACAACTGCTTACTTTCTCTTCAACAGGAAAACATAAACTGTCAAAAACAGCTTTTTGTGGAAATACATCAGCAGCTGCTGTGGTTGTTGTTTTTTTCACTTCAACGTTTTCAACCTTGCTTGTGTTTTCAATGGCGGATTGTGAGCGCTCTTTTTTTGAGTATATTTTTTGACAGTATATGATTTCCCAAGCAACTGTCAATGCTACCTTGAATTATTATACCATGGAGCCTACCTTATAATTGTATCATGGTTTCCCATAGCCCGCGGGAATCGTGTATTATTGAGCTTTTGCACACGAAGTAGCAATCGGCTCGCTGCGTTTGTACACTGCGTAAAAGTTTGTCTTTTCTGCTGTGCTTTAAATTTCAAGTCAGTATGCTTTGAGCGTTCATGTCATATGGGAGTCGATCGCTGTTTTATTTATGAATGTACGTTAATATTTTGCAATGTCTTAGGAAATTATGTTCTTCACTTTTACCTTTTAATATTTTCTATGTTAAAATATCAAAAAAACAAACAAAAATAGAAAAGAAATTATTATTTTGAAAATGCAACCCTCGACAATATTTCCTTGCACCAAATGTTGTGAGAGCTTTTAACAATTTCTTGTTTCAGTGTAAAGCTGTGCACTTGGAAAGCTATCTTTGTTGTTTTTTTAATTGTGCGTTGATCACAACTGCTTTAGAGGTTCGTTCGCACTCGCATGACAGCCTTGCTCTCTGTTGCGTAGTGAACTTCGAAAATGTTCTTCACTTAAATCAAGAATGATCGAAACAAAAATACGCATTTCGCAAATGAGAGGGAGAGAGAGAAAGAGCATGACGTCACCCAGTGCTATTGTCAGATTTTGGAATAATTTTACTTTGGGGCCTACGCCTGAATATATTTTTTTTTCTTATTTTTATAATATGTATATGGACCTCTTAAACCTATTGGTGCAATAAAATGTTGTCGATCTCGAATGGTTTAGGAGGTAAAAACCATGAAAGTTTAAAAAATCGCTATTTTTCGCATTCGAAAATATCTATATTTTTCTACAGAAGAGTAGTTATTTTTAGTTTACTTTTCCTGAGAATTTATTTTCAATTTCGTCAATTTACCTAAGCGATCGCATATTTCCATTCGTTTTTGTTAAGATGAAGCTCTGCATGACGTCATGCACTAAATTGAGAAAGAGAGCATTAGATAACGGGAATGCGGAACGCGTAATCTTGTTTCAATCATTCTTGACTTAAACCTATCAGAAACGCACTTATGAGTATTTGCTCTCACAAGGTCAGCCTTACTCTCATAATTAATATAGAACTGATTGACATAAAATATTATCATAGAATACAATGAGTTCTAAGAAGAGTCTAAGAGTAACAATGAGTTTTTTTTTTGTGTTGGCAGTCCCGTATTGAGAGTACTGGGATTTTAACTCATGCTTTGCCCTACTCCGTAGTAATACGCTTATACGAGAACGTGGTTATTCTCTCACGATTTCGATAAAATACATGTAGATAGAGCTTCTCGCAAAGCAAACAATTTATGCTCGCTCACCAAAATTGTAAACTTATGTTCAGAAGTAATTATGAAGAATTATCGAGAGAGATAACTTTCAACTTGTATTCACAAGAGTGTGAATCTAATTATCTCGAAAACGGAACATAGGTTAGGAAGTTCAATCGTAGTGTACAGTTACCCATTAAATTAGCTCATAGTAATTCTTTTCCACAAAGTCTTCGAATACCGAACAAGACATTGCAATAATATTTGAAATTTCAACATTTCAGTTTATTTAAGTGACACTGATCACGAGTCTAAAGTCTATTTCCATCAGTCTATCCTCATCAAGTCTATCGTAATCACATCTAGACCTCCCACAATCGAAGAGCTCCCTTCCCGCCAAACTCTTTTGGCTTGACGAAAACACTTAAATTTACGCAGCATAAATCTTTCATGTTCTATCATGTAAAAGTTCTATCATGACATATTTTGAACTAGAAATTAAATAATTAGTGATCTCTTCCTTAAAAATCAAATTTTTTTTGTACTACGAAAAAAATTCTTATTGCATCAATTCATTGAATTTAATTGACTTTTTCCAAATTTATCGCAAGCGATTTTTTTCCTTAACATTTTCCCAATAACTAAAATCTGCTCAAATCTATAACAATAATCGATAAATCACAAGAAAATATTTGCTTACCACACATAACCGAGATATTTTACAAACTATCAGAACGAATGAATGCAAGACATCGTGACTACAGTGAAGCGCAATGAAATGGCAACATTAAAATCTTGAAGCGTGAAATAAGAGTGCACAAGCAAAGCGTTATACTTTTGACGACCCTATTTCTCATGTGTGCATGGATATTATGAGTGTGTGTGTGAGAATATTGGTAATGCAATAAAAACGGTCCCTTGCGCCATGATATTTGCTGCAAGCTACTTGCACGCCTTTCTGCTTCCAACAGCATGCCGCAAAGTGAGATTGATGCATGTTGGATTGATTTTTCACTTCATGGTCATAAAATGCAGCTGGAGCAGCAGCATTTTCTAGAGCTGGCTGCCATTATTGACTGTGCGAGTTTAACTCTGAGTGTACCAGGGAGTGTGTCTATAAGTTTGTGTGTGTGTATGTGTAAGTGTTGCCATAATAGAGTCAAGCATTTAATGGCTATTTTTCCTTCCATGGTTTTTATTTTTATTTATTTTTTGTTTTTTTGTTACTAAATTTTCTGTATCGTCTCTTCATCGTCTTACATTGCAAGATTGATGAAAGAACAAAATAAAAAAAAAACAATATATGTATATATATATCAAAAAAGTTTACGATATAAATTAGGAAAAATTGCACGCGCTTGATTTCGCGGTAAATTAATGTGGGTGTCATTTATTTTGATTTATATTGCGTATTAATAGAACACGGAAAATGTTGATTGACGTTAGCGATACTTGCTAGAAAAAAGGCCAATTAATAAGACAAATCGAGGAAAATAAAATTTCATTAGATGGAAAAATGAGAAATAGCTCATGTTTCAAGAGTAATAATTTCATGAATATTTAATAAAATATATTAAAGAATTTCATAACATGAAAATATTGCAAGTAATATTTTTTTAAATTGACGAGTTTAAACATAAATTTTTCTAAAATAGCGCTCGTTCAATATTAAAATAGAATGCCATTAAAATATTATATGCTTTACTTTATTACATTAATAAAATATTAAATAAGGATCTCGTAAATGTTGCATGTAATTTTATAAATTTGGTGACATTAAAATATCGCATTCTCTATTTTATTAAAATGTTCCACTTTTAAAATTAACAGTTCCTAAACATAGCGTAATATAGTAAATAACTGAAATCACATGACATAAAAATATTGCTTGCTATAATTTTTCATTGTCATGAATTAAGAGATTTTGTTAAATTATTAAATTTCACTTAAAATCACGAGAGCAAAAAATTAAAAATAGCATGCGATATTTTTATGACAAGCGATACATCAGTGTCATTGTCATGCAAATCATCATTATCTTGTCAAAGGAGATATATTAAACAAGTACGTGTCAGAAAAAGATTGAATAAATATTTTTTTCAAATTGACTACATAAGCCACATCATCCTGTTTTACGAAACAAGGCACGAACGAAAAAAAAACTATCAGCACTATTTTCTCCCATACAAAAGCCTTTGGGATTGCTTCTCGTGTCTTATCGTTGGTGTGGTTTTTCATAATAGCACGCAAGTAAATTTTTCGTTTGCCGCAACTGAAAAATTCACCAACTACACTTCGTTTGTGAGTTGTAGTTGCCGCAAACGAATATTCGTTTTCATCAACTGAAAAATATATCTTATATATGTATATATACCGCAAGCTATTTTGGTCATTATTATTTATTATGTTAATTGTCTTTCCCTATGTCCGTCCGTCTTCTTATCGATTGCACTCATCGCACCTGTGTTGCTATCTCCGTCCGCGGATTAAACAGATTAGCAATTTGCTTATATAGTAACAATTTGTCCAAAAAGTAACTCTGAACTATAAGCGTTGTGTTTATACAACGAGGGGAAAAACAAACGAAGTTTTCAGTTGAGAAAAATGTATTTTTCAATTGCTGCAATTACAAAATCAGTCGCGTTTATGACAAACGAAATTAATTTCCTGCAACTAAATAACGCGTTTCCCGCAACTGAACTATTATTATGACAACTGTTGAAACGTTAGCAAATAATGATTCCAAGCACGACAAACGAAGTTCGTTTGCGGCAAACTGGTGATAAACGTTTTTTTTTTCTTTTCTTGAGGGAATGAAGGCTTCTACACTAAGGGAAATAACGCATATTAGCATTATCCACGCCTGAGTATAAATTTTATTTAAATATTTACGTGGATAAATCAAATGTTTTCCTTACAACTCGTTTTTTTCCCGTATTTGAATTTTATTTATACCACACACGTACACACATATTCCATAGAAGCAAGCAGCAACAGCATCGCACACGTACACACATACTCCGACAAGCAGCAACATCATCGGTGTCTGTTCCTGCAGTTTATTTCTTGCATTTGCAGTTCTTATAGTTCTCATTTAGTTATTGTTGCAAGAGTAATATAGTATGCATGTTTGGCAAAGAAATGAAATTATGTAGGGTGGAGTGACAACTCGGTATTTTCTCAAGAACATCTTGGACCGGTTGTCATTTACCTGCATAATTTGCTTCTGCCTACATATATTTTGTAAATTACTTTTTCGTTCTGTATTTTATACTATGTTGTAAAAAATTACACACAGTGTATGTTATTAATGGTTTTATGGTGTTATTTTCTTCATATTGCGTTCATCAAATGCCATTGCCTGTATAATTTATTATCGCTTCACTTTTTTCGTTCTCTAATTTATACTATTTTTGACAGTTGGTGCACTAATATTGCACCAACTGTCAAAAATAGTATAAATTAGAGAACGAAAAAAGTGAAGCGATAATAAATTATACAGGCAATGGCATTTTATGAACGCAATATGAAGAAAATAACACCATAAAACCATTAATAACATACACTGTGTGTAATTTTTTAAGTCATGGCAAAATAACCATATACGGACACCACTACGTGATAAAAGACTAAAAAAAAAAGACCCGTGTCTCCCAATTTTTCCCAAAGTCATACACTTTTTTGTTTATGGGCCGCCAAAGATTTGGGGCCTCGGTATCATTTTCGCAAAAAAATTATCATTTTCTCGGGCTCATATCTTGCAAACCGTTCAGAATTTCGATTTACTCTCTGAGGCAAAGTTGTAGCTCTTGTCATATAAAATATAAAGATATAAAATCAAAAAAACTTCACCTTCCAGATCAAAATCGCAAAAAACTAAAAAAAATTCGATTTGTTTTTACCTTTTTTCCCGTGTTCAGGTCCATAGGTAGCAAACCGTTCAAAATTCAAGGAAACAATCAACTACAAAAATTATCCTAAGATCTCAATAAACAAATTTCTAGAACATATAAACTTCCTGGGAATTATTCTTAACACCATTTTTTAATTTCATTTGTTTTTTATTTATCACTTCACTTTTGCGTGCTACCTAAACAGTGTTAAGAATCATCTCTAGGAAGTTTATATGTTCTAGAAATTTGTTTATTGAGATCTTAGGTAAATTTTTGTAAAAGATTTCCTCAGAGAGTAAATCGAAATTCTGAACGGTTTGCAAGATATGAGCCCGAGAAAATGATCACTTTTTTGCGAAAATGATACCGAGGCCCCAAATCTTTGGCGGCCCATAAACAAAAAAGTGCATGACTTTGGGAAAAATTGGGAGACACGGGTCTTTTTTTTTTAGTCTTTTATCACGTAGTGGTGTCCGTATATGGTTATTTTTTTTCGTGTTGCACTGTGATATTCAATTTAAATATGTTTTTTTTAAATTCAATATTTTTATTTAAATTTTCTTTAAATGCGATAGTTTATTTTCAAATAGTAAATATTTGAAATATATTTTAAAAAAATTCGTGCATAATTTTAATATATTTTTTATGAATTCTGTTTAAATATTTAAATATTTAATTTAATTAAGAAAGTATTCAAATAAATTTTAAATATTTACGTAGTCGATTTATTCAAATGCGTTATTGGTGCAAAAATGACTCGCTTTTTGGATAAATTAAAAAAGTTTTTGAATAAATTTAATATTTTTTTCCCTTAGTGTAAGCTATCGCATGTTATACATTCAAAATTTCATGTCTCATTCAAATGTCATAAATAATATTTTATTCTATTCGGCTCTGAAAGGTCGGAACTTCCGATTGATTTTATACCTCCGTCTCCGACTTTGGTTCCGATAATTTTGAACCGGAGTTGTAACGAAGATCAAAATGCATTGATTCGATCGATTCGATACGATTTGACATATCTCACAAACGACCACAGTTCTCCGTAAAATAATTTTGATTGCTTATAAACTCTCTGGCAGCACTATTCTTCAACGTCAACGTTTGCTTATTTTCGTTTTCTTTTTCCGTTTTCTTTTTCGATCTATTTCGATCGAATCTAACACATCTTTCTTTTACTTCGATTTCGACTCCAACTTCGGTTCCGGTTCCGACTCCGCTAAATCAAATTGAAAAAATTCCGGTTTCGACTCCGGTTCTGGTAAACTCACCTCCGTTACATCCCTATTTTATTTAATTGATAAATGTTATAACTGATATTTCTTACATATTGAATAATATCTAATAAATTGCATGGGATAAAAAATATTACATCCTATATATTATTATATTTTCGACTATTATATAAATTATTTCTTAATATTTCCGAATTTATTTTTAAAAACTGACATGACATACAAATATTGCATGCGATAATTTTACTGAAATTTTATAATTATTTTTTGATATGAAATTAAAAGCAACACTGAACAACAAAATCAATTTTTTTCCAAAATAACAAGGTTCCGACAATCGATTCTGGTAGAGGGGACGAAAAAAAAACGTTTTGAAGGTTTACGTATGAGTTTTATTTTATGGGGGATTTAAGTTTCCCCTTTTTGAACATTCTTATAGTGAAACGACATAAGAAAGCATGTTATGCTTACATTTTGGGTATAGGATGTGTTTTGAGCATTAATGTAAAATACTACGAGGAATATTTTTGTGGAACATTTTAACCCCCTAACTTCTCAATTTATGGGTCTTTTTTTACCCTTTTATGATAAAACGCGTGTGGCGTCCGTGGCGTAGTTGGTTAAAGTGCGTGGCCGCTATGTCAAAGAACTTTGGAAACCCAGGTTCGAACCCCAGCAGCGACAGAAAATTATTTGAATTAAAATAATTTTTCTGTACGGCCGCACCCTCTCTGCAGACAAAGGCAAACCTCAGAGAGTAATCAAAAATGCCATGTAAAGTTCGGAGTCGGCGTTAAGCATGTAGGTCCGGTTCTCGGTCAATTGTGTACAAACTTAATAACACGCACAACACAATTGATCATAAGAAGCTAGGTCAAAGTCCTTTCAAGGGCTGAAATGGCCAGTTATTTATTTTATTTTTTTTATGATAAAACGCAAAAAAGACCCATAAAACAAGGATATAACGAGTAAAAATGTTTGACAAAAAAATTATACTAGTTTCATACAATTAAAAATATTATACTATAAGTTTTTATACTATTACTGTTACACTAAAACTGAAAATTAAAAAAATTATAAAATAATATTTGTTTTCGTCCTCTATCCGAATCCGTTGTCAGTACCTTGTTATTTATTTTTTTTTTGTGTTGCACAGTGTAATTAACTCAAAACTATCGCAAACAATATTTTATAAAATAAAGAAGTTTTAAAAATTACACTTCTCAAATGAACACAAAACTGCATGACATAAAAATATCATATGCGTATAATATTCGATATAGCAATTCGATAAAATTTACATTTCATAAATAGTGCATGATATATATTCAAAATTGGCTGTAAATAATAATAGCGTATCCCTTTTTTCAAAATTTTCGATTTTCAACAGTTATGTTGTGATTTAAATATTGCGTGATATACTAATAATATCACACGGTCGCATGCTATATTTTCCCAAATTTTCAAAAGCTTTATTTTCATGAAATATTTTTTAAATATTGCATGATATAGTATATATTTAAATTTACACGATATAAAATATAGCAAGCTTTATTTTTACAAATTTTTCAATATTTTTTTACGAAATAATTATATCTTAAATATCACATGATATATCATATTTGAAATTGCATGACAAAAAAACATTGTACATATTGACGAGCTTGCTACTTTTAAATAAGTTATTCCTTAATATTGCATGATATATTTTTTCAACCACATGGCAACAATATATCGCATGCGATACTTTTACTGATGTTTTTAAATAATGCAATGGTATGCATAATAAGCATGAAATTATTATGAATTAACAATTGCGTGCCACGAAAATATCGCATACAATATTTTTTTAAAATAATGATTTTTAATACATAATAATCCTTAAATCTCGCGTGATTTTCCATTTTTTAGTCAAAGACACCATAGGAAACGTTTGGGCTTTGTTCTTAAATTCTTTGAGAGGCACTAATTTAATACCTTAACTCAAGATGGTTAGGGAGAACAAAAAAGCCTGGAAGACTCAATATTTCGTTAAAGTCGTTGAACTCTTCGATGAATATTCAAAGCGGACAATGTAGGCTCCAAGCAGATGCAAAACATCAGTATTTCGCTACGTGGATTGGGTACAGTCCTTATGGACAAGAACACCATGATGCGTAAGGCTATCCGTGGGCATTTGGAGAACAATGCTCAGCTTGAAAAACTGTTACCTCACATCAAGGGTAATGTTGGATTCGCGCTCACCAAGGCCGATTTGGCGATTTGTACTCGACAAGCTTTTGGAATCGAAAGTGCGTGCTCCAGCACGTAATGGTGCAATGCTTGCTCCATTGCCAGTTATTATTCCAATGCAAAACACTGGCTTAGATGCCGAGAAGACTTCTTTCTTTCAAGCCTTGTCCATCCCAACCAAGATTTCAAAAGGCACAATTGAAATCATCAACGATGTGCCAATCTTAAAGCCTGGCGATAATGTGGCTGCTTCTAAAGCCACTTTGCTAAACATGTTGAACATCTCGTCGTTCTCATATGGTTTGTTGATCAATCAAGTCTACGATTCTGGTGCGATCTTCTCGCCTGAGATCTTGGATTGGACTTGCGTGCCAAATTCCAAGCTGGTGTTGCCAACTTGGCTTCAGTTTGCTTGCAAATTGGTTATGCAACCATCGCATTGGCACTACACAGCGTTGTAAACGGGTTCAAGAATTAGTTGGCTATCGCCGCTACCACCGAAATCGAATCCAAAGAAGCTACAACTATTAAGGCGTACATTAAGGACCCCAGCAAGGACGCGGATTGACAATCCCAACGGTAAGTTATCGATGTGAAAGTACTCTACTGATTAATTCATCTTCTAGTATAAAAATACTATTTCAATAAAGTTGTAAAATTAACATGATGAACCTCACGATATTTCAATATCACGCTTTTTATATCAAACTGTTATAGTTTTTAACCCTGGATGGTTATACTTCGTCGAATCGACGACGCCACCTCATACATTCTAATATGTATGTAAAATAAGTATAACCTTGTAGGGTTAATAAAGATTTTTTTTTTAAATGTTATATGATTCAAAATTGAATAACATATCTTTTTTTATTGGTGACTTTCAAAGGTAAGATTGCTACATTTTGCTTGATTTATCTATAAAATCGCATTACATCAAATATCGAATGCTATATTTGACCAAATTTTTCAATATTTTCTTGACCAAATACTGATTTCGTACCTATTATACCATATTTTTACAAATAGCATGATATTAGAATATCGCATCTATTTTAACTTATTTTGCAGATTTGAATAAAAAAAATATTTTATATTTAAAATCAAATGACATAAAAATCGCATGCTATATTTTTTCCACATTTTTTAGTTTTGAAAAATTTCAAGCATCTACATAAAAATAACATTGCTTCTCAAGTAGTTCTTAGAAATATAAGAACTTCTTTTCTATTCTAATCACTTAAGTAAACCAAAAATCTTTTAATGTCACATTAATTATTGCCTTACTCTGCCAAGTCGTTATTTTCGCTGATATTGTTCATTAAAATTACATTCTAACAATGGCCAACGATAGTCTCCCTAGTTCTGTGTCTAGTCTCTCGTATTTTGCGCCTACATTCAATGCTTTACTTTTGTAGAACTTTAAACATCCCTAGCTGCCTGCCATTCACTGCATGACTTAATAAAACATGGCCAAAAAAGGTTTTGTGCGAAAGAAAATTATTTTTGCTATTCTGCCTTTTGAACAACAGCTGGACCTACAACTACAACAACAATAACTGTAATGGCAGCATTCACAACAGCGGAACTAACAAAACGACAACTTCAACAATAAACAAACGCAGGTAAACTCAACTAATACTTTAAGTACAGCCGGTGTACAACACTCGGACAAAGCAGCGAAAGCAAGAAACATGAATGAAAAAAAAAACTATTAAAAAATTATTTGTTTTTCTTATGACATTGAGAACGAAAGGTAAGGAATAGAAAATCAAGCAGAGCACAAGAACTAAGTTGTACAAAAACATTTTATTTCTATGAAAATGTTCTAAAATGAAAACGTCAAATAATTGTGCCTGCATACTTTCAGGCATTTTTATTTATTCAAAAGTGTTAATGAAATGTTGTAGGAAAGAGCAGAAAATAAGTGCAGGAAGTCATTATGAAAAAGGCTATCGTGCAAGAAATAATATTCTTTTCTTCTTCTTCTTCCTCTTCTTCTTCTTCTTCCTCTTTTCATAACTTTTGCACTTCGCTTGACTTAATTTTTGTAAATTAGTTTGCAAGGAGTTAAGAAAGCGTGCGAATTATAGCAAATGTTTTGTAATTATTTTAGTTATAGCTGCTGACATTTTAAGGTAGGCGTGTGTGTGTTAAAGTCCTAAGGAATTTTTTATGAAATAGATTGTGAACTCTTTTGCCATTGCTCTAAACACGCTCTCTTCTAGAAAAACTGCGGGAAAATCTCAAATATTTCTAGCATGCGAGTGCACTTTAAGCTCTCAAAATATGACAAATTTGTTGAAATTTATAAAAAGTTGCAGCATTACATCTGCATTTAAAGCTCCACGAAAATTTAATTAAATTTTTAATCATATCAGCCTTGCACAAAAATTTTCCACAAAACTTGTTAGCACAAGTGGACCGCAAACAAAAACACTTTCACATGAAGCATACTTTTTGGCATTCATGAATTATTCACATGGTTTTTGTGCCACTCAAATCGCATTAAAAATTTAATATATTTACACTCATTGTGTTTGTTTTGTTTTGTTGGTTTTTTTTTTTCGTCTCCTCTGTTATTATTTAATCTTTGTTCATTCATTTTTGCTCATTGTTTAACTTTTTTGCAAAATGCATGCCGAAATGTATGCTGTGAATTTTTTTGATGCATCACTGGCAATAGCATTAAACAATGTGCAATTTATTTGCCCACCATAGTCTGCCGCTGCTGATCGCTGAAAGTCTAACGTTTTGCATCTCCAGCTCTTTGAATTCCCAATGAAACAATCAATCACATGATATACAAGAATTTTAAATGCATGTTTCTGTCACTTTCAGTGACAGTGGCAAGCTCACTTCATAGCATCTACAGTGATGTGAAGTGCATCGTTGCTGTATAAATTACAAGCACGCTTTTGCTCGATTGTTTTCGGATAACGAGTTGCACTCACTTGTTCATGGGCAAATACCCAGCAATGCGATATTTTGGAAAATCTAACAACAACAACAATAGCAACTGTGGCACATCAATTCCGAAATGGATAGCAAAGCGATGGTGTGGTTTTAGGCGTTAAATTGAACAGACAACATTTACTGTGGGGCGCTTATATTGCCTTTCATACGATATTAAGAGAAGGTTTTATTTAAAAATTCAATTCAATTAAAAAATGATTGCAAGGCAAATTTTTAGTAATAAATAAAATTAAAAAAAAAGTCATAAATAAAATTCATAAATTTTTTGTGTTAATAACAATTTCCTAGCAGCAATGTGTAACTTTTAGATGTAACTTTGTGTTATTTTAAAGCTTCAAACCGAGAATTTTAGGTGTTATAGCTATTCAGTCAAGTCTGCCTCAGTTCGAAATGGGGTGATAGATTAGTGAGAAGGAAAGGACAATCATTCAGAAACATATGTGGAATGTTCTAAGCTTGGGGATAAGCCATAAAAACATGTCAATTATATAGCATCTGATCCAAGTATTATGCCTTTACCTCAGTCAATTCTAGTTATAAGGCAATCCCATCTACAAACTTGTCTACCACCAACTACTCGTACAACTTAAAAGTCGTGAATATTGATGAATTTTCAATTTCAGTTGATTAGAATGCGGAAAGAAATGCAGAAATGTTAAAGCGTAGGACAAAGGCATTCCTTGGTTGGCTGTGAGCGCGCTTCCTTCTCGACTACCAAAACCGCCGTTCTACCGAGGCCGCAAGAATTATATCTTGTGCTAATCACCAAATTAAAGTAAGTGCCTAAGACAGTATTTTACTGAAGAAGAATTTTGCTAGTCTTATCTTCATAGATATTATGATATAAGATTTAGTTGTTAAATAATTCAATATTGACCTTTAAACGACAAATTGTCACTATATGTTTCGCTTTATGGACTGGATGGAGGCGTTATCCGACCGTATTTTTCGAAATCGATGAATGTGTTACAGTCGCAATGGTACAATGATAACAGATTTCTTTCATTTTTTTTTTTTTTTTTTTGTCTGAGATCGAAGATTCTGACTCAGGCGATGTCTGATTCTAACAAGACGACGCCAGAAGTCACACAACAGAGACCTGCATAAGACCATTCGTCATTTTTTTTCCACTCGAATAATATTCGCTGTTAGCCACAATCGCACACAAAAATTATAGCCCGAACACAATACGCGCGACGAGCCAATCGCCAATTGTCATTTTTCATTTACATGTATTTCCTTTGGGACGAATTTTGGAGACTTGTCGCTCAACATTGTTGCCGTCGTCTTCAATTTAATTTTAATTTGACAGGCAGCAAAATCATGTTTCCGCCATTGCTTAATTGATTATTAATGGTCGCATTCAGCAAATTGAACTGATGTGAAATATATGGTAACAATCCCTTAATGAGGGATGTTTTGCTTGAACTGTATTCAAAGCTGTAAAATCTACATTCATATTCAGAATTTTAAGTACAACTGAATAAAGACATAAAAATCCATAAATAAATCCAAAATTGATTTGTAAATAAAATTTTAATTCACATTTAATTTTAAAAACTTGATTAATTATTTATTTCAATTGAATAATTCTAACAATTTGTTATTAGGAATAAAAAATCAATTTTTTATTTATATGAATGCTATACACAAATATAGACAAATAATACAATTCACAATAAATTTCAGAATTTTAAAAAAATTGAATGTGAAATAACATTTTTTTTTATGAATGAGTTTTGCATTCATTGAATGTGTTCTTATTTCGTTATTCTTTTTCAGCTCTGTGTCGTTATTCTAAACGGCAACTGTTGAGTCGGCTGAATGCAGCCCTTGTTTTTTGTTTACTATGCTGCTGAAGTTTGCTGCTGTCGCGTTAATTATAATCAAGTCGCTCAACATTTCTCTACAAAAACAGATTGGAGACATGCTGCTCGCCGCTCGGCACGCACATTGTGTTCGGGCTATTAATGCACATGCAGTGTTCGAGTTCGTAAACAACGATTGGTGCTAAGCACAGTTACAGCTCTATTCTAACAAAGTCACAAAAGCCACCACAGTGTCAATTGATACAGAAGTCACAATTGATACAAATTCCTATTCTGAGCACTTTTAAAAAGCTCTTTTTGTATCAATAGTGATCGAAATAGTGACAACCAGCTAAGAAGGTCACAAGCGAAAAATGCAAACAAATAAAATTTTATAAAAAACAATAATAACAAAAAGAAGGGAATATCTTAAGAAGACGGCTTCTAGGACACCGAAATCGTTTTTGCAAATTCATTTCGACTGCCGAATACAGTGTGCTTGGAATTTAATTGAGGAACTCCAACCACATGATGAGCGAAGGTCGTCCATACCATTTGCCTTGAGGTTTTTGGCAACTATTTATTTTTATGCTAATGGCTCTTATCTTAACTATGTCGGCAATCATTTCTCGACTTCCATGAGCCAATCATCGGTATCGCGGTCAATTCTTAAGCCTCTCCGACCCTCTCCTGTAGCACGAAAACCTAGTGTGACACGAAAAAACTGACTTCATATTCGGTTACAGCGACTTCAAAAATATTAAACAAAATCTTCAATCCCCACGGGGGTTTTTTTCTTAGATAATTGTTGAACAGTGTATTTAACATTCTTTTCTTGGTGCGAATGGACATTTAAGCATAAATTTTCATTGCTTTTGTCGAATGTTGCTCATGTCTGCCTTCATTGGATATATGTGATTCGTAGGCCTCGTACTCTATGCCATTCGTTCCACAGTGATTGGTGCGTGTATTCGGGCATTAACTTTAATGCAGAAGGCACATTCGTAGGTCGTGTATTGACGAGACATTCGAAACGCTATTTGAAAGCACTCAAGCCGTTCTCTGCTACACAACATAACCGATTTCGGAAAGATCGAGCGAGAAGTTTCCAAGGCGCGTAATTTCAAGTTTTGACCACGGCAATGGGTCGACGAGATCGTGAGATTTGACGCTATTGGTTTGGTTTTTTTTTTCTGATGCTATACGGAAGACCGCCTTAACGTGAATAGTGCACTTAAAAGCCAACATTCGCCAAGTTATGACCGAGAACCGACTGTTGCAATACATATCGAGGAGGTTCTTGAACTGATATTGTATTTCACAGATAATGTCAACGTTCAACTTTAAAACAAAAAAAAAAAAAAAAAAATCATCCAAAATATAATTTCACGAGTACTTGTATATCTACTTATATTATGTACGTTTACTATTGAATCACCAAAATGTATTATTGAATAAATGTATTATAAATGTATCAATTGCCTCAATAAAAATAGTTTTATTGTTACTTGATAGCTTATATTTTAATTTTATCGTTTATATTTAATATTTCCTCAAGAAAAGGGGTAAAAAAATCTAAACGTGCATTTTTATTTGCAAATTTACACAGGCTATCCCGTAGTGACTGGGTGAAAAATGGGCCAACACGTTTTTTGCAAACATACAAGTATATTACTTTATTTTAAAAATAAGAATTATGGCTTTGATTGTTTGTTTGTGGGGATAGTAGATTTTTCTTGAATTTATTTTTAATGGTACATTGCTCTCTATCCTCCTCTTGTCTTGAAGAGCCTTATTGGTTTTCTATGACCAGGCTATTTGGCATGAAATTTCTTGGAATAAGTTATAGTTATGAGTCAATTTATTGAAGTATGATTGTAGTTATTTTTTTTCGGAGGAAAATGATTGCAAATCAAGGGTTAACTTCTTTAAGTCTAAAATTTTTATATCTAAATATAAACTTGCCTCACAGAGCCAAACACAGATTTTTCAATATGAGTTATCGGTAGTAAAATTTATAGCAAAGTAAATTTTAAATTTTAAGCAAAGTACTGTTTAAAATGGATATGAGTTCACGGGCCTTAGTACTTGATTTCTTACGAACGAAGTTTGAAAATTATTGATTATTTTTCATATGATCGATCAATAATTCGAAAATATGTTTCACCAATAGCAACAAATCCTTGACAATAGTTTCAAAGCAAGGTTTATACTTATTGTTCAAATTAATTTTTTCCCACTGTAAAAGTCCAATATTCCAATAATTTATGTATGTTTTTTCTTCGTCTGTGCATTTTAATTATTTATTTAAGTTCTCCGATTGGGAACCTCTTTATTTTCTTGGAAGAATATTAAGAATTTCTTCTCATAAAAATTAATGAATTATGATAAGTGTACTATCACATTATTTGAGAGTTGTGCTATTTCTTTGCCATGGCTGTATATAATCAAAAATAACAATAATGAAGGGTACTTTTTTTTATAATTATAAATAAACGACTTACACAAGGGACAAAACTGCTTACTAATTATTGACAAACAAATAACCAAGAGAAAATCATATTTAAAACCTTTGAACGTATTTGAAGTACATATTTAATTTATCTAAAATAGACTGACAACACCAACAATCATCTTAATAAATCTGAGAAAATCAGACATAATCAAATGCAAAATGGAATGTCTTACATTTAACTCTGTATAAATTGGTACTAGGCAATATATTAATAAATCGGCAGGGGAATAGCTTAATGGATACGAAATCAAAAAAAGTTATTGCTATCAAAAATTGTGGGCCTTGGAGTTCATTGATAATAATAACTAACGAATAGTCGTACCGGAAATCGTCCTTAGGGTGTAAGGGAATTAGCGGAAACTTCAAAAATTTAACGAAACTAGTTCTTAACCGTTGTACCTATGTGAAATGTGGCGACTCGAAAATGATCATGTAGGAGTTTAAAAATTGACCTTAGAGCTCATTAATTCATTCTTTGTCTGCTTTTCATGTTGAACTCTACTTTTTATAGTTTGTATAGGTAAGGGCTGGCTTTTTAGTATTTAACCAAGCTCTTTTAAAAAAATAACCTGATTAGAATTGTGAAACTCAAAGATATATTTTTAAGATACGGACTGTAGTTATGATATCATTACCGCGATTCTTCAAAAAGAGATATTTTTTTTTTTTTTTTGTTTTCTGAGATGAATGCTTACAATGAAAGATCCCACAAGCGAATACCCATGACACCAGTAATTTTTGCGGGTTTGGGAGATTTTAAGCATGTGAAAGTGAAAGAGAGCAGTACTTATACACATTGCATTGTGGAACGAAACGGCCTGCTAGAAAAAAAAGTTTGTGTTTACCTATTTCTTTTTATTAAAAAAAGATCAGGGATCCTATAAGAGAAAAACTTTTTAACAAAAAAAAAAAAAAACACCGACGTCAAAATCACTGCAAAGTAAAAAATAATTTTAAATAACTTTTCCCATTAATTTCTTTATCAAATTTTAAAAGTTATTTAAATGTATTATAATATTGGAAATCTTATAATTTTCATTATTTCTATTTTGTTTTATTATCATCAATATATTAATTGCTTTATGTACATAAAAGCTTTGAAGTCGGCGCTTATCTTACTAAGTCGAAATATTTTTATTTTAATTTTTTCTTATTTGTTTTATTATCAAAAAAATATTACTAACTTTATGAATATAAAAGCTTTTTAGCGAGTTTTTTCTTTCAGTTGGCAATTGTTGAGTACGCTGAATGTAGCCAATGCGTTCCATGCATTATATGTGCAGCTGTTACACACTAGGGCGTATCGAATTACAATTTTTTTTCGAATTTCACATTCTAAGAGGTCTCAAAAGTTGCATGGGGTTGTCAAGATCACCCTAAAAAAATTTTAAGGAAAAAAAAAAGGATGTCTTCCTGCCCCGCAAGGACAAAGTTGTTTTTTGAGGAAAACAGTAAAAAATAACGACCTTACAATGCTTTGACTTTTATAAATAAAACTACGTATGTCTTATAGCAAAAGTAAGTATAGGCTTAAATTAAAAAAAAACATTGCTAAACACGATGCCACTCACGATTTCTATCCACAGTGTCCTGTGTAAAGGATATACGAAGCTAAAGTTGTAATCGAGATAACACAGTACTTTTGATTGTTACGTAATAGTCTAAATTTTGGTGGTATTGATTATACTGCTAACGTATTCCTAAAAATTGCCGAATTAATAATTAGCATAATTTTTGTATATGAATATTCCTATTTTTTAGAAATATTTACTTGAATGCAATTTTTTAACTTTTTCAAAAAAATGAATATAAGATTTTATATCTCGGGTATCAGAAATGGTACCGAAGAAACTTTGCTCAATTTGGATTCTTTAAATATTCCTGAACAAACCCTTGTCTAAAAGTTTTAATTTAAAATACCAACTTAAGGCCACGATTTTATTTTCTATTTTGATAGTTAAAAAAAAAAAATACTTCCTAACATGAAATTTAACAATTTCATCTAAAAAATATCAAAGTAGAAAATAAAATTGTGGCTTTAAGCTGGTATTTTAAAATAATACTTTTAGACAGGGTGTTGTTAAGAAATATTTGAAGAATCCAAATTGAGCAAAGTTTCTTCTGTATCATTTCTGGTACCCGAGATATAAAATCTTATATTCATTTTTTTGAAAAAGTTAAAAAATTGCATTTAAGTATTCATTTCTCAAAAATAGGAAAATGCATATGCAAAAATTATGTTAATTATTAATTCGGCAACTTTAAGGACTACGTTAACTGTATAATTACTGCCACCAAAATTTAGACTATTGGGTAACAATCAAAATTTCTGTGTTATCTCGATTACAACTTTTGGTTCGAATATCCTTCACACAGGACACTGTGGATAAAAATGGTGACTGGCATCGTGTTTACCAATATATTGTTAGTTTAAGCCTATACTTACTTTTGCTTTAAGACATACGTAGATTTTTTATAAAAGTCAAAGCATTGTAAGGTCGTTATTTTTTACTATTTTCCTCAAAGAACGACTTTGTCCTTGCGGGGCAGGAATACATCCTTTTTTTTCTTAAAATTTTTTTAGGGTGATCTGGACAACCCCATGCAACTTTTGAGACCTCTTAGAATACGATCTAAATTTTTCGATACGCCCTATTACACACTATGTCATATTCAATATGAGCTTTACAAGCTCACCCAAACCAGTATAATGAGAATGTTTATGTGTACAAAGCTTTTAAAATTACTACAGTGTCACCAAGGCAGCATAGCATCAAATAAAAAACTTTAAAATAGTGCAAAGATGGTAAATGATCATGATTGTGTGTCAAAAACTAGCGCTGACGCCAAAGCTTTTATGTTCATAAAGCAATTAATATATTGATGATAATAAAACAAAATAGAAAAAATGAAAATGATAAGATTTCCAATATTGTAATGCATATAAACAACTTTTAAAATTTGATAAAGAAATTAATGGAAAAAGTTATTTAAAATTATTTTTTAATTTGTAGTGATTTTGACGTCAGTTTTTTTTTTTTTTTTTTTGTTAAAAAGTTTTTATTTCTTTCTTTTTAGAGAATATGAAAAATTTTATGTAATTGTATTCTTGAGTAAAATTTCAAAAATGACACTTTGTTCTCAAGAAATTTGTTTGATTAATTCCTAAAAGTTTGTTGGGTATTATCCATTTCTGTCCATTAAAGTGCCACGCCCTTTCTCTAATCCCGCCCACTTTATTAACCGTACTTTATAATGATTCTACCTAGCCCTGTGCCAAATTTCAGTTCCCAAGTATCAATATTAAGCGTAATATAGTACTTTCCTTGAAGTGCCACACTCTGTGTACAATCCCGCTCACTTTTTTATTGATTCTATCTACCCACCTACCGGCATACCAAATATTAGTACGTTAGTGTCAATATAAACTAAGATATAGTATTTTAATAATATTGACACGCCCCTTTGTTGAATAACGTCCACTTTTTTGGCCGTAATTTGTTGTAACTGTACCTACCCATGTACTAAATTTCAGAACCCTCGTGTCAATATTATTCGATATAAAGTGTGTTTATAATATTGCCACACCCATTTGTCGAATAACGACCACTCTCTTTACAGTAATTTTTAAAAATTGTGTCTACCCCTGTACTAAATTTTAGTACCCTAGTGTCAATACTATTCGAGATACAGTGTTTTTCCAATATTGCCACACCCCTTTGTCAAATAACGCCCACTTTATTGACTGTAATTTGTAATAACTATGTCTAACTATGCACTTAATTTCAACACCCTAGTGTCAATATTATTCGATACATAGTGTGTTTCTAATATTGCCACACCCCTTTGTCGAATAACGCCCACTTTCTTTACAGTCATTTTTTGAAATTGTGTCTAGCCCTGTACTAAATTTCAGTACCCTAGTGTCAATACTATTAGAGATACAGTGTTTTTTTAATATGACCACACCCCTTTGTCAAATAACGCCCACTTTATTGATCGTAATTTGTAATAATTGTGTCTACCCCAGTATTTTTACTGTAAATTTCAGTACCCTAGTGTCAATATTAACTGAAATACAGTGTTTTTTATATTGACACGTCCCTTTGTCGAATATCACCCACTTTTTTAAAAAAGGACCTCCGCGTTCATGGTATCTATCTGTTGACAAAAAATTACGGAAATCGGGCAAGGGCTTTAAGAGTTATCGATGTACATACATTTAAAAAAAAAAAAAAGCGGACAAACCAACGAACCTCCTCCTTTTTGAAGTCGGTTAAAAAGAGAAAAAGATTCGATGTATAGTGTTTGTTGAGTGACAAATACTAAGTAGCTTTTTAGTATTTAAGATTTAATATTCCTGAAGGAGTTCAGATTTTATTGTCATAACGATCAATTCCTCTATTTGCATACCCCGATATTGCTTTCCTCTTACGAAAAACCATAAAAATTTTTATATTTGGCTTTTTTTGTTTCTCCTTTTAGTAAATCTACCGTTTTTCTTATATTTCAAAGTTATATTGCCGTAAAACAATTTCAATATAATATGTTACACTTCACTTAACTGTTTCACTTGATTATTTCAAGGTCCACGCGGCCCAAGGGGGCATTGGGTGGGCATGTTTTTTATAATTTCTGCTCGTACTACTTCATTATTTCTCTGCGCATAATCTACGTTTAGAGTTATTGTATGCTTGCCCACAAAAATATTGTGATAATGAACTATTCTTATAGCCTGTTTAAGGCTACAGAATTATAAGATTTGTGCTCATTTTTATGCAACGGTAGTGTAGTGTATGAGTTGACGCTTGTTTATACGAACATTTACCCTATAGAATGATGAGTTAAGCCGCTTAGATACAGGTTAGTCCTGCTTATTAATATAATTTGAAGTAGTTAATAAAAAATTAATAGAAAGTAGCGAGTATATTTGTTTTTCAAAAATAAGACATTGTTTTTTTCTTTTTTTTTAGCTTGGAACCAATGGTTTCAGGTGTTATACTTATTCAGTCAAGTCTCTGTCTTCGTTCGAAATGTGTTGATTGATTGATTAGTGGGAAAGAAGTGGAATGAAGCAAAACATGTTAAAAATATTCTGAGTGAAGTGGGAGCGAGGCCTAGAAACATACATATATGTTAAAAAAATAAAACATGTTTGAAAATTGAACATGTGTTCATTAAATGCGTTCATCATTTCGTTTTAACTTTTTCTCATGCTAACTTTTTTTAAAAAAAGTTTTAAATACATTTGCTCTTACTTTGACGAAATTTGTCGCAAGCTATATTTGAAACACAAAATTTGTCAAATTAATAACAACTGTCGTCAATTTTAAAATATTTTTCTTGCAGTGTATGTATTTTTTTCACATATTTTCAATTATTAAAAATGTCAACATGAAGTTTCAGATTTCCAAATATATAAGGTCACAAGCTTAAAAGCTTTGACCGCTAAAACACTCTAACACTCAACATATTACTTAAATAATACACCAGGGAGTAACACATAAAAATAAGAAACATAAAATCGGCCAATATTTTTGACACTTCAATATTTTTTTTTTTTTATTTTGACAGCCGAAAACTTTTCCACATTTGTATGAGTATCCGCATGATGCTTTTTTTTATTTAAACAAATTCTGAATATCTACTTAGCTAAGTGCTATGCTCAGCAAGGAACAACCGACTTAAAGTTCGATTTGCTTTCTTTTGGGCCATAAAAAAAAAAAGACTACAGTGCAAAATGGCACAAAATGAAAACAGTAAAATACTCGAATTGCAATGATGACAGTTTTTTTTTTTGAGTGGCATAGAAGCATGAGCTTGAAGATATTCAAATGGGGGCGAATTATTTATGTAAAGCTTTTTCATTTTAATTTTTTTTTTTTTTTGTAGGTTTTTGTGTATTTTTTTACTGTTAACATATAGAGCGGAAGAGAATGTGCAAGAAAAAAAAATGTAGAAGCAAATTTTTTTTATATTTAAATTTGTTACAATAAAAACTCATGTTGAGTGAGTTTTTATAACATGCAAGCTTATGGCGGTGGGTGCTTGCTAACATGATATCTACATTTAAGCTCGAGTTATTTAACGAATTGTAATTGGTTGACATTAAGTGTTATTGAAATACTTTCATAAGAAGCATTCTTAATAATGATCAAGAGTTTAGTTAAAGAAAATATATTTAAATATATATGATTTATTTATTTAAAAGAAATTATTGTTTAATAAAATTATGTTAAAAGTATAACTGAAAAATTATGGATTCTTAATATTCATTGAGTAGCTTGATTTAAGAATATAAAAAAGACTAAATAAATACTAGACTAATTTTATATAAAAGACTTATATAAAAAAGACTTTTTTTAAACAAGTTGGGTTTTCGTCGCAATCGAATATTTGAACAAAGAAATCGGACATTCAAATTGAAAGAAAACTCCTGGTTATCCTAAAAGAAACATTTCAACAATAACTGCCTCTTCTAGAGTAAAGCATATAATTGGCGAGTCTCTAAAGGAGTTAAGAAAACTTAATTAAAAGGTCCTCCTTAGATGTTAATATTGGTAAAAAACGTACCTGCAGAATCTTAGCAACTGTTGTCTCAGAGTTTAGTTGTGGAATCGTAAAATTTAGCAATTGTTTGATCGTTTTCAGCTTCAAAAACAAACAGTGGTGCTCACTACATGGTTTCCCATAGCCAGCGGGTATCGTGTTATGTTGAGCTTTTGCACACGAAGTAGCAATCGGCTCGCTGTGTTTTTGCACTGCATAAAAGTTTGTTCTTCTGCTGTGCTTTAATTTCAAGTCAGTATGCTTAGAGCGTTCATGTGGTATGGGAGTCATTCGCTGTTTTATTTATGAAAGTACTTAAATATTTTGCAATGTTTCATTAAAAATATTAGCAGATTCTATTCTTCACTTTTACCTTTTTATAATGTTTTCTATGTTAAAATAGCGAAAAACCAAACACAAAAGTAAAAAAGCAATGATTATATTGAAAATCCAACACTTGTCAAGATTTCCTTGCACCAAATGTTGTGAGAGCTTTTAACATCTTCTCGTTTTAGTGTAAAGCTGTGCATTTGGAAAGCTCTCTTTATTGTTGTTTGAACCGTGAGTTGATCACCACTGAGCTGGATTTACCTCGATTTAAAAAATAATTTTTTGTTTTTTTTTTGTTGTCATGGAACATTTTGTCCTTAGAAAAAAAACTTCATCCGATAAGGACATGAAAGAAAACCCAAACCCATCACATGCTTTGTATGCGATTCTAAAAGATTTCTTAAAATAGTATTGAAGGATTTAGATTTTCAAACTTGCCTTTTGGCCACGAATGATAAACATGAGCGGATAAACATAATCAGCTTGAAATAAGCTAAAAGCCGGGTGGATATTTTTTAATAGATTCAAGCCAAAATATTTAGGTGTTACATCTTTTCTGTCAAGGTAGTCGTTGTTCGGAAATTAGATAAAAAATTTATTGAACGGAAAGGTGAAATATAGTTAAGTGTTTGTAGGTAGTTCAGTTTGTGGTAAATTGAATAAAAATGTAAATTTGATTTGAACGGAAGTATAATGACCTTTCCAAATCATTGCCAATTCAAGTTGCCGAAAGAAGAAAAGAAGAACCGTGTGAATTAACTATCAACCTGTAGATATTTCAATTGAGACAAATACGAGGGGAACTGGCAACACTAATATCAATAGCTTAAATCTGGCATCACCATAATAAAGTTTGACATTCATTAGAATAAATGTACTCACAACATTTTGATGTACAAACGTATTTCTTTTGTTTTCAGTGAGTTAAGAAAATCAATTTGTTAAAAAAGTGGAAATTTCAAGAGAAGGTTTTCGTTGGATTATTTTTCACAGCTTTCGACGTGGATTATCTCAACAGGAACGTGTCGATGAACTCGGTTTTTTGTAGAACGATAAAGCACCATCAAGAATCACAGAACTAATAATGCAAGATCGTCATGTGACATATCGTGAAATAGAGGCATCATTGCATATTAGTTCCACTTCAATACACTCGATTTTGCATGAACACTTATGTAGTAAAAAAAAATTAAAATAAATCGATTGGTGTAAGGAAATGAATAAAAAGTTCAATCGTAGCGACGCAGGAATGGTCGCCTGTTTCTTCCACCGAATCGGTCATGTGGCCACTGTTCCGCTTGACCAACGTAGGACGGTAAATTTTGATTGGTTCACGACTATTTATTTGCCGGAAGTCTTCGGAGAAATTCACAAAACCAACCGCCAAAGACGAATCATTCTCCATCATGACAATGCGAGCTCTTACACATTTCGTCAAACATGTGCATTTTTCTTCAAATTCAAAACCTCGAATTGATGACTCATCCTCCGTACAGTCATGATTTGGCCACCTATGAGATTCTTCTTGTTCCCGAATATCGAAGGTAAACTGCGTGGTCAACGATTTATGAGCGCCCCAGAAGCAGTTGAAGCGTTCAAAAACCATGTTTTGGAGATGTCTCAAGAGGAATGGATAAACTGCTATGACAAATGGTTTGAACGAATGCAAAAGTGTACTGTTCATCAAACGGAATATTTTGAAAAACAATAAAGCCATTTTCATTTAAAAATGTTTGTTAATATTTACTATTCCCGAAGTATAAATAGTACCCCTTGTAAAAAGATCAACGCGAAGGACTTTGACAGCCAACGCGACTTTTACCAACGATAGTCTATTTGGTGGGCGATCAAGCGATACTGTTCTCGCTAAATTTATGGAAGGTGCTCCTTTCTATTGATTGAAGTCCGCAGTTGGGATTAAAATTTGTCCTTATTATATCCATGAAAATATATAGTATAATACAAATTTTTCTTTTAATCCGGTGCAAAATATGCAAAATATGCAAAAATAGTAGTTTTTTGTAAATTGACAATTTTCTGACTTAAAAGTTATTTCTAAGAACAAAAAATTGTTTTTTTTTATATCAGTTTATTGCTAAAAATGTTTAATATTTTTTAATATTCTAAATATGACCTATAAAAATATAGAAAAAGGGTTCAGAAATATCAATTAGGATGTTTTTATGACGTCTTAGCTGTACAACAAAATTTTTTTATGTTCTCTTTCCACTTTTAACCCAATTCTATTGAAATACTGGTCAATAGTGTTAATTAGCTTAACTATCGCATGCGATAACATTAACTTAACCTTAACACCATTCCAAAATAACCTCAAAAGAAAACTTGATTTATGACATTTTCTTGTCATTAGCGTTATAATTAAGTAAATTACCTCCAAACTATTTTGTCCCATTTGTAACTCCATTTGTCCCATTTGTAACCCATTGTAACCCATTGTAACCCATTTTGTCCCAGGGGGTAGTTTTCTACCCCTGTCCTGAAATAGGGTTTTCTATGAAACTATAATTTATAAAAATTATTTGTGAATTTATATATAAAATTTGATATGTTTGCTATCATATGTATAACGATGATCTTGAATCAACCACGCCCACTACCATAACTGAGAGTCTCCAGGAAGACAACTTTTTAATTAAAAAGTCAAATTATTTAAATATTTAAAATGATAAAATTTATATTCGTATTATGTTGCGAATAGATGGTAGTATTGTTGTGAGCAAAAATATTATCTTTATATTCAGAAATTTTAATTTTTGTCTAAAAAGTGTATCTATTTCCCCAATGGGTACAAAACTGTCCCAACTGTTACTCGAAAACGATTACAGATGGGGAAAAAATGTTCTTGATTAGAACCAAAATAGCCTGAGTTCCAAAATTCAGAAAAAAATTGCAACGCTATTACCGGGCCAGAATGGGTTAAGTTTTCTTTACATAAATAAACATAGCTACATACGTCTTCAAGCAAAGTTTGAAATTGTGTATCAATAAATATTTGTCGCACGTTACGTTAAGCATTTCTGACAGCTCACAATTTTTTCTAATCACCGCCTTGAGTGGCGCCACACTTGGCTAACCCCTTCGTCCCTTTTCCCCCGGCCACTCCATAACTTTAATAGCTACAAACTCAATTACGCATAAATTTTCTTTTTATTGTAATGAGTTGTTTTAGCGAAGAGAGAACCACAAAATAAATAAATACAAAATGTTATGAATATAAATAAGAAGCGCTCCCTTAAGACACAAAAGTCTCGCTGAGCGACATTAAAGTGTCAACAGTAGAAAAACTCGTGCGGTTAGTTGGAGTGGAAACAAACAAAAAAAAAAAAAAAACCTTCTCGCAAGTGGTTTATTCTTATGATATGCATACATGTGTTTGTAGCATGCAACTTTTTTTTTTTTTGTTTTTGTCTTACATTTTAAGAAAACACATTTAAGAAAACATCTCTGTTGGCGTCGCTAGGTTGAAAATTAAAATTTAATCCACTTCATCTAAATTTGCATAATTTTATTTCTGTTTTATAAATTTCTCAAAAATGTCTGCATAATTAAGCCCTCATACCTTCCAACACACAGAAGGAAAGCGTAGCAGTGCCAAGCAACAGCTCGACAAACAGTTCGTCCGTGTTTTTTCATTGGCAGCCACATATTAATTATTAACAGTCAAGCTTTTCGACTTTGCTGTAGGGTACAAAAGCTTAGCTATTTTAAAAATATGTTACCAGTTGGTAGTTTAATTTTGTTTGCCTCTGTGTATACGAATGTGTATGACTGTGTGTATGTGTGTCTTTTGTGTGTCAGAGCTGTTTGTTTTCAGTTTTGTTTCACGCCAATTTTGTTTGGCACGTTTTTGACTATTTGTGCCAGACCAAGGTGTGAATCATTTTAACAGTTGAGCAAATTGTATTTCACCTTTAATTCTGTTAATGAATGAATCGCAGCGTGAAATATTTTCTTTTTTCTTTTTTTACAGAAACTTTTGTGTGCCAGCGAGGTGTCTTAAGTGCCTTAAGCGAAGTGCAAAAATTTATTGCATGCGATCGATGATTTATATAGCTTGTTAAGTTCAAGTAATTGAGCAGTTATTGAGCTGTTTGACGTCGTTAAGTAACTTTATGTGTTGCAAATAATGATTCTATCACGGAAAAATAAAAGAGTTTACGTGCTACACCACTCTTGCAAGTTTTTAGACATGAAATATTTTCAGTAGCTTTTGCCAATTGTTTTTTCTATAATGAGATTATTTTTATACCCCTACGTTTTAAAAACGTAAACGGGGTATATTAATTTTGTCACTCCGTTTGTAACGCCCATAAGGAGGCGTGGTAGGCATAGAAAAGTATATATATTCTTGATCAGCATCACCACCCGAGTCGATTTAGCCATGTCCGTCTGTCTGTCTGTCCGTCTGTCTGTCAGTCCGTCTGTCTGTCTGTGATCACGATTACAGCCGTAATTTTTAAGCTATCATCACGAAATTCTTTATTTAAGCTTTTATCTAAGAAATAAAGGTCAAGTTCGAAAATGAGCCAAATCGTATAAAAACCACGTCTACCTCCCATACAAAGTGACTTTATCAAAACGGTAAAATCTCTTAGAATACCACAAAAATTAAAATATGGACTTGAAATTTTGCGCATGAACTTTGTTATTTAACATGTACTCTATGTATGAAATTCAATGAAATCAAGTGGAAACCACACCCACCTCCCATACAAAGTGATTTCATTAGCGAATATTTTCTGATTAAACTATGACGAAAATGTTTTTACAAATAAACATTTTTATAACTGCTTAAAACTTTGAATATACTTCGGTTCGGACGTGTAGGTCCATTTCTCGATCAAGTCAAAGTCCTTTCAAGGGCTGAAATGGCCAGTTATTTATTTATTTTTAATAGAAAAAAGGGCATGATTCTTATATCATTCGAAAGGTAATGAGCCACAGATATGCCAAAAAATAAAAAATAAAAAAAGAAATTGAATATATTATGTGATTATTGCAGTTCATGGTATAATAATACAAGATAGCATTGACAGTTGCTTGGGAAGCCATCTCCTGTCAAAAAATATACTGAAAAAGAGATCGCACACAATCGGCCATTGAAAACACAAACAATGTTGAAAACGTAGATGTGAAAAAAACAACAAATTCAGCAGCTGCAGATGCATTTGCACCATGATACAATTATACAGGTAGCATTGACAAATATAGATTTTCTCAGCAACGAATTCTCAAAATTAAACGAATGTAGAAATAAATTAATTTCGCAAAATATGTGCGTTAAATAAACAATTATAATAATGAAAGTTGTGAAAAAATTATGTGTAATATGTGTTTAACGTATTCCAGCCATGGTGTTTTAATTTTAATTGAAAACTTCTTCAATTTCGTCCACATGAATCTACAGCTGCTGAGATTGCTGCACTTAAACGTTTTCAAAACGTTTTATGTTTGCACTTAATAACATTAAGTTTACAAATTATCTTCGTTCTAGTAATAATAACTCATTATTAATAAAATAAAATATGCAATATGTGTGGTTATTTGCAAGCTCTGAAATATAAACAATGGCGAAAACATATGCAATAATTGAACGCTCTCTTTCTTGAATTTTTTTTGACAGATGCTGGTTTCCCAAGCAACTGTCAATACTACCTTGTATTATTATACCATGCATCATGGTGTATTAATAATAAGGTGTTAGTGAATTTTTGACAACACTAAGAATAGCTTTCTTTCTGTCAAAAAATTGAGAGCGAAAGAGAGGAGCCATTGATAGTTGCTTAATTGTGTTATTTGTTAGAATTGCTAGATGACGATATGTTATAGCTTTTATAGGTTATTGTGCGAATAAAGTTTAAATAAATATTTAATTCAATTAATTGTGCCGTGTTGTGTTGACAAAAAGTTATTGCAGTTGTCTTCGCCTATTTGCCAAGTTCGCCATTGAATGGTTTTGCCATTTTATCAAAAACGTGCGCTGGAAGGTGCCACCGACATGAAGCTTTGGCCAGCATGCAAATTGTCTTGCATTCACATCGACTGCTTCAAGAAAATATCGAATGCCATGAAAGAATGTTCAATACCTCAACTGATAATAGCCATCAAAAGAAGTGGACATGGCATTGAGATTCGACTGACTGCACGTTAGCTGATTTATTTTCATTCCAATTCACCATCAGCTGTTTTGGACAGGAGCAGGGCGAAAAAATTTTGAGAGAGAAGTGTCAAATTCACTAACACCTTATTAATATTACACCATGCCATGCATTTGCACAAACAGTTGTTTTTGACAGGAGATGTTTTCTTGTAGAGAGAGAATAAGCATTTGCCAATTCTACCTTGTATTATTATACCATGATTGCAGTTTAAAGCTGGGTTCACTGATCACCTTCAGCAAGTTTTTCAATTTTTTTTATATGGAGTTTATGCGCTCCATTTTTTTCACCTCACAATGAGAGAGTAACAAAAACTTGCTGCATCTCTTGAACTTGATTAACTTTATTTTAATTTTCTTGCTGAATGTTTTTGAGCGGAATTGCCAGAATGGAGTTTGTCAAGTTGAAATAGGCATATTTTATAGGCATATATTATAGGCAATGTTTATAATAAAGGAACATTGCATCTGGCAATGCTGAATGACAATGAAAAAACAACAAACTTGCAGAATGTTTTACATGTCAGTGAATCAAAATTGCCACATTCTCTTGTTGAGAGCAATAGAGCTTTCGCAAAAAACATGCTGAAGGTGATCAGTGAATCCATGATACAATTATACAAGGTGGGAGTGACAAATTGCTTTTTTCTCACCAGTACCTTGCACCGACTGTCATTTGTCATGACCGACTGTCATGCACCTGTATATTTTATTTTCTATTTTCTTTTCTTCTTCTTTCGTTGTCTAATTTATACTATTTTTGACAGTTGGCGCAAGACGAAAGAACTGTCACTCCTACCTTGTAAAGAGTGATTTTTTAAGTGCCTGATAACTTTTTTTTTAAAAAAAACGCATAAAATTTGCAAAATCTCATCGGTTCTTTATTTGAAACGTTAGATTGGTCCATGACATTTACTTTTTGAAGATAATTTCATTTAAATGTTGACCGCGGCTGCGTCTTAGGTGGTCCATTCGGAAAGTCCAATTTTGGGCAACTTTTTCGAGCATTTCGGCCGGAATAGCCCGAATTTCTTCGGAAATGTTGTCTTCCAAAGCTGGAATAGTTGCTGGCTTATTTCTGTAGACTTTAGACTTGACGTAGCCCCACAAAAAATAGTCTAAAGGCGTCAAATCGCATGATCTTGGTGGCCAACTTACCGGTCCATTTCTTGAGATTAATTGTTCTCCGAAGTTTTCCCTCAAAATGGCCATAGAATCGCGAGATGTGTGGCATGTAGCGCCATCTTGTTGAAACCACATGTCAACCAAGTTCAGTTCTTCCATTTTTGGCAACAAAAAGTTTGTTAGCATCGAACGATAGCGATCACCATTCACCGTAACGTTGCGTCCAACAGCATCTTTGAAAAAATACGGTCCAATGATTCCACCAGCGTACAAACCACACCAAACAGTGCATTTTTCGGGATGCATGGCCAGTTCTTGAACGGCTTCTGGTTGCTCTTCACTCCAAATGCGGCAATTTTGCTTATTTACGTAGCCATTCAACCAGAAATGAGCCTCATCGCTGAACAAAATTTGTCGATAAAACACATTTCGAACCGAACACTGATTTTGGTAATAAAATTCAATGATTTGCAAGCGTTGCTCGTTAGTAAGTCTATTCATGATGAAATGTCAAAGCATACTGAGCATCTTTCTCTTTGACACCATGTCTGAAATCCCACGTGATCTGTCAAATACTAATGCATGAAAATCATAACCTCAAAAAAATCACCCTTTATAATTGTATCATGGGTGAATCCAGCTTAAAATAAGTGTCACTCTCACTCTCATGGCTGTAGTTTGAGCCTCTCTGCTTTATTGGAGTGTTTTTATTTGAAAAAATGAAAGGCTTTACAATCCTTTCAGAATGTCAAATTTATTGTTTATTTTCTGAGTTCCGTCCATGAGACAATTTGTTTTACAAAATATTTACGAAAATTTAAATTTCAGTTCTTATCGCAAGCAATAATTGTGTAGCTCTCATAAACTTTACATTAATTGTTGTATCATAAACTCATAAACTTTACATTATGAAGTCTGTATCATGAGATAATTTCTAAAATATTTTTATAATTTTTAAAATCATCTGAATAACTTTTGCTTGAAAAACTTATTGCATGCAGTAATTTTCTAACTCTCATAAGATAAATTGTCATTTTTTTACAACTTTTCTGAAATATTTTGTACAAAGCTATTAGGCAATATATTGAATCGTATTTATTTCATTTTATTGTGCAATTTTATTAAATAACAAAGATTAATACATACAGTAAATAACATCTATAAGTTATTTTACACAGTTCCCATTCGACTTTTTTTTGCTTTGAATCAAGGATTTCTTAGTTCGAAACTGGGGTGTTGGATTAGTGGTAAAGAAGGGTCAATCAAGTGAACCATGTATAGGGTGTTCTTAACGTGGCGTTACGAGACATAGTTACAAGAGGTACTACATATATTTCGGGAACAAATATATACGAGTAAGGCAATCCCATCAGTAAAGAGGGAATAAAAGCGGAAAGGTTAAAGCGTAGGAACATGGCCTGGCCGGGATTGGAACCTTGAACCCCTGGGTTGGCAGTCAACCGTGCTACCACTCGACTACCGAGGCTGCCATAATGCTCATAAAATATTTTGGAGTGAAAAATCTGCTACTCTAATATTTTTCAATACTTAACTGCATGCTATAATCTTATATCTTCCATGCGATAATTTTTTTTTCAACACTACGATTATTTTCCAAAAATGAAAATTTTGACAAGTTCCGCTCTCTTAAGCAATAAGATAGATTTTCTGATTTTTTTTTTTTTTTTTTTTCTTAGCACGGAATAATTTTTTTACTCTCATGGGTTTTTTTTAATACTAATCAATATAACTGATCTATTGACCAAATCTCTCAACTTTTATGTAATTAATTAAATCAATTTTTACATTTTAAATAATATTTTCCACAAATCAAGTTCTTCAGTTACCGAGAGTTAATTCTTTAATTTTTATTCTTCTTAAAAAATTTTCTATATCGCATTTAATGATTTCTTTAACTCCCATGGGATAAATTGAACTGCAACATTTAGCAATAACACATATCTGTTGCACTTTTCTGAAATAAAATTGATGAAAATACATCATGCTACAAATTTGTAACTCTGGCTGTTTAAATTATATTTCCATTTCCGAAGATTTAGAAAAAAAAATTAAATCATCTTAAATAGGAAGTCAGATAATTCAATGATGTTAAAAGTTCTATGCGATAAATTTCCAATAAAATATTTGAGACTATTTTGGGCTTTTCTTTACTCCCATGCGACATTGCATTCATATTTTCTAAAGTTTTGTTTGCTTTCTACTATTAAAATGTCATTTATTACAATTTTTCAACCATATGGCGTAAAAAAACAACCGCGCATAATTTTTCCTATCAGGGGCCGAATCGCCGCATCCGTGAACGAGATTAATCCGTGAGATTAATATAGTATCTCATGAGATTTTTATACGATTAATTTTTTCTCATACGAAAGTCGTTTCGTTCACGGATGCGGCGATTCGGCCCCTGATTACAGAAAATTCTAATTTTATAACTTTCATGCGATTTTTTTTTTATATTTGAACTGATTGAAAAATTGCTGCGTTTATTTTCCCGTCAAATTTGTAGCAAACTTCCAGCGAGTAATTCGCATGCGATAAAAAAACAAGAGTTTTCTCTTGCATGAACAATAAAAACTAAATTTATTATATTTTTTGTAATATATGAGCTGAAAGTCCTGGTAGCTAGTGCTCAATCTATTTTAATTATAAGATTTTATATTTTATAGTTAATTATAATAAATAAATAAATAAATATATTTTTTTTTCTTTTTTTTTCTAAGCTATTTGTGTCAATAGTAAATGTAAAAATTTGCAACTCTCACGCAATAAGCTTTTTTCCCAATATTTGGGTTTGTAAAAAACATTACTTTTTAAACAAAAAAACAAAAATAAAAAATTGTAATACTTGTAAATTTATTTAACTCTCATGCAACAAGATTTTTTTATTTTTAAAAAAATTCTTTAAAAATCTTTACAATATATGTAGCATGTTATAATTTTAAATTTTCTTGAACACAATAGAGAACGTCGTTTATATTGGTACCAAAACAAGTAGCAGATCAAAATTTGGTGAAATGTTTTTAAAATAGTGGATATCGTGTCTTTCTGACAATTTTATCCAATCAAAAACGTAGTTAGATGGTCTACACTAAAAATACGATATGTTTTCTTCTTTTCCTAGAGGATATTTTCCGATCAAAGGAAATTAAAAATATATTCCACTGTTAAAGTACACAATGAATTTGCCAACTCTTTTGGTACAAGCTATAATTTACTCCTTTCATATGATTTCATTATGATTTCTAACGAAAATTTCTTATTATATCGGAAAATAATATTAATAACTATAGCACTTGTCAAAAAAGTGCAAAAAGCTTTCATGACATAAATTTTATATCTCTCATTTTGAAAAAAAAATTTGAATTTTTTTTTTTTGTTTTTTGTTTTTAAGCAGTTTGCTTAGTTTTTTTATTATTACAATCCAAAGTCAATGCAAAATATGCTTGCAACCGAAACTGCTAGATACTCTGAAAATATGAACTTTCGGTGCAAGCAACAACCTTTGAATACAAAAAAATATATTAAGACTATTGAGTGTTGTGCAGCTTGAGAAAAGATGCAATGAGTGACTTTGTTGCTGCATATGCTTAAGTGGCAAATATAGTTACAATGCAAATGTATTTGTTAGGAATTAATAAACACTAAATACAAACATAAAACTAAAAAACACAAAAATGTAAACATATGCATGGGTACAAACAAACGTAAGCACATCAATACACATTTAACTCACTCACAAATGCTTGCTTGCATTTAAAAGCACAAACACATAAAAAGGTAGTTTAATGTATGTATACAGCTCATAAATACAAATATATATATTTAAGTGTACGCATATGTACAGCTTGTACTTCAAAATATTATGCATACATATCTTTATGCAAATAAAACACAATTGTTGTTTTGCTTGTTATTTGACTGTGTTCCACCCACTGTAAATATTTGTTGCTACATTTTATTCTATTTGCTGTAAACTCTTGGGCAAACATGCCGTGTCTCACATAACTATTGTACGTGTTTGAAGTGTACAATTGCATGTGCTATTTGTTTTATGATAATTTTTTTTTTTAGTTTTTGTGATCGAAGCTTTAAAAAAAGTATCGCACGAGTTTTTTGAAAAAAGACACCAAAACAAAATTAAATATTTTTATTTTTAAAAAGGAAAACCATCGATCATATTGCCATGTTTGTTTAGTTTAATTCATATTTAATACAAATAATATCAATTGTTTTTGTCTGTTCTATCATGACCAGAGCTATGAAATGTCAATAATGTATTCCGAGAACTGACAGCATAAGGTAAAACCAATTTTTTTATTGTTTAAATTAAATAAAAAAGCTCATTTAAGGCTCAGAAATTGTTGCGAATATTTTGAAGCATGTCCTGTAAGTAGCTTAAGGATAATTTAAGTTTAAGCAGTAAATTGACAGAAATAAATCGCATGAGATTTTAGAGCACATTTCGGTTATAAAATTTTGATATAAGCAGATTTTTTTGATCATTTATCTCTTGAAGACTTTGAAAGAGGACATTACCATTTCTCGGTCGGATTACCATTACCATTTCGGGTCAGATAAAATAACTTTAAGAAAAGGTTTCCATTGATAATTATAGTGCCAAATAAAAAAAAAGATAGGCCAAATCGTTAGCATAGTCGGCCTGCTTATCTTTGGGTTATTTAAAATAGTTTTTCTCTAAGAAATTTTAAAAATTTTAAATAGAGTGTTATAGGCGAAAGGGGAGGAGAGTAAAGGCTCAACCAAGTTATGCGTAAGCAATCAAAAGCAAGAGAGCAAAAGTACGAACTTGTACGGCATTATATGGAGTCGCCCAAGTTTTGCGTAAGCTTTGTTTTCGTTCAGTTTCTCAATTTTCGTGTACTTTACTGAACTTGAGAGAGAGCGCTCAACTCCGTAGTTTGCTAAGCAGAATAGGGTTGCAACCTGTATTTTAAATAATTTTAATATTTTTGTTTTTTATTTATCTTTTACCGAAATATGAATAAAATCATTTATTTATTTTCTTTTAAATTTTTAGTTAAGGCAAACTAAGCAAACTTCAAGTTTTTACTGCAAAATCAAGCTTTTTTTAGCTTAAAAAACATATATACATTCACAACATAATGTTTTATCAAAACTGTTGGCAACCCTTATCGACAAAAAACAAAATATTTTTTATGTATCAATTTATTGGAATTGACTCAAACTGATTTGTTTTTTCATCCATACTCTGTTTTTTATTGAAAATTTCGAAGTGTTTTTCGAGTTTTGTTTGAACTTAAGAAAACTTTTTGTTTACTTCTCTCTGATACTTTTGTTTGCTTACGCCTAACTTGGTTGAGCCTTAACGGCCATAAAATCAGACCAGTTTGAGGAAGCAAACGGCACAATCCGAAATTTTCCCTCGAAATGCTTACAATTAATTTAGTGAACGCTTCAGCTATAACTTTGCAAAACGGATAAAAATCTATTTCAGATTGTTATTGTTGTTCAGGCTGTTATTAAGTCTTTGGTCTAACGCATAGATGATATCGCTAGGCTCAAACATATATGTATATGTATATATATTTAACAACTTTTTTTTTTATTTTTCTTTGTATTCTTCAACACAGAAATAGTATCAGTATAGATGGAGACTCCTAAATTTGAAGGACCAGCAATTTAAGGGCCCACTAAAGTTTTTCGGCCGCCAAAAATCAATTTTCATACCCCCACGTTTAAAAAACGTAAAAGGGGTATATTAATATACCTCCATAATGAGGCGTGGCAGATATTTAAAAGTATATATATTCTTGATCAGCAACACCACCCGAGTCGATTTAGCCATGTCCGTCTGTCTGCTTCTCTATCTGTCCATCTGTCTGTCTGTCTGTGATCACGATTACAGCAGTAGTTTTTAGGCTTTTATCTAAAAAATAAAGATCAAGTTCGAAAATGAGCCAAATCGAATGAAAACCACGTCTACCTCCCATACAGTGACTTTATCAAAACGGTAAAATCTTTTAGAATTACACAAAAATTAATATATGGACTTGTAATTTTGAATATGAACTTTGATTTATAACATGTACTCTGTGTATGAAATTCATCCACCACAAAAACCACATCCACCTCCCATACAAAGTGACTTTATCAAAAAACAAAAGCGAATATTTTCTGTTAAAACTATGACGAAAATGTTTTTAAAAATAAACATTTTATTGACTGCTTAAGACTTTGAATATGCTTTGGTTTGGTCGTGGGGGTATTTTAACTTCGGCCCAGTCGAAGATCATTTCTTACTAGTTTTTTTTTTACATTTTTCGAAATATGTACAGTTGTGTTCATTAAAATAGCAGCGCCATGTCTTTAGCAAAATTTATGGATCCAAGCACTGTTCTGAAGAAAAACGGAATATTATTAAAAACTTACCGGGAAATTGGTTTCAAATGCCTTAAAATGACAAAAAAAAACGCGAAACACGTTGGTCAAAACGTGGAAAGAACATCCGTACAGATCGAAAAATAACGCAAATGGTAGAGCAAGATCCGCAAATCAGTTTTTTTAAAAAAAAAGAGGGTCTTAAGCTGTGTATTAGTTCAGTGACAATAAGAAGGCATTTACTGGAAGCTATGCTAACCGCACGAAGCCCCCGAAAAGTACCATTACTATCAGAAAATACGTTATTAAAAGACTAACTTTCTCTAAGTGGACACCTGGAGTGGCCACTTTCTCTACGTTATTAAAAGACACCTGGAGTGGCCTATCGAAAAGTTACGAAACATGAGATGAAAAAAGTTTTTTATGGATCAATATTTTGGATATATTTTATGGATAATATCAGTTAATACTGCTTATGATTCAAAATAAACCGATAAATCAGAAAAATATGGTGGCGCTAAGCTTATGCTTTGGGCATGTTTCTCCTGGGCCCATATATCCGATAACCGGAATCATGGATAAGTTTCTTTATATTCATATACTTGAAGAAACTATGCTTGCGTTTGTTATGGGTATATCAGCAAAATAATGATCCGAAGCACACAAGAAATAAGCGGGCCCCAAAACAGTTTAGGGTAAAAAGATGTCGACTCAATGAATTGCCAAACTCAGTCTCCGGACCTAAACCTAATAGAAACTCTTTGGGGAGACATAAAAAATGCAATAAGTGCATTGAATCTCAAAAATAGGAAGGAGCATTGGGAAATAGTGAGTGAATCCTGGTATGCAATACCGATTGAGAGATGTCATTTTATCTGATGAGAGATGATGAGAATTTAATCAATTTAGTCCATTCTGTTGCAGTCATTCAAAATGGAGACCATGCTACTAAATAATAACTTTTAAATTACAAATAACCTTTATAATTCAAAAATATTTGTTTTTCTATAGTTTTAAAAAATTTTTTTTCTTGATTGATAAGCACTGCTATTTTTGCGAACAACATCCATTTTGATTTTTTTCTTAGCAAAAAGTATTCTTATACAAATATAGAACTTTTTCGTTGTTGGCTAAAAGTCACTTTATCTACATTAAAAATTTTTTATAAAAACATAAATAATACAAATATGGCTGACAATTTCTTATTAAGACAAGGTACGGCTATTTTTTTTAACATAACTGTATAACATCTTAAAAATATTCTCAGAAAGTTTTGAGGATTAGATGATACTATGTTACCAGAAAAAATCAGACGTTTGTCTCGCAGCCTCTTTCTCAGGAAAGCGAAACTTCAAACGCGTTTCAAAAAATTCACAAAATATTTTTATAAAGTTGTATAATCATATTAAAAAAAAAAATAATATTATAATATCTAAAATATACAGTTACTTAAAAATACAAACTATATTGAAAACAAGCTTTAGGCCAAGTATGTTGACAAGAAGACATCAAGAAACAACGGCTCTGTATAGAGCAAATCACACAGCTTGACTATACAGACTGTTTCGTTGGCCGCTACACCAACTTATCAGTAGTCTTGCAGGATTTTTTTACTGTGTTCCACTCAAGCTACTTAGGTTCTACTTATACTGCCAATATGCCGAGAAAGTTACCTGGAATTAATTTTTAACAGAGAGAACGACTTAGATTGCATCATACTTTTGTTTTTGGTGGTTTTTGCCTTCTTTGTCTTCATGTTGTCTTGTTGTCAACATACTTGGCCTAAAGCTCAAATTTGTTTTCAATGTAAATAATGAAAGGTCATATTCAAATATTAAAAATAAAAACTTTAGTGGGCCCTTAAGATTCTTTGATTGTCGTTCATACCTTGTTTTGTGAAACCTAAGACACCCAAGTTAGACAATGTAAGGGCGATTTTATAAAAATTGATTTATGATAATTTTCGAGAAAAAATTTATTTGATTTTATCCCAATTTAAAAGATAAAATATTAACTTTTTATTATTATTTGGTCAAACTAGGAAATTCGGTCAAACTAGATAGAACGGGCCCGTTATGCTTTTATATCAAGAGTTTTTGCAGAAAATTTTAATAACATAAATTTCATTCTTATAAAGAGTCTCCTTTTCAGACAATTTTAATAACATAAATTTCATTTTTATAAAGGAGTTCCCACCAAGTCTTCATGTCCTGGGCACCATCTATTCTCTGAAAGGCCCTGTATTGACCACATAAATTTACATTTTTATCTTGAAACTTTATGTTGCTACGGCAAAGTTGAAACTCTAGCCCGAACTATCTAAAATTTCACTACTTTTCTTTCAAATTTCACGGCAGTAGACAGAGTATATTTTGTATGTACTTCAAAAAAGTTTTTATTTCAAATTATCTTTTATCTTTATGCAAATTCCTATTCAAAAACCAATGATTTTGCTCCTAATAACTGTTTTGAAACTTACTTATGAAATTTTTTATGAAAAAATCTGAAGATTTTAGGTGTTAAGCCTATTCTGTCAAATCTGAGTTGGTTCGAAAATGAGGTGATAAAATTAGTGGGAAGGTAGGGACAATTGAGGGAAATATGTGTAGAATGCTCTGTAGAAACATGAGAATTTGAATCTGAGGCAAGTGTTTAAAGTCCTTAATTAGTAATTTCAAGTTATAAAGCGATTCTCTCTACAAATATTCTCTACCCACCAACTATAACTCTTGCGTCGTAATTATTAAAAACTTTGAATTTCAGTTGATTAGAAATGAGGAAAGAAATGAAAATATGTTCAAGCGTAGAACCATGGGCTTGCCGGGATTTTAAATAAAATAACACACAAAAAATCCATGCAATTATTTACATTTTCATCGGAGATGTACAAATTCTATTTCTGGAGTTGTTTACAACGGATGTCAAATTTTCTAAAAACAGCAGCCTGCCTTTAGAATTTAATGATCAGCACAACGGAATAGCATAAATTAATAATTAATTTTTGTTTTTTGTCGCACACAATTTTGCTCTAAATTAAACAGCTGAATTATCACACAATCCTCCAAACATAGCGCACACTTTCGCGAGCAAGCAATGTGAATAACTCAAAAGTCAAAGTCATCAAAATAATTTGTGCTCTTTATAAGCTGTAAACATTTTTTTACACAAAGCAGCTGCATTAAAAAAAAAAAATTGGCAGAAACACGATTTGTCGCCATGATTTTGATGCTGTTGCTAGCTTTTGGCGCCATTTCATTTGAAGCTGCGCAATGTTTACAAAAACAATTTTAGCACTTAAAGTGCCAAAGCAAATGCTACTTAGTCGTTGTTTTTTTTTTCGATGTTTTACTTTTGGTTTGTTTAACTTGTTTTTGTGGTAAAAATCAAGTTAAATGTGTCAAAATGTAATTAAAATGTATGGTAATAACAAAATTTATAGCATGATATATTTTTGAGTAAATTAATTAAATAAATTGCAGTTGTCTTGACGTGCTGACTTAATGATATCGTAAAATTAGTTCTTATTTAAGTAGAAGCTGTCATGATGAAAATTAAAATGTCATGATAGAATAAATTGAATTTACTGACAGAATTCGCAGCAATGAAAGGCTGCAAATTCACAGCGATCAACGCAACTTATTTCACTTATTTATTTATTGCTTTGCAAACTTCATTATTATAATTAACATCATCATCATTATCATCATCAACAACAACATCATCATCATCATCATTGTTGTTATTACTTATTGATGTTGATATTTTTATATATAACCATAGACTTTTATTAATTGCTTCAACATCTTAATGTGTCAAAACGCTCTGACTCTGACTCTGACTCTGCAGTTGACATGAAATTGTAAGCATTTCAGCCTTTTAATTAAATTTCAATTATTACACATATTTTTTTTTTCATACTTCAAAGAGTAAAGCGCCCATGCCCAGTGTCACAAAATTCTATTCAAACACTTTTGCGGCAGGCAAAATTGCGCACTTGCGTCATTGAACAAACAACAACAACAACGCAACGTTTATAGAGCTGTTAAAAAATGTTTATGTTAAAATCAATTAACTTGTATCGTGCAGAAAAGCAATAAATATCTATTGGATGCCATAAAATGTCATGCTACAGAGATGAGAATAATAGAGCCAAAATATATTGGTTTCATTAGACAGCAGATAGACAGACAGACAGACAGACATACATTCATTCTCAACTCATGACTTACAAATTAGCACTGTTTTGTGAAGAAAAACAATTTCTTGCTAATAAAAGAAAATAAACGAATTTTACGAGAAACACTAAAATGAAGAAATGTTAATTATAGCTGTCACAATGTAAATGTCACACAATGACATAAGCGACAAAGGTCAATTTTCGGCAGAAATTCTAAGAAGTAATGGATGGCTAATTCAACAACACCTACCAGCCTATCATCTCATGTATTGCAAAGCAGCAGCTTTCCTTATTAAGCTTTAAATCATCACTAGCTTTAGAAGCTTAAATGTTGTTCTACATTTTTATCGCACAGTTTATCTTAGTTTGCACCAAAAGATAACGCAAAAAACATGTGTTCCCTCAAGAGCAATATTTTTCATTGACTAAGTTTTATTGAATAACTGATAGCAAACAAAAATAATAATATTTTATGTGTTAAGACTTTGGAGAAAATGTGGGTGAGCTCAGTGCAAGAGTTTAAATGGTATCAAAAAAACATTAAAAAATATAAAGCAAAATACTTTACAAACTGAAGTAAACGTTTGACAACTCAAAGCATTATAAATATTTATTGACTATTTGCTGTAAAGGTGTTAATGAAATCAAACTGTCATGAGATAATTTTCTGTTTGTTTTATTTATTAACGCAGTTCAGCAAATTAAATGGAAAGCTAACTTAGAATAGATTAAACTAAGCGCAACTGACTTAATAGTAACAATAAATGATATGTATGTTGAAAAGCTTTATTAGAGCTTTATACACAGTATCGATAAGTAGAAGATTTGCCTTGGAAATTGATATTTATCAGAAACGTTATCATTACCTCTCAGTCTAAGAAAAAATTTGTTCATTTTTTAATTATATTCAAATATTTTTAAGAACGTTTATTTTAAATTGAACAAAAATAATTTAAGCCTTCATCTGAATTGCTTTTTGACGGGACGAAGTTACGTTTTACCGCGCAAGTTTCCAAAAAAGTTAAAAAAGGCATTTTTTCAAAATTCATCGGCGTTGCATTGAATTGTTACTCGCTGAGTACAAAAGCTGAGTATAAAAGTATAAACAATTCGAAACGTCATCGGGACGCGGTGGGAGCAACGGAACTGAAAATTTGTTACATAAAATTATTACTTGTTGAGAAGTAGAGCTAGGATTAAAAATATGATACACCAATAAAGGTCTGTTATAATTCCTCACAACAAAGTTAAACAAAAAATTTCTGACGTCATGGGAACACAGAGACAGCCTCTCAAAGATCGACAATGCAACCAACATTCGCTCATCGGCGCTACACTGAATTTTTACTCGGTGAGTATACAGGCTACGATAAATGTTTAAAAAGGAAAATGAAGGATTTATACTTCGCCTAACGACTAAAATAAAAAATAAAAAATGCTGACGTCGTCAGGTCGTGAAGATAGCAGCTTATGTAACAGAAATGTAATAACGTTGCATGAAATTATTACTCACTCAGGAGACGTGCTATGGTAAATTTTGTTTTACGACAGCATAGATGTGACATTACGCCTCACAACTAAAATAAAAAATTCTTATCTTCATGATTTCAGGGTGGCAACCACATAATGCAGTAAAAATGCTACAACCATGAAAAAACGTTGCATGGAATTTTAACTCTGTGACTACTGTGGTAACGGTAAATTTTAAGGAACGATAATGAAGGTGAGATCTTTGGACACTTGATAAAAATAAAAAAATATTGACGGCGTCATAAGGCCCCTCAGGGAACCACCTAATGTGACCAATGGAGAAGCAAATATAACAAAAAGCAAAAACAACAACACCACCGCCAACACCAACATCAACATCAACACCAACACCAACACCAACACCAAAACCAACACCAACATCAATATCAACACCAACATCAACATCAACATCAACATCAACATCAACATCAACATCAACATCAACATCAACATCAACATCAACATCAACATCAACATCAACATCAACATCAACATCAACATCAACATCAACATCAACATCAACATCAACATCAACATCAACATCAACATCAACATCAACATCAACATCAACACCAACATCAACATCAACATCAACATCAACATCAACATCAACATCAACATCAACATCAACATCAACATCAACATCAACATCAACATCAACATCAACATCAACATCAACATCAACATCAACATCAACATTAACATCAACATCAACATCAACATCAACATCAACATCAACATCAACATCAACATCAACATCAACATCAGCGTCAACATCAACATCAACATCAACATCAACATCAACATCAACATCAACATCAACATCAACATCAACATCAACATCAACATCAACATCAACATCAACATCAACATCAACATCAACATCAACATCAACATCAACATCAACATCAACATCAACATCAACATCAACATCAACATCAACATCAACATCAACATCAACATCAACATCAACATCAACATCAACATCAACATCAACATCAACATCAACATCAACATCAACATCAACATCAACATCAACATCAACATCAACATCAACATCAACATCAACATCAACATCAACATCAACATCAACATCAATATCAACATAAACATCAACATCAAAATCAAAATCAACATCAACATCAACATCAACATGAACATCGACATCAACATCAACATCAACATCAACATCAACATCAACATCAACATCAACATCAACATCAACATCAACGTCAACATCAACATCAACATCAACAACAACATCAACATCAACATCAACGTCAACATCAACATCAACATCAACATCAACATCAACATTAACATTAACATCAACGTCAACATCAACATCAACATCAACATTAACATTAAAATCAACATCAACAACAATAATATAGTAAGTTATGATTTCAACAGCGTTTTACGTAGCAAATAACACTGCTCACAAACAACAAAATAACACAATGAAGACGAACTATGAAACCGGAAAAGGTTTCTGACATGAATAAGGATATGGATTAGGACAAAAATTAAGACACACCTAAAACACACTTTTCCAAATTAGGAAAGGGATTCAGTATATTTGATTAAATCAAGAATTTGGTCATGGATTGAAATAAGAGTTTGGACATGAAATAGGAGTATTAACAAACACCGTCACGTCAAAACCTACAGGTGTGTCCACGACACAACCAACTCTTTTTTTAATACATCAAAGTGTTAGTGTTGTCATCAAATTAATGACACATGTTTCATATTAAAATAAATAAGCAACAAAATGAGCACTTATCTCTACCAAAACTAAAATATTTATATGCTTTTACCCTTTGAGCCCAAATCTCAGGCCGTTTTCACAAAAAAACAATAAGGATATAAGTCTTTTAAGTCAGAAATGTCATCAATTTGATGACAAATTCGCATGAAGATGAATAAGCAGGCAAGTATTATTCGTAACTATAATCGGAAAATTATTAGTTCTCTTATAATTTTCCCAAGTTATTCTTCATTCTTCCTCATTATTAATCAAAAACCATATGGCTATGTAACGCTATGACGAGTCTGTGTGCCTCCCTTCAACTAGGCATCACACTAGATAATAAAATTATTGTGTTTACCACAGCTCAGTTACAAAGCAAAAAATATTACCTAATTTGCTATCATCTCCCTTACGAATATTGTTGTTATATGATGGCAACTCTGACACTAATGTGACGCTTGAATATGATTGATAGAGTCGCATCAAAGGCTATCATTGAATCTATCATCTGTCGCTCCTGCTCATTTTTGTCTGTATTATTTATGATGCTGCCTCTAATTAGTGAGTTTTGGGTATATAATGATGATAATACTTCAGCAATGACAAGAATATAATTTTCGAAAATTATTTCATTTTTAGCCTGTGTGCTATTCGGAAACTTTTCACTCGTGGTAGAAAAGAAGTTACTGAGTTGAAAACAATTTCTGTCTGTTGAAATATAATTGTCATTTCTGCTGTGCCAATAGTACGATGGAATTTTGACAACTAGAAATTTTGACGTTTTAGATTTTGGTAGTTTATTAGCGCAAGAATTTAATTTTATTTGCAAAATTGTTAATATATTGTGAAAATGAACAGTATTTCAAACAAATATTTTTTCACACCTCGTTGCTATGCTTTCGAAATCACATAATTTTTAACTTTTTTACAACTCACGAACCCGCAAGTGTTTTTTTTTTTTCTATTTTGCTTGTGTCAAATTCATCAGCCGAGTGAAAAGTTTCCGAATAGCACACAGCCTTAGATTAGCTACTCAACAAAAATTTTCAAATGATATCGAATTTGTTAACTTCAACTTTGCAAAAAATTATATTTTTCTGTTAAAACAACTCTAAAAAATTCAGTTTTCAATTTTTTTTTTTTTTTGTTTCATATTGTAGAAGAAATACATTAAAATAAATTCAAAACCCTCTGGATTTTAGATTTATATTGTGACCTCCAGAATGTACACAAAAACCTACACGTAAGCCTGTTGGTGACCTACGATTCTTATTTTTCAAAGAAATACATAAAAAAACTTACAATATTTACTTAAATATATGTTAAAAATGTTCTAATAGTTTCAATTAATTACACTCGTAGAAATTCCTTATTGGAAAAAAAAATCACTAAAAAAATAGAAGGAAGAATAGAAACACGAGAAGAGCGTCTAAAATAATCTGTTGTTGTGCCACAAAACATTGATACTGTGCGCGAACTGATAATGCTTGATCGTCATGTGAGTTTAGGGCATCCCTGGGCATTACTTCCACCAGCATACATACCATTTTACATGAAAACATAGTTATAAAAGTATTTGTTCATGTTGGATTCCATATAATTATATAATCGATTAAAAAAGGCTCATGTCGATTAGTGCACCGACACGCTAAAAAATATGTGATCTTTGCCCGTGCTTTGCCCGAATTAGCTATTACGTGAAATAAGAAAAACAACAAGCGCCGAAGAATTATTCTTTATCAAGACAATGCTGCTCACATACATCAGCAAAGGCGTTTTTTAACACTCAAACATCGAATTTATGGATCATCCGCCGCAAAAACGCTCGTTTTTGATGCTAAAATCATGTTATTAATGCTACACGCATAGAAAAAAAGTTCATAGCCAGTTTGCCGTAAATTAACTTCGTTTTGCCGTCCTTGAAATTGTTATTTGTTTCAAACGTTTCAATAGTTGCCATAATAATAGTCAGTTGCGAGAAACGCGTAATTTAGTTGCAGGAAATTAATTTCGTTTGTCATAAGCGCGAGTGATTTTTTCAATGCAGCAGTTGAAAAATTTGTTTTCCCTTCGTTTTATAAACTTAATTCTTATAGTTCAAAGTTACTTTTTCGACAAATTATGACTACATAAAATTGGTAATTTGCTTAATACGCGGAAGGAGATAGCAACAGAGGTGCGATGAGTGCAATTCATAAGAAGACGGAAGGACATAGGGAGAAAGATAAAAGGTGGACATAGCGCGAAATAATAATAACCGGAATAGTTTGCGGGGTATATATATAACATAGAAGATATATTTTTAAGTTAATGACAACTGTCAACTGGCATTTGTTGAAAATATGTTATGAAATTATATGTAAATAGTTTGTTTTGATATTAAAAATAGTATAAATTTTATTTTTATTATTGTACGTAATGGTTATTAGAAGACTATATTTTGTTAAATATATCGTAATTCATTATCAGCTATTTCATGTACTCTTATAATTCAATCCTTGAAACAATTATATATTTAAAGAAGAAAAATTCTACTTGAATGCACTTTACATTTGTAAAATATTTCAGTAAATCATGATATGTTTAGGTGCATGATTTATTGTCATATTTTTTTTTTTTTTTATTAATTTTTTTTTCGTCTTTCACCAGTACTCTACGCACGGAAGTTTAGAAAAAAATGCAAATTAAAATGTACCATATAGTGAGGGCCTTCGAGGTTTTGGGCAACGGCTCAAAAAACTTTATTTAATTTGACTCTTATGTGTAGAAACTGATATTTGGTAAGTGCTAGAAGGGGATTTTTCACCCCGATGATCTTAAGAGCAAAAATTTGGTCTCCTCGAGACAAAAATATCTATTTCTTTCTGATCGGCCTGTAAAAAATTTAAAAGAAACCCTACACTTTTTTCGCTAAAAAATTGAAAATTTTTTTTTAATTTTTTTTTTAAGTATTCTAATAATCAATAAACATTTTTCGAGAGTTTAATGATTTTTTGCGTGCTTTAATTTTATTACCTTATAATGGTACATTAGCATAGGTTAAGTACTAGAACGGGGTGCTTGATCCGAATGTCCTTTAGAGCAAAAAATTTTAACTCTTCGAAACAAAAACATTGAATATCATCGGACGCTGAAAATATGAATAAAAATTTTCATATTTTCTGATAAAAAAAAAATGGAACCTTGATGGACCAGACGGCTCACACTTTTATTGGCGAGATTTGCGAAAAGAACCGCGCTACTTCTCAAAGCGAAACTTTGGTGGTGGGTCAGTAATGGTCTGGGGAGCGTTTTCAGCGCATGAAACTCTGGATATCCAGTATACGTCATCTAGGATGAATAGTGCCGAGTACATCACTGTGTCACAAAGCAGTTTACTATAATTTTTACGACAACATCATGACTAACACTGGATTTTCCAGCATGACAATGACCGAATACACTCTACCGTGGAAACAAATGGTGGGCTCGCGCGTAGAAAAATTAAAACTTTGAAGTAGCCAGCGTTCTCCCCGGACCTAAACCCAATAGAAAACCTTTGGGGAACACTGGTTCGTTACATTTTTGCTGACAATCACCAATACAACAACGTTGGTGAGTAACAAAATGCCATCATAAATGCCCGAGAGTATTTGGACGCCGATATTTTACAGAACTTAATTTCTTCCATGCGTAGAAGAGTTTTTGAAGTAATAAAGGCTAAAGGGAGCCATATTAACTTGCGAATGCTGGTTTTTTATTTTAAAAAATTTTAAAATACAAAGAAATGAAGCCTGGGTTATAAATATCAAAAGCCTCATAATAAGATATTTAAATTTAATGGGTGTCGATCTTAAATATATTCAGTTATTATGATCTGAATACTGAATTTATCTTTCTGAATTTATCCCCACGTTTAAAAAACGTAAATGGGGATATATTAATTTTGTCACTCCGTTTCTAACGCCCATAAGGAGGCGTGGTAGGTATAGAAAAGTATATATATTCTTGATCAGCATCACTACCCGAGTTGATTTAGCCATGTCCGTCTGTCTGTGATCACGATTACAGCCGTAATTTTAAAACTATCATCACGAAAATATTTAAGCTTTTATCTAAAAAACAAAGGTCAAGTTCGAAAATGAGCCAAATCGGATGAAAACCACGCCTATCTCCCATACAAAGTGACTTTATCAAAACAGTAAAATCTCTTAGAATTCCACAAAAATTAATATATGAACTTGAAATTTCGCATATGACTTTTGATATTAAATATACACTCTAAGTATGATATTCAACCATATCTAATGAAAACCACGCCTATCTCCCATACAAAGTGACTTTATCAAAAAGGTAAAATCACTCTAAAATCCACAAAAATAAATATATGGACTTGAAATTTTAAATATGAATTTTAATGTATAACATGTACTCTGCGTATGAATATTCAACCAAATTGAGTGAAAACCACGCCTACTTCCCATACAAAGTGACTTTATCAAAACACAAAAGTGAATATTTTCTGTTAAAACAATAACGAAAACGTTTTTACAAATAAACATTTTATTGATTGCTTAAGAATTTGAATATATGTACTATGGTTCGGCCGTGGGGGTATTTTAACTTCGGCCCAGTCGAAGATCATTTCTTGCTAGGTTTTTATATCTTTATTTAATCAGAATAAAACAATACTGAAACGTAGGACTGAAATATTTCCACATTATGGAGGTGGGTTATAAATATGAAACGCACTTTATAAATTTTTTTCAACTATTCATTCATAGAAATTATTTGGAGAATTTTTCAATATAGATTTTCTTTATGACTTTTCTTACGTTTTATTATAAAATTATAAATTTCTAAGAATTTTCATTAGTATTTTACGATTTTAATTTAAGTGACATAGAATATAGTCGAGTCGAGTCGAAATTTTTAACAAATATATATGCTTTCAGAATTTTTTTGTTTACTGCCGACGGAATCGAAATTATTTGAATCTTTAACTTACATTATCATGGATTCATTACATGTTAGTTTTAATTTTATTTTTTAAAATAATAAGTTTACGATACATTGAAGTGTACGATGGAATAGAAGTATCAGAAGAAACTGGAGTCATAAAATTTTCTATTTATGCTAGTTTTTTCAAGCATGTAATCGCTTATGAGAAGCTTACAAAACTTCAGATAATATTCGGAGAGAAGTGTGATCAGTGACAATAAATATTATAGAAGCAGTATAGACAGTATAGAAGCTGTTTTCAGAATTTGAGCTTTTGCAATTTATTTAATTTTTTTTTTTTTGCTTTTAATTTTCTGGGTTGTTATTTTTCAATTTTATTGCATTTTAAGCTATTTTTTATTGATGAAGAAAATTTTCAATTGATTCTGATTCTGTTCTGATTACTTTTTGGAACGCTACAAACGCCGTGTTTGCTGAAGCTTTTGTTTTATTTATTTATTTTATACACGACACATGCTCTGCACAAATCCACAGCCACCCAGACATTATGTCTACTTTTGGCCAGCATCAGAAAAAAAAATAAGCACACACAGCCGACAGAAACACACACACACACACGCACAGCTTTAATGCTTGGCTCGGTGTATCTTGTTGGTTTTTTCTGCACTAGTTCAGCTTTAAAGTTTGTATTTTCTCAGCACTTTTCATGTTTTGCTTTTTTTTTTTATTTAATTTTTTATTTATCTTTGAATTTTTGAGAAAATTTTGGAGTTTTTTGGTACATTCACACTGATAAAAAACCCAACAATCTCTTGTATATATATATACATAAATATTTATATATATATATATTATGTTAAAATAAAGCTTATCACTTGATAAAAGTTTGTTAAAATGTTTTGTAAATAATTTTTATTTTATAATTTATAAGTTTAATTTATTTATTGTACTTACTCTGCAATCGACTTGGATAGAGGCCATCGCTCCATCGAAGCCTGATACTTCATATTCTCGATTTGCTTCTTTAATGCGTCCCGATCCATGTTTTGTAGAGCACTGGGATCCATGGCGGCTAAACTTTATCCACATACCACCCCTGGAAAGACGGAAAAACAACGCAGCTATATTATTGTGTGTATTTTGTTGTTGTTGTTATTGTTTTGGCTCAAAATTGTTGTTGCTTTCGGTTTACCTTCACTTGGCTAGGCATGCTTTTAAGTTTGCTATAAAAACTAATTTGCTCGCTCAGCTATTTGGAGCGTAAGCTTTTTGTCTCTATGTATATGTGAGAGCGGCACATTTTTATAGCAAACTTGTCACACGCTCTGTATCAGAGCCCGAACAGAACCAAAGCGGCTCGACAAACCCCACCCAACCCCATTCCACCCACCCATTAGACAGAATGTTTTTTATCGCTCTCAGGCAGCCACGCGCTGTAAATCTTGCCGCTCTTGGCAGAAACAGATACTAATTGTTTTTGTTATGCAGTAGTTGTTGTTGTCCACTACTCACACGCTCTCTCTCTCTCTGTCTCTCACTCTCTCTCTCTTTCGTGTGTATTGCTGTTATGATTTTTGCTGTGCTATTTTTTGTGCATTGCCACTGCTTTGAGTTTTCCTGTGCGGGTTTAATTTTCTCGCCTGACTTAGAGTAAATATTTTCGGGTGTTTCCCGGTTTTTCTGGCTCATGCTTTATTCTGCTGCCAGTTTTGTTTTTTTTTTGTTTTTGTTTGTTTTTTGTTTTTGTTCTTCGCGTTTTTGTTTTCTTTTCTTTTCTTTTCTATCGGTTTTATTGACATGAGTTTGGGTCATGCTTACAACATTGATAGCGTTTTATTACTTCCTTGCGGAAAATTATGACTCATGGAAACACGTGAAAAAGTCAAGCAGTGTTCTTTTGTATTCCATGACAATTTTTTGTTGCATACTTTTACCGGATGTCATTAATTTTGCAAATAAGGCAAGAATAAGAGTTATGCTGAGAGGGAGGAGTGAAATACCAGGACATTTATATCGAAAGGTAGACATCAAAAATTATTATTGCATACTTTTAGGCTTTACGAGCGAAGTAAAAGTTTTATGTAAGGTTCTTCAAATTTTCTTAATTATTCTCAATTTATTTTTATTTCGAATTCTTCTAATCAGTCAATTTAGTCTGATAGTCAATCGGACCTATTTCATGAATTTATGCTTCAAGCATTTAACCCTCAAAGTTACTAAAAAAAAATCTTGTCTACATATAGGCTCTACAAAAAGTACTTAATTTTTATGCCTTTTTGAGGCAGTTGTAAGCTTTCTTGCCCAAAAAAGAACATCACTTTGCACAAAAGCAGCATTTAGTGTAAACCCACCCGCCCGCATCAAAAATTACCCTCAACAACATAAAATCTTTCAGAAAATTTCCCTTTACGCTATATTTCCCTTACAACGCACCTTGTTTTTAATGTCTTTGCAGTATTTGTAGCACGCCATAAACCGCTCACATGGAAGCGGTTTTTTTTTTCCTAATGCTTTTCCAATGGTGTCTGTGTAAGCAATAACAAACACATACATAAACAAACATTTTAAGCAAATCCTTCCAACTTCCGCTTTTATAGCATACACTGATAAAGACACACACACATACGTTTTCAACTCTGCCACAATAAATAAACGCCTGCGCCTTGCTATTCAATCCAATCAATAAAACTGGCACTCTCGCAGACGCTTAGAAAGAAACAACAACAAATGCTGCATAATGTGAGTTTGCTATAAAAACATCCTGAAGACACCCTCGCAGTAAACGGAATATTCTAGCAGACGCTCGCGCTGGCCATGTGCTTGTGTATTCGTTTGAGTGTGTGTGTGTGTGCGTGTGTTTGTTTGTGTGCAAAAAGGGTGCGGACCATTGCGTAGCGTGCTCGCACAATTTTTGGGAACTGTCAAAAATGTTGACATTCTTTTTTTTTCTTGTAGCTAAAACCCGGGGTTTGGATTCAACAAAAGATACAACAGTGGCAGAGGGTTGAAGCCGTTAGGAGTTGAAGGGTGTTGTAGAATAATAATGTATTAGCAGTAGAATGACAAAGTGTAGAACGCACAGTTGTAGAGATATGGGATGAAATAAAACATATAGCACGCGAGAAATTTGTCAAATAGTTGCGGTTGTGGTGGAAAAATTTTGAAGCAGTTACTATGAAATCGCATGCGAGAAATTTCTTTATCGGTTGCCGTTGTAGTGGAAAAATCTTGAAGCATCAATAATGAAAACGCGTGAGATAGTTCGTTCTTGTGAAATTTCTTAAGAAATTGAGTTCATTAAACTGTTAAGTAAGGAGAGCAATCAAGGTTTTATTTTTACAGCGTGAGCTCAGTAAATACATACAACAAATTGAGAGCTTAGACAAATATTAACATAAATAGTAAACACTAGTTTGAAATTGTGATGAAAAGGTAATTCTTTTAGAGGTAATTTTTCCAGTAGGGATTTTACCTATGATAAGTATCATAGATAAAATCCAAAGTCTTCATGAATAAGCCGACTACGTTTGAATAATAGGAAGCCAACATTACTCGAGTCATTCGCCGGATATCACTCGAAATTCTCCAACGTATCATCGAAAATTGCAACTTAAGAAAAGACCATATTAGCCGCAGACAGCATTTAAAATAATCTTTAAAAAATAAATATGATGAACGGTTCTTTTGTATGATGATAAAGATAACCCGATAAATTTTAAATTTATTTTTTTTCGAAAATTATATGGGAAAAACTGGAAAACTGTTTAAAACCCAGAAACAAGTTAAAAAACCACTTTGTTCAAACATTTTGCTTAAAAAAAAAATTCTAAAAAGCTCTCAGTTTGATCAAAAGATTTTTATTTGCTTTAGTTTTACTTTTACTTTTAAATGTAGTGGCTGTAGCCGAACGCGTAAGAGTTCGTGGACCCTTCAATGCTAGTATTACGAGCCGCGAGGTTAGAGACTTTTTTAGAGGAACTGACGGAAATTTTTTTTAATTGTGTTTTTTTTTTTTATTGAAATAGGTTTAGTAAGCGGGGCGAGAGGTTAATCATTTAAAGCCTATTTGATTGGACCACCCTGTGCTACCTATGCATCTAAATATGTAAGTCTGTCGATGGGACATCTACGTGTGCAGGGCCTTCGCATAAAAGCTGTTTAATAGTTTATATTGCTTTAACATATCCATAGTTTCCGCAGAAGTGTTAGAGATCCGTTTTCTCCAATAACAATGGATACGAAATATTTGGACACGAGTCTCATTTGAATTCATTGATAGTAGGGCTCAAGCCAAAGGTTATGACAAAGGTAGAGGAAGACAACACAGTCGTCTCTATTAGACCAAGATAAGTCTATCTCTAATTTTGTCGCCTATAGTTTTTTTATTGCCCCAATAGGGATCAACATCAACATATCTTATACTTAACTTAGAGTCTATTTTAGCCAATTTGTATGCAATTTTGTAACAATCTATGTGGCAATTTGTTTTATAGGGATCTTGGAATAAGTAATAATGCTTTATATTATCTTAAATGTCGCTTAAAAAACTTATTTATTAAGTTTAACATCAAATTCAATTGAAATTATTGAATTTTGGCAAAGAATTGCTATGAAAATTGTTTTTTACTTTTTTTTTTTCAAGATTTTTGTGCGAAATTACTTTTAAAGATTTTAAAATTAATTAAGTGAATATATTTAACGACGGGTATTAGTCCCGGAATCTCCATTTTATGTTTCCCAACGGCCCAAGTTTTTGATTGGGGCGTCGGATGGTGTATTTTGACAAATGCTATAAATAAATAAATGTAATTTTAAACTAATTATCACTTTTTGAGTGCGAAATACCCACCAGGGTCAAAATAACATGTAATTTAAAAAGACACCAGCCAATGGCCTACAATTTAATAAAATTTTGTTTGAATCGATCAATGGGTTATGTTGAGGTAGTACCCTACTGAGAAAAAAAGAACCAGTTCTGAACCTATCACGTGATAGGTCCCCAAGGGAGGGGGATCAGTCCCAATTCTGCCACCAACATTTGAAACCGACCGGTCACTTTTAGACGGCGTTGTCAATAACAGGGGTCAATTGCCACCTGCTGCGTCACCTTGGACCTGTCCCATCCTAACCTATCCTAACTATCGAGTAGTTCGTTGAGCAATTTTGTATGTTCGCTAAACAATCATTGGATATTGCCCTCACTTTGCAAAATAATTATTCTATGACAGATGCAAATTTTTTTTTTTCCAACTTTGAATTTCCACACGATACAAATGTAGTTTTGAATTTAAATCGATCTGTCTACACTTGCATCATATTAAATTGGTCCCGTGCTGAGTAAAATAAAATCTGTCCCGTATCAGGCACAAAGAACCGTGCCGGAACAAAGTTCCGTAACTAGTTATATCAGACCTGTCCTGTGATATGTTACATTTGGGCTGTCACGGAAACAGTCACTTAAGAGCAATTGACTCTGCTTTTTCCGTAGGGTATGTTATATGTACTTCATGGAAACTTATGCTTATTTAATGATTTTTTTTTTTTTTTATCTAATAAATTTCGATTAGAACCCATGTTTAATTATATATCGATGGCTTAATATAGAAAAGGAGTATCTCGATTTAGTTCGAAATCGCATTTTTTATATATTCTGGTAGACCAGTCTCAAATACACCTCCCTTAAAAAAATCAATGCGCTTTTTTGTTGTTGTTGTTGTTATCTATTTATAAGCCATTGTTGTTATCTATTTATTTTGCCACTATTGTTGTTGTTATAGTGGCGTCCGTGGCGTAGTTGGTTAAAGTGCGTGGCCGCTATGTCAACGAACTTTGGAGACCCAGGTTCGAACCCCAGCAGCGACAGAAAATTATTTGAATTAAAATAATTTTTCTGTACGGCCGCCACCTCTCTGCAGACAATGGCAAACCTCAGAGAGTAATCAAAATGCCATGTAAAGCTTCTTGAGAACGAGAACATTCCGTTCATAGCCGTTCTGAGTCGGCGTTAAGCATGTAGGTCCGGTTCTTGGTCAATTGTGTACAAACTTAATAACACGCAAAACACAATTGATCATAAGAAGCTAGGTCAAAGTCCTTTCAAGGACTGAAATGGCCAGTTATTTATTATTTATTTTTTTTTTAAGTTATCTATTTCAAGTATAAATACCATTAAAAAGTTTTTATATCCAAAGTTTTCCAGATTCCATTCAGTTCTTTTATTCTCCTGTAAAGTAACAAAAAATCGAGTTACGCCTTTTCTATATTAAGCCATCGATATATAAAAAATAAGCTTTTCAGTACACACATTCGTTCAAAATTTGCCTTCTGACGCAGCACTGTGCAGCAGTGTGAGAAACCATACTAAGTTTGTCCACAAACCATTTGCTTTGTTATTATGTTTAAACCTAAAATCAACATTCTACTATGAAATAAATTGCATGCGAGAAATAAAACATCTATAAGCAATATATTCAGCAATTCACCACAAATTTTTCCCAACACCATTTCATAAATCAAGCGCTATTCGCTCTCTCAATCTCTTTCAATCTCTAATTCCCCACTTTCCTCATTCTTTTTCTTGCACTTTTCTTCTGTAAAGCTCTTTCTTTGCCGCTCTCATAGTTCAGAAAAGCCGGTCTATGTTTTTTCTTGCTACTCCCGACGGTGCCAAGCATTTTCCATTCATGCCTTTGTCACTCTGCTTCCCCTGCACACAACCGCCCAGCAGGCGTTAAGAACACATTATAACCGACTATTAAAGGCTCAAAATATCAAACAACAACAACAATCCATCAATTTGCAAGATTGCCGTGCGGAATCCTTCGGTGTCATGCGACTCACATGAAAGTTATTACTAAAGTTTTAGACACCGAAGGCGAAAAAAAAAAATCGCAGCACACTGTACTGAGGACCCATGATGGGCAGTTGAGAAACTGGACACAGATACAAATGGGCAGCAGCCGGGTTAAAACATGCACACACTTTGATTCACAGTTACCAGTCGGAACAAAGAAACATAAAAATCATCGCTTAACGGAAATGAAAAATCCAAATCTTGTGGCAGCATGACACGCAATTTTTGTGTAAACTTCGTTGTTGCATCTTGTTTACGTTTGGCACGTTTTGCTCAAAGGATGTAAACAAAAATATTATTAAAACTGTAGGTGGTGGGTGGTGAGTGGTGTTGTGGTGGGTGTTCGTCTGAAATACGACCTAATAAAAGGAATAACGATGAGTATAACGCGAATGCTTGAATGTCATGAAAATAACAACTTGATATTCGCTGATAGCACAAAAATTTTAAAAACAAAACAACGACAAAGAAAACATTCAAACCGACAGCTCAATAGCAAGAAAGTCACGAATTTAACGTTCCGTGATGTAGCTACTCTACAAACCAGAACCATCCTCTACACACATGTATCCTTTACAATATTTGCCATCATTTCCTTCTTCTTCGTCTTCTTCTTCGTATGCGTCTTCTTCATCTTGTGCTCGCTTGCAGTATTATTGCTCGCGCTATTTACTTTTGCAAATGCTATGCTTCTGCTTCCGTTTCCGGTATTTTAATTTGATGCTTCATGGCAACACTTTTTTAGATGTTGGTATTTCAGGAATTTCAGAGTTGCGTTAAATGGTTTGTTTTTTTCTTTTAAGGAACGTGGTAAATGTGTTCATAAAAAAGATACTTAAAAATAAGAATAAAATTTTTATAAAACCAATACAAAAACATACGCTTTAATAAATAATTTGGCCAAACTTCAATCGTTTTAAAAGTTTTAAGCTTTAATGTGACAAGATAGAGCTTTTTTTACTCAGACAAAGTTATATCCTTCTAATAATGGTAATATAGAAATTCCTTGTAAATATTTACAAATGAGATTCGAACGTTGACCTATAAAACCAAACAGGGGTTGAAATTTTTCATCTTTTTATCTCCGTGGCTTGCGACAAGCGTGCGAAAGTAGCTGGAGATGTTATGCTATGAGTTTGATAACCATAAAAGTGGTTGATTTAGAACAAAAGTACAAATATGCAAAGAACGTTTCAAAGAATTTGTGGGGTCTTTGCGAGCGTTCTTTATAATTTGAACTAATAACTTTAGCATGATAAAAACTTGCTGAGTCTTGAAGCAACGAATATATTCGTGAATAATGATTTATGTTAATTTGATGGCTTTGATGACATTGCTGATTGATTGTGGTGAAAGTTTATTTTATTAAGTCGTTCTGTTGTCCTTAGCATTTAAGTAAGCAAATAGTTATATCTTTTCAAGATTAAATAAGAATGGTTACTGATTAAAAATTAAATCCGTCATGGACAGCATATTTTGAACTTTTCTGATAAAAATTATAAAAAGAGGTATTCAAGATGATGTGTATTTATTCTTGTATTGCATTGATGGAAAGTGCTCAGGAAGTTATTTTTTCTACAGTAACTTTTATTGACTGTAAACCATAACAGTAATTTGTGATAAAATCCAGTCATTTCAATATCCTTCAGGAAATTCAACCTGAATTAGTTTTACGGGTGCGGTGGAGTGAAAAGTTTCGGTGGTTCAAGCCTTTCACCTGTGAAATTTTGACAGCGCGCTTACTTATAAACAAGTGTCATACCGTCACGTGTTGCTTTTATTGCCGCACAGTTTTTTATGATACAGCGAAGCGTTCAGACGAACATTGCGTTGCTCTTTCAAAACAGTGGTAAACGTTTTGACGTGACGAAGTTACGTTTTACCGCGCAGGTTTCCAAAAAAGTTGCAAAATGCATTTTCTCAAAATTCATCGGTGTAGTTTTGAATTGAATTGTTCCTCGCTGAGTATAAGAGCTATGATTAAAAAATGCTAAGACTGTAAAGGTTGATTTTTTGACTTCAATATAAACAAAAACAAAAAAAATCAGCAAGTCTTCGCGATGCGATGTTTTATGCCAACAACTCAACACAAATTCAAAGTAAATATACCAATTGTGTTGGTTTAATGTTGTTCTTAAAAAATATGAATTTTTTGTAAAATGTCATTCGAGTGGTTGTGTGATGCCAGCCGTGTTTTCAAAATGAAACGTTTCACCCCACAAACTCCGTTTTGGTGCGTGTTTGGTGTTTTTGGGTGTATTTAATGCGTTTTTTTTTCAGTTTTTTGACGTAGAATACGTCATTCTCGGAGGTAAGTAGGGTGGTTGATAGTGATCAGGTCGGTATTTATACAACTTTTTGAGCCTTTGGTGGGCCTAAAGTACTGATCGTACAATGTTGATGTTAGCACTTGTTGGTCTGCTTGATCCTCAATGCGACAAAAATGCATGTTAGAACTCTCTAACTTATATAAATTTTACATAATTACATGAAATATAAAGCCAACATTTGATGTTTTTGTTTGCTTAAACTTGCTACCTATTTATCGACAGTTTCCGGTTTTATCGACAAAACCATAAAACTTGTATGGGAGCCCCCCTAAGGAGTGGTCGGAGGAAATAGGTGTTAAAGGCAAAAATGTTCCTTTTGCAAAAGTAATGGGGGTCGGTGATACATATTAATCCTTTCCGGCACAAACACAATAAAATTTGTATGGGAGCCCCCCTAAGGAGTGGTCGGAGGGAATAGGTGTCAAAGGCTAAAATGTTCCTTTTGCAAAAATAGTGGGTGTCGGTGATACATATTAACCATTTCCGGCACTCTTTTAAAGGTCATATGCTCAGGTGTATGAGGTAAATAAACAAAAACCATAAAATTTGTATGGGAGCCCCCCTAAGGAGTGGTCGGAGGAAATAGGTGTTGAAGGCAAAAATGTTCCTTTTGCAAAAGAAATGGGGGTCGGTGATACATATTAATCCTTTCCGGCACAAACACAATAAAATTTGTATGGGAGCCCCCCTAAGGAGTGGTCGGAGGGAATAGGTGTCAAAGGCTAAAATGTTCCTTTTGCAAAAATAGTGGGTGTCGGTGATACATATTAACCCTTTCCGGCACTCTTTTAAAGGTCATATGCTCAGGTGTATGGGGTAAATAAACAAAAACCATAAAATTTGTATGGGAGCCTCCCTAAGGAGTGGTCGGAGGGAATAGGTATCAAAGGAAAAAATGCTCCTTTTGCAAAATTAATGGAGGTCATTGATACATATTAACCCTTTCCGGCGCAAAAACCATAAAATTTGTATGGGAGCCCCCCTAAGGAGTGGTCGGAGGGATAAGGTGTCAAACGCAAAAATGTTCCTTTTGCAAAAATAATGGGTGTCGGTGATACATATTAACCCTTTCCGGCACTGTTTTAAAGGTCATATGCTCAGGTGTATGGGGTAAATAAACAAAAACCATAAAATTTGTATGGGAGCCCCCCCTAAGGAGAGGTCGGAGGGAATAGGTATCAAAGGAAAAAATGCTCCTTTTGCAAAAGTAATGGAGGTCAGTGATACATATTAACCCTTTGCGGCACAAAAACCATAAAATTTGTATGGGAGCCCCCCTAAGGAGTGGTCGGAGGGATAAGGTGTCCAACGCAAAAATGTTCCTTTTGCAAAAGTAATGGGGGTCAGTCATACATATTAACCCTCTCCGGCACTCTTTTAAAGGTCATATGCTCAGGTGTATGGAATAAATATTTTGCTTAATAGTTTTTAAAAAAGATGTCATCAAAAGCGAATTGACTAATTCTACGTCTTGTGTTACGACATAGTCGAAACTACTGTATCTTTTTTTTTTATTTTTCAATTCATTTCAACAAATGCTACCGACCATATCACTTGAAATGCGTCGACATGGGCAACCGTGGCTACTACTCCTGTCGAAACTGCGACTCGGACCTCGAAATTAGCGATGAATAATAAATTGGGATACAATAACTTTTATTCAGTATTTTAGTTTCTTGCTGAGTTATGAACCTGCCCGAGGGCATTTAACGGATTTATGTTGATGTTTATACAACGAAAACGAAACAGATTCTTTTGGTGAAACGATTGATCCCACCATTTTATAAAAATCGAAAAAAGTACCTTTTCTAAGTACAGTACAATCTCACAAATTAGAACTCTCACAAATTCGAATTGTCCAGATATTAGAACCTGCCATTTCAATTTTGACGCTCTAAAATAAGAACCTGGTTCTAATTTCTGGACGTTTCTTTATTTATTAAATACATAAGTGGTCTTTGCCCATTAATATAAATATAATATGAGTTTTATGTTAAAAAAAAAAAATTACATATTCATAAATAAAAATTCTTTTGTGTTAACATACATTTTCTTAAACCAGTTTTATTCTTTTCTTTTAAATTTCTGTGAAAAAAAAGTCCAGAAATTAGAGCATTTTAGAAATTAGAACCACCCGTGGAACAAAATGTTTCTAATTTGTGAGAGTCTACTGTATCCCCACAATTTTTTGTCGAAATCGAAAATGTTCATATCCCAGCTCATGGAAGTTAAGAAAAATATCCATTCTTGCGATTTAAGCCAAAAACCATTAAAAAATTATAATTTTTGGGCGTGCTGTGAGCCTCTTAAAGAAAGCGAAACGCTTCACCCCACCGCAACATACCTATATCTCTTATATTATTTAAACATTTTATCTAAAATTCTAATGATTTCATAAGATAACTGAAAACATTTTTTACTTTTAATACGTTTTAGATTAAAAAGTATTAAATTTATTGGAAGTTATAAATTCATTTTTTACATGTTTAGCTTTGTATAAAAGTCATGTGAAATGTAATCTTAAAAAAAAACTGTCGCGAAAAAGCTCAGTGCGGTTAATTTTAATGAAATTTTGAGGCTTTTATTTACTGAAAAACCAATCAGTTGAAAAATTCAAATTTGCACAGTTTATGCTTAAATTGTAGTCAGTTATAATGAATGAACAAATTTTTTTTTTTTAAGTTTATAAATAAAAAATTGATAATAATCAATTTGGCAACATCATAATGTAATCAACAACCATTGCGGGCCTACGAAATAACAATCACTACGTTGGCCACAGCAGTGCGCTTCTACCGACCGCCTACACAAACAAATACTTATGCAAACCCATTAGAAACGGTTAATTAATTAGCTGCTCATCCAGTAAAACGGAAGCTCAAAATTTGAAACACAATTAAACGACATTGCATAAAATTAACCCAAAAATTTGTACCGACCATTTCGATTTACGAGTTCAATTAAATTGCCGCAATTTAACTACTCCTCCGCAGTACCCCCTGAGAGTCAATAATAAACGATATGATTTATGGTGCATGCAACAGAGCAACAGCGTGTGTGAGTGTGAGAGATTGTGGATGAGTGTAGGTGTGTTTGTGTGGTGTGCCAGTGAGTATACGTTCTCGTATGTTTGTATTATTGCTTATGTTGAAATTTACTTCAATGGCCCTTAAACTACTCCACTCGGCTGACCATTCAAAAATGAATATTGAAAGCCGCAAAACTTGAAATTGATGGCAGTAGCATTATATGAGTTTTTTTTCGGGCGCGCAGTCAATAATAATTATTACGAATAAAGTATTATTTAATAACAAAGGCAATTCGGCGCAAAATTGTAATGGAGCTGTTTTTTTTTTAATATTTTTAATGCTGTCTGATAGAATTTACAACAATTTAATTATTGCCGTTGCATGCTTTTTGGCATGGGTAGGAAAAAAAATACCGTTGAATATACATATTATTATTCAAGTTTTCAAGCAAAGCTTATTATGCTTGGTGCAACTTCTGATAGAAAAGAAATTTCGAAAAATATCAAAAGGACTTTGGATTTGACTTTATGTAGCATAATTTTAGGCATTCAATAAACAAAGCTCGGTTTTTAAAATATGTATATAATAGCATGTTCAAAACCGACTTCATTTAACGCGTTACTCGAAAAAAAAGCTTTTTTTAACATGATCGTTCATACTGCCTTAACTGCCCTCATAAGGAAGAGTGCTGCATCTACATATTTCAATATTCTGAGATAAACGACTTACAGTAATTTATCAAAAATTCAGTGACTAGGGCTTGGATGGTTATAAAAATTTGTTTCTTCAGTAATATCCAGTTTTTTTTTTCAACATTAATGATATTTTACCGATTTTAATAAAAATGAAAAAACTTTGGAACAGACAGTGTAGATTCCGCTTTTTTGATTGAATGATTGCTTTAATTTGTGAAGATATGACACTTCAGGTTAAAATATTTAGCAATTGAGCAAAAAATTCGTTATTTTTATTTTATTTTCTTGAAGATGAAAGCAATACGTTTAAGAAAAAGCAATAAAACTGATTTTGATTTTCATGGTAGATGCCGCACTCTTCCTTATGACGGCAGTTAACTAGTTTCAAAATGTCAGTTTATGTGTTTATATTTTGTAAGAAATAAAAAATTTGTTTTTAAAATATATAAAAAAAAATATAAAACAAAATATAAAAAAAATAAAAAAAAAATCAAAGATATACAAAAATTTGTCAAAGAATTTATTTGTTTACATTAAAAACTTCAAATTAAAAAGCTCTTTTCAGATTTGGGTGCGATTACGAAGCAAAAAAAGCTGACGTTAGCAAGAACACAAACCAGTGATTTAACGAGTTTCGAAACGTGTTAAATCATTTAGCACGTTAAATTTCCAACAACAATAGCATGCATTTACTTCGTCAAGACTTCATTTGAGAACTAGTTTTTTGATTTAACTTCATTAACTCGATTTAACAAAATTACGTGCTCAATGTGAACGTACTATAGCGATCTGCTCAAAATTTTTTTAGATTTTTTTGTACCTTCATTATTCCTTGCATAAGAATATACGCATTATTAACCGTTAAAAAGTTCTAAAATATTTTTTATAAATTACACAGTCCAACATATAAAAATATTACGAAGTTTGAACAACGATTTCAGATAGAAAAGAAAAATAGAAATACATGTGTTACGGTGTTTTAATAAATGTATACTACCAGAAATCAAGTAATAAATGAAACTAAAAACTAAGAGCACGCTGTAACACTATTTATGTCCAAAAACAAAAAAAAATTCATTTGGATTGTTTTGGTCAAATATATACGCTCCAGCACCCGCGTCAATAACTGTTTTCGACGTTTTTCAATGTGGGGGTCAAAAAATTCTACAAAACTGTTTTTTGCAAGGAGAGAATATTTTTGTAAAATATCTTAACCCTGTAGTGCCAACTTTTTAGGGTCCTTTGTGAAAAAAAAAACAAAAATTTAAATAATATTAAAAGTAGTCTTAGAGGATTATATTTTAGTGTAATGATATATATATTAAATATTTTAACCCAAAAGCGACCTCTCTCATGAATCTATTTCGAACTATTAAAAAAACTATTAAAAAAATAATCTTTAAGATATGCCTTTTTAAATGTAGAGGATTAAATGTTGCTGAGGATTGTATCTCATGTGTAAATCTATTTATATATACTGAACATTTTAGCCCTATTATGGGTCCTTTCGATCTATTAAAATAAAAAGTGTTTCAAAAATGCTCTTAAAGTAGTCGTAAAGGGTTAGAACATTCGATTAATTGTTCCTTGTTAAATTTTACTTTGTCTTTGTCGCTCAGATTGGTCCTCAATTATTGGTCCTGACACATAAAAAAATCGTTATATATAGTATATATTATAAATATATAAAAAGTCGGAACTTTTATAATAATAACTTTGACATGTCTTCAGATAAGATTTTTTACTAAAAGAAACTAAAAACTTTGAACTTTTAACCAAGAACTAAACAGCAGAAAAATCATATCCAAAAAGTTTTATAGATAAATTTTACAAAAAAAATGTATATATTATATTTTAACCCTATACAACTATTTACAGGGATATACAGTATGTTAAGTAAAAGCGTGTGCGACATTATTCGCAGTCGGTTAATAGTGCAACCCTGAAATTTTGGCAACAAGTAGACATAACCTCTGCCCTTGACGCACTAGTTAAAAAAGTTCAATTGGTGGTCGAAACTTTGTCAGAAAAGTGTGTTAGACATAATGAGTTATACATACGCAGAACGCTTCGAGGCAGTTTTCCTCTGTAAATCAAACCATCCAAAAGGACCAAAAATATCATATGCAGCGGGAGCAAAATATTTGAAAAAGCCTAAGGCTTTTGTCCAGAAGTGGGTGCAACGCTTTAAGGAATCTAAAAACGTCGATGACCTTGCCGATCGTGGCTAAACAGGGAACGTGACCAAGAAGGATGAAAAAATTATAGTGAGTTTGTTTTCGCGAAATACTGGCTTAAGCTTGCGTCAAGGGCAAGCGAAATTGAGACAAAAAGGTCTAAATATATCGCACGTAACGAATCGTGCAATAAATCGAATAACGAAATCGCGAAACAAAATTGGGCAACAGAAAGCAATGATCGCGATTGTAGTAACGTACTCTTCTCCGACGAATCTTCGTCGTCAAGTAAATTTGTCCAGCGCACCGTTAAACATCCCATTAAAATTCATCTTTGGGGATGATTCTCGAAAAAGGGTTTCGGCACTTTGCACCTCATTACCGAGAACCTTAATGCTACCAGAATGGTCAAAATTTATGAGAAGGCTTTATAACCGACTCCCAAATGCCGATTTATAATCAAAAACGAAGACTGGATTCTGCAGGAGGACAATGACCCCAAACACCGCACCCACCTCTGCACCGACTGGAAACACGAAAAGGGCATCGTCACATTAGATTGGCCTGCACAATCGCCTGATGCTAATCCCAACGAAAACGTTTGGGGCTACATCAAGTAGAAGCTTCGATGGAGACCCACCTATACTTTAAAACAGCTTTCCTGAGACTTTCGACGCATTTGGAAAGCTCTTCCTGACGAATATGCCGAAAATATAGTGGAAAGTGGAAAGCCGCGGAGATGTCAAGCGATTATTAACGCTGGTGGTAATTGGAAATCTTATTAATATGATTGCGTCGTGCTTCTGAGGATGTATAATGAATGTATGTAAAGAAAAATTTTCTTAAATAAATTTTTAGATAAATTACTTAACATTACTTAACACTTAATAGACTGTATACTTTTAAAAAAGGGTAAAAAAACACCTAAAGTATGGCACAAAGGGTTAAATGTTATTAAAAATACTTTTGCTTACAAGACATGTCACCATTATTTTGAAAATGGTGAAAAAGAACCCATAAAAGTGGAAAATGGAAAGTTTTAATTTTCTACAAAAATATTTATTTGCTTACAAGGAACTTTTTCAAACAATATTTTAATACAGAACAATTGCCTTTTAGGGTTTTTTAAATCTTTTTTAGATGCTATAATTCATACAATATTTTAACCCACTAAGATTACTTTTAAGAGCATTTTGTATAGCATTTTTTTAAGGATAAGAAGACCTAATAAAGTGAAATATTAAAAAAAAAAATATTACTTTTGCAATATAACATTTTCAGAACATATGTTAACCCTCTTCTTTAGCATTTAAGGGCTTTCTAAAAATGTTTTTTGAATATTATTTTTCAAAAATATTTCATTTATAACAGGCAATATTTTCATATGATCTTTTAGTTCCTTCTGACTACTTTTTATTCTATAAACTTTGTTGAAAAATATCAAAACAAGCTCGCAATAAAGAGCATTAGGGCTTTTAACACAAAAAAGTTGAAGTTTTTACACAAAAAAATTCCATAGCATATTCCTATAGGTTTGTGCACAAACTATTTCAGGGTTATATATTTACACGTATTCTTATCCCCATTTTATCAAAACTTTTTATTAAGTGTTTACTTTACTTTACTATATTTAGCATTACCCAGACGCATAAGTGACACAAAAGGACGTGTATCGGTTAATTTTTTTATGTCTTTTAGCAGAATTCGTTGATAAAAGTCCGTCATTTTTTAAAATATTAAAATTGTTGTATTGTTTAATCAAAACGAAGTAACTGTAAATTTTTCATTGCATACTCTTAGGCAAACATTAAGGATATCCGCTATAAATGTCCATTAAACACGAGCAAAAAATTAACGTTTTGCTGAATAATAACTGCTTAATAATGAATGCATTTAAGTTTTGTTGCATACTTTTCGGCTTCCATATTTTGCAATTGTATATTTATTGCAATTCAATTTAAAAAACAAATTAAAACGGTTATTAATTAATGTTAATCCGCTCATTCAACTTTTTCATTGCATATTTTAAGGCAACCTGTTAATTAACGCCAAAGCATAAAAAAATAGTGCAAAAAATACTTCAACATTTTTTTTCAAAAGAAATAAAGCCCAAAGAGCTCCCACTCAATTTTGCATATTTTCTGTTGTTGTTGTAATAATCGCTTTGTTGTTATTACTGCCATCCATTATCCATATATCTATATTCGAGCTACGAGTATCTCTCTGGTTTATTTTCACAGAGCGCGATGACTGTAACAACATTAACAACAACAGCAACGAGTTTATTACAATTCTCATTGCAACAAGAAGCTATTGTTGTCAATACCTATTATTTTAGCATTGTTGTTGCTGGTGCTGTTGTTGTTGTTTGCTAGTTGCTTATTGCTTTTATGGTTTTATAGCTGTTTCAGTTCAAAGTGGACTCAATTTTGCGCAAACAAAAATCCACTTAATTTTCCTAATGCTGACAACAACAGCGTGGTAACAAATCTAGCTGCAACGCCCCTAAAATCATGCCATACAATAAAAGTGTGTGCATACTGCAACACTCATGCTTTAATTGTAGCACTGGTAATTTTTTTAATGCGAGCCATATATGAACTTTTTTCTAAATTTTTTAAAAATTTTATCAAAAACCAGTTATAACAAACATTTTAAGAGGATTTTTTTTTAATTTGTCAAGCTAGACATAAGCAACTTTTCAGTTGGGGAAGAGTTTTCATCATCACACTTTGTGATGTAAATTTTCGTTTACTGCTCGCTACTTTAAGCCCTGCCGATTAAGCAGCAAAAACTTCTGGCTTTTTTTCCCCTTTTTGTCACTTTTAGTCGTGTGACTAAAAAATAAGCTACAGCTCGGACTTCAAGCATAAAATTTGAAATTTTCATTGCCTGATGACATCAAAAATGTTGTGTATTTAAATGTGAAATGCGTGTGAAATGTTGATAAAATTGTGTTGAGCCAGCTTATGAAGGACATCTGCAGCAGCGGGGTATTTAAAATGCAAAACTGTTGAAAATGCGGATATACTTACAGAAGGATTTACGTGAGTTTAAACTGTTCAAACTGTTCGGCTTAGTAGTGTTGATGAAATGTTGTCAGATACTTTTTCTTGTATTTATCTGTTGTGGCAATTTGGTGATTTTACATTTTCAAAAGCTATATTTTTAAAAGTAAGACAACACATACTATAGTACAACACATAAATAGTACTTTTTCATAGCAAATCCATTTAAATGGTATCTTAAATTAAGCTAAATTTCTGAAATTTCTTACATTTTAAGCAGAAAAATAATTTTTTTAGATTATCGCTCAAGCGATAATTTCTTGGTTTCTATATTATTAAATTTTTATTGCTTGAAATACACTTTCAGATCTATTTTAAAGCTAATTCTAAGATAAAATTTATCAAAATATCGCTTAAGCGATAAGATTCTTGCGATATGATATCAAGACTTGCCAAATAATTACTCCAGATACCATATAGAACTCAAAAATAGTTTCAAAATTTCTTCTCATCATAAATCGATTCAAATGATATCTTAAATTAAACTATATTTCTAAAAATTATTATATTTTAAGCAGAAAAATTAAGCATGAGCGATAATTTTTTGGTGTCTATATTATTAAATTTGTATTGCTTGAAATACACTTTTTGACTAACTTTAAAGCTAATTATTAAAAAACATTGATCAAAATATCGCTCAAGCGATAAGATATTCTTGCATTCTGATATCAAGACTTGCCAAATATTTACTCCAGATACCATATAAAACCCAAAAATAGTTTTAAAATTTTTTTTCATCACAAATCGATGCAAATGGTATCTTAAATTAAGCTATATTTCTAAAACTTCTTATATTTTTTGCAGGAAAATTACTTTTTTAAAATTATCGCTTAAACGATAGTTTTTTGGTTTCTATATAATTAAATTTTTAATGTTTAAAATGCAATTTTAAACCTATTTTAAAACTACTTTTTCAATAAAATTTATCAAACTCTAAGATATTTTTGCAGTCTGATATAAAGACTTTTCAAATATTTACTCCAGATACCATATAGGACTCAAAAATAGTTTTGAAATTTCGTTAAAGTATTATCTTGCTTTTTCCAGAAAATTATCGCTCAAGCGCAAATAAAAAACTTCAAGTACGCTATCCTACATATCGTAACTTAAAATAAATGTTTCAAACCGTGAATTAAATAATTGTATTTTCGACTGAATTTAACCGTATTTTCGCGGAAATTATAGATTTTTTTTTTCAATATAAAGCTTTTAAAATAAGTAGATTTTTTTAGAATAGCAAAAGTTTAAGAATAAATATTTCCATTATATGTTTTGGGAAAATTAAATAAATTTATTAAACTATCGCATAAGCGATAAGCAATTTTTATAAGAATAAGGCATTCGGATGTAAAATTTTCAAAATATGTACTTCAGATGTAAAACAGGGCGCAATAATATTCTTATTTTTTTTTTCTTTCAGGGTCAACTGTTTGTTTCAAAAATTTTCGCTTGAGCGAAAAAAAAACCAAATATCATTTTGCTATCTTATTTCATAAGTCGCTGCATAAAATAAATTTTTTAAGTCAAAAATAAATATTTCAAATGAGAGATGTCGCATGTTCGCTTAAGCGATAGCATTTCTTTTTTCTCAAGAGAAAGCTTTTAAAATCGATTTTGAAAGCATTATTAAGGTTACAAGAAAATATTTCGTTTTAATCAAAGAGATATAAATAAATTTGTCAATCTATCGCTCAAGCGATAATATATTTTCGTAGTGTAATATTAAAACTATCAAAATATTTGACTAGATATATAATTTTTTTTTAAAGATATCTAAAATAGTCTTGCAATTTTTTCTAGAGTCTATTGATTTTTTAAGAAATTATCGTTTAAGCGAAATTTTTTTAAAAATACACCAATTTAATACAAGTAAAATAAGTTGTCAACCTCCTCAATTTAATTAAATTCAATTAGTATTAGTTTTCTAGTTAGTTTAAAATTTCTTAGAATTACTTATCGCTTAAGCGAAAATGTGTGTCGATTATTATAAAATAAAAAATAAATAACTGGCCATTTCAGCCCTTGAAAGGACTTTTACCTAGCTTCTTATGATCAATTGTGTTGTGCGTGTTATTAAGTTTGTACACAATTGACCGAGAACCGGACCTACATGTTTAACGCCGACTCCGAACGGCGATGAACAGAATGTTCTTGTTCTCAAGAAGCTCTCCATGGCATTTTGATTACTCTCTGAGGTTTGCCATTGTCTGCAGAGAGGTGGTGGCCGTACAGAAAAATTATTTTAATTCAAATAATTTTCTGTCGCTGCTGGGGTTCGAAGCCGGGTCTCCAGGTTCGTTGACATAGCGGCCACGCACTTTAACCAACTACGCGACGGACGCCACCGATTATTATAATCTTATATATTAATACGCAAACATCGAATGTTGTCGTACACTTTTTCAATATTTATTTTAGAATAAGGACAATGAAACGTACATCATTCGAAAGGTACTGCACCATAGATGTGCCGAATGATGTTAGATTTTAAATTCATGACCTTTGACCCGAAATATTAACGTTGAAAGTTTATATCAATTTTAGTTAGGGATCTCAAAACTGGGAAGAGATAAAATGAAGAATGTGATATCAGATGAAAGGTCTGGCTGCACAGTATGATTGACTATAAGATTGGTGACCTTTGACCTCAAATATGAGCGGAAAAAGAGCATTTATTAAATAAAAGCTAAACTATAAGAGATGGAAAAACATGATATAAGAGAGAAATTTAGACATTCATAAGATGTGCAAAATATACTTTGATATTTTTCACCATCGTTTACGGTTACCCTACAATAGGCACTTTTTCATGTAACAAGTGTCAATATATTGTGATGGTAAAATTGCTTACAAATAGTAAATTTTGAAAAATTTCCGTTATTTTGACATCAAAATTATTGTGATATCTCGAAAACTATAGATGTTTTCAGTACAACGTTTTTTGTATGGAAATTCGTTGCTTGAGAAAAATAACGGTATACGAAAACTTTTTTGCTAATATTTTCCACGAATAGTATGTTATAAAAATTTCCCGTTATTATGACATCAAAATTATAGCGATATTTCGAAACCTGTAGATTTTTTCCATGCAATGCATTTCTTAAAGCAATGTCATTGCCTCGGAATGAGAAAAAAACAATTGATATTTCAAATTTTGATTTTGCATGCAAATATCTTAGCCATTTTTCAATCGATTTTCCCTAAATTTTCTTTGTCTGAAAGCTTAATTAAATAACTTTTGAAAAATAATAACAGATTTACCGTTATCTCACTAATTCAATTTCTTATGTTGTTTTCAAAAAAACTCTAAAATATTCAATTTTTGCTTAAAAATTAGACCAGACATCCTTTTTTTGTAATTTTATTTTTGTTTTTCTATTTTCTTCTCCCACACTCTTTCCTATACCATATCATTTATTTGCAAAAATTGCTTCATTTTGACACATAATTTAATTAAGTGTTTCTATCATCGAAAATCATGAGCTACCCTCTATAATTTTTTTGATGAAAATTACATTTTTCAAAATGTTGTTTTTGTATTTTTTATAAAGTTCTACAGCTAAAAAAAATAATTTCTGTGAAAAAATTTTTCACATATTTCAAACCACTCCAAAGTTATATACACAAATCTATGTTTTAAGCCATTTCCTTATCTACTTTATCTATATCTATACTTCTATACTATTATATAAAAGGCGTCTCTCGAATTTTCATCGTTCAATCAAGGGGGTAAATGCTGAACCGATTTAAATAATTCTTTCACTATTCAATTGCTATAATAAGCGACCCTGCTACTGGGTACTACGTTTTTGGTAAATCTTTTTATTTAATTATTTAAGAATTCGTGCATTTTAATCCATGCTGCCATTGTATAAGCAGCACGAAATAACAGCAAACAATAGCTTAAGCTCTTTGTTGAGAGAGAGAGGTGAGATTCTACAACTCACCGCGCTGGTCTCTTGAGTGGACAGTTGCACTCAGTTAATTCCTGCTACAGTGTAGCCATAAGCCCAATATATCGTATTTATTTGCGTGCCACTCTTTTTATTTCAATATCTACTGAGTTAAATAATCCAATAAATATATTGAGATAAATTTTACAGCATCCTAATATATTAAAATGAATAGTGGTTTGTTCGGATGCTTAAAACTTGAAAACGACTGGACCAAATTAGATACTTCCTTCTGTGAATTTGTTCGTAATTGTTACGCGAAGGTTTTGGAAAAAATGCACGGAACATTGGACAAGGAGGCGGGGCACCTCCAATACAACCCAAATCTACGATAGCGAATAGCTTTGAAATTATAGGTCTCATAGCATCGGAATTCTGTGTTCTACCTCAATTTACAAGTGCCGTTCCACAGGAAAAATTTTATGGGTGTTGGAGGTGGGGCGTGGCACTTTTTCAGCAGACCAAATTTTCGGTATATCTTTCAAGCTATAAGTCACACATCAATGAAACTTGGTAAGAGCGTACTATTTAGTCGCGTCCTTCGACTAGCAAAATTAAGCAAGCATTGGACAAGGGGGTGGACACCGCCCATATAATTCAAAAATATGATATCGAATAGCTTTGGAAATACATGTCGCATAACAATAAAACTCAGAATGGAATTACTATTAGGTGATGTCCTTCTATGTTCTAGAAAACTGAGACGAACTTTGGAAAATAGGGTGTCGTTCCGCCCATACAAGCTAAATTTGTGATATAGAATATCTTTGGATATAAATGTTACACAACAATGTTACTCAGTATGGAGTTGCAACTTGGTGATATCCTTCTACTGAAAAACTGGGACAGGCAGGTCTTTCCATGTATAGTGGTTTGCGTGTACGTTGAGTGTTTTAACGTTATCTTTTTTGGGCCATCTTGAACACCAGAGGGCGCTGTAGTACAACATTGTTTGCAAAACCACCTTAAACTCCCAAAACGTTCATGCGATTAGAATGAAAATTGATATATAGTGGTTTTTGTGTACGTTGAGTGTTTTTCTGCTATCTTTTTTGACGCATCTTGAACACCAGAGGGCGCTGTAGTATAACTGTTTTTACAAAACCACCTCAAACTCCTGAAGCGCTCATGCGATTAGAATGAAAATTGGTAGTATTACCGCCATGTAAAACTGGCTAAATAGAATTTTTTGTTATTTTTGTAGGTAATATTTTTTATTTTTATATATTATTCAAACTTGACTTATACATTGCGTTTCTTAATAAATGAAGTATATAACCAGAAAATTTGGTAGCGCTATATAGAAAAATGGCTTTGCAACAGTCAAAACTGCATAAAAGTGGAAACATTTAGCCAGTTTTGCTCGCCACTGTAGTTGCTGGGTGCAGCAACGCGCGCCGGGAAAAAGCTAGTAGTAATTAAAAGTCATTTCAGCAAAGTTTAAGTTTTTAGTTTTAATTATTTTGCCACTTATTTCGATATATCGCTTTGCTTTTGAGATATCACCTTAAAAAGTTTTTTTCAAATTATCGCTTTTATTATTTATTATTATTATTTTACAATTTGTAGCTCTCATCCGCCACAGTTATTATCATAGAATGAAGCGGTCATTGAACTTATGCAAAATAAGAAAAATAATTTCAAATAATTTGTCGCTTAAGCGAAAAAAATCCGTTATAAGAGCAAGTCATAAGAGCAAATTGTAAGAGTTGAAACTTCGAAAGCAACAAGCGAACTATATCCAAAAGACAAATCTTTTGAAACAAATTTATTTGAATGATTTATTTAATCCCAAATTTTTATGGTAACGAGAATATTCTCGCTTGAGCGAAAGCAGTAAAACTTAGGACTTATAAGATCTAAAACATTAATAAATGCATAAGACTTGGGTAACATCAATTGTCAAAGGCATATAATTATTGAACTAGTTCCATTAAATTCCATGTTATAAAAAATGTCTTATTTATCATCAAAATATCGTTTCAGGAAAAAATTGCAACAGTAGATAGTTTTAAAAATTCAAACGGAAGTTTTGTATATGAGAAAGAAGTCAAGTCCCAAAGTCCAGTGTATTGAAATATCACTTTTATCTGTTCTTTAGGTGTTTTTGCGAAACCATTTTAATTTTTTTAATTAGAAATATTTTTCGAATTATCGCTTTAGCGATTGGTTCATACAGACCGCATTGCGCAAGCTTATTGTATAAATATTGGATACTAACAATCAAATGACAGAATTACAAAGATTTTGCTTACCGTAAAAGCGAATTAAAGATTTTGAATTAAAACCTGTAAAACAGCTTAGACGCAATCCAAATAGATTAAATGGATACACAAATTCATCGAAGCAAAAAAATCTTTAATGACATTAAGCTTATAAGGCTAACACGCTGATTCAAGCCAATACAAACGTACTTACGTCGTCTATGGTACTATAATATAACAAGATAGAAGTACAATGGTAGCAATTATGTTTTTAAAAAAAATTGGGCAAATTTTTTTCAAATAAATTAATATAAATTGATATGTAAATGTTTGCATAAATAGTTAAAAATATAACAAATACATATATACTTTAAAAACTCACTCAAAAACTCTAAATGAAATATAAGACTAAAATGTTTTTAAATTTTTGGAAAATACACGATATTCTGAACAAAAAACTAGTTTTTCGCTTAAGCGAAAAAATCGCTCAAGCGATATGACATTTTACTTAAGTGATTTCAAGTTTTTCAGACATAATATATATTAAATAATAACAAAGCCCAAAACTCAGTGGTATGATATTGTTATTGTTGTTGCTTTTGCTTTTAATCGCTTAAGCGATAAACTGGTGTTTGTAAGAATATTGTGTTTTCTTTTTTAATATTTTTTTAGCAAGTTAAGACTTTAAATGAGATCATTAAATAAATCAGATATTTTCAATTTAAAACTTAATTAAATTCTCGCTTAAGCGAGTAAATGCCCATTGAGTAATGCATAAATTTCAAGTGTAAAACTTGTCAACATAAACTATTATAAATATCACTAAGAAGTTGTAAGGACAAAACTTTGCATATGACCATCTTGTCTTTTATCGCTTAGGCGATAAAACTTTCTCAACAATCTAACAACACAAAGTTTGCAAAAGTGCTTGCAAAAAGTGCATCAAAAGTTATTCCATTGTTAAATATTGTTAAATGTGGCCCTTAATGAAAGTTTTCTGTAAGCCAACAAGAAAAGAGTGAAACGCCGAGTTTGGGCACAGTTCAGACAGACAATGCCAGAGATATGCAGGCGAGACGAGTCTAACGAGCACACATGGAAAGTTGGGAAACAACTATTTTTGTCTCGCACATTTACAATGTTATTTTAAACGCAAATTACAAGTACTCATTACAACAACATCATCAACAACAACAACAACAACAACAAAAACGACAACACATGTCCCAATTAGTAGTGTTTTCCAAAAATTTCGTAACACGTTCCCGGAATGTGGAAAAAGTTTTGCTCTATAGCAGATTTGTTGACAGCCATCAGGGCGGACAAACTTTTTGGCGGGTGCTGTTTGGCAAATTATTTGTTTTTATTGTTTTTGAGGCTATTTTATTAAAGTTGTGGTTTAACCAGAACGCGACAGAAGTGGAATTTTTTACATTTATTTGCTTATAACTCTCAAAGGCCTTTAGGAATTTTTTTATTCAGGAAAGATGTTTTTGTTCAAGTTTTTGCTCCTATGAAGCATAAAATTGCTGCAGGCAATCATCACGCCAAGCCATAAAATACAAAAAAAAAAATAAAAATAAAAAAAAATTATTCACCACAGTTAAAACAAAACACATGTTTCCGGCATCGAACAAGGTGCATAACGGAAAGTATGATGACGACTTCAACAACAAAGTAAGCCACAACGACAACCTCAACATATACATCAATGATGAGCCGTCATCAATTGTTTTTCATCATCGATACGCTGTCTCTTTCTGTCGTTATTTCTTACGAAATGTCTATCTCGTTCTCTCACACCCACACACACACACACTAAAGTGTTCATTATTGAACAATACAGAGATTTTTCTCCCGACATACTCCACAAAATCTGCTATAGGCTTTACTGTTTATGCCCACTGTAGCTATGTTGGTGACATGTTTTCCAATTTAAGTTTTTACCATCCGCTAATTGAATTATATTGAAGCTTTCCAGGTAGCCAACCCCCAAACCACTCGGAAGCCAGTCCGATTCCTTACAATTATTTTGTACTTTAACCTAGCGTGTGTGCTGTTGTTGTTGCTGTTGTTGTTAGTGATGGTGGTTCACCTATTGATTGGTAGCTTGTCTTTTACAAAGAACTCACTCATCAATAACATTTACAACAACAATTACAACAACAACAACAACAACAACAAGCATTCTTCACCCAAAACTGGAATCGTATAAATGCTGATGCAAGCCAAAGAAGGAATTTTTGCTTGTTTATTTTTATGAGAGCAGTTAAAAGGTTTCTTCTGTGCACAACCTTGATGTAAATCACTGTGAAAAGCTCAGTTTAAAATTCTTTTAAGTCGAAAGATTTAAATTGGTTCTTAATGAGAATTTCGTTCGAGCGAAACCATGTGGCATTACCTTTGTATTCAGTAAAATAATTTAACTCTAAAGCGACAAGTAAATACATATTCAAGAACAAAAATAAATATAAGACAATGAAGTCATTAAGACAGATTTACTTTTATCGCTTAAGCGAAATTTAACAAAAATTATTAAACATTTAATTCTGCACAACAACTCTTCAATAGGGCGTATCGAATTACAATTTTTTTTCGAATTTCACATTCTAAGAGGTCTCAAAAGTTGCATGGGGTTGTCAAGATCACCCAAAAAAAATTTTAAGGAAAAAAAAGGACGTCTTCCTGCCCCGCAAGGACAAAGTTTTTTTTTGAGGAAAACAGTAAAAAATAACGACCTTAGAATGCTTTGACTTTTATAGGAAAAACTACGTATGGCTTAAACCAAAAGTAAGTATAGGCTTAAACTAACAATATATTGGCAAACACGATGCCACTCACGATTCTTATCCACAGTGTCCTGTGTGAAGGATATTCGAAGCAAAAGTTGAAATCGAGATAGCACAGAACTTTTGATTGTAACCCAATAGTCTAAATTTTGGTGGTATTGATTATACTGCTAACATATTCCTTAAAGTTGCCGAATTAATAATTAGCATAATTTTTGCATATGCATTTTCCTATTTTTGAGAAATGTTTACTTGAATGCAATTGTTTAACTTTTTCAAAAAAATGAATATAAGATTTTATATCTCGGGTTCCAGAAATGGTACCGAAGAAACTTTGCTCAATTTAGATTCTTCAAATATTTCTTAAGAACACCCTGTCTAAAATTTTTAATTTAAAATACCAGCTTAAGGCCACGATTTTATTTTCTATATTGATACTTAAAAAAAATAAATATACTTCCTAACATGAAATTTAACAATTTCATCAAAAAATATCAAAGTAGAAAATAAAATCGTGGCCTTAAACTGGTATTTTAAATTAAAACTTTAAGACAGGGTGTTGTTAAGAAATATTTGAAAAATCCAAATTGAGCAAAGTTTCTTCGGTACCATTTCTGAAACCCGAGATATAAAATCTTATATTCATTTTTTTGAAAAAGTTAAAAAATTGCATTCAAGTAAACATTTCTCAAAAATAGGAAAATGCATATGCAAAAATTATGCTAATTATTTATTCGGCAACTTTAAGGAATACGTTAGCAGTATAATCAATACCACCAAAATTTAGACTATTGGGTTACAATCAAAAGTTCTGTCATATCTCGATTTCAACTTTTGCATCGAATATCCTTCACACAGGACACTTTGGATAAGAATCGTGAGTGGCATCGTGTTTGCCAATATATTGTTAGTTTAAGCCTATACTTTCTTTTGCTTTAAGCCATACGTAGTTTTTCCTATAAAAGTCAAAGCATTCTAAGGTCGTTATTTTTTACTGTTTTCCTCAAAAAACAACTTTGTCCTTGCGGGGCAGGAAGACATCCTTTTTTTTCTTAAAATTTTTTTTGGGTGATCTTGACAACCCCACGAACTTTTGAGACCTCTTAGAATACGATCTAAATTTTTCGATACGCCCTACTCTTCAACACAATTAAAAACATGAGTTAAGTTCAGAAATATGTTTAAAAAATACAATTCTACCTTTTCTACGATGCAATGCTATATTATCGCCAAAGCGATTGTAGTTTAACGCCCTAGACAGTTCGAATTATAAATTAAATTAAATCCAACATTTTTGCAATAAGAACAAATTGAAGTTAACAAAAAAGAAAAGAAAAAAAATTCTTTAATTAATGCTATTTATGTTTATCGCTTAAGCGAGCGTTTAAGCGAAACCATGTGGCATTATCTTTGTATTCAGCAAAATTTAATCCTTAAGCGACAAGTAAATACATATTCAAAAACAAAAATAAATATAGCACAATGAAGCCATTAACACAGACTTACTTTTATCGTTTAAGCGAAATTTTATAAAATTTACTAAAAATTAATTCTGCAACAACAACTCTTCAAAACAATTTAAAATATGAGTTAAGTTCTGAAATATGTTTTGGAAATACAATTCTACCTTTTCTACGACACAATGCTACATAGTCGCTTAAGCGATAGTATTTTAGAAGCTTGTTAATAGTTCGAATTTTAACTTAAATTCAATCCAACATTTTTGCAATAAGAACAAATTGAAGTTATGAAAAAAAAGAACAATTCTTTGATTTATGCCATTTATGTTTATCGCTTAAGCGATTTTTTTCTTTACTCATCATTAAGACTTTTTTAAAATTTCCTTCTTATCATACTCCCTCCAGTATGAAAACCGATACAACGCAGTGGTTGTCGACCTAATTTGCATATTCCAAACAGTCATCCGATTATATTAGTGATTATATTAGTTTATTATCAGAGAATTTAAAAAAGTGAAAAAGTTGAAAAAATTCAAAATGGCGGCTACAAAATGCACATTTCCGTGGGCCCCTTTTTACTAACTAAAATTCTGCCGCTTCTTGTGGTGGACTGAAATCAAAAATTGTTGTTATTACTTAAAGATAATGATATTTTCTATGACTGGAACTAAAATTGTTATTATCCATGTAAAATTCATTGAATAATTTTGTATTTTTGTATACATTGTATTTTTCCATTTCAACAACGTTAAAAAAATATAAATAAATAATTTTTATACATGATGTTAGTTCAGGGCGTACAAAAAAGCATGCACTTCCAAACAGATCTTAGATAAAGAGAATCGGATCAATATATCAGGCCTGAGAGTTTTAGTTAGATCGAAAACGTGGTTTCGAGATAAGCGCGTTTGAAGTTTTTTTAAAAGTTTAGTTTGGACGTAGCGCGCGTGAGATAGGTGTCTTCAAGACGTTGTCATTCGAAAAATATTCGTCGGATCGAAAAATCCATTTACACACATATTCTACACATATGTGGCTTTCATTTTTTGCAAAAAAAAATCGATTTTTTAGTCCAAAATGAGGGAACCCTTCCCTTAATCAGGTATATTTCCAATATTCAACTTGAGCCAATTTTGTTTTAATTTACTTAAATCGCTTAAGCGAAATTTTTTATTTTCATTAATGTAGCTAGAAATGTTTTTGCTTTCAAGAGAAAAGAGAACGTAGTCAGAAAAATCTCAAGAAAATATTTGAATTTTCTAAAAATTTCGTTTAAGCGAAAACTTGATGTTAATACTTTCATTTTTTAAGGAATAAACTTTTTGTCTTTATTTAAGTTTAGAACTTAAGCACACTTAGTACTATAGAACTCATCTTAAAACTACAATATCCTATTGATGCAATATAAAATTAAATCGCTTAAACGAAAATTTAAAAAAAAACTGCTATACAGTTTTATTCATTTTAAAATTTCGTTTTATATTTTTAGTTATTAAAATAAATTAATTTAATTTAAAGTGCATAAGTTGATCGCCTTTATCATTCCACTGTTTCCAAATTCGCTTAAGCGTTAAAGCTAACCGCTTATACCCAAGTCAATCTATTAAAGATATTTGTCAAGAGTAAATATCGATCAATTTCTAATGCTTCATTTGAAGAACCTTTTTTTCAATTCATATGCCATGAATATTCCTAAAAAGCATATTTAAACCATATCGCTTAAGCGTTAAAGCTAACCGCTCATATCGAAGTCAAGCTATTAAAGATAATTGTTAAAAATTAATATCGCTTAAGTTCTAATGCTTTATTTGAAGAACCTTTTTTTCAATTCATATGCCATGAGTATTACTTACAAGCATATTTAAACTATATCGCTTAAGCGTTAAGTCTAACCGCTTATACCGAAGTCAGGCTATTAAAGATAATTGTTTCGAGGTTATATCGATCAAGTTGTAATGCTTTATTTGAAGAACTTTTTCTCTTTTTGTATGGCATGAACATTCCTTACAAGCATATTTAAACTATATCGCTTAAGCGAAAAAATATAAATTTCAGTTATATCATAAACTAACTCATCTTTATTGAAAATCTTAATTCAATGAAAAAAATTTCTTAAGTCATTTGCACTTAACAAAATTGTTTCTTTACTTAAAGACTTATTGTGTGCTCTCTGAAATGTCAATCCAAAAAATAATCCCTTTATACTTTAATTTCTCAGAATCAAACTGTTTATTTTGTCGACTTACTTCATGTTCGTCTGCATTTGTCTGATATTTTGTCAAATTTGTCAAAAAAAATAAAGTGCAAAAAAAATATTGCCACAATAACTGTGCAATTTTGTGATAAACGAAAAATTTTGCATTTCCTGTTGAATTTTCTCAAAAATGTATTTTTATTTAAAATTGCCAGAGAGCAAGAAGCATACAAAATTTAAAATTCATTCATTGTGCAGTAGCACAGATAAAATGTCTTTCTGGCGGAAGTTCACAAAAATAGCTGCTGCTGCTGCTTCAAGGAATGAGCAAAAATTTATCAATGCACTCAGTTGTCTGCAGTCAGTTGTCTGAGTTTTCAAATTTCTATTCAGGCGAGTGAATTCGACAATACTTACGGGGGGCGAATGAGGTGCGGGCTTTGCTGATGATGAAGGAGTTGATGTGGAAATGCTTGGCAGCATCTTGTTTACACTTTGTTGACTGGCAATTTAATAGGTTTTATTGTCAGTAATTTTATTGAGACATCAAATCTTGTTTAAAAGATAACCAAATTTTGTGTGCACTAAAAATTGTTGCATACTTCGAGGAGTATGCACAACCACAAAACACAATTCACAAGGAGCAGGCAAATTTGTTTTCAATTTCAATAATTTTTAGTAAATGTTTTGTGAAGGAAGTAAGTGACAGAGATAGAGTGAAATAAAATAAATAAAGCTGTTTACAAAGGCTTGCATATTTTTAGGTGGGGATGGATACTCAAGGCTTACAAAAGAGTTTGTGATAAAAATGTATATATTTGCATTAAGACAATAAGACAAAAAGATTGATTTCAATATTCAAAATAAATATTTGAGTTTATTTATAAGTACTACAAAAAGATAGGCTTATTTTAAAAGGAAATTGTTAAAAACTAAAGAAGAAATCAAAGGGACGTAAATATGTTTTAAGATTTAAATTAAATAAAAAGTATATTTCGAAGAAAACGCAACATTTTGAGCAGTTTTTCTCAACTTTTGTAAGAAATGAGTAGTTTAACAAAAAATTTATTTCATATTTTAAATTTGTTGTATTCCACTTAATTTTCTTTCAGTGCAGAAACCTTCTTCAACAAACATAAGCATTAAAATAGGATGCAAAAAACAAAAAGAAACAACTGTTTGCTTCAATAATGAATGAATTGTTTCTTTAAATGTTTTCAACATTTACTTTGTGTTAATTGAAGTTTCAAAAATTAGGGAAATTTGCATAAAATTCCTCACAACATTCCTTTTTCCACAAAACATGATCGAATTACAACTTAAAACATAAGTTTGACAGCTCAAAAAATGTTAAAAAGTAGCATCCTGCCAGCTTCTTCCCACCTTCATCCCATCATCATTACACCTTTATCTCAACACATCTTGCCGCAATACTCTTCAACTTGCAATTAAAAACTTTTTTACCCTCAAAATGTCTCAACAACTTCAACAAAATGTTCGAAATTTCAAATTAACGGCTGACGGCATAAACAAAAAAAAAAAAAAACGAAGCTCACCCAAACGGTTGTTTCTCAACGAGTCATCGACATGCAGCGAAGTGTCAGCGTAAAAATACGAAATCCTGTAGTCAAAGTTTTGCTGTTGCCGCTATTTCTACTGTTTTTGTTGTTTTTGTACTCTTACCCTCAATATCCAACATAAATGGGCACTTTTACGCTGCCACAGAAAGAAATAATTTATTTTTATTAGCATACTTTCAGGAGTGTCATTGAAATTTCACACACAAAAAATCACTAGCGCTGCAGTTTAAAGCAACAGCCGAACAGCATAACAGAGAGATTTAAAAGCCAAGCGCCTAAAGTTATGCTGCAAAAAATATTGCTATACTCAATATGTTTGACGAGCTTGTGGATGACACTTACGAGAGTTCATAACAAAACGAGACGCAATGAAAGCAAAAACAAAGCCACAACTACTATAGACAAGAGTGAAGCTCTAGAATTTTATACTCGAAACTCAATCCTTGTGTGGGGGGAAAGAAGGAGCGGAATATATAAAATTTTGACATTTATTTTTTTATCCTGTGGAACGCAACTAAAATACGTTTCTGTCACGTGCTGTCATAATCAAACGAAGCATGCCGAGAACGAGACCATAAGGATGAGAGCTCAGTTGCAAATAAAAAAACTTTGCTCTTGAAAACTTAAGTGGTCAGAAGTAATAAAAATGGAAAAAGAAGAGTTAACGGGTTCGGCATGATAAATATTCAATTTTATTTGAAAAGAGAACAAAAATATGAGACGAAAAACGATAAATATTCAGAGTTGGTTCTGAACTTTGAGAAGTGAAGAGTAGAAGACTACTTATAAAAGTGGTATGACATCATTTGCATCTCACGAGCTTGTCAGGGAGAAATAAAAAAACTTCTTTGTCTAAGTTCGCACAAATGAGATTGAAGAAGAGAAAAGAGGTTATATGACAAAAAGGTCATATACGACAAGAAAGACCAGAAAGACCAGAAAGACAATAAAGACAAAAAAGCCAATAAAGCCAATAAAGACAATAAAGGCAATACAGACAATAAAGACAATAAAGACAATAAAGACAATAAAGACAATAAAGACAATAAAGACAATAAAGAAAATAAAGACAATAAAGACAATAAAGACAGTAAAGACAATAAAGACAATAAAGACAATAAAGACAATAAAGACAATAAAGACAATAAAGACAATAAAGACAATAAAGACAATAAAGACAATAAAGACAGTAAAGACAATAAAGACAATAAAGACAATAAAGACAATAAAGACAATAAAGAAAATAAAGACAATAAAGACAGTAAAGACAATAAAGACAATAAAGACAATAAAGACAACAAAGACAATAAAGGCAATAAAGACAATAAAGACAATAAAGACAATAAAGACAATAAAGACAATAAAGACAATAAAGACAATAAAGACAATAAAGACAATAAAGACAATAAAGACAATAAAGACAATAAAGACAATAAAGACAATAAAGACAATAAAAACAATAAAGACAGTAAAGACAATAAAGACAATAAAGACAATAAAGACAATAAAGACAGTACAGACAATAAAGACAATAAAGACAATAAAGACAACAAAGACAATAAAGACAATAAAGACAATAAAGACAATAAAGACAATAAAGACAATGAAGACAATAAAGACAATAAAGACAATAAAGGCAATAAAGACAGTAAAGACAATAAAGACAATAAAGACAATAAAGACAATAAAGACAATAAAGACAATAAAGGCAATAAAGACAGTAAAGCCAATAAAGACAATAAAGACAATAAAGACAATAAAGACAATAAAGACAATAAAGACCATAAAGACAATAAAGACAATAAAGACAATAAAGACAATAAAGACAATAAAGACAATAAAGACAATAAGGACAGTAAAGACAGTAAAGGCAATAAAGACAATAAAGACAATAAAGACAGTAAATACAATAAAGATAATAAAGACAATAAAGACAGTAAAAGCAATAAAGACAATAAAGACAATAAAGACAGTAAAGACAATAAAGACAATAAAGACAATAAAGACAATAAAGACAGTAAAGACAATAAAGACAATAAAGACAATAAAGACAATAAAGACAATAAAGACAATAAAGACAATAAAGACAATAAAGACAATAAAGACAATAAAGACAATAAAGACAATAAAGACAATAAAGACAATAAAGACAATAAAGACAATAGAGACAATACAGACAATAAAGACAATGCACTTAGGGCAATAAAGACTATAAAGATAAAAAGAAAAAATGACGAAAAGACAAGAAAGACAAGAATGATCAGAAGCACAAGGGGGACAAAAAGACAGAAGGGGAAAAATTAAAAAATGATATTATATGTTTTTGTATTTTTTTTTTTTTTTTTTTTTGTTTTTTGTTTCTTGGGTTAGGCTTTAACGCCTGTTTAATGATATCGGTGAGTAGTAGAAAACATATCTTCCCTTCACACATATCAAAATATTATTTTTTATGGATTTTCTAGTATTTTAAAAACATTTTGTATTTATTAACAGTGAAATGAACGGCTGAAACTGTGAAATGAACGGTGAAATGAAGGACAAGAATTTTTAGAAATCTTTTGGTTTTTTTTTATTATAAAAATAAGAAAATACATGTCTTCATTGTAATGTATAAATCAAGTTCCATCATTTCTAATTTGTACCAGGTATGCAAGTATGAAACCGCTGTTTTTTTCCTTGAAATAAAGGCTTTTATTTGAAAAGTATCAAAACAGATATCATTAAAAATATGTTCCATCGGAATTTATGTATTTATTCCATCTGGAATAGTTTGTGTATCCCTTGCCAGTAAAAGTTTATATTTTTTGAAGCGAAGCAATCATCGAGCCATTTTCCGACATCTTCGTAGGAAGTAATGTGCTGCTCACCAAGTGGGTGACCCATCGATGCAGACGATAATCGGATGAGTAAGCCGCATGGGGCAACACTTCCCACTTGAGTGCTTTCAATGTGTCTCGAACCGGTTTTGCCGTATGCGATGGAGCATTGTCATGCAGGAAAATTACTTTGTGCGGCCTACTTTGATACTCGTGACGTTTTTCGAGATCAATGAATGGTTCAAATCGATCAGTTGTTGGTGATAGCACGTAGTATTAACCATTTCACCTGGTTTTAGGAGCTCATAATAGATCACACCTTTTTGGTCCCACCAAGCACGGAGCATCGTCTTCAATACCAAAGCGATTGGGTCTTGCAGTCGATGTGGATGGTACGCCTGGATCTGTCCGTGATTTTTTTAGCTTAGGGTTCTCAAAAAAGATTCACTTTTTATCCCCTGTGACGATACGATGCTGGAATGACTTCCTCTTGTACCGCTCGGGCAAGATTTCGCGTGTGATTTTTCGTCTCTCCATCTTCCAGCCTTTTGAATCTTTCCCATCTCTCTCTTAATCGAAGGCAAATGGCTTGTCGAGTAACGCCTAGTTTCACTGAGAGTTGTTGTTGCGTTTGTGCATCGCCCTCAGACAGCAATTCTTCCAAATCGGCATCATCAAACTATTTTGGCGGCCTTCCACGTTCTTCTTTTGGACATCAAAATCGCATTTTTCTCTGCATCGCCAAAACCATTCTCTGCAAGTTTTTTCAGAGATAGCATGATTTTCGTATGCTTCCACAGTCGCTAAGACTCAGCTGCAGTTTTTTTCAAAAGGAAACAAAAACGCAATGATGTCCACAAATCAACGTTTTCTGGCACAAAATTCGACATTTTTAACGATTTGGAAATGTTTACAATGCAATACTGCTTAACATACCGTAAGAAAATCAATTAGGCAAAGCAGTATAATCTCTGGAAACTGCGGAAAATCTTATAAAATATCCATTCCGATCATTGCTTGAAGCACTTTTTATATAAAATAAATCTACGATAATTATGACCGAAAAACTCATTAAAGCATCGTAGCCAATATTTATTTGTTAGCCACTCGAACACCTGCAAAAAATAGTAAGCAGACATACAAACAAAAATATCCCACCACGAAGATAACATGAACTGCATCTCATTTTGTCTATTAATTTCGCTCAAATTTCAATCGTAAGCCGAGATGTTTACGGAACTTATTCATCTCACAACAAGGACAATAAGAAAAACAAGAACAACAACAATCAACAAATCCAAAGGTGGCCCTTCGTTAACAACTCTATCAAGGACAACAACAACATCAAGAACAACAGCATCAAAAGCAACAACAACAATAACAACAAAAACAACAAGCACAAGCACAATGAAAACAACATTAACATGAACAACAAATTCTTTGAACTCTGTCACTCGTTTACTCTATGCTCGGTTGCATCTTTTCATTATTTTGTCCTTTAAACGAACGAACGTACGAATACCAATCCACTAACAACAACACCACAAGGACTTTAATTATGTTCAATGTTGAATGGAGGAGCCAGGCAGTATGTTGAATCTGAATTGAATCCAACGAATTGCTCGGTTTATTTTTTTGTGCTGTTTTCTTTTTTTATGCATTTTATAATTTCTTTTCTTTTTTTTTTTTGTCATACCTGGATGCTGCTTGACAAGCTCGTTTTTGTTGTTGGGCAAAAAGGACTTCTTCGGAGTTTAACAACAGCAAAAACAAAAACAAATACATGCTGCAAAAACAACGTAAAAATAATTTGCATTTCAATTGAAAAAAAAACCAGCGCCAAAAATACTTGCCCCCCCCCCCCCCCCCACACACACACACACACTTTCAGTTGATGATTTGAACTGCAGCTGCAGTTTAAATTGAATTGGCGCTCAATTAAAGAAAAAATGAAAAAAAAAAGAAAAAAAAAAAACAAAAACAACACAGTGATTGTTTTCATACGTAAAAAATATACTCCTATGAAGAAAATTAAATTAATTGTCATCAAAGTTGGCGGTTTTCAATTTGCACTGGAAAACCGTTATGGCTGTGAGTTGATTATGTATGTGTAATGTGTGCATTTATGTGTTGACTGAGAGCGTGTGTGTGCTTGCGAGAGTCGATATCCTTTTAAGCCGCAACCGTGTAATTTTATTTGTGAAGCACTTTGGTGGTAATTTTTTTAGAGAAAATTTCGTGTCAACAAACTCGACAAAATTATATTTAAATTTTAACCAATATTTCTAAAAATTTCCTTTAAAAATAGGATGAAATCTTATCCGAAAACTAGGCACAACGTTTTAACTAGAAGCACAGGTTTTTATTCATAAGTTTTAGATTTTGAAAACTAAATTCTCAATTTGGACTATTTGGCATGAAACAATAGAAATAACTAAAAAGACTATGACATTTATACTTAACCCTTAAATGCATAGTGTGCCATATATGACACAGACAAAGAATACTCTCCCTATGTCTAAACGAAAGTAATTTTAGGAAAATAATAGCTGCGTTCGATTCGCCAGCCTATACTCAATTCATGTCGCTTATTTCAAAATTTGTATGTATGTGAAAACAACAACAAAGTCTACAGCTAGTTGAGTATAGAGTAGGTCAATTATCAGTTGAGTTGAGTAAAGTTGCGTTGCCAAGTTCTTCTTTTTTAGTTGGTTTGTGTACGGAATAAGTAAAATGTAATAGATTCTGCCAAAATGTGATGTGAGTACAAAAACAAAATTATTTTCCTCTAAGGGGTGAGATACCTCATAGTTTCGGAAAAATTTCAAATGTTTTTTCGAAATTTTCTTTAAAACAAGTTTTAAGTCATTTATATTGGTTTGAAATTGCATAGTGACCCAAAGACACAGCGTGACGTGAATAGCTTAAAAAAACAAAAATAATAAACAGCTCGTAGTGACCATATTCGCACAAATCCTTTGAATGGCTACAGCATTATTGAAATCTTCGAAGTTTTTACTGCACTATCAGAATTTTTTTATTTGTTCTGAATGCAAGCACAAAATAAGTTTTAGTGAGTCAGGATCGAGAGGCCTGGGTTTCTAAATTTTAGCTAACTTTGCTGCTGGAATATTTAGTTAGCTATTCTGAAGCTTTTGAACGAACTGGGTATAATTATTAGAACCTATTGCAAAGTTTTCGCCGAAAATACCGATAAGGCACGTGTAGCGAAGCAGAACCGAAAAAGTCTCTCCAAGACAGAAGCAGCTCGTACAGCTCGGATGTACCTTCTGGAAGGATGTACCTACAAGTTGAAAGATATCGTGTGAATAAATAATTTTTTTGGAGTCAAAACTGTTGAAAAAATAATCGAATCTGGACAGCCGATATAAATTTTAATTTTTAACATTTTTTTATGATATTACAGGTTTATCCTTCCTTTCAAAATATCAGTACTCAAAGAAAAAAACCTCTTTTGTTTCATATAAGTGAGAAAATTTTGACAGCTACGAGAGATACTCTGCAAACCCACCATTTACTAAAAATATAGGAAAATAAAAAAATTATGCAATTATATTATCAATTTGAAAAAAAATTATTAAACAAAACTAATTTCACCCTGTCTAGGGGTATCTCCCCCCTTAAGCAGTTTCTTCGTTTTCAATTTAATTTATTGACAGACTTCTTGTGGTCTGTCAAAACAAAAGTGTTGCCAACAATTCAGTAAGTAACAGCTAAGTGAGTAGCCGTTTTTTTCGTAATTGATTTGAGCACTGGCGAATCGAACGCAGCTAATATACCTTTTGGGTCACACCGACTAAAAGCTTTCGTTCTCTTCAAACGGTTATACTTACAAAATTAAGCTGACTGAATTATTTGGAGCAAAAGTGAATAAATGTTGAATGCAAAAAAAAGGCCATGCATTTAAGGTTTAAGTTAAAGGAAACCCATCTGTTTTTATAAATTAATCTACTGCTATATAAATATTTAATTCTAACTCCAAAACAAAATTGAGGGATTACAAAGAAATTCGAAAAGAGATATTTGGCTAAATATTTTCGATATCAAAGACACCCCCCCCTCCCTCCCTCCCTTCTCTTACCCCAAGGAAATCCTGGCTACAGCCCTGTCCAGCCTCATCTATCTTTTACGAAGTATTAGATCTGAATTTGAAATTGAAATTTGAAAAGTTGAATTTGGTTTCTTGAATTTGTTGAATTCGAAGTTAAAAACGCGATATAGAAAAAAAACAGAAAAGGCATAAAATCTGAAAATCCAAGTTGAATAATTTTTTCATACCATTAAGTATTGTGTGAAAGCTTTTTATTTTTTATTTAGCTTTATTATTTTGGCAGTAAAAAATTTTCCAAAACAAAGCTTTTCTTTCAAAATTATTGAAGAATCTAATGGCGTTTTCTTTTCTCGACAAAAAATTCTACCTTCTGTGAATTCTGCGCTCATTTTGATCTGAACTCAAAAAACGTTGAATTGTTCTTAGTCGAGAAAAAATCAGAAAAAATGCAAAATTTTTCAATGATATTGTGTTGGCTGCACTGTTGCTTACTTTTATATTAATATATATTTTGTCTTCTGTGAAAAAGCTCAAACTTTAATGAAATGTCAATGATAACGTTTAATATTTTCTTAACTTCTCACTTTTTCCTTCATTCAGTTGGTAGCATTTTAGGGCTGAATTTAAAACCATCGATCTTGAGAGTGAAAAATTCTGCATATTTTCTACTTCTACTCGAGGTCAACCTTTTCGAGAAAAGAACACGATTTTATTAACAGATCAGAATTTTTTTCGAGAAAAGAACACATAAAGGGCAGAATTCTCAAAGCGGGCAGAAAAAATGCAAAATTTTTTTGAGGAAAGGTAACACCATAAAATTTAATTCATCAGAAAGCTTTAGCTGTGTTATGTAGAGCATATTCAAATATAAAGGGCTTTTTGTATGGGAGCTGGTTGTGGTTTTTATCTAATTGTCCGAAATTTCAAATTCAGAATACATTTTAAATGTCAACGCTTGTATGTAAAATAATTAATCTGAGAATTTCAAACTCAGAGCGCCTTTTAAAAATCAAAGCGTTTATATCAAATTTTAAGTCATTCGATTCATTTTTGTGAAAATTTGTCAAATCTTCAGTGTTTGGGAGAAAAGTGGGATTTTTTATCTGATTTGGCCCATTTTCGAACTTTACTTTTTTACTAAGTAAAAAATAACGACAAAATCACTATTGAAATCGTGATGTCAGACAGACAGACAAGGATAGGGCGCTAAATCATTTCAGTTGGTGATACTGATATTAAGATATAAATATTTTCTAAACCTGCCATACCTCTTAATGGGCATTCTAAACGTAGTCACGACCGTGGCCGACTGCCACATGATGTCAGTTCGAGATCAGGTTCGAACCCCAGCTGACACAGAAAATTTTTAATTTTGCTGATCGGCTGTCACCTCGGCAGACAACAAACTTCAGAGAGTAAATAATGCCATGTAAAGCTTCTTGAGAACATGCGCATTAATCGTTCGACGTCGGTATAAATCTAATAGGTCCAGTTCTCGATATCATTTGTGTCTAAAACTTTTAATAACTCGCACAACACAATTTGATAAGAAGCTCGGTCAAAGTCTTTTCAAGGGCTGAAAAGGTCATTTCGTTTTTTTTTTTTTTCTCATATTGCATCAAAAACTCTCTGTAAGAAATACATGTAAATACATTCAATTTATTTTTTAAAAAGGAAAGGCATTTTCAAATTTAACAATTTACACAGAAACAAAAAATATTAAAATTCAATTAGCGAAAAGTTTTCTGTATAAAAAAATTTAAAATTTTTCATTTTGCAAAATTGTATGTTTGTGGAGAATTTAATAAATCCACCAAAATATTTTTAAGGTTTTTTTTGTTTTTTTTTTTTATCTGTTGTTTAACCTCTTCATAAGGGCTTAAATGAAAGGATTTGAAGTAAAGTTTCACAAGTAGTTCGAAAATAACTCCATAAACGGTCACCCAAGAGAAATCTTTAGCAGCGATAAATTGTAGAGCAAAAAATTTGTAGAGCATAAAATACACATCAACAAGAGCGTCCACAGGGGGGTAGAGGGGCACTTACCCTCCCTGGACTGGAAAAATTTTATATATTTTTTTTCCTATGTGTATATGTTACATTTTCATATCGTCATTTTCATATACGTACACACCAATGCATATCTTTCCTCCCCCTCTCCTTCTCCCTCTCCCCCCTTGAAAAATTCCTGCGGACGCCTATGCACATCAATACCAGATTTTAATAATAATTCGCGAGATATGTAAAAAATCCTTGAAATTTTCGAACTTGTTAGAAACAATATATTTACAAAAACATTTTTTTCTCAAACACTCAATAAAATTTACAATTTCAACAAAATTTACAATAAATGCAATAGGAGTTTTTCGTTGCTTATTTGACTATGTTGTTCTGTAAATAAGACTAAATGTAAATTATTTTGCGTGTGTCAAGAATTTAATATGAAATGATCACATATACACAATACAAGATTAAATACCTCATATTCTGAATACCCCCATATAATTTATAAACCGCTTCTACCACCAACAAGGTTTTATTCTCGGCTTAATTTAAAAACATAAAATTTTGTATAAAAAGTTAAAATAAAATTTTCTTAATATTAATATAATAATACTGGTTTTTCTTAATGTATTTCACTAATGGTTTTTCACTATTAAAGCGTTTTTTTTTTTCTAATAATTAATTTTTTGTTTTAAAAAAAAAAACAATTTAAAACATCATTGATAATGAACTTTCGACGTTACAATTTTACAAATCCTTTTAGAGTCTTGAAGGCTTAGGTGTGTAATACGTAGTCTGCTACTTATATTTCGGGATCTGACAATGTTTAATTATTCCAATCAAATTAACATTTTCATTGAAAAGTTTGACATTATTTAGCTTAAACATACTCAAAAAGTTTTAGTGTACGTGCTCTTATAGTCTTGTTTACAGTGCTTTTAAAATTGTATTTTAGCAAAAAAAATGAAATTAACACGTGAACATTATTGTGTCATTATTTTTTACAACTTTCGACGTGAATAATCTCATTAAGAGTGCATCAATGAACTCTATTTGACTTTTGACATCAAGACCTCTTTTATCGGTGGTACACACAATTAAAGCGAGGCGTACTTCGCTCACTGACGAATTTTGTGAAGGGAGTCCAAAAACTGTTGTACCACAAAACATTATTGCTATTTCGAAAACAATAAAACTATTTTCAATGAAAAACAACTTCATATTTATTCCCGAAATATATATACCAACTCTCGTATCTTGTATGAAGTTAGTAATGGTTTCACCTTTTCAACAGACTCTTTTTTATGGCATGGGTTTCTAAACACTCACATCATTAGAACTTCTTTAACCACACAGGATAAAATATCACGTCACTATTTATATCCAAAATAGTCGGTTTTTATTTTACTCGAGATATGAGTTCACAGAAAAAAAAAAACGAAAAATCAAAATATGTTTTGAAAACCTAGTGAAACTATTTCAATGGGTTTTAGTAAATGGTAAATGGTAAATGTTAGATGGTTAATGGTAAATGGTAAACGGTAAATGGTAAATGGTAAATGGTAAATGGTAAATGGTAAATGGTAAATGGTAAATGGTAAATGGTAAATGGTAAATGGTAAATGGTAAATGGTAAATGATAAATGGTAAATGGTAAATGGTAAATGGTAAATGGTAAATGGTAAATGGTAAATGGTAAATGGTAAATGGTAAATGGTAAATGGTAAATGGTAAATGGTAAATGGTAAATGGCAAATGGCAAATGGCAAATGGCAAATGGCAAATGGCAAATGGCAAATGGTAAATGATAAATGGTAAATGGTAAATAGTAAACGGTAAATGGTGAGTGGTAAATAGTAAACGATAAATGGTAAATGTTAATTGGTAAATGGTAAATGATAAATGGTAAATGGTAAATGGTAAATGGTAAATGGTAAATGGTTAATGGTAAATGGTAAATGGTAAATGGTAAATGATAAATGGTAAATGGTAAATGGTAAATGGTAAATGGTAAATGGTAAATGGTAAATGGTAAATGGTAAATGGTAAATGGTAAATGGTAAATGGTAAATGGTAAATGGTTAATGGTAAATGGTAAATGGTAAATGGTAATAGTAAATTAAATGCTAAATGTTAAATGATTAAATGGCCTTTCTCCTCACTAAGGTTCAATTTGAAATTTAAAAAGTTGCATTTGAAATGGAAAAAATTTTTTACTTTTAAAAAGTTGAATATAATTTGAAAAATGTTGCATTTGAAATTTAAAAATATTAAAGATTATATTACAAAGATCTTATCTTAAGAGTAGTTTTTTACAATTTATAATAATTTTTCAAAATATTTTTTATATAAAATAATGAATTTTAAAAAAGATTACTGTTACAAAAAACACAAAAATTATTTTTATCGGAAATCTACGGCGATTCACTCCCTAAAAAGCTTTAGTCAGAAAGTTAAAATGTTCATTAATTAACTTTAATATTATTTTTTAATATTATATTTTTAATTATTAATATTATCTCAAAAAAGGATATTATATTAATATCAGATAGTTAATTTGTGTGATTCTCAAGTATAAAAGGATTTTAAAATTTCTGGCAAACCAAATCTATTCTTTAATCGCTATATATTTAATCAAAACTTTATATTTATTTCAAAAAAGTTTTTTTTTAATATAATTTTTATCCGATTGAAAGCTTAATTAAAAATTTCTTATGATATCCCTTTTCTACATTTTCAATTAAAAACGAAGAAAATAATTGATGATTTACCGTCTTTTTTGCGCTCACTCAACTGTGCGAGAAAAGATCTAAATCTCAAAAATTAGTGAGCAATATGAGCAGAACTATGGCCAGCACTTATAAGCACTCAAACATGAAACCACAACAAACGCGCAGCATCCGGCAACCAAGCCAAAATGCATCCCAGCGAGCCAAAGCGAAAGCTTAAAGTCACGCCAACAAAATTGGCCCGAAAGCGCGAAAACAACAAAGATTCAACTTCACTTACCAGACAAACAAACAAAATTAACACCACCGCACCGCGTTAGCACTCGACCAACAGTGTAACCAGCAACAAATAAAAATAATGCACAAAACTGTTGACTTCCGTTGGCTATCCTTGAAAGCTTTTTAGCAATATCGCCTTGAATCGTTTCTAACGTGCTGCCACTTGCTACTTTATTTATGTTGACTTTGCACAGCGACTAACTTTGGTAGCCTACTTTTATGTTTATTATAAGGTTTGCCTTAAAAGCTTTTTCCCATGAAAGCTTTAAATTTGTCAAAGTTCAAGTTTAACGTATTGCTTTTTCTTCATCAAAGCTTTTTTCACAATTTAATTTATTCAATTTCACTTAAAATTTTAAACACTTGAGGCTAATGTGTTGCCAGCATTTGTTGCAACTGTTGTTGCTGCTGCTGTTGCTGCTACTGCCACAAAACAATCCGCTGCTAACGCGTCTACCACCAACCAGCCAGCAAGCCAGTTTAGCTGTCTTCGAACTAACAACAACCAACAGCACCAACAACAAAAGCAAAAACAACAAAGGCACCACTAACGATAACAACATTTATTTTATGCTGTTGTTGTTGTTGTTGTTGTTGCAACTACCAGCTAGCAGCTAGCAGCAACGACCAAGACCAAAGAAGACGAGCCAACGCACAACGGCACACCAACCTACACATGCACGCAACAACACACACGCACACGCACGCTTCCACAGATACTTGCGAAAATGCAACCAATACTAGCCCAACCTGCGACTCGTTTGCGCCGTGGCCAACACAATAATAACAACGAATGCAGCCGAAGCTCGTTGCTGAAGCGCCAAGCGTTCAAAACCTGGGAACTACGAACATGAATGTGATAGGAGTCGATGTGGTTGTTGTTGTTGTTGTTGTTGTTGTTGTTGTTGTTGTTGTTGTTGTTGCTGCTTCACCTACTTAGGTGTCTGTATCTGTGCATTGATGTTCTTGGAGTGGGTGGCTGTGGTGGTTGCCTCTGTTGTTGTTGATGGTGTTGTTGTTGGTGTGACTAGCTTTATTGTTGTTGTTGTTTGTTTGCTGAGTTGAGGGTGGCTGCAACGCATTGCAATCGTAAAATATTGCAGAGTACTGACGTGCTGCTGTTGTTGTCGTTGTTATTGTTGTTGTTGTAATTTTTATTGTTGCTTCTATTGCTGCTGCTGCTGCTGCTGCTGACGAATTTGATTGTTTTTGTCTTGTTATCAATGTGGCACCCATGCAGCGCCATCTGCCGTTGAAGTTCATAAAATAATAAATTTGAAATCTACGAGCAAAATGGTTCATTTTTTTCAACTTGTTTTTCTAATGCGTGAATATTTTTCGTGCAAGCAACATACTTGAAGTGCATTGTTAAATTAAATTAAATTTATTAAATTAGCTAAGGTTTGTTTGCAAAGCTCATTTATTCCTGTGGCAAAAAGCTTTTTCTTCAAATTAAAAGCTTTCAAATTAATGTGTGGTTTTGTTGGTTTGGTCATTTATGGAAAAAGACTTATTTTAACATTATGCCATTGGTGGGCATTCTTACACAGCCGCAATCTTGGCGTTTATGTGTATTTGTGCATTCAAAAGCTTTCCAATGTTAAAACAATGTGTTAGAAGCTTTAACAGCGTACGTGTGAAGCGTACGTGTGGCGGCAGAGAAAGATCTTTGCCCGCGAGCGACAGAATGTCCGACACTGCATTATACCCACCATTAAGGGATGTTGCTTTTTTAACACCAATTGACTGACCTTTTCTACGGAACAATAGCTTACTGTTATGAGTATAGAAATTTCGACATTTAAACAGGATTATGTGGTTTAAAAATTCAACGTTACCAAAAAGATATAAAGGGGTCAAATCGCAGCTCCGAGGCGGCCAATTAACATCGCCAGGCGGCTGATAACACGATTTGGGAATTTTGTGCGCAAAAGATCAATTGTGGCATGGCTTGTGTGACATGGCGCACCATCCTGCATGAACTCATCTAAATTCATGTCTCTAATTTCAGTTAAAAAAAAAAGGTACGAAAGGTATCGGAGGTACGATACTGACTTTATGTCAAAATTTCGAGCTGGAAACAGCTGTCAGTGTAAAAATAACCTATAATTTAAAAAGAAACCACTAGATGACTCAACCTGTATAAACACGGCCTTTACATTGCTCTGTGACTTTACAATTCTGGTGAAAGCTGGACTTTATACGGATGGAGAAGGAGGAAGTCTAAATGAAAAGTACATAATAAACAGCAGCGATATTTTTTTGAAAACATTCATTCCGATAAGGGATCGTTCAAAAATTACGTTGCCAATTTAGGGGGGGAGAGGTCTTGAAAAGCACTACGAAAAGTAACGGAGAGGCTTGAAATGTACTAAGAAAGAGTAACGGAGGGGGGTAAAAAAAAACAAAAAATTGGTAACTTAGTTTATGAACGACACCTAAAGCACAGGCCTTTGTTTATCCGTTTGGATTGTTTGTTTCTTCAAATTTCTTCACTATCTTTCCAATCACTTGCACAGTCGGACGATGTAGGCTGCCATAATGCCCTATTAAATCTCCAATTAAATCTCCTATTATCGAAGTGGATGACCAAGATACTCGATATCTCGAGAAGAAACTCTTCTAATAGAGTTTAACAATTACGAGGGTTGCTATTTTTAGTTCTGGCCTTGGTAACCGCCAAAAAGAAAAATTAGAGTAACTTCAAACAGCAAATGAGTCCATTCATGCAGATCTCTGGTGCATATGGCGTGATTTTGTAACTGACTTGCCTACACAAAGAGAGAAATGGTAAGTTTTGCCATTTGCGGTTTCTAAGGCCAGAAATATAAATAGCAACCCTCTCTGATGCAAATAGATCTCTGATGCACAATACTATAAGTAGCAATGAAATTTTGTTTTTGTGTTTTATTTTTTTTTTCTCAAAATTTTATTTTTGTTTTTTTTTTCAAATACATTTGCACTAGGGAGCTGTACAACAACGCATTCCCATTTTTGACCGACTTGCTTACATCAAAGTTTTTTCACTTTCAAAAACCATCCTCAGTTAAAAAAATCAGTTATTTTTGTAAAAAACAATTGTTATTTCTCCAGAAGTACACTTGTTTAAAAAAGTCATACATAAGAATTTTTTATGACTTTTTTGAAACCCACGTCTGCTGGTACTTTCCCCCTGATTACTCGGAAACCAATCATCCGATTTGGATGACATCTGTTTTTCGTGATCGACAGCATCCAAATGCATCGACCTTCCCAAACCAATCGTAACTAAATTTTATTATTTCGAAAAGGGTTTTCCAATAGGGACTTGACAACACCCTTTCACTAATCATCGAACTTTCACAGTCAATTTATTCAGTTAACTCAATATTTTCATCATGGTAAAGTACACGACCAAACAACGTCTGCAAATTATACAACTTTACTACCGAAATTCGTAGTCGGTGATCGCAACTTTAAGAGCGTTAATCATCTTCAGTGGCAAAGCTCATTTTTGGCTCAATGGGTTCGTCAATAAGCAAAATATGCGTTACTGGTCGGGTGAAAACTTACATGTGCTTCATAAATCACCACTTTGGTGCGGTTTCCATGCCGGCGGTGTCATTGGACCATATTTTTAACCGACTTCAAAAAGGAGGAGGTTCTCAAGTTCGTTGGTTTGTCCGTTATTTTTTTTTTTTTTTAAATGTATGTACTCCTAAAGCACTTGCCCGATTTCTGTAATTTTTTGTCAACAGATAGATATCATAAACGCGGAGGTTCTTTTTTAAAAAAGTGGGCGATATTCGACAAAGGGGCGTGTCAATATTAGAAAAACACAGTATTTCAGTTAATATTGACACTAGTATACTGAAATTTACAGTAAAAATACTGGAATAGGCAGCACTATTACAAATTATGGTCAATAAAGTGGGCGGTTTCTGACAAAGGGGTGTGGTCATATTAGAAAAACACTGTATCTCGAATAGTATTGACACTAAGCTACTGAACTTTAGTACAGGGGTAGACACAATTTTTAGAAATTACTGTAAATAAAGTGGGCGTTATTCGACAAAGGGGTGTGGCAATATTAGAAACACACTATAAATCGAATATTATTGACAGTAGGGTGCTAAAATTTAGTTCATGGGAAGGCATAGTTATCACAAATTACAGTCAATAAAGTGGGCGTTACATGACAAAGGGGTGTGGCAATATTGGAAAACCACTGTATCTCGAATAGAATTGACACTAGGGTACTTAAATTTAGTACAGGGGTAGACACAATTTTTAAAAATTACTGTAAAGAAAGTGGGCGTTATTCGACAAAAGGGTGTGGCAATATTAGAAACACACTATATATCGAATATTATTGACACTAGGGTGCTGAAAATTAGCACATGGGTAGGCATAGTTATTACAAACTACAGTCAATAAAGTGGGCGTTATTTGACAAAGGGGTGTGGTCATATTATAAAAACACTGTACCTCGAATAATATTGACAGTAGGGTACTGAAATTTAGTACATGGGTAGGCACAGTTACTAAAAATTAGGGTAAAAAAGTGGGCGCTATTTAACAAAAGGGTGTGACAATATTATTAAAATACTATATCTCAGTTGATATTGACAATAGGGTGCTGAAATTTAGTACATGGGTAGGCATAGTTATTACAAATTACAGTAAAAAAAGTGGGCGTTATTCAACACAGGGGTGTGGAAATATTATAAAAATACTATATCTCAGTTAATATTGACACTAGGGTACTAAATTTCGTATTCAGGTAGGTGGGTAGGTAGAATATTTACAAAAGTGGGTGGGATTGTACATAGGGTTTGGCACTTTAAGGAAATTATTATATATCGGTTAATATTGATACTTGGGAACTGAAATGGGCACAGGGCTAGGTAGAATCATTTTAAAGTATGGTTAATAAAGTGGGCGGGATTAGAGAAAGGGCGTGCCACTTTAATAAAAATTGTAAAGAGACAGAAATGGAAAATACCCAACAAACTTTCAGGAATTAATAAAACAAATTTTTTAAGAACAAAGTGTCATATTTGAAATTTTACTCAAGAATACTATTACATAAAATTTTTCATATTCTCTAAAAAGGAAGAAATAAAAACTTTTTTAAAAAAAAAATTGACTTAAAAATCACTACAAAGTAAAAAATAATTTTAAATAACTTTTCCCATTAATTTCTTGGTCATATTTTAAAAATTATTTTTATGTATTATAATATTGGAAATCTTATCATTTTAATTTTTTTTCTATTTTGTTTTATTATCATCAATATATTAATTGCTTTATGAACATAAAAGCTTTGGAGTCGGCGCTAATCTTTGACACACAATCATGATGTTTTACCATCTCTGCACTATTTTAAATTTTTGTATTTGATGCTATGCTGCCTTTTAAGTAATTTAAAAGCTTTGTACACATAAATATTCTCACTGTACTGGTTTGGGTGAGCTTGTAAAGCTCATATTGAATATGACATAGTATGTAATAGCTGCACAAATAATGCATGGAACACATTGGCTACATTCAGCGTACTCAACAATTACTAACTGAAAGAAAAAAATCGCTAAAAAGCTTTTATATTCATAAAGTTAGTAATATTTTTATGATAATAAAACAAATTAGAAAAAATTAAAATAAAAAGATTTCGACTTAGTAAGATAAGCGCCGACTCCAAAGCTTTTATGTACATAAAGCAATTAATATATTGATGATAATAAAACAAAATAGAAAAAATTAAAATGATAAGATTTCCAATATTATAATACATAAAAATAACTTTTAAAATTTGACCAAGAAATTAATGGGAAAAGTTATTTAAAATTATTTTTTACTTTGTAGTGATTTTTAAGTCGGTTTTTTTTTTGTAAAAAAGTTTTTTTGCGTCGACCATAACGATCGTAACGTTACTGTGAATGGCCATCGTTATCGCGCCAAAATTACCGAATATTTTTGGCCCGAATTGGAAGATATGGACTTGGACGACATGTTCCAGCAGGACGGTGCCACAAGTCACACAGAACACGTTACAATCGATTTATTGAAGAGTAAGTTTGATGAGCGTGTTATCTCAAGAAGTGGCCCATTCGATTTTCCGCCTCGTTCGTGCGATTTAACGCCTCTAGACTATTTTCTTTGGATCTACGTCAAGTCATTGGTCTATGCCAACAAGCCGACGACGTTGGAAGAGCTCAGAGCCAACATTGAACGCGAAATAGCGACCGTGTCGGCCGAAATGTGTGGCCGAGTCATCGAAAATTGGGTCCAACGAATCGATCGGTGCATATGTGCCCGAGGTGGTCATATGAACGAAGTCGTTCATTCATAAATTTTTTGATTGTACTTCAAGCCGATAATAAAGTTTTTGAAATATCTCAAATGGTTTGCGTTTTATTTAAAAAAAAAGTTATTAACGGTCGCCCCCCCCCTTTACTTAACATTACTTTAAACGCGTTTATCTCGAAACCACTTTTTCGCGATTGGTTGTGATAAAACTTATCTAAAAAACTGTCCGATTTGAATTTTTTCCCCACATATTTTAAGTTTTTCTCTTCGATAGGTTAACTCATAATCATGAGAGTAACTCGAAAAACAACGGAGCTGGACTTATTTTAAGTCCTAAGAAATGTCTTTCGCATCAAGGAGGTTTTTAGACTGAAGAAATACAGCACAGGATAATAAATTTTCACTTTAAATCTTTTTAAAGTTAATTTTTCGAATATTCGATACTCGTTTTTTTTTTTTTATAAAATTACTTTTTTAATTTTTGTCATACTTTTACAACACTTAACGCTATTCATATGCTCAAATATGCGCATTTTTGTTTGAGAACGAACTTTTCTCCTATTTGAATTCTTTTATAACTCTGTGTTTAAACATGAAAAACCAATTTGAAGGTTAAAAAAATTTTACCAGCCATCAATTGATTCACCTTAAACAAGCAGTTTTAGTGTTATTCCAATCAACGAGGTCAAAGGTGAATAGCTCGCTGAGTGGGTGAAGCTCACCTGAACACAGCATTTATTAAAAACATTCAAAGTCTACAAAAAAGTTTTACTAACTGAAGCCATATTTTTGAAAAAAATTAAAAAAAAAAAACCTACAGCAGACAATTGCCAACAACATGGTGGCTGTTGTTCATTTGTAGTCAATGTTAGAATCGAACAACTAACACCCACATGAAGAACGATAAAATGCTCATGCACAAAATGCACTCTCACACACACACACCCAATATACACAAACACAAACACACATACAACAACATGTGGCACACGCCTAAACGTGATAACGTGTCGGTGGATCAACCTTATGACAGAGCAAAGCAGCAGCAACAAACACAAAAACAACGATACCAGGTGCAAAACATCGATTGCTGATTGTTGGTACTCAGTTGTTGTTGTTGTTATTATTGTTGTTGTTGTTTTTGTAGATGTTGCAATATTGCAGTTAATTATTAAAAGCTCCAGCGAGGTGAAGAAAGATGAACACAAGGCATTGTTATCGGTGAAAAAGTGAGGGCGGGGGGGGGGGGATGTTAGATAAAGTGAAAACTTGCCGAAAACTGAATAGTTGTCAGTTGACAGCAATATTGATGAGTTCTGAAAGCTAGCTTTTTCAGCTGTAACAACAGCAACTCAACCAAAAATTACTCCCACACTAACACAAGAAAGCATATAAAAAATGTTCAATACACACAAGAGCTAGAAACCGAACACTTTCAATGAACAACCAAAGGTATAACTCATACACACACACACACTTTAGAATAATATTTGATCAGCACTGCTAATGGGCGTGGCACCAGTTTTTACCCCGAGGAATTCAATATTCAATTCAAAAAAATATTTCAATTATGATCGGTTGCAACCGGAAATAGTTTCAAATGAATGAAAACCAACATCCTTCCAAATGTTCACAAAAATAGCAGATATGCTTAGTAAAATATATTAAAAAAGAACAAGAAGAGAGGAAATATAAAGAAAAGTATCAAAATGAAGTGCAATTCGGTAAGCAAGCAGCCAAAATCAGTGGCGTATTCGCCGAAATTTTTATGTACAGACTCCCACTTTGAACATTAACAAAATAACAACAACTTAGAACTAAGCAAAAATTTATAAAAAGCATTGAACGTGCATTTATTTCTCCACCAATACGGTGTCTCCCTATAAATCAACTTGTGCGCGCCTTTGTTTGAACTCAAATACACACCCATCCACACGCTTAGACAGACAGACAACCATTTATTCACCTGACCGGACATAAACATTGAACTCAACATTAACACGTTTTGCACCTGGCGCTTTCGGGTTATCGAGAATGTGAAACCGTCTGTCTGGAATGGAGAAAGGATGCTATACTGGATGCTAGGTTGCTAGGTTGCTGACTAAACGGAACGAGCTAATTTATTGTGTCCTAGTCACAAGTCGTAGTATTTCACTTTAAATTGATTTCGTCTACGTTATGGCGCACGAATTAAGGAATATCAAAAGACATACAGCATTTTTGTCAGCAGCTGCTTACGTGATTAAGCAGCTAAAGCGTGATTTAAAAATAGTTTAATTCACTCTGCAATTGTAGTGAACAGAAAAACCTGTTATAATTATATCCTTAATACACAGTCGGTAATAACGGGTGTTTGACCAAGAGATGCAAAATTTGTTTTTGACGTGACAACGTTACGTCTTACCACGCAGGTTTCCAAAAAAGTTGAAAAAGCACCGATAAAAAATATTATACGCCGGTAAAGGCAGGCGTATAAATATCTTAGCCCTTATAAAAAAAACAAGATAAAAAATTCATGACGTGGAGTGACGAAGAGAGCCGTTAAAAAATCGAAAATGCATCAACCATGCAACGCCGTTGTATAGATTTATTACTCGCACAGTAAATGTTATAAACTGGAAATGAAGGATTTGTACTCGGCTCATAAATTACGTCGGCTCTTAGATTAAGCAAGCTATTTTTGCAAAACCCTTTTAGGATTTCGTTGGTCTAGACCAGTACTATCGATCTGTGTTGGTCGCTTCTTCGTTAGATTTCATGACCCTCAAATTGTTACACAGTGTAATCCAAGATACCATTGGAAAGGTGAATATACAACTCAAGTTTTGTATACAGACAGTTTAGCGTTTTGTTTCAAATTTAACTCTCTACTGCCAAGACGTGATTTTTGGCTCTTCCAAAAAAGTGGCTGGGCTGTGAACCATCAGGCAAATCCCAATAAAAGTCGGAAAATACAAAATATAACACCAATAATTTTTATAATAAGTTGTAATGTAACTTGTAATAACAACTTATAATGACGCCGCTTAGGCTTAACAATCGTATCGAATGAAAGTGTTCAATCATAATATTCTTCATATTCATCCCAATCTGTGTCGCACTGTTTGCATGTGAAATATGAACGCCTTCCCACCATATTGGCGCACTTTAAGTGAATAGGCCGGCCACATGTGTTGCATTCGATGGAGTTTTTGGGTGTCAGTAGTGGCTCGTAAAATAGAATCAAAACACTACTAAATAAATATACACTACACTCACCTTTTTGGAATAAATTCACTCACTTGGAAAGCATTTTGAAAAAATAAAAAAGGTTTTCGTAGTCGATTTTCAAACACGCCGTCTTTCGCTAGCACAAGCAATACATCTGTACACTTCGGCTTAAGTGCAAAAATTGAGTCATGTCAAAAGACAAATTTAGCAGTTGAAAGATTGGCGATATGTTATTAGGGAAAGAAAAAAGTAATGGTTCATAACCCAGCCCAATTCACAACCCAGCCATCTCCCCTACATACAAAAGTTGGCCAATTTTAAAGTTTTAAAAATAGTCGAAATCGATTAAACCCTTTTTAGTCGATTAATCCCTTAATTTTATACCTGGATTTATATTTTGAAAATTTAAGTTTATTCAGCGATCGGTAAATGTCGTTAAATTTTTTCACGTGAATTGAAAGAAATGACTCTCACACATTTTCTTGTTTTTTAGTGAGATATATTTTTTTATATTAAATATAATTTTAAAAATGAATGCATGGTATCCAAATTGAGAAAAGTTTCTTCGGTACCATTTCTGATACCCGAGATATAAAATCTTATATTCATTTTTTTGAAAATGTTAAAAAATTGCATTCAAGTATGCATTTCTCAAAAAGAGGAAAAGTCATATGCAAAAATGATGATAATTATTAATTCGCCAAATTTAGGGAATACGTTGACACTATAATTAATACCACCAAATTTTAGACTGTCAAAAGTTGGGTAACAATCAAACAATCAGTGTCCACAGGACACTGTGGATAAGAATCGTGAGTGGCATCGTGTTAGCTATATTTTGTTAATTTATACCTATGTATACCTACTTTTGCTTTAAGACATACGTAGTTTTTTTATAAAAGTCAAAGCATTTTAAGGTCGTTATTTTTTACTGTTTTCGTCAAAAAACAACTTTGTCCTTGCGGGACAGGAAGACATACTTTTTTTCCTTAAAATTTTTTTTGGGTGATCTTGACAACCCCATGCAACTTTTGAGACCTCTTAGAATACGATCTAAATTTTTCGATACGCCCTACTGTACAACAATAAAATTGTCTAAAAATAGTGATTTCAAAGGGTTATGGAATCTATAAACATTAATTTTTTGGACTCATAATTTGAATCCACTTTATTTTAAGTATTTCCTTAACACCATTCATAGGGTTTCGAGACAAAAACAATTTTTGATTTTTTTTTTTTGTTTTTTTGCGTGATATCATTTGCAGAAATTTGAACTCAAGTGAAATTTTTTTCAATTGAATTTTTAACATTATTTTTTTTTTTTCAGATGAGCAAAGTGATAACTGATGATTACCACTATAAAATGCATTCATGGAGAATACGTATGAAACACATTTTTTCAAAATCTGCTATGCGACCAGTTGCTAAATAATATGTCTTATCCTCTTATGTCTACGCCTCTTATTGACACACCTTTTATTATTATTAATAACCCTATATAATTAGAGTTCCATAGAAAATTTCATACCAGCTATCGATTTCAATAATTTGTTTTTCCAAATTCGTGATATTTTTAATTCAAACTCATTGTATGACATAATTTGCCAAGCTCTGCATTCGACAATATTGCACCTAGCGGCATTTTCTTTAAAAATTCTTTAAATTTTAATTCAATTTGATAAAACGCGCTAATAATCCTTGTTAGTCTCATCGGAAACTAATTTCGACTTTTTCTTATCATTATGAAACAGCAATATGAGCTTCACACTAAAACGGTAACTCAAAGACAGAAAATTATAATATTTAGTTCATAGGAACCATAACAAAAAAAAAAAAATTAGAAAGAAATAATCTTTGACTGGATTAAAGCTAAAATACCCCCACGTAAGAAGTAAAAAAACATGTTTATTTGTAAAAACATTTTCGTCAAAGTTTTAACAGAAAATATTCGTTTTTGTTCTTTAATGAGGTCACTTTGTATAGAAGGTGGGTGTGATTTTCAAGTCCATATATAAATTTTTGTGGAATTTAAAGAGATTTTACATTTTTGATAAGGTCACTTTGTATGGAAGGTGGGCATGGTTTTCATCGGGTATGTTTGAATTTCATACTCAGAGTGTATATTAAATAGCAAAGCTCATATGCACAATTTCCAGTCCATATATTAATTTTTGTGGAATTCTAAGAGATTTTACCGTTTTGATAAAGTCACTTTTTATAGGAGGTAGGCGTCGTTTACATCCGATTTGCCTCATTTTTGAATTTGACCATTATTTTTTACATACGAGCTTAAATATTGACTTTCGTGAGGTTAGCTTGAAAATTACGGCTGTAATCGTGATCGCAGACGGACAGACAGACGGACATGGCGTCGGACATAAATTGACTCGGGTGGTGATGCTGATCAAGAATATATATATTTTTCTATACCTGCCACGCCTCCTTATGGGCATTACAAACAGAGTGACAAAATCAATATACCCCTTTTGCGTTTTTTAAACGTGGGGGTATAAAAAAAAGATATTAGCTCGGAAAGTTTCCACCTATTTTTATTTATAACTTAAGTTCAATTGTGAAAATGTCTTATGATTATGAAACGCACCTTATAAAAAAAATTTTGAAATAAATATAAAAATATATTGAACACTTTCTAGAACACTCTTTAATACAGGGTTTTCCAATAAGAGGTGTTATTTTGGTATTCAAAGAAAAATGCCATTTTTTGAGATAAATGATCGGATATTTATTTCATAATAAAGAGGAAGGTATGCCGTTAATAATGAAAAACAACATCAGCCAAATGGCCACCACGACCACGCTTACAGGACTATATCCTTTTCATGAAATTTTCCATAACCAAATGGCAAAGTGGCTGCCCTATGTCCTCGATAGCCTCACGAATTCCATCTTTGAGGTCTTCAATCGATGCTGGGCTGTTGGCGTAGACCTTATCTTTCACTTGGCCCCAAAGGAAGAAGTCGCAAGGTGTTAAATCACAACATCTCGGTGGCCAATTGTGATCACCTCTTCGAGAGATAACACGGTCCGGAAACTTTTCCCGTAAAAGATCAATGGTTTCGTTGCTTGTGTGGCACGTAGCGCCGTATTGTTGAAAATAAACGTTGTCCAGATCAATACCATCCAACTCAGACCATAAAAAATCATTGATCTTCTCTCGATAGCGCAATCCATTCACCGTAACTGCTGATCCAACCTCATTTTCGAAAAAGTAAGGTCCAATGACTCCGCCGGACCATACACCGCACCAAACAGTCACACGTTGAGGATGGAGAGGCTTCTCAACAATAACTCTTGGGTTTTCCGAAGCCCAGATGCGACAATTTTGCTTGTTGACGTAGCCACCGAGGTGGAAATGGCCCTCATAAATCAAGATGATTTTCCGATGGAATTCCGGATCATTTTCATGAATTTCAAGGACCCAATCAGCAAAGACACGACGTTGTTGATGATCGGCCGGCTTGAGTTCTTGTGTTAACTGAACTTTATAAGCCTTAAGACCCAAGTCTTTATGCAAAATACGGTGTAATGACGTATGTGGAATGCCCAATTCCAAAGAACGACGAGGAATGGACAAACCTGGGTTTTCTTCAACACTTTGGGCTACAGCATAAATATTCTCAGTCGTTCTTGAGCGACGTGCATGGGTTTTATTCATCACATCACTAACTTGTCCCAACAGCTCAAATTTTTTCAACAATTTCTGTATTGCGGTCCGACAAGGTGCTTCACGACGACCAAAAAATGCTTTAGTTTTGCGAACTGTGACTGCAAGATTTTCACCATTTTTGTAGTGAATTTTAATAATTTCAATGCGTTGTTGAAGAGTGTATCGTTCCATTTTTAGTAATGGCGTAGTTTCTACTTGTCAAATGTCAAAGAACAAAAGCTTTAAAAGTGAGCGATTCACAATAGCGGGCGATTCACAATAACACCTCATATTGGAAAACCCTGTACTTAGTTTTTGTCTTGAATTACACTGTGCGACAATTTAGGGGTAATTTGAAATAACTGCAAAAATTCCAATTCTGATAGCCATTGGTCCATAGAACATACCATCCAAGGGATTTTTCTGGGTAAGGTCAAATAAACGATTTTTTTCAAGGTCACATTTTATACTAGAGGCTTAATTTCCCTTAACTTCTAAAACTAAGTAAAATTTTGATTTTAGACCTTCGGTAAAATTCTTTCAAATTTAATGTCTTTTAAAATTGTGAAGCATTATTACCAATGACTAAAATGACAATTTTTGATACAAGGACAGGTTTTTTTGTCTTATGATGTTCTGTGAAGTCATGGATAAGATGGTGAAAATTTTGTTTGTAGAAGTACAGAAAGTGATATCGCTCAGAGTTTCCAAGATATAACACTTTTTTTTTATTTGAAGGAGGCTTTTGACCCCTCTCTATGAATATAAGGAGGAAATAATTTCCCCAATTTTAAAGAATATTAAATTTGCAAGAATTTTTCTAAAGACCTTAAATCAAAATTTTACTTAGTTTAGGAGTTGGAATGTTCTATGGACCAATGACTACCAGAAACCATTGGAGTTTTTTTGAGTTAATTTTTGGAGTCGCACAATGTTATCAGCCATCGGTGATTGCCCATCCCCGTATCCTGTATGATTTATACGCGGCTTATTTAATAGGTACTAATTTTCGAAAATTGTAACACTAAATTTAATTAAGTTTTCCCCCCCTTTTTTTAGTTAAGTAAAAACTTGATTACTTTAAGTATCTTGCAATAGAGTGAAGCTTGCTAACGTAAACAACGCTGACGTAACGTTGATGATGCATTTCTTATACACTGCATGCATTTAGAAAAAAAAACAAAAATAAAATAGTGAGCAGCTAAAAGCACATATAAACAACACACTCATTCACAAACACAGCCACACACACACACAAACACACACACACACGCTTTCCCAACTTAGTGCTATACCTGATAAAGATGCTAGCTAGCAGCGAGGTGATGCAGTTGTCTGCTAGGCACCTAAAAATATGCTACAAATATAAAAAATAAAGCTTAGTAAATATTGCTTGATAGCATTTGAGGGTATAGCAGACGTCGCGGTAGTATGCAGGATGCGACAAGGTATAAATTTTAACTGTTTACACCGTAAAAATTATACAGTTTTTTTTTAATTCTTGTACTTTTTTTCTCATCCTTTTTGGTAACTTTTGGCGGCAGCACGTTTATGTCGCGTTTGCTTTTGGCGTTATAAAAAACATTTCTACAACAACAACAGGAGAGCATAACCGTAAGATAATTGCCCGCAAGCAAGAAAGGAAAGACAGAGCAATAACAACAACAACGACAACAACAATTACAACAACAAGAACATTTATATTAGCTGGGTGGAATGTCTTTTTGAGTAGTTTTTTTTGTTTTTTTTTTTTGTGATAGGTAAAAGTTTTCAAAAATATTCGCAGCTACGTTTTTCAAGCAAGAGATTAAGGCATAAACATGAAATGCAGCGAGATTTTTCTTATGAGTATTAAGCGTCAGTTTTTAATGGTTTTTGCAGATAAAGCAAAAGTTCGAAAGCTATGACGTTAAGTCTTGCAGGTTCTCTAAAAGGATTTTTAGGACGATTTTAAGTAATATTTTAAAGAGATATCCAGAGTCTGCTACACAAGGTTGATACAAGGTGGATAAATGAAAATTCTTAAAAGATTTGAATTAAAAGCTCCAGGAAGATTTTATCCAAACCAATTGCGAAGGTTTTCTTATATAAAGGGTGTATTAACAAGTGGTGTAGGCTTGCAAAGTTGTGTAATTTAGCACCTGTTTGCTTGGCAGTTTTGAAAAATATTGTGTTTCATACAAAATCTCCATGTGTCTACTTTATATTTCAATAAAAATTATTTGGAGACATATTTCAATTCGATAAAAAATGTTTGGTGGCATTCCAAAAATTATTACACCTCTTATTGATATACCCTAGATGTATAGATGTTTATATACCTACACCCTGTTGATATAAACTTTATACTCCCTATAGTCGTCTAAAATTAATTTTTCTCTTGAATTCTCTAAAAAATTATATTGTCCTTAAACAACATAATTTATTTATTTTCATTCTTAATTGTTTTCTTTTTAATTTGAATTTAAAAAAGTTTATCCCGTTTTATAAGATTAAATATGTTCCAAACTCGTAATGGAGTTTGTCTAAAAGAAGAGAAAATAAAAGATCGTCACAAACGGCCTATTTTTCTTTATTTCATTTTTGTAAAGCATTTTAATATGCTTCCAATAGCATTCACTTCTCTATAGCACCCACTCGTTATTATCACAACTAACAACCATAACTCCCCATACCACCCCACTCCACCCACCACGCGCTTTCCGAGTCACAATGTTAGCCAAATGAAAACAAATTCTTGAATATCTAAGCAGAACATTTAAAAAACGATGCAAACACAAAAGAGCAACGCAACAACAACAACAACAAGCACAACAGCACTTTATCAAGGTGTAAAAACAAGGACAACAGGCCTAGTAGGCCTCCTGTAGGCGTGTGTGTTTGTGATCTCGTGCGTTTTGCATTCAAAGCTTGTATAACGGCCAACGCTCACAAGTTAGATGTTTAAAGATTTAATTTCAACTACAAATGTGTCTGTGTGAAAAGTTTTAAAAAAGTGGAAACGTATGTGTGTGTGTATGTGTAGCTTTTTTTGCCATCCTTTTTGTTGTCTTTTTTGTTTTTGCCCGGCTGCCACGTTTATCTACTGCATAAATTTATACATGTTAAACCATGACCAACAAATACTAAAACGCCCACGTAACAAGCCTTCTTTGCCACCGCTCTGTCTCCTACCAGCCCTATTCTATCCCAGCCCATCGCTATTTTACCACCCTCCCCTTTTTAAGCTTCCGCTGTTAGTATGCAGAATTAAGCATTCAGCATCAGCGGCGAATTTCAAGTGTCCCCGCGGTGTTGCACCAGATCTCGCAGGAGTTTTGAAAACAATTGCAACAGGAAATGTTTGTGCATCACACACTTCGTTGCTGTTGTTGCTGTTTTTGCTGTTGTAGCAGCAAATGTTGGCAATAACTTTTGGTGCAAGTAAGTAAAAGTTAGTTTTAGCGTTGCCACCTAGAATATTTAAACAGATTTAAGGCCTTTGCAAAATTTAAGGCTTTTTTTACGAAAAAAATTGCTAATTTAAAAAAGTGGGAGAGACTAGACGAGTGGGTGAAACAGTATTAGATATGTCTTATTATTAAATGTCAGCATTTCTGTATTGCAGTAACTTCCCAAATCCCTCCTATGGAGGTCTGCCCAGTTTCTATCAAATCACTTCGCAAAAACAATCACTTCGCTGTCATTAATAATGATCCACTTAAAAGACACCAATCTTTTCCCCAAAACTTTGTATATCTACAAACTTGGGACTAGTATTTGTATTACCGGCAGTATTACCAAACTAACCATGTAAAGAGGTTCCAGAAAAGGAAACATGGTTTCATTTAAGCATCTCCGAATGAAATCTTCAAATTTAATTAATCGTATTAATAAAAATTATTCAGTATCAAGTTAAGCCTCATTGTCTGACCACTTTTCCTTAAGACTTAAATTTAAATTAAATTATTTTGACTTCTGTATTAGTCCTCCTCGTTTTTTTTTTTTTTTTTTCTCCTGTGGGAGTGGGAGGATTTTGAATCTGATATTAATAATGCTATTACCAATTTACTGTCAAGTTGCGACAGTCATCTATTTAAGGAAGCAATAGACGAATTTATAGAAACTTTTTCCAACTCCATAAGCACAATAACAGAGTCTTATACAAATACACTGGAATTTAAAAATAAACCTTATTTAATTCAGTTGGTTACCAAAAGCTACAGTTACTCTAAGAGGGGCTGGTTTTGATTTGGATAATAAAATATTTATATTTGAGAGCCTTTCCAGTGAAGCGAGAAGAATTTTGCAAGCCGGAATTAAACTTAAACGGGCAAATAAGATCTTCAATGTTTTCTCAATACGTGGCGTTGTACAAGTACGTGTTAACCGTGGAGATGCGTCGATTGCTGTGCATAGTGAAGCTGCACTTGATTCTTTGGTGGCTAACCACTCAAATGAAAATTTGTAACTTAAGTCCATACTTATTATCTTTACTGAATTTGTTACTCTATCACTGCTGCTGTCTCTCTCACTCTATTTTTATAATTATGTGTTTTCTCTCTCTTTCTCTCCTTGCCTCTTGGGTTATCTTAAAGGAAGCTTTTTGTTGTTCGTGTAGTGTCTCTCGTGGTGAATTCTAATCTCTCTGGTGGCGTTAATGATAACCGTAAAGTTTTGTTAGATATCTTTTGTAAGCAGCGCGAATTGAATCTATTGTTCACTGCTTACAAAACTCTTGTTGAAGTGAATCTATTGTTCACTTCAATGCGAGAAGTCTAAACACCTCCAAATTAGACTATATACGCTATGTCTTTCAGAACTCTAGTGTTGACGTTATTTGTGTATCTGAGACGTGGTTCAATCCTGACCTTCCTAATGACTATATTAATATAAGTAACTATAAGCTATTCAGGAACGACAGAATTGACAAAAAGGGTGGTGGAGTTGCTATTTACTGTAAATCATGTCTTAAAGTAAAACTTGTAAATCAGTCTTGTGGGTCTGATGTCGAATATTTAAATGTTGAGCTGATTAATAATAATGGTGCAAAACTGCTTGTTTCTTGTGTTTATAACCCGAACAGATCTTTCAGTATTGAACCTTTCTTTTGTGACTTGTATCAACGTATTACTGACTTTGACTGTTTTTCTGTATGTGGTGATTTCAATATCAACTTACTAACTAAGGATAGCATCTCTGATAGTTTTTATGAAAAAGTACACGCAGCTGGTTTGACCATTATCAACTCATCGATTCCAACACGCTTCGCTGCTAATGTTACTTCGAGTCTTCTTGATATCTTTATCCTGTCTGATGTCTCTTTACTATTACTTTTCGACCAAATGTCATTTATTTCTGACCATGATCTACTCTTTTGTTCTATTAATTTTAAGCCATGTCGTCTATCAACTCCGGTTTCTATCTGTTATCGTGACTACAAGTCTATTGATTATATTATGTTGCATCAATATTTGTTTTAGATCTGTTGGGATGATTGTTGGTTTTCGCAATCAGTTGATGATAAATTAAATGTTCTCGTCTCTTATGTAAACAATGCCTTTGAACATTTCGTTCCTGTTCGTACGTCGAGAGTTGTTAACACGTCCTGTCCTTGGTATACGTCTCGAGTCAAATCAGCTATCAAAACCAGAAGCTTGGCCTATGTAAAATGGAAAAAAAAATCGAAATAATGAAAACTGGGATCTCTACAAGCTAGCTCGCAACCAAGCCGTTTCAATTATAAGGCAGTCTAAGAAGAAATTCTTTTTCCGCAAACTGAACTGTTCACTTCCTTCTAAAGTTCTATGGAAAAATATACGACGTTTGGGAGTATGCAGCAAAGAAGATCAGAAGTGTGTGTTTGAACCTAATGCTCTTAATAATTTCTTTCTGTCCAATTCCTCGTCTGGGCTTTATAATAGTCCTCAATGTAATGTTCGTAATGTGCTTGTTAATGACCAGTTCTCCTTCTGTCATGTTAGTGAGAATGATGTTATTTGTACTGTTATGAAAATTAAATCGTATGCCATTGGTGACGATGGTATTCCTTTAAAATTCATAAAAATTATTTTGCCATATATCATTAAACCACTGACGCATATAATAAACCACTGCTTTACTGTTTCCTGCTTTCCTGACTCTTGGAAACGAGCTACTGTCATTCCAATTGCTAAAGTCAGTAATGCATCCGCTATGAAAGATTTTAGACCTATCAGCATTCTAAGTACGTTCTCAAAAATCTGTGAATCACTGATGTCTAAACAAATAAATGAATACTTAGAAGTGCAAAATCTATTATCACCATATCAATCGGGTTTTCGAACAGGACACAGCTGTGCGACAGCCATGCTCAAGATACTTGACGATATTCGCATACAATACGATGCAGGAAACATCACACTCCTTTGCCTACTTGACTTCTCTAAAGCCTTTGACTGCGTTAATCATGCTCTGTTAATTAAAAAACTCAAGCAACTCTTTGGTTTTAGCGTAAGTGCTGCCTCGTTGATTGGTAAATATCTTCATGGTAGAGTGCAAAGAGTTAAGATTGGTAATATCTTCTCTGAATATTTATTAATTAAAGCTGGAGTACCCCAAGGATCTATCCTTGGACCTCTTCTTTTTAGTTTATTTATTAATGACATTTTTACTGTGTGCAATGATATGACGATGCATGCTTATGCAGATGACATTCAATTATATTTTTCTAACCGAATGGGCCTAATTGAGGACTTGTCTTGTAGAACTAATGAAGACCTAAGTGCAATATCTAAGTGGGCATACGAAAATGATCTCTGCCTAAATGCTAACAAGTCTTATATTCTTCCAATATCTAAGAATAAAATTGACTTCACCCAAATTCCAGTAATTAGGCTAAACGGTAAACAATTACAAATGGTTGAAAAAATAAAAAATTTAGGTTTTTTTGTAAATTCTAAGCTGACGTGTACTGACCATGTTAATAATATTATTAAACAAATCTATTTTACACTTAGATGCTTGCGTTTGTCTTCTAGATACACTCCAACTTTGACTAAAAAAAGACTTGTTATCCAACTTATTATTCCCCTGATAACTTATTCTGAGCTTGTCTATTGCAACCTTGACTCTCACTCTGAGCACAAAATCCTTGTTGCTTATAATGATGCGGCGAGATATATATTTGACTTGAGACGTTTTGAACATGTGTCCGAAAGAAGCAAGGAAATTTTGGGTTGTAACATTATATCCTACATAAATGCCAGAAACTGTATATTTCTGCACAAGCTAATAATTAACAAGACTCCATCATACCTTTATGAAAAATTACGCTTCAGTGTCTCCAATAGAACCTTAAACTTAATTTTGCCGACATATTCCTGCTTACACTCTAAACGACTCTTTTTCATTAACGCCATTAGGTTATGGAATTTACTTCCTCTAAATATTAAATCAATTTTCAATAAGAACAATTTTAAAGCTTCTGTGATGTCCTTTTTTTCTTAATACTAAATATCTTCTCTATTCTATTACTTATTCTCATTTTATCTTCATGGGCTTTTCCCTCCCTTAGTTTTATTAAATTTCTTAGTTAAGTTTCAATATAATTTGTCTATTCTGACATTTACTTATGAGTTTTAAATTATATAATATTCAATTCGTTTTTATAATAGCATTTAGCATTAAGCAATTTTGTTAATTTTTTATTTAATGTTTTCTGTTGATGATAAATGTCTCACTGTTTGTACGCTAAAAGATACTTTGTAATCTTACTGTACTCATGAAAAATCTTAAATAAATAAATAAATAAATAAATAAATAAATAAATTCCTGAAGATATTAAACGTCTTTTTCGATCCAAATATTTATGGCAAAAACAATTGAAACATATTTTTCACAGAAATTTCAATAGAAAACATTTAGAATATCAATTACTTTCTATTCAAATTCAGTTTCTCAACAAAATGATTAAAGAGCACGATAAAATTCATCGAGCAAATGAGTTTAATAACCGAATTAGAAATATTAGACCGGGACCGGAAGCATACAAACAAATATACAACATAATTGGTTATAACAAATCAATCCGAAGATAATGATAAAGTTGAATTATGAAGAAATAATTTCAATAACATTTAAAAGGAAAATATTTCAGAAAGATCCAATACTATTAATATAGAATCATCACTAAATAACTCCTATTTCTCGTACGCTGACACAATCATAACTTTTTCCGATCATTTTTCTTCATTAGTAATTCACTCTAAGAGTCTAAATTAAAAAAATCTTCTGGTCCTGATTCAATTTCAAATTTTATTATACAGAAACTTCCACTGCTGCTTTTAAATTTTTAGCTATTATCTTAAATAACTGTATAAACAATGATTTTTCCCCAAAAAATGGAAAGTAGGGAAAATCATTCCTATATTAAAAAAATTAGGAAATTATACCATTAGTAATTATAGACCAATTTCATTATTATCTAATTTAGCAAAGCTTTATGAACGAGTAATAAAATCAAAAATGACTATTAATATAGAAAATGATTATATACCACCCTACCAATTTGGATGCTCTACTAAAATTTCACAGTGATGTTATCAATAGTCTTCGTATTAAGAAATGTACAAATCTCTTGATATTGAGAAAGCTTTTGCTAGAGCTTATCATAATGGATTAAAATATAAGTTAATAAATATTGGATTCAACCCTTTCTTGATTAAAATTCCTAAAAAATTTTCTTAGCAATAGAAAATTTTTGTTCAAATTAATCAAACGTGTTCCAATTTAGGCCTAGTCAATAGTGGTGATACACACAGGGTTCAATATTGGCGCAACACCTGTGCAATATTTTAATCTATGATTTCCCGCACTTTTTTAATGGCTCCAAAAGTATTCTGTACGCAGATGATTCTCCAGTTTATGCACACGCAGATACCCTTTCTATTGTTTTAAGACAAGTTTCTGATCATCTTGCATTAATTCAAAATTATTCAAATAAATATTTCAAAATCTCAAGAAATATACTTAAGAATTTCCTCAGGGAGATGTGGCCGACCTGTTGTCCCTGACGGTAAAAATCTGGCTCTATTCTTCGACGGTTCGGAAATCCCCTTTAAAAACAATATAAAATATAAGACGCAACATTCAATAAACTTGTCAAATTTAATGAGCACGCACGCTTAGTTATAAAAAATGCTAATAAAATTAAATTAAGTGGCGTAGTTGGTTAAAGTGCGTGGCCTCTATGTCAACGAACCTGGAGACCCGGGTTCGAACCACAGCAGCGACAGAAAGTTATTTGAATTAAAATGATTTTTCTGTACGGCCGCCACCTCTCTGCAGACAATGGCAAACCTCAGAGAGTAATCAAAATGCCATGTAAAGCTTCTTGAGAACAAGAACATTCCGTTCATCGCCGTTCGGAGTCGGCGTTAAACCTGTAGGTCCGGTTCTCGGCCAATTGTGAACAAACTTAATAACACGCACAACACAATTGATCATAAAAAGCTAGGTCAAAGCCTTTCAAGGGCTGAAATGGCCAGTTATTTATTTTTTTTTTTTTTTAATAAAATTAAAGGAATGTTTGTAAAACTTTTCAGAAATAAACACTTGAGTCAAAATTCTAAATTAATTATTTATAAAGCCAGTATTCGACATGCTATTATATATGCGTTTCCAATTTGGTTCAAAATCTCTCCAACTGTCGCCAATAATTTAAAAATTTTAGAAAGAAAAATATTGAGATTATATGTACATCGAAACTATGAGTCTTTTACCAAGAAATATTCAAATATATATATCTATAGTAAAGCTAATATAGATCCTTTGTGTATCTACTCTTTAAAATTGCTAAAAAAAATTCGTAGACAAACTTGAATTCCATGAAAATAACCTGATTTCTGATGTTTTAAACTATCAAAGAGCTTTTAGCTCGTCAAATTCACGTTGTATTTCCCCAATATTCCCCTATTAAATGAAAACTTTATAGGTGATCTTAATACTGTTGCTACCTTATTGCTTGATTTTAATAAAAGAGTTTCTCCAGACACGCATCGAGGTTAATTAATAAATGTAATAATATTATTAATGTTAAGTTTAATTTAAAAGTTAGTTTTAAGTTTATTTTAAGTTTAGCTTTAAAGTAAATTTTAATGCAGAAACTATCTTCTCGAGAGCAACCACAGTAGAATTTATAATAAACAAATATTCTTTGTAATTCAGTTCAAGCAAGTTGCGTTTGCATTTTGAACAAATATTAGAACAATAAATATAGTTCCAAGCTTGTACATTATTTTAGAAAAGTCGTATTATTGCATTTAAAAAACTTATATATAAAAGAAACTGTCGTCCGTGTGTACGCGCATAACTTGAGAACGGGTCATTCGATTTTTACAATTTTGAGCATGATGGATTTACATTGGCCCAAGGAAGGACACTATATAGAAAATTTTTGCCTCACCCTCTTTTGCCGCCCACAAATCAATAAAAATGCTATATTTCCGATGGTTTGGCGTATTAGGCTACAATTTGGTAATTTACTTTGTATGCTCACTGTCGGCAACTTTACTAAAACTGAGTTATGTTTATCTACTACTAGAAAACTGGGATGGGCATTTTTTAAGGGTTTCCGAAAAATTTCCAGGAAATCCGAGAAAATCCACTTTTAGTATTTTTGTTCGAAAGCAGATTACTCTGCACATCGACTTTGACATTTGTTGATAATTCGAAAAACCGTTAAACCGTCCAGTTACAAGTGATGTTATGTATTTTCAAGTCTATTTATAAGATGCAAGGTGCTAATATTTCTTTCATACACCACTAATGAATGAGCACTAAGGTCCTAAGAAAAAAACCCTAAATCAAAAATCATACAACGCCGTGTATCTGGGAAGATACCTTGTTTTATCGATACAAAAGCAAATGAACGAAGATGTAAAGTTCAATTTAAAATTTTTCATTGTATTTGACAGCTGTTAATTATGTGGAAAATTTTCAAAAAATTTAAAGTGTTGTATTTCATGTTCATTAGTTTGATTTTATATTGACTATAAAGCCGATATTACTCTGTTGTACATCCTTATAACAGGGTGATGAATCATCTTTATTGTTTCTTTATTGTGGCATTATGCTTTATCTTTGTTACGGTGGCCGTGCCCGAACGTGATAGCATACCTTGACTCTTCTTTGAAAATTTGAATAATCCGGAGATCCCTGGTTCAAATCCCACCTAACACAGTAAAAAATTTTTTCAATTGGCATTTAATTTAATAACCGACCGTCACCTCTCTTCTAAAAAATTCCCATATTTAATTTAAACAAAAATTTTATTTTTTTACTTTTGTAAAATAATTAAAAAAAAATTAAAAATATCCATATAATGTAAGGTAAATTTTTCGAAAAAAAAAAATTTTTTTTTTGTTTAATGTGTTCTTTATAGTTTTAAGAATATACATACACATTTTTAAATCGATATTTAAAAAAAAACAGAAGTTACAACGGTTTTCGTTAACCTATGTCTAAGCTCCATACAACAAATAAAAAACTTTAAACGCGATTTCTTCGAAACTAGTTTTTTTAAAACGGTTCGATAGATAACTCGAAATCTATTGGTTCAATTTCAATGATTTTTTTTGCATTTTGTTTGTTATTTTGTCCTTTAAGCATCCCCCCTATATTCAAGTATCTATTTTTTTTTTTTTTTTTTTATATAAACAAAAAAGCGCGAAAATTATCTATTTTTCGAACTTTTTACTTCAACTTCCCCCATAAATAAAAACAAAAACCCCGGCGGCCTTGCGTAGGGCGGATAATACAAGGTCTAAGCTATAAAATGTCATTTGATTTTTTTGTTGTCGATACATGGAAAAGGTCATGTCCATCGAACCGCCATTCAATGCCATTTACAGCGCCCTCTATATAAAAGCCAGAAGTGTATTAAAAAAAAAAAAAATATTTTTATAAAGTATTTTTTATGTACAATAACTTGTATAAATTAAAAAAAAAAAATAATAACTTCTTATATCTAAAAAAATTTTTTCAAAACAGCTCCTTGTTTTTGGTTGTTACACGTATATTATACCTTAAAAAAACTAGAATCCGCAGCAAGGTGTCTGCAACTTTGCTCATGTTTTTTTATAAATTTTTTCACCTTTTGGCATTGAAGCTTTTCACTATGTTTTGTATTTAAAAGTGGGTCACTTTTACAAAATAACGACAAAGTGATCTTTGATGCGCAGCGCTTCGGTGCTTGCGTTCAACATTTTCATTAAAGGCGTTAAAAAACGCTCAATTTCAAAAGCACAACAACAATATAATCCGGAGGAAACAAAGACTTGGAGATATATACATACATATGTTAAAGTCAACATAACAACTCTCCCCTTAACACAAGGCTTTTTCTTTTTAAAATACTTTAAATGAGCTTTTTTTTCTTGCTTTAACACAGTTAACAATTTTTTGTACACAACACATCACCAACATACAGACAGACATACTTTGCACGGAAGCAACATGTCAGAACGGATATGTTAGACATTGTCACATAAAGACGGAAGTGTAAAGCGCTCACACTTTTCCGTCAGGCTTTTCACAAACACAACAATTTGGGCGTTTTTATTTAAACAGTATCTGTTTAAATAAATTGTTGCAGTGGAGAAGAGAAAAGTGAAAGAAAAAAAGAGAAAATTTAAGTTTTTCCCGAGCTTTAAAAGAAGCTTAGATTAACATAGATTGCACTCATTCAAATTTGCATTTTATAGCAATCAAAAATTTACAAAATCTACTCGTAGCCACAGATTGTAATTTGCCAGCCAAAAAGTATGCAACGACATTTATAATCTTCTCCATTGCTGCGGCAAACCGCACAATTCTAGCAGCAAGTTGAAAGTTTCAACTTTGTGGCAAGCATTGTATAAACTTGCACAAATTTTCTCTGAGACGTTTATTTATGCTGGAAAAACTTTAAACGGCTTATTTTAGAAAGTTCTGTAGCTTTGATATTGGGTAAGCTTAAAAGTGAGTACATTTCACAAGTTGACTAATTTTTATTTTGGAAAACATTCACAGTTTTGCATATTTTAAATATTAAACTTGCAATAATTTTGATTCATAAGAAAAGTTTCCGAACTTTAAAAGCAAAATAACAAATGCAGAACTTTTAAGTTTAACCAAAAACTGAGTTCGTGCCTACAAGTGTGCTACATTTAGCATCCAGCCTATCTTAATTTTGACTATCTAAACACTTACTTAATATATCTTAAATCTTAAATGTAGCAACGGCAAAATAGAGCCACTTCATTCACTTAACTGGACATTTATCTCAGCTTAAGTGACACCTTCAACAAACACAAAATATGTTTGTCTGTATCTATGAAATTACAATGAAAACTGTTATTGTTAACACTTTTGTTGTAGCTGATGGATGACCGAATAGATGATTAAATGGATAAAGGGGATAGGGATGGGTGAATGCATCATATGATTATGATGACAATGATGATGATGATCACCATAGCAATTCAAGCGCAAACCAAACAAGGGAAAATCCAACAAACAAAAGGTTGCAAAAAGGATGTCAATGCTTTGAGCCGGAAGCTTGTTTAGACATTAAAGAGCCAACGATTCCGAAGCAACGAACCATCTAGTTATCCTATGAGTTGCTTAGCAAAAATAATAAAGTAGTTTGAGATGGTGTTAAGACATGACAGCTACGAACTTACTTGATGTTTAATATCAAGACACAAAATTAAGTGTCATTAGTGATTTCTGTTTTGATGACATGAACATTTTTGAGTTTCAAAATAGTAATTAAGGGATGTTGGAAAAGAAGTCAATTTCAAAAAAGTGCTTGTCATTTTATCAATATTCTTTAGAATTACAAACAAACAAAACACATGGTATTGATTTTTTGTTATTTTAAGCAGAGTAGCGGAAAAATAAGTGGCAACGGGTCATTTCGCGACACTTCATGGGTTTCCTCCTCTTATGTGGCCCATAATAATTAAGCCAAGAAAATATATACATATAAATTAAGGTCCGCTCAAAGAAATAGGTATGTGTTAAAAATACTATCAGTTACAAAATCAATACAAATTAAAATAACACTTAAATATGGAATAAGTGTCAATAACTGACGTGTTGGCCAGTAAGCCATGACTAATACGAGTATAAGAATTATTGGTGGAACTCAAATTTTAAATATAAGAACCATATCCACTATTATGAAACAACTTCTTCAATTGCCAATATATATAATAAAAAAATCCATTCCAAAAATCTGAAAAAAGTGCGTTTCAAGTAACAAGTATCAAATATCAGGGGCCGAATCGCCGCATCCGTGACGTAACGGCTTTCGTATGAGAAAAAATTAATCGTATGAGAATCTCATGAGATACGAAATTAATTTCATGAGATTCTCATAGGATTAATTTTTTCTCATACGAAAGCCGTTTCGTTCACGGATGCGGCGATTCGGCCCCAGGTATCAATAAAAAGTATCATATGTCAAGTTTGAGAAGTTAGTTATCGGATACTAAATGCCAAGTAACAAAATACCAAGTTTCACGTACCAAATATCCGGTACAAGGTATAAGATATCAAATATCAGATATCAAGTATCAAACATCAAGTATAAGGTATCAAATATTAGATATCATATCACAGAGGTGGGGAACCTTTTTACTCTGAGAGGCCACATTTAAAATAGCAGTAACAAAGGAGGCCACATAAGTTTTCAAGAGCAGCTTGACGAGTTTCTCCTTCTAAACTGAAGTATTTTTATCCTGATGAGTCAAATAATGTGTTTTCGCATTTTTTTTTTTTTTTCAAAGTAGTTAAAACTTTGTTGCACAACAAACACATCATTTTATCTTTGACAGAAATGATGAAAAAATCCAACTTCCATTTGGAATTAAAATTTGTATTTGGTTCATTTAATTTTCTTATGTCTGACATTGTGATTAAAATAAATTAATGATAAGTGTATTAACACAATTATGATTTCACTAATGACCGGTAGTAACCGAAGACGAGAACGAAGTGAACAATGCAAAATGTAATACAAACATGCCCACGTAGTTGCCCATATGGCCCGCGTGGGCCCTCATACAAATTCTTTTCTATCTTAATTTTTTCTTTGCGATGAGACAAAGTCAAAAAACACCTGCAAAAAACAACAAAACAAACCGCACTCGGTCAGTGTTCAGCACATTTTCCAGTGAACGTTTCAAAAACAAATGCATGCAAAGCCAAAATAAAAAAACGCGCTCTCGATTAAGTCGATGCTGAAGCTATGTGCCGAGTAATTTTTCATGCAAACATTGTTCTTGTAATAGAAATTAATAGTGTTTTCATACTCTCTTTAAACAAAGAGAGCAAAACTACATGTCCTTGTGTCAAACAATTGATTTCCAATAAAAAAGAAAACAGGGTTACCATAATGGGAATAAAAATATCCACAAAAAAGATATGACAAAGAGTTCATATATGTTATTTTAGTTTAAATTTATAAAATATTTTTATTTGTATGAATTTGCATATATTTGAATAATCGTCTAGGCCACATGAAGAATTCAAAAAGGCCACAGGTTCCCCACCTCTGTCATATCAGTTTGAATTATTTACTGTAATATCAAGGTCCAAGCAGCAGGTATAAGGTATTAAGTATCAAGCAGCAGGTATCAGGTATCAAGCATTAAATATCATGTACCAAATATCAAGTATCAATTACAGTACACTCTCACAATATTAAACTGTCCAGAAATTAGAATCTGCCATTTCAATGTATTAAACGCTCTGAAATTAGAACAGTGTTAAACAGCTTTATCCCACGGATACATTCTCATTTTGCTTTAACACAAGCGAGCTTTTAAGCTTTCACTGAAAGAAAATTGCATGTTATTTTGCAAAAAGACTTAATTAAGTTGACTTGCTATTGCATACAGTTCATATTTAAAGTTTATTTATGGAATTCACAAAGGTTGATAAGGTAAAAGCAAAATTAAGGTAAAGCCAAACCTAGAAAATCTAATAATAATAATAGCTAAGAAAAGAAATTGATTAAAGTAAGAAAAAGTATATAAAAAAGATACGGGCTAGGAAAAAATAAATGAAGAGAATGGAAACGACTAGGTAAGGACAAGTATAAATTTAATGAGATAAATGCAGTCTTCTGATTTCTTTCAATTACTTATTTCAATTAAAAATTATGGATTTCTGGACAGAGTTTATATTATGTGTTAATTAGTGAAAATTAAATTTTGCATATATTAAATAAAATAAAATTTTATTCAGTGTAATAAGACGATCTGATAAAACTGAGCGCATAAGCAGACGAGCAGCATAGATGTTGACTGCTCTACGGAGAATTTCAAACTGAAGCTTTCGTCGTGCTGCATGTGAGATATATTCGTGCTTTTGCTTTTATGAATGTATTTCGGGGCAAAGCTGTTTAACACTGAATTAGAACCACAGGTTCTAATTTCGGAACGTTTCTTTATTTATTAAATTTATAAGTGATCTTTGCTCGTTAATATAATTATAAAAAGGGGAATTACCGAATTATACGTGGTATATACAATTCGGTCAAATATATCTATGTATATGCATGCAAAAGTTGATCCCCATTTACATATTTGGGTCAGTTGAAAACAAAACGTCAAAAGGGAAACTTGTTGATATAAACGCGTATCATTATTCTTTTTTTTTTTTTTGGCTATGAGTTATATGAATTTTATGTTAAAAAAGATATGAAATATTAATAAATAAAAATTATTTTGTGTTAAGATAAATTTTTTTAACCAGCTGCATTCTTTTCTCTTAGGCGGCTTCGGTAGTCGAGTAGGTAGCGTGCTCGACTGCTACCCCAGAGGTCCCAGGTTCGATTCCCGGCCAGGCCATGATCCTACGCTTTAAGCCTTTCTGAATTTTCTATCCTCATTTCTAATCAACTGAAATTGAAAATTCATCAATATTTACGACTTAAAGTTATAGATGATGTTAAAGAAGTTTGTGGATGAGTTTGCCTTAAAACTTGAATGGACTGAGGTAAAGGCATAACACTTGCCTCTGATTCAAATTCACACGTTTTTTTGGCAAGGCAGACTTGACTGAATAGGTATTCCACTTGAAATCCTTGGTTAAAGCTAAAAAAAAAATTTCAGAAATTAGAACCACCCTTGGAACAAAGTGGAACAAGAGTCTGTCAGAACTTACATATATGCATTTACAACAAGCAGTAATTCATTGCCTTGAAGTCATTTCTACCACCTGGAAGGATTCAGCCAACGACTTTTTCCGGAGCTTTTCAACTGATTTCCGCTATAAAGACCCAAAATTTACAGGTAAAATTTAAGACGTACGTACTCTAATGTCGCACGTAAATTTCTCTCTCAAATGTTTGTATAGTATATTTTCGACTTTTTATTTACATTCTATGACTGATTCTCCGAATCGAGTACTTCAAGCAGAAGACCAGGATCTTGGCAAAGCTATCGCACTGACTGATACTGCGACACAGATTTTGATGGAAAAACGAGAAAACGCAGAGGAGAACTTTAGAAAAATTTTCAAAACCGTGAGCGGAATTGGCGAAGAATACGGCATTGAATTGCGAAAGCCAAGGCTCGCTTCGAGACAAACTCAATGTTCTAACGTACAAACTAATTCAGTTCAAGATTATTTCCGTATAACTATCGACATACCATACATTAGCTGCGTTCGATTCGCCAGTCTATACTCAATTCAAGTCGCTTATTTCAAAATTTGTATGTGAAAACAGCAACAAAGTCAACAGCTAGTTGAGTATAGAGTAGGTCAATTATCAGTTGAGTTGAGTAAAGTTGCGTTACCAATTTCTTATTTTTTAGTTGGTTTGTGTACGGAATAAGGTAAATGTAATAGATTCTGTCAAAATGTGATGTGAGTACAAAAACAAAATTAATTTATTGGCAGACTTTATGTGGTCTGTAAAAACGAAAGTGTTGCCAACTATGCAGTAAGTAACAGCTAAGTGAGTAGCCGTTTTTTTCGTAATTGAGTTGAGCACTGGCGAATCGAACGCAGCTATTAATACGTTTCTGACAAATTTAAGAGATAAATTTTTTAATCCGCTAGGGAGGACATCTAAAATTCAATAGAAGTACTAGAAGCAGCACGGCACATGTACTGTTTCTGTGTTTCTCTTTTGTCTTTGATTTGTTGTTGCCTTTTGTGTTGCTACATAAGCTTTTGCTCCCAATTCTTACGCTCAACGCTCCCGGAGTGCTCTCTGCCCATACCCGCTCATCAGTGTTGCCAAGTCAGTGCTTTTAGCACTAGATCTAGTGCTTTTTGATGTTCCAATACGCGTTTTTTTTCAAAAAAAGCACTAAATGAAAAAGCACTAACATTAGTGCATTTTCATTGTGAGTTTAGTGCTTTTAGTGCATTTTAATTGTTAACCTAGGAATATTTTCTGGCAGTCCTGAATTAAGAAATATATGAATTTCCGAACGCATACTTCCGAAATATGGTTTATTACTAAAAACTAGATGTGTTGTGATTCTTTTAATATACCTGATGAAATTCTTTGTAAAATTAATTCTACTTAGACTAAAAAGTCAGATTATTACATACCAAAGAAATCAACTTGTGTGTGGCGCAGTCAGTTGATTTATTTGGCAGTTGTCGAGTCGGTTGAAGAAAATTTAAAATATTTTGATTTTATATACGCAACTCATCAAGTTGGGAACTCGATCAAATAGTGTGTGGAGAAGTCGTCAACTCCAATGTCACTCAGTTGCCAACTCAGTTGTTCGGTAAATTGATAAGTGTATGGGGTGCATTAGAAAAAATTTTACATAAAATGTTTTATTTAATTTTTTGTTAAAAAAATCATTTTAGGAACGCATAGTTTTGTAGCGTGTCAAAATGCCTTTTGCAGATTCATAAAGCACTGAATACATTTAAAATCATTTAAAAGTTTGTAAGTCAGCTTAGTTAGAAAATTTTGTATGTAAATTTTCTATATGTACTTATAGAATAAACAAAATCTTATTAAACAAATATCGAGGTAAAACAAGATAACTTAAGGAAATTGTATTTTGTATGAAAATTCGAAATAAAAATTATAAATGCACCTAAATCATACAAGTTTTTTTGTTGAATCAACAAAAAAAAAAAACTGTGTAAGTATAATAGCTGAATTACAAGGTCGTGCGTTGTAAAAACTTTACGATATAAGCTGTCAAAACGGACGACCTCAAACTTTGCAAAACTCAATGTTGCGTTGACAGATCATGCGTCTGCCATTTTGGTGATGCCAATAAAAGCAGCTATACTAAAAATCCCACAAAACGTCATTTTTTCCGAAATCATGCAATTATAATTTTAATCAATGAAAAATTAAAAGATATTGTCATAAACTCATTAAGAACCATAAAACCTACTTTAGAAAGCTAAGATCTTTTTATTAAGTGTAATATAAGCTACGAAATCATGAAAAATGTCACATATTAATGTGAAAATTTGGACTAGAAGCTTCATTTTTGCAAATTTTGAGAGTAAAATGTAGGAAATTTCGTCAACGAAAGCAATTTGGAAATATGTATGGAAATATTCATGTAAATTTGTGTGTACAAGTTTTTTGGTACGGTGCGTATTTTAGGGCAATTTCAATCAATTTTTATCCCGCTTGAACACCAGAGGGCGCTTAGGTAAAAATTTTAAGAAAATCGGCATATAGTGGTTTTCATGTACACTGAGTGTTCTGCTGCTAGCTTGTTTAACCAATATTGAACACCAGATGGCGCTGTAGTACAATTCATGCCACACTCCCTTGACCAACGCCTGTCCAAATTTTTTAGTAGAAATGCATCACCAAATAGTAATTCTATTCTAAAATTCAACGTTTTGTGACTTACTTTCATAGGCTATCCGATATAAAAAATTGTAATTGTATGGGCGGAGCCACACCCCCTTGTACAATGCCCGTCTCGGTTTTCTAGTAGATGGACATTACTAAGTGGCAACTCCATACCGAGTTTCATTATTATGCGGCATTTAACTCCAAAGCTATTTGATACCATAAGTTTGACTCATATGGACGGTGCCATGCCCCCTTGTCCAATGCTCACTCAATTTTTCCAGTCAAAGGACACGACTAAATAGTACATCCTTACCGAGTTTCGTTGATGTGTGATTAATAGTTTGAAAGTTATACCCACAATTTGGGCAGCCGAAAAAGTGACACGCCCTTTGCCCAACGCCCATAAAATTTTACCAGTGGAACGGCACATGTAAATCGAGACCGAACACCTAATTCCAATGTTGTGCGACTTATAATTCCAAAGTTATTCGATATTGCAGATTCGAGCTGCCACGCCTCCTTGTACAATGCTCGATGAATCACTTGTAATTAGTGAGTACTTGGGTACAACTTTACAAAAACAAAATTAACTGCACAAGTGTTCACAGTTGAAAATTTTTTTCAAACACATTCATGCACATGTCTAATATTTATCATTTCATTCTTATTATGCTTTTATATTTATCATTTGACATTTTGTGGGCAATTGCAAATCTTGCTAGCAGCAATAAATTTGCATGTACTATTATTTTTTCAAAGTAAAAATACAACATTCCTTTGTGTGTTATTTATTCAAACAATAATATTAAGGGTATTCGTCCTCAACAAACCTCGTTACAATATATAATTGCCCAATATATAAGTTTGCCATTTTGCATGAATACCCTCATAATAGTATTTATAATATACTAAAAAATGTATAAATTTTAATAGGATATTCAATTGAATAATATTAATATCATGCTAAATTCATCCAAATCATTATTATACTACTTAAGAAGCATGTTAATTAAAAAAATTTGATCAATTTAAAAAAAATTCGTATCAAAATATATATTCCTACGATAATCCTATGAAAATCTTAGTTTTCCATCGGAATCCAAGAATACCCACATTTTAGCATTTCTCAACGAAAATGCAACCAGCGTTAATATGGAATGTCAAAAGCACGAGCTAGTAGAGCATGTCGCTACTCATAGCGTTGATCGTACGTCACCCCCTCAAATTCATATTTACGGGATGAGGTCGACGCAATGCATGAAAAATTATTGTGTTGTTTCATAAGAAACCATTGTTTCTAGTCGAGCTGTCAAAGGCCGACCGACCTAACGCAGTATTGTAATTCAGCCATAAAGAATGCAAGTTTTTTTTTTATCATATACTCGATACTTAGACAACTTTATATAAGTTTTTGCTGTTTATAATAAGTAGTAATAATTTTATCTACTTTTATAAAAGGTTTCTTGTTTAGTGCTTTTTACTCAAAATTACGCGTTTTGCTTTTCAAGTTGGTGCTTTTTGGCTTGGAATTGTTGGCAACACTGCCGCTCATATGGATTAAAAGTCTCATTTGCGTCGTGAGCGCAGGCGTAAGGCAAGCATAAGAAAAATAACTTCCGCCACGCTCTTCAGTGCTTCATCTCTTTTGCAGTCGCATTTCAAAACAAGCAGTGTAGTAGGGAGATATTTTGATAAACATTCAAATACAGCTCAAGCGAACAAAATAACATCGAAGCACAGAACTTACTTTACAAGAGAACTACATCAGTAACGAAAAGCTTCCAAAATATGTTTGCAATGCTTGTATTCGTGGTTTCGCATAATACAGGCTACACTGAAAAACACTGCAGCTGTATTGATATTGTACAGTAGTGAAGCATGAACCAACAATACAAGATCAAGCAATCAGCAGTGCGAGAAAAAAGTATTTTTTTCGTGCCACGTCATCGGTCACAAAAAAAGCTATATTGCATACGTTTTTCATGCAAAACATGTGCAAACTTAAATAAAAGTGGAAAATTATAAAATTAACAAGTTTAATTCTCGAAAATAGTGTTTGAATACTTTGTTTGTTTATATTTTCATGCAGTAACGAAATTTAAAGTAATTTTTTTTTGCCGTTGCAATTATTGCACGTCGCTACAGCACACTTCATTTTTATAAAAAACACAAAAAATTACTGAATTATAAACACCAATAATTCTTTAAAACTTCAAGAAATAATTTTTCACATATAATCGCTACACGTAAACAAAACAATTTGTGACCGATGACGTCAGACCTACCAGACCTATTGTTTTGTTTACAATATGGCGGCTCTTTTCTTTGCATGATCTTTATTTCTTGATTCATGGTAGTGAAGTATTGTGAATAGAAAGTTTTGTACAGCTCTTTAGTAGATACACGAAATGACACGTTATTGTCTCCGTATTGCCTTTTTAAAGATTTTTTTGTGTTCAGTGTGTTTAATTTCTTTAAGCAGATTTTCAAAAAATTGATTCTAGCTCTCTCTCAAAGTTAGCTATATCTACCTGAGAAGATTAACCCCATCATTCACTATCACGAAACGAGGAACGAACGACAAAAAAGAAACGATCAGCAATACTTTCTTGCATTCTAAAATCTATTGCTTATCGTGTCTTGGCTCTCGTTGGTGTGCTTTTTCGTGATACAGAATGAAGGGATAATTTTCTTATGTCATTAAAGAAAAATTTCATGAAAACTTCAGAAATAAAAGAAAGCTTTTTAATTTTTGTTTTTTTTTTTCGTAAACACTTTATTTTAATTGATAGATTTGTTTTTGTGTGTGATTCATCATATGTTGTTTATTTGTATTTTTTTTTTTTTTTTTTTTTCTAGAATACATAATTAAATATTTCATAAGTAATTGATTTAAATTGTGTGCATAAATGACTGACGCGATGACTACTGCTACTGCTGTTGTTCCATTTGGCGTGCAGACTGATCCGTCGTCCAACGCGTTCTACAACTAATAATAAAATTAGTTGACAATATTTTTTTTCTCTTCTTTTTGGGATGGATGTCAGAAGCACTAATTTTACTAATTCACAATTATTTTGTTTTTAACATTTAAATTGATAATTTAATTGAATAAAATATTTGAATTCATTGAATTTTCTAGTACATTATATTTTTCGACTATTTTTTGAAGACATTCATTTTTATAATTAAAAATTACAACAACATAAGAATATACAACTACATAAGTTAGTGTGAGTGTGTGTGTGAGAGTGAGATTGAGGCTATATTAATATAAATTAATTACATTCACATTCGATACATATATTTATAAAAATGTAATAATATTTATTTTGGTTCGATAATTATTTTAATGTGTGTTAATTTAATAAAATGCATAATTATTGAATTATTGATGAAGTAAGAACTTGAATTTCTATAAATTTTTTCTTCGTTACATAATCTATTTAATAATAATAATAATTCGTTCTAATTTTATATATATATATATGTGTATATATATACTTCATAAATTTATGTACTTTTTTTCTACACTACAAACATACACAGAGACACAAGTAATGCTTAGAAGTAATTGTTTTTTTTATTTATTTTTTTTTTAATTTACTTTTACTTTTTTCCTAATTTATGGTGTAATCAAAAAACTTCGTTCTAATCACAAAATTGTTTTTTGAGTATGATTAAAGGTCAACATTAAATGATGAAGAAATGCAATAAAATTTGAAAAGCTTTCATTTTCAAAATCAAACAGAGAAAATAATAAATTTCAAGGGGTTAAGTTTAATAATCATCGTTAGAGATAAAACTATGAGCTTTAAGCTTTTTGTTCTTTTAATTGAACTGCTAAAAGTATGCATTAAAAAAAAAGTGATTTTTCAATTTTTAGGGTTCTTTGCTAGTTTTTGGACGGGTTGTGGTGTTGATAGTGCTGAAGAATCACGTTACTCAAAAGCACACGCTAACGAAATGATATTAATGAAAGTTTTTTCAATGAAAGCTTTTTAAAAAGCTTTTAAAATATTTTAATTTCTGAATTGAAATGGTCAATTGAAGAAACATATATACATAACCCACAAAAAATAGGTTCTCAATAACTGATAAGCCATATTCAGCTCAATTCCAACAATTATTCAAAATGACTCTGGATATGCGCTGAAATTGTAAACTTTTTTGAAAATTAGAATGAAATTCGCGTCAAATCTTTAAAATATACCGCATTACTTTAAACACTACTCTTACGATGCGCTGAATACTACAAAAGAGCGCTGAATAGTTAAGAAATCTATTAAAATACTTAAACTGATCTGAAACCAATATACTTTTGTTGGAAATATCCCGAAATAGTGTGATAACAGCTCAAAGTATACGCTGAACAGTTAGCAATTCTGTTAAATTCATCTAATTATTTTAGAATAATTTTTCTTTTTTATTAATTCATTGTTTAGTGCGCTGTAATAGCTCAAAAAGCTCTGAATAGAAAAGAAACTTGTGTCAGATTCATGGTTTTATAGGGTTTATATAAGCTTTAACTTTTCGTTGAAAACAAAAAACTGATAAGAGGGCTGAATAGTAAAGAAACCTGTTCAAATACTTAGAATATCCCGAACCGTTATCACACTAGCGAAATCTATACGCTGAATACCTTAGTTGAGTGCTGAATAGTTAAGAAACCTATTAAAATACTTGAACTCAACTGAAATTCATTAACTCTTTGTTAGAAATATACCGAAATGGTGCCACACCAGCTTAAACTATACGCTCATTTCAATTCGTTGTTTTGTGCGTTGAATAGTAAAGAAACTTGGGTCAGATTCGTCGTTTCATAGGTTTTAATTAAGCTTTAACTTTTTGCTGAAAACAAAAAACTGATAAGAGCGCTGAATAGAAAAGAAACCTGTTATAAATACTTAACATTAGCTGAAATTATTTATTATAGCTTAGAGTATCCCGAACCGGTATCACACCATCGAAATCTGTACGCTGAATACCTTAGTTGAGTGCTGAATAGTTAAGAAATCTATTAAAATACTTGAATTCAACTAAAATTCATTTACTCTTGTTGGAAAAATACCGAAATGGTTTTGCATCAACACAACTATACGCTGAATACTACAAACAAGCGCTTAATAATAAATAATTTTGTGAAATTCTGTACTGTACACTGTACTTAAAATAATTATAACAGCTTTAACTCTGGCCAATGCTGCGCGCTGAATAGCCAAAAAGCACTGTCTTATCAATGGATTTGTCGTCTCATCGGGTTTAAAGCAAACTTTGACTATTCTCTGAAAACTGGAACTGAGCGCTGAATTCGTTAACTTTTGTGTGAAATATCTCGAACAGGTGTCACACTAATTATGTGGTTTGAAAATAATTTTGTTAAATAAGGCAAACACCTCAAATAATGGCCAAAACAGTAAGCTGAATAGCACAAATGAGAGCTGAATAGTTAAGGAACCTATAAAAACAGTAATTTGAATAGCACAAATGAGAGCTGAATAGTTAAGGAAGCTATAAAACTACTGAAACTAAACTTTAATTTATTTACTGTTATTAATAATTTATCGAACCGGTGTAATACTAGCACAAAGTATACACTGAATACTTTAAATTAGATGAATAGTAAATAATTTTGATAAATTCATTTCAGTGCATCCAAAATAAGCCCAACATCTCAAATTTTGGAAAAAAACTCTGCGCTGAATAGCATAAATGAGCACTCAAGAGTCTAAAAATCTGTTTAAATATAAAAAAACGTCATTAACTTGTATTGTGTCGAACTTATAGTCCTTTAGGGCTCAAAATAAGCTTTAAGTGTGCGCTAATGACCAAAATTGAGCACGAAATAGTTAAAAAGAGTTGAAATTGCTTAAATTACGCTTCTAAAATTTACCCAATCCTGCTTAAAATATACAGATGAGATAAAACTCTGGCAAAAATTAATTGCTGCATACAGGAAAACTTGAAAAAATACATTAAATTACATAAACTTACCTATAATGCCTCTCTACGTTTTGTAAATTTTCTAAACAGCTATTGAGGGGACAAAATTGTAAGCAAAATATTAAGAAGTAAAATAACTAAATTACTTAAATTAAATAAACCTTATAATTCGACAAAAAATAAATTTTTTAAAAAGTTAATCTTCTTAATCTGTTTATCTTTTTCTTTAAAGTTTAAATCTGTTTAAAAACACATGCTTAAAATGTATTTTTGAAGTAACTGTGTTATTGAAAACACTAAATAACTTTGCTGAATATAAAAATCAGAAGCTGAATTGCATTTCTCTCAAATATTTCGCGCATTTCATAATAGTTTTTTAAGTGTGAAACAATTCAGCAAATATTTTTAACGCTGAATTTAATCTTAAGAACAGAAATATGTCCCAATGAAATTCAATGGATACCTATCAATACTAAAAATTATATATTTTCTTTTAAAATGTGTTTAACATGCTCTTTAAGGCGATGAATTACAGAAAATAGAAAATAAACTCTGCTGAATAAGTACTAAAGTTACTGAATTACATTTTCCTCTCAAGCATTTCGTATAGTATTCGCGTGTGCTTTCAAAGCATGTGATATAATTGAAAATAAGTTATCTAAGCTTCACAATTCTTAAGAACCCCTCAAAAAAAAGCTTTTCATTTCCTTTAAAAACATTGAATGTTTTTGTTTTATTTTTTTCTTTGTCTTTCGTTCATCTCGATTTTACTATATGTTTGTATTTAAAAACTCTATTTTTAATGATTTTTGCACAACCGTTTTTAAAAATGTTCATAGTAAAAATCAATTGGGTTCAAAACACGAAAAACACACAGCTTAATTATTTTTAAAAATATTGTATGACAAAAAGTGTTAAGCTTTTAAGTGTTTTAATTTTAATAGAATTTCAATGAGTTTCTTTTTTTTCTATTTAATATATAATTAAATGTTAGTATAGAGTTTTAGCAAAAGTTTTTCAATACGAACAATTATATAAGTAATACTGACACGTTGGATTCTGTTTGTTTTTGTTTTGTTGTTGTTGTTGTTGTTGTTGTTTTATATCAACATTTATAAATTTTTACTCAATACTTAGTTTAGATTTGTTTAAATTTACTTCAGCTTTTCGTTCTCGGTGTAAAAGTACAAAAGTGAACATTTATTTTAATTAACAGTTTTGGTTTTTTATTTTATAATATTATTTTATTTCTGTTTTTTCATTTATTTAAGTTTTTATCTTTAACTTTATTTAAATATTATTGTTTTAATGTTATTCAACCGTGTGGTTTTTTTATGTATTTATTAAAAATTGTTTTTCAAGATATGCTTTTTTCTATGTTAACATATATTTATAGACTCTCTCTTGTTAGCTGAATAAATTATCTTAGCACGTATTCCAGTCATTTTAAGTAAGTACTCGTACCTTTCAAGGCTTTCAAAAACTTAAGCTTGGCTTTCAAAAAATATTATCAAAAAGCTTTAAACAACATTAAAATTCAACTTGAATGCTCAAAAATTTCAAAGTTAAAATTTTTTTAAGCAAATACCGTTTTAATAAAAGCCATTTAATATTGAAAATGTACAGCTTTGTTAGCATGTTCATAAAGCTTTTAATGATAGTTTATTGCAGCTTCTAAAGCATTTTCGGACAACAGAGTTTTCTCTGCTACACTTTAATTTTTGTGGCAACAGAGAAATCCCATTACTCGCTTGCGTCAGGATCCCCACCAATGTTCTAAAGTTGGATATGGACTTTGTTCAGGGGTTTTAAACATATTTCAAAAAACAGTTCATTATTTTAAAGCTTATGAGATTAAGTTTAAATGAATTATTATTTATAACTCAATAAAGTGACTTGAATCCAACAGAAAATTGTTTATTCATTTCGGTTTATATATGAAAAATAAAGCAAGAACTTTTAAAAGCTTTTAAAAAATGCAATAAAAAAATTTATAATTACTTATAAATCGAAAAATATAATTATATATAAATACATTATATAATCCATACATCATGGTTTAGACATTAACCAAAAATACATTTTGAGAAATGCTTTCTGAGAAGCGATCGAAAAAATAATCTTAAACCATTTTTTAAGATGTCTTCAATTTATTTGAAAATTTGAGATAAATTGAAAAAAAATCAGAAAGATAAACTTGAAGCTCTATTTTTTTAAAAATTTTGGAAAAAATTTAACAAAATAGATAAATGGCTTTTTTAGTTTATATCTATTTATTAATGTCATGCTTAAAAAGAAAAGAAAAAACCGTAAAAAACTCCCTTAGAAAAAAATACACAAACAAGACAATTTAAATAACAAAAGGCTTATATTAAACTTTTCAAAAATGCTCACATTTTAAGGAAAGCTTTTAAAAAGCTCGATGTAAAAACTTTCAAAACTTTTTCTATAAGTTCTCAAAGATTTTTTAAAAAATTTCTGAACTTTTTCGGAAAGCTTTTAAATCGTTTTATGAAATTTCCATGAGAGCTTTTTTAAAATTTTCTAAAAACTTTTTACAAAGCTTTAAAATCCAAGTTCTCAAACATTTTTTAAATAAAATTTCTAAACTTTTTTGGAAAGCTTTTAAATCATTTTATGAAATTTCTATGAAAGCGTTTTAGGTTTTTAAAAAACTTTTTACAAAGCTTTCAAAGAGCTTTTATAAGGTTTTTATAAGAGCTTTATAGATTTTATAGATAGATAAGAGGTATTAAAGCTTTTAATAAAAACATTCATAGGAAAACTTATGAATTTTTTAAAAAGTTTTAATTAAGTTTTTTATAAAAGCTCTTATAATGTTTTTTGAAGATATTATACAGTTTTTTTAAGCTCTAATAAAGTTATGCAATAAAAATCTTTTTATAAACTTAATTAAAATTTAAACAGAGCCTTTGTTAACGATTACAGAGAAAAGTTTTATAAAAGCTTTTAAAATTAACTACATTTTAGCTACATTTTACAATTTTTTTATGAAAACAATGTTATTAAGATACAATGTTATACCTTAATTATCAATAAAAACGTAAATTAAATATCTCGTACATAAAAAATTTACAATTAAGAAATTTTTAAAACCATAAAACTGAGCGGACAAAACTAAAGCACCCCTAGAAATTTGTTTGCAAGTTTGACTACTCCTCTGCAAATTTGCGGTAATTATGAACGGTACTTTCTACAAACGCGTTTAAGGAACTGTTTACAAAAAAAAGTTCATTGTTTAAAAATTTTCGGTGAGATAAGAACAATGGCAAGAAACAAGTATTCAAGTGAATTTAAACATAAAATTATTTACGAATGGAAAGGCGGTTTTTCACGAGTGAAAAATATTCAGACAATAGATCAGTTATTTCTAGACTGATATCAAAGTTTTTGCGAACAGGTCGCATATCGCAAAAATTTATTTTGACAGTATACAAATATTGAATGTTTAAAGAGTTTCTTTGAGAGACGATAGGGAGCTGAGAGTAGCTCCAAAATCGGGATATTAGGCCTCAATGACTGCTTATATAAATTATTAATAAACTTAATTATGAGAATTTACTTTCCTATTCCATTAGTTTTGATTTTATGGATATAGATAGCCCTATACCGAGAGAGCTGAGCCCACAAAGATTAAATATACAGGTAGCTAGTTGGTGAATGTTAAAGGAGGGTTTTTGAGAGGCGATAGGGAGCTGAGAGTAGCTCCAAAATCGGGATATTAGGCCTCAATGACTGCTCATATAAATTATTTATGGAAGTAGATATGGTAATTTACTCTCCTATTCCATTAGTTTTGATTTTATGGATATAGATAGCCCTATACCGAGAGAGCTGAGTCCACAAAGATTAAATATGCAGGTAGCTAGATGGTGAATGTCAAAGGAGGGTTTTTGAGAGGTGATAGGGAGCTGAGAGTAGCTCCAAAATCGGGATATTAGGCCTCAATGACTGCTCATATAAATTATTTATGGGAGTAGATATGGTAATTTGCTTTCCTATTCCATTAGTTTTGATTTTATGGATATAGATAGCCCTATACTGAGAGAGCTGAGCCCACAAAGATTAAATATACAGGTAGCTAGATTTTTGAGAGGCATATTGGAGGAAAACCGCGTTAAACTTCGCGGCAGGATGACTCCTTAATCAAGAGCACAATTCAGAATGTTCCTACAATCTCCTCTAAACAACTGAAAAATCACTTAAGTGTAGATATTAGCGAAAGACCGCTGAGGAAGAGATGACAATTAAATGGAGATTTCAACAGGACAACGATCCGAAACACACTTCTAAAGTTTGTAAGGCCTGGCTTCGGAGCAATAGGATAGAAGTTCTTGATGGGTCTGCCCAACCCGATTTAAATCTTATTGAAAACTTGTGGGAGATCGTCAATTTGAAAATCAATAGAGATAACTGCAAAACCTAAGAAGATTTATAGACTGGAATGGGATATCGCAGGATATCATTAATAATTTAATTTCCTCTATGCCTAAGAGATGTGCTTGTGTCATCCAGAATAAAGGGTTCGCAACTAAGTATTAAATTTTTAAGTTTTAATTTACCTTAAGAAGGGGGTGTTTTAGTTTTGTCCGCTAAATTTTTCCGATGAAAATATTTTTTTTGTTATATTATTTTTATTTAAAACTATGAATTTTATGTTTTTGTTTATAATAATAAAGGTACAAATAAATAAAATTAATATTGAACTTACATTAACAACGTTGTTTTCATAAAAAATAAATATTTGAATAAAATATACTTAGAGGGTGCTTTAGTTTTGGCCAATATTGTATGTACCCACACCGCCATCTTTTGAAAAAATTATTAAATCGAATATTCAGTTTGGGCAAAATAATATCGGGTCAACTAGTTACACATAATGGAAAAGTATCGATTTTAATAGCTTTCACTTAAACCTTATCTTTTTTTATTTATCCAGCTTTTGTATGTGCAGCTTTGGTTCTAAATAAACGTTAAATTGAATTGAAAGAAAGCCTTGTTAGTAAAAATATTTTCTTTTTGTTCATTGAGCATTTCTAGCTTACTAGTCGTAAAAGCTGGCCTTCTTTACTTGTGTATATATTGTAATATTATTGTGCTTTTATTAATATTCATAACTTATAATTCACAATGCTTATTTCTTAGAATTTATCTATTTTATTTGTTTTTTTTTTCGTTTTTAATGTTATTGCATTTGTTCAGTTGCATTAGAAAAAAAAAACCGAAACAAAATAATTCAAATTTTACAGTATGGATTGCTTCTTTTGTTCATTTGAACTTTATATTTCATTTCACATCATTATTTTCATATTATTTATTATTCTTTTTGATTTCTAATATTGTTTTTATATTTTAAAATTTGGTGTTAGCTTAATTCTTCTTTAGTAAAAAAATTTCGGGTATCATAAACATTTAACCCGCTGTATACTGAATTCTCAACAGGATGTAAGTTTCTTTTAGGATGAGTATGGATTGTATAAGATTGTATAAAATTGCTTCATTTTTAAGAAAATATTGAAAAAACAAAAGGCAAAATGAAAAAAAAAAAGATGTAAGCTCCAGATAAAAATAAAAATGAAAACTAGTCGTTTTTACATAAATTGTGTTATATTTACAACAAAAAGATAAAAAAGTCGGTACATTTTTTTTTTTTTTTTTTTTTTTTTTTGTTTTTGCAATAAAACAAATCATGCCACTTTTAGGTTGGAAAACGAAATTTTGATTGAAATTGAGCATTTTTTCAACAAAGGTTTATTATCAACCTTATTTGTGTTTCAAAATTATTAACCCTCAGCGGTCACTCTATCGTAGCTTGCCATCAAAGGCATGCTGGGTGTAGCATACCCAAGCATTTTCGGTTGCTTAAATTTCGTTTCCTTCTGTCGATTTTCTTCTCAATAATCTTTTTTCGCTCTACATGCTCGGTGTGCCATACCCGAGCAAAATGTTTAAATGAATTTTGTTTATAAAGAGTTCGTTAAGTGGAGTCTCTTGACTTACTTATAAGTAGCATTGGGGCCCTACTTTTTTTCCCCAACCACTCTTAGATTTGGAACCCAAATTATTTTGAAATACCAAGAGTATTAAAATTATGCTCGGGTATCGCATACCCGGTGTGCACTTGGAGGGTTAAAGCTTTCATTTTTTGAAGCAACATAAAGTAACGAATAATCAAGCTTTTCTCTTTTGTAAAGTTGTTGCAAAGCACAAAAAGGTTTGATTGATCATTTCTTTTCAAAAAAGTGATGATAAAGCTTATTATGCTTAAAAATTTATAGAGCTTTCATTTTCATATAAACATGAACATTAAAAATAATGAAGCCTTCCCTTTTTTGTAAAATGATTGTTAAATTTTATTATTTTTTGTAAAAGCATAAAAAGTTTACGTTTAAGTTCGAGTTCTATAGAAATTTTTATTATAAATGAAATTAAATATTTTTTTATCTTATAAAAAACAAAAGCTTTATATAAAAAACAAATGCATTTGAAAACGTTAAATTTGATTTTATGGCGAAATTAAGTTTTTGTTTTTTTTCTCAAAGCTTCACTTCAACTGTTCGTTCCAAAAACATCCATTATTTCTTTTATAAAATAGTTCGTTTTTAAAATGAACGGTTCAACAAAATTGCAACTTTTGGCTAACTGGTTAAACTTTCCGGCGGCCATAGAATAATTTGGAATAATGATCAGGAATTTAAACATAACTTTTTATTATCTATTTCTCTCAAAATCTAGTCAACAAGTCATAAAAATTAGACCTTGAGAACTAAACATAAAAGTTGTATTTTTAGAGATCCGTCCTGAGGACTTAGCAAAGAAGCTTTTTTCCTTCCATCTTCGAACCCCTAAAAATAGTATTTATCGAAAAAACCAAGAGCGAAAATTTCGTTGGGAAAGCTTTCGTACTGTCTTGGAAGACTAGATATTTATTAAAAATTAAGCTTAATTCTTGCAAAATCACAATCCTCTCCAATGGACCAGATAATATTTAAAAATCTCTTTCCCGGTCCTGGGAATAAAATTTTGAAGATAATATCCCGAAAAATAGGATAAAGTAATTACAAAACTTTCTTGCTTTTTATCCTTTGTTTTACTTAAGACGCCGTGAATAATGAATGCTTTACAGTTTCTTTCTATTTTTGTCTCGAGGGTGCAATTCTTACGACTTCTTTACTAAATTATGGAAAAATAAATGTCATAAAGGAAAAATTAACTTCAGATACATGAATGTGCCTCAAATTTACTTTATGGCCGTTTGAAGGCAAAGCTAGGTTAGGTTGGATAAGACAGACGGTTGCAAACGCGGCGACCTATAGGTCGATTGCATAATATTCGATTGCAACTCTCTACGCTTGTGGCCCTTTCAGAACTTACTCGATATATGTACCTAAATCGATTGGAGTCGGGTTGGTTAAACCAGCCGGTGCTTTTGGATCTAAAGGAGTTCAATGACACACCTATGAGGAGCTCATACTCTCTGTAAAGTGTGCTTCTCGTATGGCGAAATTTACGTTGTTGGATACAAGGCATTACATAGGAAATGCTTGATATTTCTATTGCTTTGACATCTCCACAGCTTCTGCAGTGGTCTGGATGAGAGAAACCAGTCTCGCAACCATTGTGGATGCGAGACAATGCGAATTTAAATTTTATTCATTGATAATAAGGATTATCAATGTAATCGTTATAGTAATTGTTTTGATGTAATTGATAGTAATTGTTTCGCGGATTTTAAACCAAAGGCAATGGGAGATAATTTTCTTACTTACCCCAATGGGGACCATAACCGAGAGCTATCTCTAGCCATTTGTGTGTAATTTCATTTGACCGACCATTTGAAAATTTAAGAACTGAAAATGGAAATGGAAAAATTTTCAAATATTTTCATTTTTCTATGACATCGTATTTAAGAGACCTTTATTTATAGGCATAGAATCTATTTAAATTAAACAAAATTATTATAGAATATATATTATTATAGGCAGGGTCTATAGGACCTCTTGGGAATTTATAAGAGGTCTAGAATATAACATAATCATGGAGATAACACATGTTTTTAAAGCTTAAGGAAGGTAAGCTTAAGAAAGGCCTACCTTTTATATCCACTAAAGTAAAAGTATGAATGGAGAAATGTTCAAAAATAAATGTCTGGCAAATTGAACCAGCTATCAGGATAAAATATTGATCTAAACTGTGAATTTAGTTATATTTTTAAATTATTTGCATTTACATTTCTTTTTAAATATTCCCTAATATTTTATTTATGCTTTTGCTATTATCTATTAATTTATGTTATTTTGTCTATAATTATCAAGGAAAATACTTTCAAGCACCATTTGAAATTTTGTCATTTCACTTCTTATATTTCTTACATTTTTCTTTGCGAAATTATTTTGAATTTAAAGAAAAAATATATTTATTAGTGAAATTCTTTTGAATTTAAAATAAAAAATTGTTTATACGCAAAAGCCACTTTGCGCAAATTTAAAAAAAAAAATATTTATTTACCTACCATCGTTATGAAATCATTTTTCAAAATTTTAAAAATGGTTTTCACAACACTTTCGTAGTTTCTCAAAAATTTCTTTTCTTTCTTTTTTTTATTAGTTATTTCATGTTGTGCTCGTTTTGGCAACTTTACTGTATGTATGTATGTGTGTATCTTTTATATAAGCTTAAATTAGATAAAAATTAATTAAACTTCTGGGGATTTTATATTGAATGAAACGCCTGTTTTGCATTATAACGTCTAGAAAATTCTTAACGTTAAATTCGTTGTATTCGAAAATTAATTTCGTCTGTTCTTTATAGGTTTATTTTCAAATAAACAATAAAAAAAACAAGAATTAATTGATTAAACAAACGAAACTTAACCATTAACGAGTAGCACCATAATTAAATGGTACTGCAGCGTAAATTTAGCTTAAGATTATAGCGTTTGTGCTTGTGTACACGAGCGCAAAACTCTTCCCTACAATCGTAAATTTTTTGCAACGTAAATAATGCAAACACAACGAAATAAAACGATACGATCCTAAAACATACATAAACATTTTTAATCCATATTGAAGAGAAAAAAGCAAGAGATCAAAACATTTTAACATTAGTTCAAGAAAAACAAAAACAAAACAAAAACAATTAAACAACCACGTCATAGAGTAACTTATCGATGTTAAACACAAACTTTAGCACCGAGAGCAAATATAAGTCCATGAGAATGTACGTAATAAAAAAGATAGTGTTTATTTCTAATCATGGTATAATAATACAAGGTATCATTGACAGTTGCTTGGGAAAACATCTCCTGTCAAAAAATATACTCAAAAAGAGAGCGCTCACAATCCGCCATTGAAAACACAAACAATGTTGAAAACATTGAAGTGAAAAAAAACAATAAATTCAGCAGCTGCATATGTATTTTCACAAACAACTGCTTTTGACAGGAGATGTTTTCTTGTAGAAGAGAAAATAAGCAGTTGTCAATGCTACCTTGTATTATCATATCATGATTTCTAATCTTATTGTAATGTTTGCGCTCAAGAATGGAAACATTATCAATACTGATTGATATGTCATGTCATTACATACAACACATTAAATGTCTATTTTCATTTGGGTACACGTGAGCAAACACAATCATTGCACCATAATTCTTAACAAACTTTAAGTTTTTATGCATTATTTAAAGATACCGATCAGCATTTGTTTAAAGAACACTTTTTCTACAAAGAGACATTGCGTTAGTGTACAGTACATATACGGTGTACAGCACGGTCGGTCTCAAGCTGCGGAATGTTTTATTTTTGCTCATGAACACAAACAATAGTGCTATAGAATTATGTAAGAGTTATGACCCTATACAATATCAAAGTACTGTCTATTTTCCTAACAAAGCAAAGTTCAGAATATTAGCTTTGCTTTCTGAACAAGGCAAAGTTCAGAATATTAAGCTTTGGGGTTCAATTTATTAATGTTTAATTATCGAACAAAAACTCCACTCTACAGAATAATGAGTGATCTAACATTACTTGAAGTTACGGTTAGTGAACCGTACTAGTGAGTTTTAGTTTTGAATTTGCATCTTAAATCGGGATTCAGAGTTCGGCACATAAGATATTTATTTTTTTTTTTTTGCATGAACTAGCTTTAAAATTTAAAGAAACCCGATAAGACTGATACCAAGATTTTATTCTCTTCATTTATACTGGCATTTAACTTGTACACCAACGATCCCGTTTTTATTAATTTAAGCTTTTCAAGCTTTTGTGGTATGTGGTATTCTTCGAATTCTTCTTTTTAAACTTATTTGAGGCTTCCTTTATTTGATGGTCAGTTTATACCCGAAAAACACCTGAATATATTTTAAAGTTTTGCGGTATGTCGTTTGGAATAAAACGTTACCACATTCTATACTTCATGGATATTTCCAATAATTCGCTGTACCTGCCTCTGAAAGACAGCTGTCCAAATTTTATGCTTTTGCGTTATGTTGTTATGTGTAAGCTGAACACATTTCAAGATTTTACAATAAATATTTAAAATTCCATGAATTCGGATTTATTTCAAAATTTTTACAGTTGAGATTGCTTTTTTCTGTAGGGAAATGTCACCCTTTCAAGCTTTTACGGTTTGCGGTTTACGGTTTGCGGTTTACGGTTTGCGGTTTACGGTTTGTAATACTATTTATGATCCCTTGAATTCCATCTAACTGAATATTTAGAGTATCTTTCAAATTCCCGAAAAGACAGCCGTGGCAATTTCGGTTTTTTTGGTTTGCCGTTTTAAATGTAATTCTAAGATCTTTTTAATTCGATTATTGGTTATATGCTGCAGTTCTTGAAATTGACAATTGATGGTTAGTTTCTTTCTGAAACAAGTCAGCTGGGCAAGTTTCAAGCTTTTACAATTTTGCGGTTTTTAATAACATTAAGTTCAAGCTTCTTCAGATTCTATGAATTCCGGCATAATTTGTCCACTTTTCTGTATAACGTAAGAATTTGATATTGATTGGCACCAGCTGCATGAAAGCGTTTTAAATACTTCGCAATTTGGGGTTATGTTTAAGCTTATTTTTTCATAAGCGTTATTAAAGGTTCTAAAAATTCGATGTTATTTGATCATTCTTGTTTTGCCATAATTGCTAATTGATTTCCGTATGAGAAAAAGATGACAGGATTTAATTATTTTGTGGTTTACGATTTTATATATTTTTTATGATCCTTTGAATTCGATATTGTTAAACCATATTCTGAATTTCTTTGAGATAACTTTTTTACCAGGAAACACTGATCAAATTTCAAAATACTCCAGTTTGCTGTTTTCAAGGTTTTTTTTTATATAATTATGTGTATCTTTTTATACCATATTCTTGGCTTCGTTCAGATTGCCCAATTTTGCCCATAAAAACAGCTGGCCCAATTTGAACTTGTGTAGTTTTTGGTCTAAATGTTGTATATGATTAGTTTTATGCAATTTGATTGGTTTGCAGTTTTGAATATTATTTAGCAATTGAACCATATTGAATTCTGCTTAGATTGCCAATTACTTTCAGTAAGTCAGCTAACGAAATTTAAGGCCTTTACTAGATTTTGCGGCAAGTGGTTTGTGAAGTTTAAGGTTTTGTTCGAACATGTTTTGAGTTTTTCTTACAGTTCGTTAATTGCGTATCAATCTCATGACGAAATCTCATAGGATTTAAGTTTTATGCCCTCAAGATTTTCTTTTACTTTAACAGAATCAATTTTAAGCATAACTGATAAATTCATAAAGACAATTCAAACTTATGAGTTAATTCATAGAATTATAAATCACTCATTCGATTAATAAACATTTTAATGTGGATTTTTTTAATGGATTGAAAGTGAAGTTTTTCTTTTACCATTGCTAAAAATAAATAAAAGTTTTAACTCCATACAAACTATGGCCATAAAAATACTTGATTGTGTCAAGTTTACGCGGTGTACATAAAAATGAAAATACATGATAAATAATTTTTAAAATTTTTTTGCTTGTAATTTTTATAAAGAAATATAGTATATATATGTACCTATTTAATATGTGTATATATAATAATATATAATATAGCGTCACACAATTTGTATTTTACTTGCAATTATTTATTTTTAATAGTATTTTTATAAAAAAAAAAACACATTGTACAATTATTTTTAGTATTATTTTGACTAATTAATTAGTAAGTTCCTTCATTAAGTTATTTCACTTGTTTTTTTTTTTTCTTACATTTGTCATGTTCATACAATTTATAGATTTCAGTTAATTTGCTTTGGAATTCAGTACAGTACCTTTAGAAATTCAGTTTGCAGTTGTTGGTTTTCTTTACTTTTGTTTTTTCTTTTATATTTTATTCATCGTTTGTAAAAGTTATTAAAAGACAAATATATATATATATATATATATACAAATGGTATATATGTATTTAGATAGCAGGTATAAATAAATATACATAGCAAGTATTGTAATTAATATAAAAACAGTATTTTATATAGTTTAACTTTTGGGTCGCTTACAACATGATCTCCGTAAAATATGCAATGTATACAATATATATTTAGACAAATATATGCAAGGGGTATGATTTTTGTTTTAAATTTTTTTGAAAAAAAAATAGAAATAGTGCGCTTTAAAAGCTGTTGTAGGCAAAACAAAACATAAGGAGTAAAATTTTTTCATCACTTCAAAAAAGTTTAATAAATTAATGAATCTTACAGACTACAAAAACTTTAAGAAATAAAATGAACAAAACAAACTCATTTTAAGCTTACACATAAGAGGGAGAGAGAGAAAGAGGAAATAAGTAATAAATATTATGTAATTTTTGTAATAACCAAAACTTAAAAAAAACAAATCCATTTTAAAATATATTCAATGCCAGACAATAAGCTAAGAGATCAAAATCTCAAATTTTCAGATTTTCAATGGTCAAAAGCAAGTTTTTTATTGCTTGAATCGATTAATTTCATCCATGAGAACTTCTTCAACATTAATCCTTTTTTAAACAAGCTACTGTGTGTATATTTTTTTTCTTTTAACTTAATTTATAAACTGACCAAATCATATTATTTGAAAACAGTTCGTTCGAATTTCAAAGCTGAAATCACAAACGAACTGTTTAACATTTTTAATTATTTTAAAACTGAACAACAGTGTAATTCTCAGCGAGAAATAAGCTTCAGTGAAACTTAAAATTGCATGTAATAACCATAAATATGAAACAATAAACAAAATATTTATACAGAATAGATTTAGCTTAATATTTAGCACATGAGCAGAACTGCAAAAATATTAAAGAAAATAGTTTATAACAAATAAATTAAGGTTACGATGGCTTAGCCACTTGAGAGCCATTTTTTTTATCTTGTAAAATAACATAACGTTAACCAACACTCAACTTGGTATCAGAAAAACACTATTAAAAGTTTGCTTAAATTTGGATAAATTAAAGTTTTCATGAGTTAAAAGTTAAAGAAAAGAAAAAAACGGAAAAATGAATAAAAAACTCTTAATCTTAACTAAATAGAGCTTATGTAATATGTAAGAGAAACGAAAAATTTTCAGAGCACTTTAAAAAGCTCAAAATAATGCTTTCTTGTTTGCTTAACATACTTTTTTTTTTTGTTGGGGCAAGAATTAAAAAAATAAATTCGAAAGGGGCAAAAATGTAGATAGTGCAGAATTTTTGGCTGCATTTGATGTTGTTGCAGCTGCAGCACCTGCAGCTAGACGCTGTTGTGCATGTTGCTGACGATGATTTTGTTGCTGTTGTCCAGACTGTTGCAAGGATGAGCCACCGACGCCAATGCCGCCGCCGCCACCGCCACTGCTGCTGCTGCTACTTGCGACGCCCGATAAAAGCTGCGCGATTTCCTGCTGCATTTGCAGTTGTTGCTGTAGCAGTTGAAGCTGATTTTGCGGTTTGTTGTAAATGATTTTACTTGAAGTTTTTATTATGGGTTGCGCAGCTGCAACTCCTGCTGCTGCGACTGCTTGTTGTTTTTCCTTATGTAGAGCTTGTGCTGATGCTGCTGCTGCAGCTGCTGCTAGCGATAGAGAGTGTGTGGCTGCTGTTGTTGATGTTGATGTTGCCGGTTTAATTGGTGGTTTTTTGTTGTAACCATTGCTTTTACTGCTGCTGCTACTGCCGCCAATATTGTTTTGTTGCTGTTGTTGTTGTTGCTGTATGTTGCTAATGGCGGCAATGTTGCTGTTAGTTGCAGCAGCTAGTTTGGTTAATAATTACGTTTGCTTAGTTTTATTTGTCTTGAAGCTGACTTGAAGGACACGATTGCCCAAAGTGTAGCCATTTAAGGACTGTATGGCCACCACGGCTTCCTCATAGTTGGTCATGGTTACAAACCCAAAGCCCTTGCATTTGTTGGTTTGTAAATCGCGAATTACCTGCAGGCAAAATAGAAAGTAATAGTTTAATATTTGATTCAATCAGTTAAAAACAAAAACAAATAACACATTAAAAATACTGTAGAAAATAAGTAGAAAAAAAAAGAAAATAAAATAGAGTTAATGAAAGCAGAAAATAACGGCCAAGTGTGTAATTGATTGATGATTAATGTTCTGACAATTTTAAAATTTACTTAAATATCATCGGTATGCAGTTCCACAATTGAATAGTGGCAACGAAAAGACTAGAGGAGTTCATAAAAGCTTATATTTCTTTAAATTTAGTAATTTTAGTAGATTTTCATTAGTCAGAAAATCAGAATTTTATTTCAAAAGTTGAAGTTATTACTTTCAAAAGTTGTTTGAATCCCAAAAAGTTAATCAAAACAGTTGATGAATGAAAAAGTTGAAGATGCAAGGAAAAGAATGATAGATTAAAAACCAATTATAGTAAATAAAAATGTGAATGAAATGAAAAACTTTTTGCTACACTCACCTTAACTGATTGTACTGCACCGAAGGGTCCAAACAATTGCCACAAAACATTCTCTTCTGTTTCGGGTGCTAGATTGTAAACAAAAATACACCAACCAGAACCGTTAATAGGATTGCCGGGTAGCAAAGCATTGGCCACCAAGTCGCCAGTGAGCGGTGAGTAGCGTGAAATGACCGAACTACAAAAACAAATAACAAAAAATGGAAATTTCAGTGATACCAATAAAACGAAACATAGTAACATGCTGTAAACCTGTAACGCCCGGCAGCTGTGGGATGATGTATAGCAGCAGCAGCAGCTGCAGCTGCGCCACCGGGAAATCCACGCGCTCTTGAATTTTGCGGTGTTATATAGGCGGCTAGTGGAGCCATAGCTTTGCTGCTACTGGGATTGTTGGCAAATTTTACGGTTATCGGATCGGTGGCATTTTTCGGTATGGTGCCATTCAACTCTTTGATGGCGCGATCGGCTTCATGACGCTGATCAAAACGTATAAATCCAACGCCTTTAGAAAGACCTAGAAAATTATAAGCATTACTATTTTTAAATAACGGTTGATCATTATTAATGATCAGCGACCAGAAAGAAGTAAATGAAATGAAAGGATGTAAGTGTTGTATGAAATTATGATTAATATTGATTTTTTGGCATTTTTTTAGTGATTCAGAGTTATACAGTGATTGAAAAGTATATAAGTTCTCCTAGATTTTAGTCCATTTGATGTCGCTAGAGTGAAGTTTTTGGATTTTTATGAAATTATTTTGAGTAAATTATTAGGCAAATGAAATAAAATTTCAAAAAAAATGCTTTAAAACAATTGAAATGAAAATGAACATTAACAGGATGTTGTCACCAAAAAATGACAAAAAAATAAAAGAAAAATAATAAATTATGAAATAAATAAATTAACGTTACCTACCCGACTCAGTGGGTCCAGCTTAACACGTTCAACAGAAATGAACGCATTTTTAAGCATTTTAAAAAATATGAAAGAAAAAAATTATATTAAATTATTTTTTTCAAAACAAATAAGGAGCAAACAAACTAAAATAAAAAGAGCTACAAGCAAAAACTAAAATAGCTGCCAAAGCAAAAAATAAGTGTATTTATTTTAAAAGAAACCTTATTTATAGTTTTTTGTTCAAGTATAAAAATTGGTCTTTTTCGAGTGTATACCGAGCGCGTCGCGCGCTTCTCTTACATTCATAGCGTGTATTACTATTTAATATCATTATGGAGTATGTCGCCAGCAGTCAACCTACCTGTGATATTGTCGCACAAAATTCTTGAGGTAATTATTTTTCCATATGGACTAAATAGAACTTCGAGATCTGGTTGTGTCATATTCTTTGGAAGACCAGATACATACAAATTTGCTCCCTTGATTGATTCTGAGCTAGGACGGGCAATAGAGACCTGTTGGGAAGGAAACAAATTTTTTTTTATTTGTGTAGTAAAGTGTATGACAAAATGAAATGATCTTTAATGAATGAATGAACGTCATTCTACATTTGAGTGACCGCTATTCATTGATTACAGTTAAGACAGCAAATTTCAAATTTACTTGAGCTTAAACTTAGACTTATACTGAAAACCTGCCTCTACGTTACTTACTTTAATTGTTTTATTTTGTAAACGCAAACCGTTGAGCGAATTGATGGCTTTTTCAGCATCCTCCTGCTTGACGTAATTAACAAAACCATAGCCAAGACTTTGACCTGAAAAAAAAATAAAAAAGTTTCCTTTTTACTATACAGGCTAACCAAAAGCTTCTGTGAGGAGAACAAATTTAGAACCATCCATTAAAGCACAGTAGAAAATAGTTGACTGAAATTCAAATATTTGTTCAGGACCTCTTAAATACAAATTAAAACTTCAATCCCGAATACAACATCAGTTCTTATCCGCCCATTGCCACTTTACATGACTCACTGGTTTAAATTTTGCAATGATCTAGATATTGAAAAGAACCATGCGAAGTCAAAATTACAATCCTTGCGAAATCATACGCGGAAATTTAATTGTAAATGAACACCATAAGCAAAGAAATGGTAAAAATTAGCTCAATACAACACGATTAAGTTATGGTTTTGGGATGCAAGTCAAGTAACCTACTTTGTTTACTTGGAACATGGAAAATGGAGAATATTTTGCATGAGTATTTGACTTTAGCGAGCGAAGGACAGCAACAGAGAAGATTTGAGATGGTTTCTTCCTCCTCTTCATATCTGCAGCTTCTTCAGGAGCCATTTCTGATAACTCCTTATCTGCCAGCTTCCTGAACTATTATGACGGCCACAAGCGAGGCTACGTCTTACCAGCATAGTGAAATAAGCGCTCTTAAGCGCCTGAGATGCCGGCCTAATAAGTCAGGAAGAGTGTTCAGACCCTATGATATTGGCTTTTATTCCGATATTTTCTTTAAACATTTTGAGAGTAGCTAGCGGGCTGCCAGATTCCAAATTAATGCTGAAATAGTTTGACATGCTAACTAATGAATCACGGCAAACTTCGGCTAACTTGGAATTAATGACTTTTCTATTGCTCTGATAGATTAGCTGAAAAGTGAAACTTGCGTAGGATATTCAAAGCGTGGAAAGAAGCCGTAGGCAAGTCTGATGCCTTTACTTCAGTCAATTCAAGTTACTAGCGATCCTCTCCACATACAATAACTTTTGAGTCGTAAGACTTGATGAATTTTCAATTTCAGTTGATTAGGAATGAGGAAATAAATGTAAAAAGGTTAAAGCCCATCACAATCCAGGCTAAGCCTGGATTCGAAAGAAAGTTTGAAAAGCACTGTGTTCAGTTTTAACCGGAATGCATAATTATCAACCACTTACAACCAGATTTTTAAAAACTATTTAGAATAGAATCTGAAAGATTCTTAAAATAAAGATTTTAAAGGATAGAATCCATGTGAGTTTTAATTTGATTTTTTATAGGAATTTCCCAAAGAAGTTACAAAGGAAAATTTCGGCAAAACTTAGTATATCTCCGCGATACGAAATGGATCGCTTTATGATTGAACAACGTTTCGAAATATTAAAAAGTTATTTCCAAATTAAATGCTGTGAATAATGAATTTGAAGTCATTAGCGTGTCAATGTAAATGTAAATAAGAACAGGCGAATTTGGAACTCGTCGATTCGGACAAATCTGAAGAAGTTGCATCGGCTTTAATAACTTCTTTAACTGTCTGTGGGTAAAACAATATCTTTATCGAAGATAAAGATTTAAACGAATTCGAACAATACTAAATCCGGCCGATAAATGATATATCTGGATAATTTTTTAATGAATTTTTCGGAACCAAATTATTTCGAATCGTTTTTACCCAAAATATTACTGTCAATATGAACTATCAGAAGCATTGTGAGCCATAATATTAAGGGTGCATTCTCCTCAGTTGGGTTAAATATTTATATATTATTTTCTCTACGATTCAGCGCGAAAATTAGGCTAATTTAAAATTAGTAAATTTTCTATAAATTCACTCTCTATAAGTCACTAATCATGCCCGTCCTATTATATGCAGCACAAACTTGGACGTTGAGCAGTTCTGATGAAAAGACTTTGGGAGCCTTCGAGAGAAAGATCCTTCGTAAGATCTTCGGTCCAATCTGCGTCAATGGCGAGTACCGAATTCGATGGAACCACGAGCTGTATGAGCTGTACGCTGACATAGACATAGTTAAGCGCATTAAAATCGAGCGGCTCCGCTGGCTAGGTCATGTTGAGCGAATGGAAAACGACGCTCCAGCGAAAAAAATATTCGATTCGGTGCCCGGTGGTGGTCAACGCAGAAGAGGACGCCCACATCTTCGTTGGAAGGATCAGGTGTTGGATAACCTGACTACACTTGGTGTTTCCAACTGGCGCCAGCAAGCGCAAAATAGAAATGGCTGGCGCAATTTCTTATACGAGGCCAAAACCGACCTTCGGTTGTAAGCGTCAGATAAGAAGAAGAAGAAATTTTCAAGCATTTAGTTAAGGCTCTACATACAGTAGAATCGCGGAAAAGTTAACTCCCGCAAAAGTTAATCCCTCGGCTAAGTCAACCAAATTTCAGTGTCCATGCACCGCTTTAAAAAGTTAACATTTGAGTTAACTTTTCTGAGCGAATGAATTATTCAAACCAACTAATTTTTTGCAAAAACAATAAATTCATCTTCATCGTCAAAAAACATTAATTTGAACTGTGTTCGGAAATGAAAACAAAAAATATGTTTCTTTTTTGTAATGATAAAAACTAAGTCATTGAAATTAATTTAGCGTGTTATTTCCGATCAAACTCCGAAACAATTACCCTTGAAACATTTCGGTTAACTTTTTCAGGATTCTACTGTATTTTGAAAACTTTCTGTGTTCCCGAAAAAAGTCAACCTTGAAAACCTTTTTTATTATCTTTCATTATAATTGTTAACTCACCAGTGACTTTGTCGCGTATTAATTTACAGCTCTCCACCTCACCAACACTAACAAAAAGCGAGCGAATGTCCTCCTGTGACATGGTTTGTGGCAAATAATTTACGATTAAATTTGTCTTTGGATCGGTGTCATTGTTGTTCTTGTTGTTGCTAGTGCTGTTGTTATTATTATTGGTGCTGGTGCTATTATTATTATTAGCTGCTGCTGCTACAGCGGCGGCAGCAACGACGACGGCGGCGGCGCTGCTACCATTTTGTTGTTGTTGCTGTCCTTCCACCATACTGCTGCTGCTGGTCATCATTTAGGAAAATGTTGAGAGTAAAATTTTAAGTAAAAGTCAAATTATTTGAAGCACTTGCGCAAGTTGATAACAACAATAAAAAAAAATTTTAAATTAAATTAAAGCAAGTTATTGAGACGTTATTCAGAAGAATATACTATACAACAACAAGGTATTGAAAAATGTTGCTCTATAGATAGAAGATATCAAAAACCAAGTTCTTTAACAATAATACTGATAAATTGTTTTTTTTTATATTTTTTAAATCTGCAACAAAAAAAGAGAAAAAGTAAAGAACGTTAACAACATTTTTATAGTCATAGTGAAAAGCTTACCTTAGTTAAAGACACGCGCCGCTTCCACCGGAAATGAAAGTGATTTCCTGCTGTTTTGCTTGCGCTCAACTTTGTTAAGTTGAAGTTATTCGATTTTTTTTTCTTTGTTTTTTTTCTACGATCACAATTTTATTATTTTTTTATTTTGCAATTGATTGTTTGAAAATTGTTGAATTGAAAAACTTATGCAAAATAAGTTTGTTGTATATTATTTTTTTTTTTTTTCGTTTTATTTTCAACTGCAAAGAATGAATGAAAAAAGAAAGAAAAAGATGTTTAAATTGGATTTTAATTTCAATGAGCATGTTTTATTTTATTTAAAGCGTATATAACTGTGGGCTAACAATTTTATGGGGGTTCAATACTGAGCGTGTGTCTTAGGAAGCCACAAAACTTGGTAACATGCTGGCAAAAATGGTGTCAATCAAATTGGTATTTGACAAGGAAATTACGGAGTGGTTGGTAGGTAGTTGGGATATTTCTTGCGATTAATTAAACTTTATAAAAAATTAAAAAAACTAAATCGATAAATGAAAATATATTTCTTTAAGCATTTTGTCAGAGCTATGAAAGTTCTTTATAGCCACAATGTACAGTTCAGTAAATATAACATGTTATAAAATTGATCATGATAGATATTCAACCTAAATTTATTTCATATGCAGCGACGGATAATTTTCCTCTAGCAGCATGTTAAGCATTAATAATGAAAAAAAGTAAAAACAACTAAAAATAGCTACCAAAATAATTGAAAAGCAAAAAAATCGTCTAAACCTATTCGAAAGCGTGGAATGGGTGTGAGCGCATTCATATTTTTTTGATAATTTTTAATTTCTCACCAGAATAGTTTACAATTAAATTAATATTTATCGTCAAGTTGTGTATCATAATTCATGGGAGGGGGGAAAACACCATTGGCGTTACAGCATACACAATGTTACAAGCCATAAATACTTTTCATGTGACTTAATTATAAATATTTGCTTTTAATAATTTTTTTAAATAGATTTTCTTGCGAAACAACACATTACAAGTGCAGCAACTAAAGAGAAGCAGTGATAATTTGGAACGTGAAAACTATTTGGTAAATTATAATTAATGTTGGCATGTTTAAATTTATTGAATAAGAAAACATAAGTTGTCAATTATTTGTACTTTGAAGATTATTTGGTAACATCTTCTGACGACATCATTTGATTTAACGTTCTTGCAAACACAGGGTGTTGGGAGAGAGAGCCGTTTTCATGATTTATTTCTTAGCAAACTTAGATTAAAACAGTGACTTTTAATATGCAAAGACAGAGAATATTTCAGAAATATATAAAAAATAGGGTTGGAAAAATATACTTTAGCATAAGAGAGAATTTTTTAATAAAATAACTTGAAAAAATGGAACTGCACCGAAACAAAATCACGCGACAACAGAAGAAAAAAATCCTATTTGGAAATTTCAAATATTTTGCATTCCTCTAATTCCCTATTTTATATTTTTTCTCTAACTTCAAATATTTCCATAACAAGTAATACTTCCAAATAGGATCCACACCCTAGGATAGAAAAATGAACTTTTTTTTAAATGTAGAGTTCGGGTAGGTAGGACTTCAGAACTACAATTACCAAACTAAACAGCGAAATGAATATCTACATTGTAGCTTTCGAAACAAGTTGGTTTCACTTTACCATTGTGAAAATATCCATGCCTCACATTGTTAAAAATTCGAAACTAATCGAAAAAAGTGTGTTTGTTTTTTTTTGCCTTTTGCTATCCTCGTGTAAATTAGTCCAATAGTGCAACGGACTAAGCTTCAATCTCTTAATCCGATGTTGGTTGTGGAGCTGTGTTAAGTATTAAAATCAAATATTATCGGAATAACAAGTTATCAAGTCATAACGAACTCGTGGTTTATTCGTTGGTTAAAAAAGAATAAGGATTATAAGAATAATAATAAAGTCGTAATTTATCACGAATATTGGACTTTGAATTGAATAATTGACAAATCGTTAAAGGCATTTGCAAAAAAAAAAAAAAGAAACACTATCATCAAAATGAGTTCTTTTCGAATTGTTGGATACTTGGAATATTTTTACTAAACAGATAACCCTGAAATCTTGTACACTCTGAACACTCTTTTCAAGGGTCGGAACTGAAATAACTTTCCAAACGAACCCTTTTTGATCGCTTATGAGTTTACAAAAGTACCAGAAATTATACTTTTTTAAAAATAAAAAACCTTTTAACCCTGGAAGAACATGCTTATTTTTTGTACATTAAGGTCATGCTTCGTCGAATCGACGACAACATGTTTTAAAATGGCCATGCTGATTTCCTATCCGACAAAATCTTTAAAAATCACTTGTTCTTGATTATTAAGTTTATTAATAGTAAAGGAAAACTGCAATGCATTTTATTAATACAAGTTTTTAATAAAAAAATTCATTTTCACAGTTTGAATTTTTTGGCATGTTTTACAAAAGGTACATAATGCGACGAAGCATGTCCTTCTAGGGTTAAAAATAACCTTTTTTGTTCACAATCACGTAATTCAATCAACATGATTATTTAATGTTATCTATTTCAACTATCTAATGCTTTAGCGCTTTTTAAAAAATAAAAAAAAAAACATATTATTGGAGATTGACTCGTATCACCTGTTTTTTTAGTCTGTTTGTACTACCTCTCAAAAAAGTATCATTTATGATTCAGTTACTCAATTACAAACTAAAAAGTTGTTGGCCTAAGCTCTGAACCAAGACACGTAAGCATTCAACTACCACCAGGCCTGTGCGCACGGGGGGAGGGGTTTTGGGGGTTCAACCCTCAGGAGGGTTTCGAACTATACTTTTGAAATCCACAGAACTGTCTGATTTTGAAAAATTTCCATGAATCAAAGTTATATTTATTATGATTTATTATAATTCTTCATCATTGAGGCTTCCCTAAAAAAAATAAAAATAAATAACTGGCCATTTCAGCCCTTGAAAGGACTTTGACCTAGCTTCTTATGATCAATTGTGTTGTGCGTGTTATTAAGTTTGTACACAATTGACCGAGAAATGGACCTACAGGCTTAACGCCGACTCCGAACGGCGATGAACGGAATGTTCTTATTCTCAAGAAGCTTTACATGGCATTTGTATTACTCTCTGAGGTTTGCCATTGTCTGCAGAGAGGTGGCGGCCGTACAGAAAAATTATTTTATTCAAATAATTTTCTGTCGCTGCTGGGTTTCGAACCTGGGTCTCCAAAGTTCTTTGACATAGCGGCCACGCACTTTAACCAACTACGCCACGGTCGCCACATCAAAGGTTGAGGCTTCCCTATCAAAGTTTAAATTAAACATGGCAACTCTATTGAAAAGTAACTCAACTGATGTAACGTTATTTTATAGGATAAGTAGTTTTAAAGCAGTGTCGGGCAAACCAATACATAAACTTGCACTTGTGTGTGTCTGAGAGAGTGTGTGCCTACGTTTTCTTGCTTAATGAATGCTTAAAGTCAACTGCTTTGCTCTGCGTTGATGAAATTACTCTGCCATTTATAGTGTTCGTTTGATAGATCTGTTAGTTAGCAAGATCTGTGAAGAACACGATATTGAAGTAAGGAAACCAAAGCAAGCTTCACGTCAAACTCATCGTTGTAATATCGAGACTAATTCATTTGAAGATTTTTATCGAATTTCAACCTATCTACCATACCTAGACTTATTCGTCACTCACCTTGAAGATCGTTTTCTCAAGCACCGTGGAATATTATCGAATTTTAAATGTCTTTTTCCATCAAAAATTTCAACTCTAGATCAAGAAGCCTGCAACCAATTATTTGAGAAATACTCCACGATTTTGCATGACGATTCTTTCGAAGTATAAATCAATGAAGTGAAACTTCGGCGAAGACGGATTTTTGGTAAAAATATCAACAGCCCTATCGAAGCTCTTGACATCTGCAATACAACTGCTTTTCCAAATGTTCACCAAATCTTGCTGGTAATGGCTGCGTTACCAGTAACGCCATCATCGAACGAACGCTCTTTTTCAACATTACGCCGGTTAAAAAATTACTTGCGTTCTACTATGAGCAAAAATCGGCTGAACGGATTGGCTGCACTTAATATTCATCGGGATGTTGAAGTTCGTGTAGATGCAGTATTGGACGGTTTTTTTTCTGTACCCCGATGCATTAATTTATTGAGGGAATAGTTTTGTATAGAGTATTTGTATTTACTCGGAATACTGAAAAATAATCTGAAAATGTATAACTAAAATCTAATAGTTTTATATCCACTATATAATATTTTCTTCACATCCATTTTTTTATTGTTTTCTTTGTACTTAGAATTTCTTATTTCTTAATCAAAACCCCCCCAGGACCAAATGCTGCGCACGGGCTTGACTACTACGGCATGCACTTAAACCATCACAGTATACACGATAACTTTGAAAATTTGGAAATGGGTTAAATTTCCGATGTTGTCTCAATTTATATTAAGAAGAGGTAAGATACTCTGGGTGCGATATCTCAATTTGGTCACTATTGAATTATTTTGACAATGCTCAAGTGATCGACGTTATCAAGCACTGCGTGGAGATATCAATTCCGAGCAAATTCAGCCATTTTCCATTTTTTAAACTTTGAACCAGGGATTTCAATTGTAATACCTATTCAGTCAAGACTGCCTTGGTTCAATATGGGGTGATACATTAGTGGGAAGGGTAAAGGCAATAAAGTGATACAATTACCACATAAGCGTAGTGGAAAGCCGTAGGAACATGTAAATTTGAATCTGAGAAAAGTGTTATGCCCTTTACCTCAGTCAAATCAAATTACAACACAATCTAATACACAAACTCCTCTACCCTCAACAAATTCAGATCGTAAATATTGATGAGTTTTCAATTTCAGTTGAAATTAGGAAAAAAATGCAAATAGTTTAAATCACAGGACCATGGTCCAGAATTCGAACCTAAGACCTCGGGTTGACAGTCGAGTATGCTGCCTACTAGACTACTGAGGCCGCCAATCGATTACATTGAAAAAACGCGCCGAATAGTCGAATAATTGAAAGTAATCGCTAAGTTGTTTTAACTCAGCGTGCATATCGTTGAAAAGGTCGTTGTTCTGAGGTTATTTCCAACTTTTTAACGCCGACAACAAGCCGAATTGCCGCTCATGGGGACATCGATAATCCTCCTATAATACACGAAACACCATTTACGATGATAAAGTCCCATTTTTTGAGGTTGGATTGCTTGCTCAAAAACCATCATTGGACCAGTCTTTTTCAAAGTTGATGAGACAATCAATGGCGATCAACGTTGATGGATGATGGCAAACTTTGCATAACCGCAAATGCATGATAAAAGCCTTATGATTTCAACAAGACAGTGCACTCAACAATAGACTATTTTCATCAGTAGTTTTCGGAACGTGTGGTGTCGAAAAAAGTATCTTGTCCACCAAGATTTGCGATTTTGACAACACCGGACTACTTTTTCTAGGAATTCTTGAATTTTTGAAGAACTTATTCATGCCAAACAAGCACTAAAAACATTGAATAAATATAGAAAAACCATAGAAGACAACAATCGAGCTTATATGGCAGCGATACTGCCGAAACAATTACCAATCTAAGCGAAAATTCCAAAAGGGAGCACTCCGGCCACTTAATCGGTATTTTTTCGGAAATTAGTTAAGACAAATTATAAAAGAACATAAAAAACACAATTTTCCGGAATCTATTGATAAATCTCGAATTTAATCAATAGGTCCGTTGACCAGTTCAATGATGCAAATAAACACCTGACGGAACACTAATGTTGAAAAAATTAAAAAAGGATGATCAGAATTATTGGGAAACTACCTGATCGATATAACTTTTTGACTCTAGATTCGAGTAGAGAAGGCGAAAATAAGTCAAATAAGAAGCCTATGCATTCAATTGTGATAATTTTGTGGATTAATGTTAGGAAATTTCGGTCTTGGTAAAATCGCAAACCCTTAAGGAACTCAGAAAATCCTGAATTTATATGAAAATCTTGTTTTAGTTTTAGTTTTAAAACTATTAATTGAGGAAACCAAAAGTTATAATAATGCAACCAAGTACTTTGGCTTGTTCACCGACAAAGATGTATCCCAAAATATTTACATTTTTTTTTCAAAAGTCGCATGATGCAAAAATAGACTAAAACTTTAACTCATGTGAAATATGAATAGCAGGCAGGCAAGCAAAGAAGGAAAATTAAGCTGAGTGGAAGGAAATGAAGGTGCAGAAATATTCGAAATACTTGTGGCTGTCAGTTTGGTTAGTTTCAGAAAGTGTAGCAGCGAGGGGGAATGGCAGTAAAGCGGCATAATCAACACAACGAATGAATTATATAAATAAATAAAAAAATTTATATTGAACAACATGAACATTATTTCAAATACCACGCCGCATACCTAAGCGTTTAATTAAATTAATTTTTTTGTTTTTTTTTATTATTTTTATTAACGTGCTGTTGTGGAACAAACAATATGATGGCTACAATATGGCGTTCCGTTTGGTAGCTGCTGAATTTAACTACTTTGTGTTAATTTTATTGTACGCTGCTGTTGAAAATTGCATGAATAACATTGAACTTAATCTTTAATCCAATAAGTAAGGGAAAAAACCGTCAAAATTTAAACTGAAGTGACCAAATGAAAAATGTGAAGAAAAACAGCGAAACGACGACAACGAGCTATTATTACGAAACACTTAATGACACAGTTTTTCTGCTTACAAAAACTAAACGCTCACTTTTCCAAAAAATTTTAAACCAAAATCCGAAAATCAATTTGAAAATTAGTTAAGCTTGAGATAAGATTTTTTTATGTTCTTTTTTTTTTGTTGATTTTGCAATTTTCAAAATAAAACCGAATAAAACGTAACGTAAATCAAATCGAATTGAATGAAACTCAAAAAATTAAGGAAAAAAATCAACTGAAAGAAGAAAAACCACGTTCCTTCAACGCAAATGAACAGAAATAAACTGAAAATTGTCTGTGGTGTGAAGGAAAATGTACGATGGGGGGAAAATCGTATCGATGTGGCATATGCAGAAAAATTATAAGCTTACAGAAACACACTAGAACAAAACACAAAATAAAAAAAAAAACAAAAGAAAAACAGATATAAAAACTATACTAAAAAAAAAGTGAACAGAGAACGTCAGCAGCAAGTATTGGAAATAAAAATAAATGCGTCAAAATAGGTTGGCTCAAGGAAATTCACCACATCACAGCACACCACACTGTGTTGTATAGCCAAGCTTTATATGTGGCAGGAATTTGTAGCATAAACAGTTTAAATTGTCGTGTAATGCTAAAATTTGTACCGACTGACTAGTACGTGTGCCTTAAATTCACCAGGCTATAGTGAAAAATTACATTTAAACGTGCGGCACGTGCTATTCATATTCCATGGGATGCATTTTAAAATCGAAAATCTGAAAAATCAAGGGAAAAAAGTATGGCCAGGAATTAAAAGAAAAAGCTTAACATTGAAATTCACCACAGCCCAAAAAAAATTGCGTTTTTTATGTTGCTAAAACTGATGATGGTGGTGACGATGATGAGGGCGATGATGTACATGGATTAGCACTTTGTTTACTGTGTACAATCAATCAAATGATAACGCCTGCATATGACGGTTTGATATTTGTTTGATATCAAAATTATAACAGCCAACAAGCTTATCTATAAGAAAAAAAAGAAAAAAATAAATAAATTGCAAAAAATGTACGGGGGTGTTCTACCAATAGAGGAAAATCACAAGCAACCCAATTTAATACACAAAAAATAATACAACTCAAAAAAGCGAAATGAAACTTACATTTTTTGCAAGGACTATTCAAATTTTCGTAATAAATAAAACAAAATGTTATAAACTCAAGTTTCATTAAAATATTAGGATGATTTTTGGAGTAACGGTTTTATCAAACGGTAATTTCTAAAGCCTTACAACATCTGCCAATTGAAACCTTTTGTTTAATTATAAATATTTGCAATACACGTAAATATCAACACCAACTCACAAAACAAAAATAAAAAAAAAAGAAAACACCAACAACAAAAGAATGTTTTTCCGGCCACTATTATCATTCAACTTTCAGCCCACACCCAAAATAACCACAACAACAATAGCAATAAAGGTGAATGAAATTATTACAGATTATCATGTGGTTGTTGTGCTCTTGTTGCTGCCGTTGTTGTTGTTGTTGTTATTGTTGTCGATTTATAAGTGGAAAAATATGGGCAATAAACATGATGATGAGGAAGTCGGTCGAATTGGAGCACAGACAGTGACGAGACGGCATAAAAATACAGCGTACAACTGGTTTAAATACTAATCCTTTCTCAAAAGAGAGAAAGCGTAGAAGAGAACATACATAATGCAATAATATATATATATCAAAGATTTCCACCCAATAAAACAAAAAAACCTCAAAAGCAGCCAATGTTAAAATTTACAACTGCAAAGAGAACTATGCAAAAATAATGCAATTCAACATAACAGTTAAAGAGAGCAAGAAAGAGCAGCAACACTATGCTGTTAAGTTGCTGTTCAAACACTGTTAACATCGGCAACAGCAAATGGACTGCAATCATGTTGTGAAATTGCATACTTTCAGGGGTAATAATAATAAAATACAATAACTTCTGTATTGAAACATTGACATTTATTCGAAAAAGTAGCGGAAAAATAAAATTACTTTTGCAATTTTAAAAAATCTGAAACGTTTTTGAGAATATCTGAATGCGATATGCCATTAATTTTCCTTCAGATGAAAAAATACCCGAAATTCGTCAATCTATCGAAAACGGTTCAATTATTCATCGATTTTCATTTTATTTCCTTTAAAGTAATCTCCATTGCAAGCAATAAACATATTCCAACACTTCCTCCAATCTTGAAAACAAATAGGCTAATTTTGGAATCACCTACAGCTTCTTCTGCGAATTCTCCTTTATCGCCTCAATCGTCTCGAAACGCTTTCCGCGTAGTGGTAACTTGAGTCGTGCGAATAGGAAAATATCAGAGGGCACCATTTCGGGTGAATACGGAGCTTGCGGAACGGTATGAGTAGTTTATGACCAAATAGTCGCGTACAAGATGAGATCTATGAGCCGGTGCATTGTGGTGGTGTGAAAAAACCACGCGCTGTTTCTCCACAATTCTAGCCTATTGCGATGAACATTTTTCTCCCAACGCTATAATACGCTCACGTAATATTCCTTATTTACTGTCTGGCGTGGCGGAAGAAATTCAGAGTGGACCACACCGTGACTATCAATGAAAACGGTATTGCGGGTATTTTTTTATCAAAAGGTATGTAATACTACTTAAAGGAACATACTTTTCTGGCCAGTAACCATGTTCACTTAAAGTACAACCCATCCTAAATGTATTATCTTGAAGTTTATATCGACCACTATTCATATATTTGGCACAGGGAATACAAGTCCCATGCGTTAGGAGTTACTATCTTCAGCCAATATTCTTAATGCACAAATAAAAAAGTGCTTACATCCAAATCACCGTATCTGAAAAGTAGAAACTACTTTTAAAACGTTTGGGAAATGCGGTATATTTAATAGCGAACGAGGCGTTTCAGTAGCACTTTTCCCATGGAAGAAAGGTCTGAAAAAGACAAATACGAGTACCGCCAAGTTGCTATTTTCAAATAAACATTTTTTGGAAAACAGTATGGTACGGCACGGGTCAAAACTAATACGGTGCAACAAAATTGAACTTAAATAAATATTAGACTTCTGAAATATTCGTTAGTCTATTTTTTTGGTGGGAGTACTTTTTCCGGAAGTATCGAAAAACAACTCTAACAGTATTCTCCTATTATACAATAGAAGTTATACTTTTCCCAAAGGAAGATTCCGTAATTTTATGATCTGCTAGTGGATTTGTTCGCGATCTCCTAGTGGAATGTTCGTTAGACTGCGGCAAGGTACTCGGAAAAAGAGATCATAAAACCAAAAACGTGAAATCTTAACGACACATTTAGATCATTTAATATCCCAACATCATAGTTTTAATCTAAAAAAAGAATAACAATACAAATGTTTATTCAAATCAGAAAAGTTCTAATTGACTGACTGATCGGAACTGATTAGATCTAACCAACGAACAACTCAAACTATGACAGCTAGCATATTTGACCGTTCGTAGACTTTTTCTGTAAAAACATTTTTAGGAATTTTATTCGAAAAGAGTGGTCTTATTGAGTCCAAAAATGGTTTATTTAGGATTCTTTTTACTTTTGAATAACCTACGTTTGTTTTTTCTCTTACATCGATATCAGAAATTTATAAATTTTCCTCAAAACGGAAAAAATCTGTTTTAGTAAAAACCAACACTTTTAATATTTTGTTATAAAATTTTCGCGAACGCTTTGGCTCCTAATCTTGGCTCTCAACTTCGACTCTTTTCCAGCTCGAGCTCTTTTTCAATTTTTAAATTTTTACAATTTTCAAAGTTTTTGTGGGGTTTGTACATAATGCCTATTTTGTACAAAAAAAAACAAACAATTTTATTTCGAATTATAGACAATTGCAAAACTGTCAAGCAAACACTTAAAATACTCGACATTATATCCTTTAAGTGGAAATCTATCAGTTCACATAACCAACTCGGATTGCTGAAGAGAATATCGAAAAGCACTACGATAAGTAATGGAGGGGCTTGAAATGTACTTAGAAAGAGTAACGGAGGGGAGGGGGGGGGTTTAAAAATACAAATAAATTGGTAACGTAGTTTATGAAGGAGCCTTCAGTCGAACGACCCCTTGCAACATAAAAAAATAAAAAAATAAATAACTGGCCATTTCAGCCCTTCAAAGGACTTTGACCTAGCTTTTTATGATCAATTGTGTTGTGCGTGTTATTAAGTTTGTACTCAATTGACCGAGAAATGGACCTACAGGCTTAACGCCGACTTCGAACGGCGATGAACGGAATGTTCTTATTCTCAAGAAGCTTTACATGGCATTTTTTATTACTCTCTGAGGTTTGCCATTGTCTGCAGAGAAGTGGCGGCCGTACAGAAAAATTATTTTAATTCAAATAATTTTCTGTCGCTGCTGGGGTTCGAACCTGAGTCTGTAGGTTCTTTGACATAGCGGCCACGCACTTTAACCAACTACGCCACGGACGCCACGACCCCTTGCAACAAGGAACTTTAAATTTGGTCCTATAACAATAACATCGTTAGTACAGCCAACTAAGAACTTGGTTTTGTGAAACAGTGATCCAAAGAGTTCTCCAACCAATACGTTATAAAAACTATTTACATTTCGATTGTTAAGTTCATCATTGAATATACTAGCCAAGCTCCGTAACCTTTCTATAACGACCATTCTATATGTATCGAAGCTGTACAATGGAGATTCCTTCGTTTCTTTTAACACGCCCTTTCCGGTTCTGACAGCCTCAATCTATCTACTTCTGCGGATCGTTTGTAGTTGATTAAATTGTCGATGTAATTTGTACTTTACTGAGGTCAACCTTTATCTATCTAGGATGCTTCGTGTGACAAATAATATGATCAACGAAGTCGATTTTAATATATGGTTCAAGAGAGTGGAGGCGTACTTTTGCGAACGAGAGTGTTAAGACACATTTTATAAGATCCAAAAAGAATATTTAATTGCGATGAATTTGGCTTTTACCTAGCACCCACAATTAACCGTTTGCGATCGTATTAATTTTAGATATGAAGGTCATGCTGGTCGGAATCAATTTTCGTTAAAAGAACAGTAATACACAATATGCAAGAATATGAAGGATAAAGTAAATTTATTTCTTTTAAAAACTATAGATAATGTAACATAATAATATGTTTAAGTTTATGTAAAAATTATATTTTATAGTTATTCATCGTTTAGTATCTTTCAAAGCAGTCTCCAATATGAAGCATACGACTGGTATGGTAAAAAAAGCTTTGGTGGCTGAGAGCAGACATACGACTGGAACGGTAAAAACACTTTGGTGGCTGAGAGCAGACATACGGTCGCAGAGTTAATAAAGACCCAAAAATATAACAACAGAATTGCAAATTAAGAAAATAGTGATTACAACTTGTAATCCCGATAAGATCGGAAGAAGAGACGTCATGGCGATTGGTTATTTTTCATTACAAACCCGTGCTACTAGGTATTACATTGTGAATGTCTCAAAGATAGGGTATTGGTGCATTAGTTCGATAAAAATTAAGGTTTCTTAGAATTTATCACCAACTTATTTTTTAAATGGCTTCAGGAAAAATTCAGTTCCCGGTTTGATTTTCCTCAAATACATATATAAAAATAATAACATATTTATCGTAAACAGAATTCAAAGTTGGAATTATGTGCAAGAAGGGTTGTTATTAGCTAACATAGCAATTTTTGATCGGAGGAATGGATATATTAAAAACATGAAATTAACCCATATGTCTAGTTATTGCAAATAGCGCATATGGAATGCATATTAATATAATTTCATTATACTTAAATTAAAAAATCATAAGGTTTAAAATTTAAAAATATTAGTTTCTAATTTTAAGTAAATGTATATTTTTCCGTTGAAACAAATTTGAGTTTTAGGCCAATTATGTTGAGAGCAAGACAACCTGAAGACAATGCAGGCAACAACCAACAACAAGAATAACGGCTCTGTATAGAGCAAATCACACAGCAGACTAGACAGACTATTTCGTTGGCCGCTACACCAACTCATCAGTAGTCTAGTCTTGCATGATTTTTTTCACTATGATGCACTCAAGCTAGTTTTTTCCATGAAAATTGGGTTTCTTCCAAGTGGTTTGAATTCGGTATTTTTGAGTTATATGAAGAGAGCATTAAAAATATCATTTTATTTTTCGAAGAAAAAACTTTTAGCGGAAGACTGCTAACCATTTTTTTTTTATTCATACCAAATAAAGAATTAAAAATCTGAATAGGTTGTAATGTCTTTTTCTGTACTACAAGATGTATTAAAATAACTTAATAGGAAGTACAACATTAAAAGCACTGTTAACAGTTCTTTTAAGCTATAGTTCTCCTCATAGCTTAATTAGTCATTAGCTTTAAAAGTACTCCACCGAAATAGCGATATACCGAAAACTAAAAATATAAAATGTGTACATGGAGAATGAAAAAAAAAAACAATAAAAAGGATGCAACAAAAGACCAGAATCAAAGCGGCAACAGCAGCTATAAATCGATACATTTAAAGCGTGCCAGGAAAAAACTGGCAGAGAAGATAGAATACGACGAAATATAGTAGACTTGGAAAAGCTTTACATATTTAAATTAAATAAAAAAAGCCGCCGCTCTTACTGAAGTTGTATGCAAAATAATTACTTCCGGCATAGAAAAAAACAAAAACAACCAATGAGTAGGTGTGATGTGCCATGGCACACCTTAACAAACAGAAAGAGGGCTTAAACATTCTTAAGTATTTAGTTGAAATATTTCAATTTTAAGGTGCGGCAGCAAGCAAGCAGCTGTTTAAATACAAACTAGCGATGAGATGCAGTTGCAGCGCCCAGAAGTATGCTGCAAAATATACTTATGCAAAATAGCGACAGAGCGAGCAAGTGAAAGAGAGAGAGAAATAATGAACTATTTGGCTTTAACTAAGGCAGCAGCCACAGCAGATACGAAAAAATCAGATTGTAGATATGTAGGTAGTGTTTGTTGTAGTTGTGTTTGATGTGAAACTGGAGTAGAGTAAAAAATAGTAAATCATACAGTGCGAAAATTAAACAGAAGCAAGAAAGAATGAGGGAGAGGGGTAGTTTCCAACACATGGGAATGGAAATCGAGTAAGAACGAAAAATGAGATGAAATAAGGATTTTATACATGCACGCATATGTATGCAGCAACGTTTGTAGCAATGTTGTGGGCGTGCGGTGTTTAAATATAGGGTAGAGAAGTTGCAGCACACAACAAGGAATGCATTGGAAAATTTTTTGGGCTAGGTTTGGGTGTGTGCAATGTGTGTGTGTGTGAAGCAAAATTTTTATAATTTTTCATAATGGCAATTTATGTTGAAGCCCAAAAGTAGACTTTAAAATTTTCTTAGAACTATGAGGTTGGCTTTATTACTTGGAAAAAGTTTTCTTGCTGTAGTTTTCAAAATAATTGCTGCGTCGTCAACTTTGAAAATGCACTTTAAATAAGCTAATTTAATTATTTCAATTTAATCAATTTGCACTTCACTAAATTGAGCTTCAAATTTAAAATATGTATGCAGAGTGAAAATCTACTAAAAATTGTTTTTTTTTTTTTTTTTTTGGTTTTGTTTTATTTTATTTTTATTTTTTTTTTTGTAAATCTTTAAATTTCTTTCAACAAAAATCGTACACAGAAAAATACAACTTGCGTTCAGAGAGTGCAAGAACTAAATGGCTCGAGCAAGCGGCAGCCGCTGGGTTTATTGCAGGCCCATAGAAAGGATCTATATGCGCTGAAAAGCGCATATCCTTTTTTTTTCTTTTCCCATGCAGCAACAGCAGCAGCAGCAGCGGCGTTGTTGTAGTAGCAAAGAGAGACTCGGTCGCAGTTGCAGCGAGCAAAAACCGTTAAGTGGCCAAAAAAAAAAAAAACTTGCATTGATTTATTTATATGATTTAAGCAAGGCTTTCCAAAAACTCAAGCTACACAAACTTGGTGAAGACCAAAAATTAGAAAATTCAATGATTCAAAAAGAATTCCAAAGAAAATTGCATTCATGCATTTATTTCGCAGCATCCAAGTCATAATCTTCGTCATTGCGCTCTGCAGTCATTCATTAAAACAAAAGTCATTCAAGACCAAAAGGACTCTATGCTTGTTTTGTTCGCTCGCACGTCGCTCTCTCTCTCTCTCTCTCTCGCCCTCTCTGATTCTACCTCTCAATTGCATCACAAAAGCAAACACGAGCTACTGCAATTCCTATGAAATTTTGTTTGCCATCACAAAAACAACATTGGGATAGGTTTCCACATAGAACCGGCGGCGCTTTTCTCTACTCCAAACTGTCGGCACATTTGGCCAAAATGCGCCGTCGCCGCACCGCTGCTTCAGCCAAGCTTAAGCGTAAAAAACAAAACGAAATCAAAATTGAGACATTTTGAGAGTGGAAATAAGCCCAAACAAACAATTCACCGCATTTTTTAAGCAGTTTCCATTGCATCAACGACCAGCAGCGCATGTAATCCACCAACCACCCAAAGCAACTCGACGCAACTCAACTCAACACGAATCAAAATAATCATCATCCAAGTTCCAACTTGACATCATTTGTGTCAAAAGACCATTGAACTCGTTCGCCCATATTTGCATATATGTGCGTGTGTTTGCAGATATGTACGTATATGTGTGTTAATATTAAGCATGTGTTTTGTTCATTCATGTCATGATACATTTAGCTGTCGTGCGATTTTAGAGACGTTTCAAGCAGCTGTAAGATATAAACTAAGTTTATAGAATAGAAAAAGTTAACGAGCATATAAATGCTGATAAGAAATTTGGAAGGAGTGGCTTGGAAGTCTAGTTGAAAAGCGAAGAGCATTTATAAGAATTTTTTTTCGTATTTTAGTTCCGTTAAAATAAATCCTGTAACAAGCTATACAAATATTGTCTTAAAGGGATTAAAATTAAATGAGTGTTTAAAGTTATTTATGAGCTTAATTGAGTGCAGAAAGAAACAAATTTAAAACAGTACTTTTCTAAATCCCTTTGAAATTTTTTAGTGCAAAATTGTGTGTAATATTTTCCATTTTTCAATTGTTTAGTTTTTACGAAGAGAATTTTCCTAGTTATGAAAATGAACAGGACATTTATTTTTTTTTGCATTTCATACACTCATAGGAATTCGATACTGGTATAGAAAGCTTTTTTATTATTGATCCACATTACCAACTGAGTCGATCAAGATATTATTTTTATTATTTTTTGTGATTTCTATTTATTCGTTTTTATGTAAAATATCATTTTGACGAAATTAAGAAGCTCTACAATTCGAATTCGTTATTTCTTTTTTTGTTTATTAGCTTCCAAACCGGCCAACAATGTCCGTGGAGTTTTAAAACAAATTGGAACATTTTTTAGAAATTATGACAAATTTTAACAAAGTTGAGTGCTAAGTATAAACATGTAAGATCTTACCCCTTAATTCTGGTATCACAAAAAGGACCCTAACGATAAGCAAGACACGAGAAGCAATCAGAGTTTGTTTGGGAGAAAGTAGTTATGATCGTTTCATTTTTGTCGATCGTGCATTGCTTCGTGATACAACATCATGGGGTAAATACATAAAAGGCAAGCGTGCTGCTTCACACTTGATATCGCTCAAACTGTAATTATTTCTTGCTATTGAGAAAAACGGTAGAAAATAAAATTTATTGATTCGAGAAAAAAAAACGAATTAGAATATTAAGAGTTTTAACCAAGCTCTAATATACCGAGATTTCATGTCTGATCGTGCTTTTTTATAATCTTTCTATTATTTACTTATAAACTAATTTTTTTTTCTTTCTTATTTTATATTTAATATTTTGTTTTTTTTTTTATTTTTCGATTTATTTTTTCTTAATTTTTTTTTTATTTTAAATTATGTTTCCTAGATTTTCTAAAGTTTTTATTTTTTAAAATTTTAATTATATTTTATTATTTTGTATTATTTTTTATTTTTTATTATTCTTTATAATTTTTTATTGCGTTTTTATAATTTATTATTATTTTTTTTTTTTTTTTTTGTTATTTTTTATTATTTTTATTTTTTTTATTTTTTTATTTTTTTTATATTTTTTTTATTTTTTGTTTATTTTTTTTATTTTTTTTTTATTTTTTTTTGTTTTTTTATATTTTATTTTTTATTTTCTTATGACTTTTTATAATTTATTATTTTTTATTGTTTTTATAATTTTTAATTATTTTTATTATTTTTTTCAATATTTTTTATTTTTGATAATTTTTTATTTATTTTATTATTATATTTCTAGTTTTTTATATTTTTTATTAATTTTTTATTATTAATTTTTTATTAATAATTTTTATTATTTAGTTTTTATTATTAATTTTTAATTAGTTTTTATTTTAAATTTATTTTTAATTTATGTTTTTTACATTTTCTTAAGCTTTTATTTTTTATTATTTTAATTATTTTTTATAATTTTTTATTACGTTTTTATAATTTTTTATTATTTTTGTTATTTTTTATTATTTTTTTTTTTTATTTATTATTATTTATTATTTAGTATTACTTTTTATTTTCCATTATTTTTCCATTATTTTTTATTATTTTTTATTATTTTTTATTATTTTTTTATTATTTTATATTCTTTTTTATTATTGATTATTTTTTATTTTTACTATTTTTTATTTGTCTTTATTATATTTCTTATATTTTTGTTTTTTATTATTAATTCTTTATTATAATTTTTTTTTATTAATTTTTCACTATTAATTTTTATTATTTTTTTTTTTATTTTATAAAAATTTATACCTATAAAAATTCCAATTAATAAACATATAATTCATTGGGTTTCTAGTGCCAATTAAGTGTTTTTATCAAATCAAACTAAAGCCCTGCTTAAGTCTTTGAGGTACAAGAAAAAGGAAAGTAATAAATATTTTTCTTTTTTTATTATTATTTATTTTTACTTTTTTAATGTTATAATTATTAACATCTGAGTGGGTTGGAATTATCTGAGTGGAGTGAATTTTGTCCCAACATATCACAAAGGTTTATTTTTCAATGGTTCAAATTTTGTCACTTGGTACTTCAAAGAGTTAATTTGTTCCATTTGGCATCAGAATGTTGGAATCTTTACTGATTCCAACAGAACCTTTATCAACACTTTAATTGATAAAGACGGGCACTTTATTGATACTTGCAATTTTTTCTTGTGCAAAAACACACACACAAAATTTTTTTCAAAAAAGTGAGTGAAATGACAGTCTTAGTTTAATTTAATTTGGTTTAGAATAAATATCATTAAAAGTGAGCGAAATTAATAACCTTGCTTCAAATGAATTGAATTGCTTTAATAAATTTTCACCATATTTCGAACCAAAATATTTTATTATCTTGTTTGGTGGAGAAACAAATTAAACATGTAGGAAGCCCCTTAATAAATTGAATTTTCTACGTTGAATGCATGTTCCTTGGCGGAGATTCAAATTTTCATGTTTCTACGATTACCTGAGCGAAAACTGGTTAGGAATGTATTATCTTCGACTTGGCCAAAGTAAAATACCCCCTACACTTATTTGTAATATGTATATAAAATCCGGAGTAATGCAGGTTTTATTATTTTGATGACGTCAGTTTGTATGGGGAATAGGCGTGTTTTTTTTTTTTTTTACTATTAAAATTTCAATCTTATTGTACGCTTTAAATATCAAAGCTTATATGTAAAATATTAAGTCGATAAAATAACTTTTGTGAAATTTATAAAGATTTTATTTTTTCCGTCCGGTTTTATCCAATTTTAAACTTTGAGTTTATATTTAGACTAAAAGCGTATGTACAAAATTTTAAGTGTTTAGATTTATTTGTGTGTAAATTTTAGGTTTTTACATCTTGATGCCGTCACTTTATAAGGACGGTAGAGATGGTTTTCATTCGATTTTTCAAATTTCATATTTAAAGTGAGAATTAAGAATCAAAACTTGTACAAAATTTCGAGGTTTTAGATTAATTGTTATGGAATTTTTACAGATTTTACCGTTTTAATATAGCGTGTTTTTTTTAGGGGTTTGTTTTTCGAATACAGATAAAACACAAGAAAATCGTTTTAATGTCCATCAATTTGGCTTTATTGGAAGCATAATTTTATGCCATTAATGTTTAAATATGATTTCGGGCATGTGGCCGCCGCGGCTGGCTCGAATAAAGCCAATTCTAAGGTCCAATTTTCAACCACTTTTTCGAGCATATGGGGCCGTATGTCGGCAATAACGCCACGAATGTTGGCCTCCAAGTCCCCTAACATTTCTGGTTTGTTGGCGTAGACGAGAGACTTCACATATCCCCAAAGAAAATAATCTAATGGTGTCAAATCACACGATCTTGGTGGCCAATTGACAGGTCCATTCCGCGAAATTATGCGCTCATCGAATGTTTCCTTCAATAAATCGATTGTGACGTGCGCTGTGTGGCATGTAGCGCCGTCTTGTTGGAACCACAACTCATCCACATTCATGCCATCCAATTCGGGAACAAAATAGTCGGATATCATGGCTCTATACTGGTCTCCATTAACGGTAACTGACTCTCCAGCATTATTTCGGAAGAAGTATGGCCCAATGACTCCACCAGCCCATAGAGCACACCAAACAGTCAGTTTTTGTGGATGTAATGGCTTCTCAAGGATCTCATGTGGATTCTCTTCACTCCAAATGCGGCAATTTTGCTTGTTGACGTAGCCATTCAACCAAAAATGAGCCTCATCACTGAACAAAATTTTGCGATGAAAATCAGCATCGAGATCAATCTCATTTTCGGCCCATTTGCAAGCGTTGTTCTTTTGTCAACCTGTTCATGATGAAATGGCAAACCAAACTGAACATAAATGACATTAGAGTTGCCAGATTTGACCACAAAATGCCAGTTTTATCCCTATTCGAAAAACAAACCCCTAAAAAAAACACCCTGTATATACTCACTTTGTATGGGGAGGGTAGGCATGGTTTTTCATTCGATTTAGTCATATATGTAATACTTCTATATTGGCAGTACACTCAAGGTACATTCGCCAACATTAGAGTGCAGATATATTGTAAGATGAGCGAGAAAATATATAAACGAATGTACCCGAAATTAAATTTGAAAATAAAAAAACTCAGGAGCGGTGCTTCCATTTTAGTTGAAATTTTTGTTGTTCGAATTTTAATGGATAAAATCTTGATTGCTTCAATTTTTCTTGTTATAATTTAATCATATTTTACGAGTTGTTGCTGTGAGTTATGCAGAACTAATGATTTGTTTTATTTTAGCTATGCTGAAAATATTTTTCATAACAACCGCCTCTGTGACGATTTGACATTTTTTGTGAGTAGTAATTTTCAAATATTCAAATATACTAATACAAACAACAAAATCTCATGTAGGCTGTCTCTCTTTGATTTCGTAGTTGAAATTCATTGAAAATGTAGGTTGCTGCCAATATAGAAGTATTACATATATGGATTTAGTTCATTTTCGAACTTGATATTTAAAAAACAAGCTTATGCACAATATATTATTATGATAGCTTCAAAACTAAATTGACTTAGCTTACTGTAACTATTAAGCATCCTTATGGACGTTACAAATGGAGAGAAAAACTTAATCTACCCACGCGGTAAACGAGGGAGTATAAACATGTTTATAAAAATAGTTGTTATATATTAACTTATATTAACCATTTATCTCTGGTATTTATAACTAATTTTCTCTTTATTGCAAAGCATCCAGAAGCGGGTTTGATTACTATTTCAGAAGACATGTTGATTGAAATAAAAATATCAAACAACCTGTTGCCTTCATATACTAACCATGCATTTCTAAGTTATAAACCTTGAATAAATTTTACCCTTGAAAAACCAATTTTTCTTTGAGCATATTATTCCTCTATTGGTTTCAAAAACTAGAATAATTTGGTTATTTTCATGTTTGAGTATACATTCTTTATAAATCAGAGTTCTTATAAGAATTTGAAAAACTCACCACAAACGACAAGATACCTCAGAAATAGTTCAATGCTCATATTTACCGATATAAAAATAAATGGAAAGGAAAAAACAAAAATAGTATTATTATGTCTATAAAAATGTCTATTAAAATCTTGAAATGTTGCTCCTGAAAAAATGCGTTCTTTTTTTTAGTTATTACTTTACAAATGCATTCGAAAAAACAGCCAATAAGTACTTTTCTGAGATACAACAGCGGCTAGAAAAAAATCAACTACAACAGATGGCACAACAGATAAAACCAGATTTGAAAAATATGCAGTTATATTGTTTTGGTTTAAATTGAGAAACTTAAGATTGAACCATCTTTGCATCAAAAGTTCGGATGATCCACATAAATTTCGATTATCACAAAATTTCAAAAAGATAGATTAGTTTTGAAAAGATAAAAAAAAAAAATAAATAACTGGTCATTTCAGCCCTTGAAAGGACTTTGACCTAGCTTCTTATGATCAGTTTTGAAAAGATACATAATTTAAAATGTTCTCAACAGATGTAATTTGAAATTGCCTTGACCCAGAACACATTAAAAATTCTCTTTATATTGAGTGTTATTACTTACCTTACCGTTTCCTGTTATATCCCCTGCCAGACATTATTAGCGCTGCATCTAAATGTAATGGATCGATGGAATTGTTGATGCGCACGCAATTTTCCTCAGGGTCAGAATCATCTACATCCGAAACGGAGCTGAGCAATAGATCGTATTGTGAGCGTGTTTGCTGTAAATTCTGCTGATCTTGAAGCGAATGTGGTGCAATTTCTTCACTTTTTATATCTACGAATTCAAAATTACCGTAATTAATCGCGCGACCACGTGGAGTTATCTTTTGGGGGAAATCGAAATTCAGCGGAGCGGAAGTAGACGTCGCAAATGCAGTATCACGTGACTTTGTTGTGGGTGGAAAGATGGCTGTAGCATATGCTGCATCTAATTTTGACGCTGCAGAGAAGCTCGCTGGGTATTGCAGCATTTGCTGATCGACAACTACACCATAGTCAATGGTTCTTGCTGCTGCGACGGAAGCGTTGGTATTCACACTGTTTAGGTCATTGCTATAATCAGCGTTGGACGCGAAAGAGTTATGAGATAGATTGGAGTAAAGAGAATTTGACCTAGTTGATGGCGCACGCAGCTGGTGAGCAGTTAAGAGTGTTGTAGCTGGCGGCGGCGGCAGAGGTTCACGGAAGGCATACGTTGGAGCGGCGGCAAGTGCTGGCAGTGGCGCTACTGCTGCTGCTAACGGTAGAGAGGCTACAGCTGCGTTTGAGGGCCAAATGCCGAAATGATTATATACACTTATAGAAAAATGCTGCGGCAGGCGATGTTGATGCTGCAGGTGTTGATGCTGCAGTTGTTGATGCTGCAGGTGTTGCTGCTGTCGCTGTTGGTGTTGAAATCGGGCTGGTGTTGTTGAAAATTGATCAAAGTGAGACTTCATATCTTTTGCGAAATTTTTAAGTAATATCTCTTCTTGTCTCCAAATCACAAGATCACAACCAGTTCAATTTGAGTGCAGTTTTTTACCGCTTTCCGTTGCTTTTCATGCCACTTTTAATAGTCTGTGGCTTAAAGCCCGAGGTCCTCCACCTGTGCAGTGTCCTTTATTTGCTTTTTTCTCTATTCACTATAGCTTGTTTTAATTTTTTAACAAACTATTCATTCACAAACGTATTAATAAATAATAAGCGCAATTTTTTTTTATTAAAGTAAAAAAGAATAACGTATTTTCGCGCTGCACAAAAAAGTCCTAGCTTTGAGCCAATTTCCGTTCAAACTTCGCCGCGGTATTTGAGTGAATTTGAATGTCCGCGTTGCCAACATGATTGGATATGAAATATGACCATAGGGTGGTTATTATTTGTATTATGGTTAAAAACATGGTGATCAATAATGAATTTTTAATGCATTTTTCAATGATTGAGTCTGTCTGAAATGGTTCCTTCTGATTTGAGAATTATCAGACTTGAACGTACATATATAAACCATGGTACAATTATAAGGTAGTCCCATTTCAAAATTAAAATACAAGAAAGCAAATCGAATCAAAACATTGACGTAGTTATAATATATTTCATTTGACAACTAACGTTTAATTGTTCAACCATAGGAATGGCGCAACATCCACAAACCTTTACACCGTGGAACAATCTATAAAAGAAATTTCAGCCTTATTATTTCTTTTTCGAATAATGGCAAATCTTACAATCCTTACAATTTTCTATAAAGTTATCTGAAAAAGAAACATGAATAAAGTGACTTTAAATTGAAATTTTATTTTATGTATTTTTTTTTTCAATTTATCTCTTTTATTTTTAAATTATCAACTACTTTGGTAATTGTATTAGTTTGTTGATTCCTTAATTACTTTTCTTACAAATGCATTCATTATCTCTAATAATCGTTACAATGTATATATATATATATATAATTATATATATAGCGTGTATATATATATATATATATATATAGCATATTTATATATATATATATATAAATTAAATTTCTATGTTTTCGTCCTTATTTAGTTTGTACAAAATATAATTACAATTATTACAACTACATTAATTGTTTAGTGAAATTAATTTTTTATTTAACATATGTTTTATGATAATTTAGTGTTGTTTATATTTCTTTACTATTATATTGGCTATGAACTCTTAATTGATTTTCTGTTTTTTTTTTTAAATATACTAGTTTTAATTGTTCCTGTTCAGTTTACAAAAATATATCGGTGTCTAGTTTTTTAACATGTAAATATATACAAGCAACATAAAAAAGTAAGAAAGAAGTTTTAAATTATATGAGTTTATTTATTTATTTATTGAATTTCATAAATAAATATATATACATCTATAATACTAATTATAAATGTTTATTAATATAAATTAGTTTATTTTTAAACTAATTTGCTTTATTTACTTTCCTTAATAGAATTGTTGTTGCTATTGTTGTTTTGTTGTTACTTTGATTCTTCATTTCGTTATTTTGTATATAAAAATTTTGGTTTATTATGTATATTGATTAAGTTTATTACTTCATTTTGTGTGTACGTATTATTAAACTATAATATATAAGTATTTGTGTTAAATTTAAATTGAATTTTATATGTACCTTTATACAAAAATGTCTGAAATTTTGCTGCCCCAACTCATTTTACTGACTTTGTATCCCAGACTACGTTAAGGTTTAAAAAATCATAACATAGTGACGTGACAAATTCACACATGATTTGACACAAGTGACCGCTTTCACACTTATCAGCAAAAAAATTTAAGTCATACTTCTTGCCAATAGCTCTGAAACTCAATCATTGAACTATAAGATGTAGAAATTAGAGGTGTAGAACTTTGAATTTAAATAAAATACTGAGGTTACGAAATCTCAAACTGAAAATGGACTTTATAAGAAAGATAATTTATTGCCAATAGTGTGCATAAATTCCAATTTGTTATCACTTTTTCAAACAATTTTTCTCTCACTTCTATTCTCATTTTTCTACTATTTCTGTAAAAATCAAAATTCTTCTAAAATCTTCGATAAAAGCTCAAGAAGTGTTAGAAGGACCTAAATTATTATTTATTTTTTTTTAGATGAAGGAGCTCCAAAAAATAGTGGTCACCGCATATTTCGGGTGCTTCACTATACTGCTGATTCCTGCTATATTAAACTTTAGTGTGCCTTTAAATCACATTATCTTGATGGCCAATAGACTAGTCCATTCATAGAAATAATTCGTTCGCCTATTTCTTCAGTAAGTCAATTGCTTGACGCACCGTATAGCATGTGGCGTCGTCCTGTTCAAAAAACATGTCTTCAGTAAACACCCCATTCAATCAGGGTACAAAATAATCTGCTATCATGGCTGTATATCACTCACCGTTAACGGTGCTTGCATCAGACTCATTTTTAAAAAAGAAAGACCATATGATTCCACAGGGCCAATCAGGATTCCACACAGGTTGTGGTCCTCAATAATCTCTTGCGGATTTTCTGCATTCTAAATCCGAAAATTTTATTGACATGTCCATTAAGCCAAAAATGAGCCTCGTCACTGAAGAGTATTGCAAATAGGAAATCGCGTTTTTCTGACATTAGTCGATTCATTATAAAATGGCAAACCAAACTGCGCACAAATGATAATAAAGTTGCCAGACTTGACAACCGTTTGACAATTTAATCCTTATCGAAAAATTAAACCCCTAAAAAAAACAAAACATCCTTTAGTTTGCATTATTATGGCAACGTTCAAAATGTTTATTCATCCTAATCTCTGTGTAAAATGTGGTCAAGCATTACAAATTTCTTTAGTTTCATTCGCATCTTCGCTCACACATTTTTGCTGACAGGTGTGACGATCTTCAATACTTCTTTAATCTTTCTTATATCTTTATTTCCTCGCAGTATAAAGTTTTCGCCTTGGCCTTTGATTGATGCCCATCATGTTAAATAAATATTTCTGTTGTAATTTAAAAAAACAATGTCCTTTCGCAACTTTGAGTTTTCGTAGGCATTTCGTCTGTTGTTGTTAAAACAAACCTCGACATTTGCGTGGACAAAAATTTTAAAATTCTTATTTTACAAAATTATTATGTACATTTTGATATTTTCGATTTCGATAAATTTTCTATACAACAACATAGCGTAAGGTAAGGTAAAGTTAATTTCGTCATAATTTTTTCGGTGTTTAAACTGCTTTAAGTTATGTTCTATTCAGATATACATTTTTTTAGTAGCATAGTTAATACGTTCCTTACTTAAAATTATGTAAGCTTTGTTTTATATTAAAAATATATGTTTATATTTATACTCGTGTATATATATATATGCATATTACGTCTAGTTAGAATCTATTTTAGACTTTTTAATAATGCTTTTATGTAGCTTTAGTTAAATCTTCTAGTCAAATGAATTGTTATCATTTAGTATCTTTTGTTGATAATGCACAATTGTCTCTACTTAAACTTAGTTCATAATGAAAAATGTTTGCAATATCTTATTGTAAATGTTTTGAGTTTCTGAAATGACCACGCTTGAATCATATTGTAGCATAAAATAAAGAATTATGAATTGGAAATAAACAAGTTATTAAAGTAATCAATATGTAAGTAGGTGTAGAACACATTTTCAGTTTTAATTTGTTTATGTTTTTTTTTAATTTTTTTCTGATTTTTAATTTACTCAAAATAAGTTAAAATTCAACATTTAAGTTGTAAAATCCAATTCCATACGCTATTTGCTTAAGTCTAATGAAACGTTAAACTTCATAATATATAAGATTTCAAAGATTTTTTTAACAAATTCTTAAAATTTGTTGATTTGTAAAAAAGATGGTTATTGTTTATTTTAGCTGTTTAAATTAAAGATTTTGCATAAATTGGTTGAATGTTGCATCTAGGCAGTGCAGAAATCAATTTTTTTTATAGATGGTTGGTTATTTTAGAATTTTATTTTTCTTCACATACTTGAGAATTTGGTACAGTAAAATATAGCCCGAAATAAATTATATATTTTTTTTTCTATAAAAATCTAGGTGTTATTTTGTAATGAAATAGCACCCATTTTATTTGGGTGCTATTTAATTTTTATTTAGTTTGTTATTTGATACAAAATAAGGCCAAAAAAAATATGAAATAAACCCAAAAATTTTCCATATAAATGTCGAATCGATTTTCTTATAAAGGTGTTGGGTTTAAGTTTTCATTATTTTTAAATTTTATTTTTTTATTCATTTTTGATTTTTGGCGTTATTTATATTTTTTTAATAGAAATTAAAAAAGAGTGAAGACTTTCAAAAATTAAGTTAATAAATAATAAATGTTAAAGAAATGATTTTTATATTATTTAACACTTATTTGGTTATTTTAGAATTTTAATTTGCTCCAGATACTAAAAATATAAACAGAAATAAAAATAGGATTAAGGAATTTAACTTTAAATAAATAAGACATATAGAAAGAAATCTAAGGCTTATTGATATTTTATATGAGTGTTATTATATAATATTATGATGAGTTTTTAGCAAAACGATATTTTTAGCTTAAAAATCACATAGGCACAAAAAAAAGCATGAACATTTTTTAAAATATTTTTTTATAAATGGCCGATTCAAATAGAAAACAACATTAAGCCGCGGTAACGAAAGATCACAACGACGTTTTGAAGTGTTATTATTCCTTGATTATTTATATTTGTGAAAATTTTTCTTATTTTAATTGAACTTTATTCAAATGATTATAAAATATTAATGAAAACTTTGAAACTAAGAAACAAAATAGTTAAACATTATAATTAAAGCAAGTAAAATTAAACTATTTAAAATCGTTTTGTAGCAAATCAAACTATTGTCCATAATTTGGAATTCATTGAGAATTTTCAAAATTATAAAATAAAGTATTTACTTAAAGAACTTTTAACACAAATCTAAAGACTTTTTATAATAACTAAATTTACAAGAAGAAATAATTTCATTATAAAAAATATTTAAGAAAATACGGGAGAGACTGGTACTGGCTCTACAGCGCTCTTACCACGTCTCTTGTTATGCTTAATGATTTTGAGATGAATTTTGAAAATTATATTAAGAAAACTAACAAAGTATCTTGCCTACACTTTTCTATCAATCGCGTTCATTTAAAGTTCAACCATCAATAGATCGTACATTTTTTTAATTTCTTCAGTATTTATTTAATTCTTTATGAGCTCGCAATCAAAGCACTATCAAGGGCCTCGTCTAAAGAATAAAATCTTATGTATTTTTAAGCTAAAAAAACTTTCCAAAGTCAAAATGACTACAATTTTTAATAAATAATTTAAAAAAATAGCTCGATTAACTGATGTTTGTCTTTAACATTCTAACCACTTCTGTCCCACACCATGTTATGTTTTCCTCATTATATGCCACTTTTTTAAAAGTAACTTACCACAAGCATTATGTCACAATCACATTTTATAATATATCTTTCACAATTCATGTGTGAAAAAAGTAAAAATAAATGATTTCACTAGCTAACTAAATATTTTTCATACACTACAAAATTGGAAAAAGTTAAGTTCAGACGTAAAAGTAAAATGTAGGAAACCAAAAATTTTTTAATTCTTTTAATTCTTAATAATTGGTATACAATTGAAATGAAATCTCTAAATTTTCTGAAGTAATGATTCAATATCCAAATCAATATCCGGTAGTTTTATCAACCGATATATTTTTTTTAATTTTTTGGTATTAACATTACTCATGGCTAAAATTAAATATATTTGATGTCTGCTTTATCGCACTGCTTTGTTCAGCTCTTCAAATTCGAACAGTAAAATTGTTGCTGGACAAAAAATCCAATATTGTTTATTGACATCAAAATTAACTTGTATTCCCCAACTCACACGGTCATTGGCAATCAAGCAATCTAATCGTTTTGTTGTTGCTTTCAATGTGAAACTGTCAAAAACTCTGAGACCCAGAGCGGATGAACACAGATTGCAGCAATCCAATTTTGTTCATTTTGCGGTTGCTGTACATGTCAGCAATCAGCAATCTGAATAGTGTTGCTAGGTTACGAAATAAAATGTTTAAAGGAATGAAAAATTATGATTGGCATGTCGTGTGAGCTACCAACAATCAGAATGTGAAAGAGAGTAAGAAAAGTTCATCGATTGCCAATCAAGCAATCCCGTGTGAGTTGGCCATATTAAAACTACTAAATCAAAGTGAAAGTTGTTTATTTCTGTATGTCAATGATGATAGTTTCACACTGCGATGATATTTGAAAATATTTCAACAGAGACACCCGCTGCTGAGCAGAATACGGTTCTATTTATAATTGTACAAGACTAATTAACGGGTGTTTCAGAAAAAATTAAAAAACAAAAGAGCAGCAAGTGTTTAAGCACCAGTGATTATAAAATGATTTTTAGACATTTAAAATTGTTATCTTTAAATGGTGTATTCTTCGAGAACCTAAATATTTTATTGAAAATATGAAAAAAATTTTTAAAAAATGAAAAAATGCAAATTACCAACATAATTTTAATAATAATAAAAATTAGAATTAACCCGCATCCATCGTTTGCATCAAACTGATGCAAATTTATTGAAACACATTCATATATTAAAATCAAATATGCATATTTTAATTCAGAATTTTGGCTACCTTCCTAAAATATCAAAATAAACAAGTGAGCAGTTCTACAGTTGGAGATAGTCTTATACTTATCGCGCTAGAATAGTTAAAAAATTGAAAATATTCCAATGAATAATATTGTCTTTTTGTATCTGCATCAAATTGATGCACAACGTACTTTTCGTTTCTAGAAATTTCCGATGGATGCGGGTTAAACTCAGGATGCAGAAATATATTGATATAACGGACAAAACAAAAACTTTCAGCTTAGGCCGTGTGCTATTTTCAACTTTTCACTCGTGGTGGTAGGAAGGAATTTACTGAGTTGAATACAATTTCTGTTTGTTGAAATAAAATTGTAATTTTTACTGTGCCAAAAGGACGATAAAATTTTGACAACTAGAAATTTTGACCTTTTAGATTTCGGTAGATTAGTGCAAGAATTTAATTTAATTTGCAAAATTTTTAATGTATACGGAAAATGATCAGTATTTTATACAAATATTTTCACTTCTGGTTGCTTTGCTGTTGGAAGCACATAATATTGAACTTCTTTACGATTCACAAACTCACAAGTGTTTCGTTTTCTATTCTTCCTTGTGTCAAAAATTCTCTTGCCAATTATCAAAATTTATACTAGCCCCTGGGGCTACATAAAGTTTAGGCAGTCATATTCACCTCACATGTGCCAAATATTCTCATTCAGACTGTCAAAATTTCATCATCCGAGTGAAAAGTTTCCGAATAGCACACGGCCTTAATAATGAAATTTCTTCAACACATATTTGGTTTTATATTAAATTAAATACCCCTTAATCCATGTGATTATATTTATGATAGTCCAGATGATGTTCTATTATTACACATTTGAGCACAGTATTAAAATAAGTAAAATTTATGTTTATCGAATAATCTTAGTTAATATTATTTAAATATGCAAACAGTAATGTACCACTTAATTTTTGTTTATTTTTTCTAACTTATTTTTAAACATAAACTGAAATTTCACAGCTAAAAACTCATTTATTAACTTGTTTTTGTTAAAATCTAGACACAATTTGGATTTTCCCGTATTTTTAATATTTGAACTTTAAAATAAAAATGCTCTTGGCATCTTAAAAAATTAACAGCCAGTATTTGGCAACAAATACAAATGCTAGCATAGTTAAAAAATAAATTGAAGAAAAGTTGGTTGTTCGTTTTTTTTTTTTATTAAGATGTTTATTTTTGCCTTATTTTTAATTTAATTTAAAATTTATCTATATATTTTAAAATGCTATTCTATCATTTTTCTCTTCAATGTTTGCAGTGTGGTGAATATATAGAAATGTTGTTCAGAATGCTAACAGAACAGTTAATTTAGTTGGGAGCTCCTGAAAGTATGCGTTTTTAAGCTCAGGGTTAAGCCGTTGGTTTGGAATTCAGCTCTTGCTGTGCAGCAGTTGTTAACTTTATTCATATGCCCAAAAGTATGCAACTGTTTTATGATTTTAAAAAAAGATTTTTCCTATGAATTTGATGCACTTAACTTGACTGAAATAAAAATTGTTTAAAATTCAGATTCAGGTCGATATAAAATCTTCTTTCAACCTAATTTTTCCGATTCTAAATTGAGTGGAGTTGAAAATAATATTTTGTCGGGCTATATTTTTAGTCATAATCAATATTTTTTACTTTTGATCTGAGCATCTTCATCGGATTAATTCAATAATCCACTTCCACCTAATTCTCTTCCACGTATTTGTAGAAGATTCCACTGCTGCTGTCAGTCGTAGGTTTGTCGGTAGGTTTCACCAAGCACTTTACATATAGTATATAGTATATAGTATAGTATAGTATAGTTTAGAATGATCAAAACAATTTTGGTTTCAGTTACCAGGTCGCTTCGACTGTTTGATCATGCTTGCTTTCGATTTCAGAGAATTACATTTAAAACGTAGACTTGTTAGTGAACCTCCAAATAATATATCTTCAAACAATTTTTTAAAACCTGACTCTCGAATTCAAGCTTGTGTCAGTGCGTGGACCATTCAATGCCAATTCAGACCTCAATTGACACAGAATTATTCAAATGAAATTAATTTTTCTGATCAGCCGTCACATAGTAATGCATCCCATAGGCATAAATGACTTCTTTTTTTTTTTTTGTTATTAACTATTTAATGTGATGTCGGCGACGATTCAAACCGAGTATTTTTTAACAATTTTTTGTTAACGATGCCAACCGAGCAAAAAACATCTTCAAATATTTAAATTTCTTATCGTATGAGTCAAAGTAAAAAGTTTCTGTAATTAAAATGCTTAGGAAAATACAAAAAAAATAATGCCTCTATCACGGTCTGCGAGTCGAACAAAATTTAAGACGAATCGCCAAGTTAATATCACCGTCTGCAAATCGAATGGTTTACTCGAGTCGAATCAACTGGCGAATTTTTCTTTTTGTGGTATCACTTTGCGAGCCTACTTTTTCTCCTCAGATTCAGTGCAACCAACAAGAAAACACAAAATTTAGCAGAGAATCGTTAAACCTAATAAGTTAAAGGGGCATACGTTTTTTAAAAAACATTTTAGAAATTTTTTCTAGGTAACAAGTTAAAAAAAAGACTCATTTTATGGATAAAAACTATCAAATAAGTGGAAAAGTTCACCACTTTTTTCCCATTTTTGAAAATCACTTTATTGATTAAAAATTCTTGTGATTCATGCACTGAGCACATTGACAACAGCAATAACGGTATCTGCCAAATTTTTTTAAATGCATTTTTTATGGAGAATTTGGTCTAATGTCGCGATGTCGTGTCGTGGATATAGAACTATTCCTTATTTGACAGTGTCGTTGCTTTTCGTCGTCGTCAAAATGTTCTGTACATTAATTATAGAAATAATCAATTTAAATTCAAGTCAAATTATATCTAAAAGTAGATATAATTATTTTTTGTGATGGATTATATTTTTTAGATTTTTTAAAAAATTTATTAAAAGTCATTAATATGGCTCTTATTTTAAAAAAATCTGATTTCTTTAATTGTTGGTTAGCCGCAAGTCCTAATGATACATTTTTTTCTGCAGTTTATGCATTTGTTGAAAAAAAGGAAATGCGTTAAAAAAATGTTGAAAGAAGAAATAAGTTCTTTTAGTTATGAAATGCAAAAGAAAGTCACTATAAAAGAAATACTTTCGAAAATAATAACACCAAATGGCTAGATTGGATAATTTTATCTATTACTGATCCAGATGAAGTAAGTTTATAAAAATTGGTGTTGTTTTCGCGAGAAAATACAAATAACGATCTTATCTCTTATTTACTATAGGCATCAAATCCTGTTTTAAGCAATTTTTTTTTTTATAAAATATATTTTATATGAACAATGAAAAAAACGTTAATTTAGATGATTCAAGCAATATCATTGCGTGTACAGATTCCTGCGAAGATTATTTCAGTGATAATGATTAAAAATATTTATTTTAATACATACACTATTGTGATTTTATGTTTTGTCTTTTTTGATATAATACTTAAATCATTTCAATTAAAAATATTTAAATTTTTTCCATTTAAAACACGATTTTCTAGCAAACTACTAGGTATTTCAGATCTAACAAAATTTTTGAGCTCGGAGGCCCAAACGGTCAAAATTGCCCCATTAATCTATTTTTGCGGAATTGTCATATGGGGTCGCATCACTGTGCGTCACCTCTCTGCGACAATGGCAGGCCACAGAGAGTATATAATGTTATGTTAAGCCTCTTGAGAACATGCACATCAGACGTTCGGAGTCAGAATGAAACTAGTAGCTCATTTATGTACAAACATTTAATAACACGCACAACACAGTTTGATTATAAAAAGCTTGGTTAAAGTCCTTTAAAGTCCAACTACTACACTGAAATGGACAATTCACTTAATTTTTTGTTTTTTTTTTCGTTAGCAGTGTGATTGACTGCACATATTCGAGAAGAGGGGATGACAACCAACGTGCATCGAATACAATACAAATAAAAAATAAATAGATTTTTTGCTTTGAAATTTTACTTAAGAAATGTGGTTTTTTGTGGTGTTTTTTATGTATATATTTTACATTAAATATTTAATAAATATAAGCTTAATAATTCCGCTTTGTAAAGTAATGCCTAATTAACTTGTTGATGTTGTTGTTGTTGTTGTTGTTGTTGTTGCTGCTTTGCATTTACATGCTATATAATTAATTGATTTTAATATATATACACAATATATATATATATATATTTTAAAAAATTTATTTTATTTTACTTAAGTTTCCATCGTTTGTTTGTGGTTTTTGCTCATTTTCTTTTTACATTTGTAATGGTTGTGGTTGTTGCTTTTTGCAATTCTTTGTATTTGCTTTTATAATTTCCTCATAATTGCTGTTCAATTTAATATTTATAATAAAATTAATTAATTAATTCATTTATGCTATTATGTATGTTGTATAGATATTGATGTTGTTTTTATATTCTTACATTCTCGCTTCTTCTTCTTCTTCTTCTTTTCATCTTTATTTTACTACATGTATGTATATATAAAATAAGTTTTCTCTTCTCTAGTACCCCATTAAGTTGTGTTGTTTTGTTTTTGTTTGTGTTTCATTGTTGTTTTTGTTGTTGTTGTTGTTGTTGTTGTTGCATAAACGTTTAAAAATAACTTTAAAACTTTGCAAGTTTGCGTTACATAAAATTAACTACTAATAATAATAATAATAAAAACATGCTAAAATAATGAATAAAATTGTTATATTAACAAAAGCGCCGAAATAGGAATAACATTTAAAATTGCAAAATAAAGTTCAATGATGTTAACAAAAAAAAACTGTATAGCAAAAACAAAACTAACAAGAGCAAAAAAATAAAAAACACTATTTTAAATTAATAGTTAAAAAGATTGATTTTTTTTTACGCGGTAAGTGGATAAAAATATTTTCATTTATTTTTTCAAGTTGTTTTTTTTTCAACTAAGTTTGAGTGTTTTAAAAAAAGGTATTTTTTTCTTTTATTGACTTAAAATAAAAGTTGCATATTTTGCTATATTTAATATATATAAATAACAGTAAAAAATAGTTGGTCGCGGCGTGTTTGCTTTAGTTTTAGCTTTAAAAATAAACATTAGTTAAAATTTGCTCGTTTTTAACAACATAAATTAATTATTACTTTAAAAACTCAACTTATTAAGATATATAAAAGGAAAAGAAAAAAAAAACAGACGTGGTGGTAGTAGTAGTGGGGGTAAGGGAAAGGGGATTAATAATAATTATAAACTATACATAATGAAAATAAGCATTCAATTTACAATAATTTTAATTGGATAAAAATTAAGCTAAACGCAGTGCTGCATAGTTCACTGTGTTGGTTGTTGATTGATTTGTGGGTTTTTTGTTGTTTGGTTGCTGCAGTTGCCGTCGTTGTTGTGTAGTTTGAGTGCTCTTCTGGTCTACTGTATGGACATTTCATCCTTGAGCTTCTTGAGTCCAGCTTGCACGTACTTAAAAACTTCGTACATGGAGCTGTGCAGAGTAAGTGGCCCATTTTCGTGATCGAGCGCTATAAAGAATTCTAAACAGGAAGACGACAAAAAAGGATCTTGTAAAGTAAGTTATCAGCATTTTTAAATTAAATAGTTTGCTTACCAGTATGATTCCCCTTACGCACCATGCCATCCGCTTGATCCCACAAATCATGACTGCTAGTTAGATAGTTAAAAAATTGATTTTGCTGGCACAGCGCGGTGTGTACATCCTGAGGCACAATTTTTCCAGGCGGCGTATTCGAGCCGGAACCCTACAAGAAGGTAAACATAATATATTTGATTAATATAAAATGTTCAGCTTTAATTCTTTTCAATAATTCTATTCTACCTGTGAGCACAGTGAATTAGATGGCGATATCGAGGAAGGCGTATTGCCATTGATAATATCCGGCTTGCCTTTGAAGAAATCACTGCAGGAGTTCATAACGGTGCGACAAAAGTTGCGTTTCATTTTGTACAGCTTTAGCGAGATTAACGATTGACAGCGTAGACTGTATATGTAAAAAGAGATCATTAACAAATGGTATATTTTAAAAATCAGTGAATTAATTGCTTACCTTAAAATTGCAACCTTGTTATGTGTTTCATGTTGGCCATTGGAGGACGACGAAGAGACTTGTAGATGTCGGAATTTTGAGGAAATAAATCTAGAATTAACAAGAGAAAATATTAAATTTTATGGTTTTACTTATAGAAAAAAAACATCAACGGTTAATCAATACATTAGCGAAGAATTTAAATAAAAGACAAATAATTTGAGTTAAAAATTTAACAGAAAATTATGCTTTAAATTAAAAAAAAATCCAAACTAAAACTTAAACTAAAGCAAGAAAAATAATGTTTGAAAAAACGAGTTTACAGCCGCATGCTTATTAAATCTATTATAATTGGCCACTTTTAACATTCAAAAAGGAATCAATCATACCCTTTTCTAAAATAGAAGGTTTCTAAATCATCAATTAACAATTGCAATCTATAAAATTTCAAATCTTAAAACCTTTTAGACATCTGCCTTTAAAACTAACGATATTCAAGCTCAAATAAATTGAATAGCCAGAAATTTAAAAAAGGGGTTTGCATCATAAGAAGTAAATATTGATTTGCAAAAAGTCAAATTTTATTTATAAATTTATGATTTTGATATGAAAGAAGTTCACTTCGATTAGTAATGAGATTAATCAGATTTATTTTAAATTTTTAAATAATTTTTTATTTAGCTGAATTGGATTTGATTGGATTCGTAAAAAGTATTTGTTTTTATAAAATGTTTAGTTCGGCAGTTTTTAATTGCTTTGTTCAACATATGTAACATGACATACAGTGCCGGTAAAAAAAAATATTTGATTCCAGAACCTTGAACAAGACTTGAATCAAGAAAATATTTTCTTAATGTAAGCAATCGCAGAGATTATTTTAGTTTTCAGCAAACTGTTTACTTGAATCAAGCAAATTTGCTCACTTCAACTTATATTGGCTATAAGCATGCCAACATGCTTATGTTCACAACATGTTTATATGACAACAATTTTAAGATGGTGCGGATTGAGAAACTATGGTATGGTTCGAAGGTGCAGCGTCTTATCTGTTACTTTACTTGGAAACATGTAAGCGTCTACAAGATATATTTAGTATATTCGAGTAGTTTTTTGTGATCGGTTATCCTACATCCTACATCTTTGCTAAAGGATTTTGCGCCGTTGAAGAAAATTAAGTTTCTAATATCAGGCAAAACATTAAACAAAATTGTTTACTTGAATCAAGCAAATTATATTAGTTTTCAGTTAATTCTTTATTTAAATCAAGCAAATTGTTCTCAATTCAAGGAAAATCAATTTCTCAAATCAAGCAATTTATTCTACTTTTCAGCAAATTGTTAGTTTTCAGCAAATGCAAAATGCAAATTCAATCAATCAAAATTTTCTCACTTCAAGCAAATATTAGTCTTAAATATCCCAGCAGTTATTTTGGAGTCAATTGAAAAAGTGAACTAGTTCATTACTAGCGCAATTCGAAGTAGCTCTGAAAAAGTACAAAAGGCGTTCAGTGTAGAACAGATCACTTTGCTTTTGTTTTCAAAAGTATTGCTGAAAAAAAAAACGCGTTCTGGCTATTTTTTAAAATTTGCTGCGCTAGAAAAAATGTTTATAGACATTTATAAATAAGATTTCTTCTGAATTGTGGATGAAAAACATCGTACAAATCACGTATTTGGGACCTTTTCTCCAGTACACTAAATTTTTACACTTATAAAATGTTCACTTTAAAACTAGTTAAAAAAGAACCAGTTTTAGGCAACTGCGAAAGCAACCATTTTAAAAATGTTCCCAATGCAACTAGTTTAAATATGGCGAAAAGTAGTATTTATGGAGACAATTGTCTTTTCCTATGACATTAACCCGTAAAAAGCGACAGTTCACTCAATGTTAAAGGGTATTGTAGTGGAACTAGTACTGGTTATTTTTGGGACTAGTTAAGAAATATTTTAAATTTGGTCCACTTTTCTGCTGGGTATGATAGAAAAAATATTCGTAATTTCAAGCAAATGTTTCTTGAATTAAGCATTTTTTTTTTAATATCATGTGTTTCAAATTTGCTCAAGTCTAGCAAAAAAATGTTGAATTGAGAAATTTAGGCTTGAGTGGAAACTGAAAGCCTATTTGCTTGATTCATGCATAGAATCATGGCTGAATAAATAAGCCTGTCGCATGGGTGAGAGCGAGTTCCCATAAATGTCAAATCAAAATTGACAGCTAATACAAAATCTGATAGCGAAAATTGATAACATGTAAATCCGATGAAGTTGTTGTTGTTATTTTGCATTGATTTTGACAATTATGGGTACTGAGAAGAGAGTATGATCAGCCCCGAGACAACCTTATTTATTCAACCATGCATAGAATGCTTGATTTTTTTCTTTCCGTGTGAAATGTACTTTTTTGTTAAAAGCAATAATTGGTGCGGTTAACACTAAAGCACTGCTTTAGCTTGTTAAAAAAAAAAGTAATTTGATTTTAATCTTCAAAGAGAAATTATCAGTTCTAATATTTTTGCAGTAAAGAAACGCGGAAAGCATTCCAGTTCTGAAAAAGCACTAGTTCATAAAAAAAATCTTTCGGAAAACAAAACATATGCAAAAGTAAGGCGAGTCGTAGGCGGCTCAAAAAATTTGATTCGGTATGCAACAATATTTGAACTAAAAGTGGAATCACGTAGATGAAAGTGCACAATAACGCAATGGCTTGTTAAACAAATAATGCGGCAAAGCAGTAAAGAGCCATTGAAAGGAACGAAACCGACTTAGAGATCATGTCCTCAAGGCGTGTAGTCCAAAGAAAGTCCATCTCTAAACTTCTTAAAATGCAACGAAGCGTATGAACATCGCCAAAGACCATTTGAGCTGGACAATAGACAGATGGAGGTACGTTTTATGGACGAACCAAAATAAAATTCTTTTGTATGGTGACAAAGGCTTTCGTTCTTACGTTGGAGGACCTACAAACGCAAAATACAATCCAAAAATCACAGCCGAATTAGTATGGACTAGCTTTGTTTACTATGGGAATACATATGTTCTATACATTGAATGAAGACCCCATCATTGATCAAAATGTTTATGTGGAAATACTGCAGAAAGTTATGCTACTTTATGCAGAAAAGGAAATGCTGTTGTTTTGGGTCTTCCAGCAGCAATAAAAATTCCTAAACATACTAGCTAAGATGTGGTTTATGACAAGATCTTAATCAAATTGAGAACCTCTGGGCTGAGGTTAAAAAAGCAGTTCATAACATAAAACCGACAAATAATGAAGACTCTTGTACAATAGTTCAGGATTCCTAGAGTAAAATTTCAGTCAAGAAGTACCAGGACAAGGCAGTGTGCAGCTGTCCTATCCAATAATGGTCTTGCAACAAAATATTAATTTAAATACAAAACTTGATATTAACAATTGATATGAATTCTCAATATTGTGTACAAATGTAATTCATATTGCATAGATTTTTAAGTTTTATGGGTACAAATGAATTATAGTGCTATTTTTTTTCCCCCGCCTTATTTTGTAAATTTTTACTAAACTTATAAAATATTTTTGTTCATCATGTTTTACACTCTAATTACAGGCTGTCGACATTAATGGATTAAGGTTTTTATTTCGTTCTAAAAATATCGCTTCTTATCATAGTGCTATTTTTGTTACCGCACCTGTATAAACAGTTCGATTTCATTTGAAAAATTAATATTTTAAAGTAAATTGCAATCGGAATCCTTTAAAAAATTCAAAAACACTTTATAAAATATTTGAAATATTTTTAAATCCCAAAACATCATAAGTTAAAAAAACACCAACATCAACACAAACACTAATAGCGTCTACAAAATTTGTTCACACTTTACTCACTTAATAAGAGCCAGCGTGTCCTTGTACATGGTCCACGCAGCATCTTCTGAGCTGCGATGCTGTTCCATGGCAGCGCCAGAGAGTAAAAAATACACAACCGCCTCTAAATAGAGCGTCACCTGATTGAATGTGTTTTGTTCACGATCGGCAGCATGTTTACGACTAACAGCTTCCTGCAGGAACTTTGTGTTTTTGCTGTTGCAAAAAAATATTCCAATTAGAAATATTACAAAATTAACTGAGTTATTATTAAGTTATTACCTGAAATCATCGCTGAGCGCATCTTCGTCGCGCTCGAAATATGAGCGATAGATAACTTGAGGCTGTGCAGCAGGCGGTGGTGGCGGCGGCGGTGGTGGTGATGTATTGGCTAGCTGACGTTGTGCAGACGCTGCTATTAGCATTGGCGACGTTAGCAACTTATCACTTGGTGTTGTCGTTGCTGGCGGCGGCATGTGCGATGCAGCAGCTGCTGCAGCGGCGGCATTTTGTAAATGTGTAGCAGGACTGGCAACTCTGTTTGTTGATGTTGTGTTCAACGCTTGTTGCTTTCCTTCAATTACTAACCGATCGTGATTTGTTGGCGGCAGTTGTTGTTGCTGATGCTGTTGTTGCTGTAGCTGCAGAGTATTAGGCTGCATGTGATTAAGTGTGGCGCCAGCGCCGACGCCAACATCCGCTGCTATGAGTACATTGCCGCTGCCGCTGCCGGCAATGCGGTGGTTCTGTAGCTTTTCTCGTTCTTTTTCCCTTTCCTTGTCTTTTTCCTTTTCTTTGGTCATCGCTGGCGTAGCAGCAGCAGCAGCAGCAGCATCTTTATCCTTGGCTCTATCCTCTTTATCTTTCTTTCGCTTCTTCTCCTTATACGGACTTGAACTTGAGCTAGAGCTGCGCTTGCGTCGCGGTTTTGCAGCACCAATATCTGCCACACCAAAAGATGGCGAGTCCTGCGCAGCCATTAGCTGCTTTTCAGTAGGCGTTGTGGCCGCAGTTGTCGGCTTGTAATCTTGTTTGACTATAAGCAGCTCCTGCTTGACTAACGAAGAGCCACTCTTAAATTTGGTATCCGCGCAATAGGACGCAGCCGTCGCCCCGTCAATATCGGGCTCGTATTTGATGAGCTGCTCATGTTTGACGCCTGCCAAGAGTTTTGTGGACGCTGGTGAAGCTGCACCAACACGCAATGTGTAGCCATTTGGTGGCGCCGGTTCCTTTGGGGAACGGCTGCTCAAGCGTCCATTTGAGCTTATGTCTTCCAGTCTTGATTTTGCATTCTCGGCGACGGTGGCGGCGACAGTTGCAATGGTGTTGGGTGTGTGTCTTCCGCTGCTTATAGGCGGTTTCAGTCTCATTTGCGTGGCTTGTAAATCGGCGTGCAGTATCGTCTCATGGTCATATATAGGCGTGCGTCCAGCGCCGGCTGTGGGCATCAAATGGCTGGCGGCACTGCCGCGCGGACTAGCCAAAATGTTAGGGGGCTGCGGCGGAATGCGTCGCAGTCGCGAGAGCTCAATTTTGCAAATGAGCGAAGGAAATGCGGCGTTGGCAACAATGTTGATGGGTGTAACGAGGTTCAAATGCTGCGTTGGAGTTGGGGTGCGCGAAGGCGTGTGCATGCGCGTCGGTGTCTTAATGCGTTGCTGCAGTTTACGTTCTGCACTTGAACTGCTGCGATCTGGCGTGCGTTTTGTTGTGATGTGTTGTTGTTGTGTCGCAGCTAGTGGATGGCGTGGCGAAGATTTCATATGCAGCGCATTGGAAGGCGTAAGGCGTGGCGATTGTGATGATGCGGTCGTTGTTGTCACAGACACTGAAGAGGAAACTGAGGAGGGGACTGAGGTGACAGTTTGCAATAAACTATGGCTATGACTGTTTGTTGTTGGTATGGGTGTGGTTGAGGGGGTTGTCGATGGCGCCATGTTGCTGCTGTCCTGCTGCTGAATTGACAACGTCGTCAAAGACTTGAAGGCAGCATTTGGTGAAAAGTGTTTTTGCTGTTGCTGCTGTTGTTGATGTTGATGCTGCTCTTTGGCTAGCAGCTCATCAGACTGATCGATTATAACGACCTGGCCCTGCTTTTTGGCACCGCCCTCCTTCGGATTGAAGATTCGCGAGAGCGTATTTATTTTGTTCTTATCACTTTTGGGCTTGTCACGCCTCAACTTTTTGTTCTCCTTGCGCGTCATTCCTTCGTTATCAGAACGATCATCGTCGCCACTCGAGGAAGACGAGCTGGAAGTTGATCCGGTTGAAGAGGATGAGCTCGTGGATGAGACTCGGCTGCGACCTGAAGTCGTTTTGAGTGGCGACTGATTTTGTTGCCGATGTGCTAGGCTATGCTGTGCTGTGTTTGCGGCGGCTGTAGCTAAATCATTGGCGGCTGCCGCCGCCACAGCAGCTGAACGCGCTACATACTCCTCCGATGAGCTCTCATCTGAAGAGCAGGATGACGAGGTGGTTTCTTTGCGCAGCTTTTTAGCACCCACCGAGGTGGCAACGGCACCTGAAACCACCGCCAGACCGGCTGTGGCAGGAGCATCATCGAGTGATGTTTTGCGTTTATTTAGCTGTTTAACAATGCGCCGCGCAGGAGGTATCAATGCGGTAGACGCCACCGCTGCAGCAGCTGCCAAACGCCTTTGTCGCTTCAACTCATCGACGGATGAAACCGAAACGCTGCCATCTTCGCTGTCCGATGACGTGGAGGATGATTTGGAATAACTAGAGGAGGACGAAGAGGAATCTTCGCTGGAAGCAACATATTCGTTGCTCTTTACCTGCGAACGCTGCTGTTTGTTAGATGGTGGTTTTTGTGTAGCACCCGTAGCATGATGATGAGCGTGCGTTTTTGTCGGCGTAACTTGTGGCGTTGAGCTAGTCGATGATGTTGCATTACTGCCAGAGTTCTGACGCGCAATTTTGCGTCTTGCTGCGGGTTTCTTGTTGCTCGGCGCATTTGCGGCGACATCCTTTTTGGCGGTTAACGTTGGTCCCTTGGTTGTGGTCGTCGTTGAGGATGCGGAACTGATGTTACCACTTTGACTGGGCGTGGGTTTACGTGGGCGTCCACGTCCTTTTTTCGCAGCCGCCGTTGTTGCTGCCGCCAAGGCGGCGGAGTCAACTTGTACCGTTTTGAGGCTGCCGCTTGAAGCTGTGGGGCTAACACATTTGCTGGCCGCTGATGATGAGTTGTATTCGCCTTCCTCTTCATCGCTTGACTCAATAAGTCCCGCCGCTTGAGGTTGTTGCTTCAGTTTTTTGCGTGGCTTCTTAGCGCGTTGTGGCACCCCACCAAGTGGCAATCCGGCAGCAGGTGAGGCATTCTTGTATTTAGGCGGTGTTGAAACCCGATTTATAGGTGTGACTGTCAGTGCGTTGGGTTGCATTAGTGGTTTCTGCTGTAGTTGTGGCGGTGAGCGTGGTAGCGCCGTTATGGCCGCCGGTACGCCAGGTATTTGTAGTGTGCCACCTGGACCAGGCACAGGAAGCGTAACTGGTTCATTGATATCGCTGCTATTGGTGTCGGATGAGAGGCCGGAGAGCACATCCATTGTCATATACTGCTTGGCATGTTTGCGCAGCGCAAGCGCCTGTTGGTGATGCTTGTCTTCGCCACCGTGTTGATGCAGCGACGTTGGTACGGGGCTTCTTTTATTGTACGGTGTTACACTAGTCGAGCCGCCAGCTATCAGCGATGTGCCGACCGGTGTAGCCGATGCCGACTCATGCTTGATCTGACTTGTGGGTATTGCTACGAATTCCGCAGCATTCAACATTGGCACTTGTTGCTGCTGCTGCACAGATGGCGGTGGAATACCTTTCACTGTCATTGGATGTGGAAAGAGTGCATCTGATTCCTTTTTTATTTCATCCAAAAGCGTGTGCTTCATTAACGGAGAGAGAGGCGTTACACTAAGTTCTGGTTTACGCGAGGCTGAAAAAGCGGCCGGGTGTCGAAACGCTTCATGGGCAGCTGCGGGTGAAATATTGGCATGGCTAGCAGCACTAGAACGTGAAGGAACAATATCTTCATCGTCGTCATCATCAGCGTCGGCCTCATCATCGGCAATGGCTTCATTCTTTACGTTTGTTAAGACGGCCGTTGGTGTAGGCAGAGCTGCTGTTGGTGTGGGTTCAGGTATGATTTGCGCGCCGCCTGGCAACATCATGGGAACGCCGGCATTGGCACTACCACCGCTGGGCGAGGCATCGTTTTGGGTTTGCTGGGTGGCAGCTTTGTTGAAGTAACGACTGAGATTCCATTTATTTGAATCCGTAGGCGAGGGTGTCTTATTTGACGATGATGTAGAGCTTGGTGCTGAACCAGCAGATGAGCCGGCGGAACCGCTGAGTAGGCCGCTGATGGTGTTGCCACCGCTGGCGGTGATGGTTTGACTGACTTTCTTTTTGTTCAAGCTGCTGTTGGTGGCAACAACGGCGGCGGCAGAGGGAGCGCGTTGTTGCTGCAGCAGTTGCTGATGGTGATGCTGTTGTGACTGTTTGTGCGGTTGTTGCTCGGCTTCCTCGCTACCAGAGTCGCTAGAGTCAGTTTGGGAACTTTCACTGGAGTTAACGGGCGATGAAACGCTGTAAGAAAAAGTTCAAATTTTCGATTATGAAAGCTTTAACTGAAATTCTTAATTTTACTCACTGTTTCTTGCGCTCATCATCCGATTCTGATAGTTCCAAGTCATGTTCCAATCTAAGCGAAAAAAGACAAATATGGTGTATAATTAAGAGAGGTGGGGCAAAAAGCCACGTAAGAAACTCACGTCGAATTGTTCAACTTCTCCAAAGTTGGGGCAGGCTTGTCTGTAGTTTTAAGTGACTTGAGAGGTGATTCCTTTGGTCTTGCCGGCGGCGCCGACACTGTAGGAGCTATCGTTGGAGCTGCTGCTGGAGCTGGCGCTGGCAACGCAGAAATAGGTTGAATGGGCGTAAGCATGCTTGGAAATGGTTCCAGTGGCGCCAACGGCGTTATAGGACCGATGGGATCAAAGGAATACTTATGCTTATTTGGACCGTTCAGGTTGTAGTTCTCAACAATAGTTGTTCGTGGCGTGGCAGCGATTTCAGTTAACGGCGGCGGTGCATGAAACTTTTGTGTAATTTCGGAGAGAATTTGTGTGATATCATTCTAGAACGCGATTGAGAAAGAAAGAGAGAAATTAAGTGTATGTTTCTTTACCAGATATTTTTAATTTTTAAATACCTCAGATGGTAATTGTTTTTGGCGAATTTTTGGTATCGGCGGCTGTGAAAATCTTCCATTGTGTGTTGCTGTTGTTGGTGGTCCAAGTGGTGCTAGAAAAGAAGACGACGCTGACGAGGACGAATTGACGGCGGCACCAATAAGTTTATCTGTTGAACTTGGTCGGCCATTTGGCATGTTCGTTGTCGCGGGCGGTTGTAACATAGACGAAGGATTATTGCTGGAGGTGGAGGAGGAAATGCAAGCTGATGATGACGACATTGTTGGTGGTCCCTTTGGTGGCGCCATACCGCTACTCGAGCGTAAATCATTCTTAACAGGCTGACCTGGATAACCGCCACGACCGTTGTAGGGTGGCTTATTATCAGCTTGTTTGGTGTACGGTTGACGCGATTGTTGCTGTTGCTGTTGTTGTTGCTGTTGTTGTTGTTGTTGCTGCTGTTGTTGTTGCTGTTGTTGTTGTTGTTGTTGCGGCGGGTAATGATGTGACGGCGGCGGCAGATGTTGTTGCGTGGGCGGCAGACGACCCACGCAGGAGGCACTACTGCCCGATGGCATCATGCCCGGCATCATGGATGAGTTCGGTGGCATTTGCGGCCGATGACCGGACGACGAAATACCAACAATATTTTGGCCAATAAAATCTTTCACTTTAGAGAACTCGCCCAGTTTGGCAGCGATGTGATCATCGCCCTCCGATGGATCCACCTGCAAGAACGAGAGAGAAGAAAATAACAATTGATTAGAAGAGAAATAAAAAGAAAGAAATTAAGAGAAAAACTCACCCGACGCGGTTCCGAGAAGAGCGAGACTTCCCGATCGACTACATGCACCTGCTGACGCTCATATTTTTCTCGTTCTCTGCGTTGTCTGCGCTCATATTCTTCCATGCTGAAAATATAAGAATAGACAACAGTTAATTGAGGTTAGTTCTGAAGGTGTAAAAAATATAACAACAACAAATGATATGAACAGGGGCAAAAAGCAATGATGAAAAGTTATGATGAGTTCTTTACCGTTATATCCTTACGGATATGTGTTATGTATGAGCTGAATTATCTTTTATAAAATATTTATCCATTTATTTCAAAATGTGCCGAAAAGTTAACAAAAAATTATTTAATTTAAAAGTTCACGCGCTAGCGGACACGTAAAGTATTACAAATTTTACCGCTCTCGTGCACGAGCACGTAAAATTTTGTGAGATTTTGAGAAATAACCCAGTCGGAAGGTAGGCGAACACCTCTCTAAAGCGATATATCTTTTCTTATTCCCTCAAGAATTGGAAGAAGGCACTAATACCTTAGGAGATGAACAAGGCAGCTGCAAAGCGATGTGTCGGAAAGAAAATGTGAAAAATGCAAAAGTAAAAAACAAAACTATCGACATCCATATCGTTCTTTCATTGCCAAAAGAAGGAAAAGGGAATCTTGACTAATCACTTCGTACGTGCTCGAAGATGTAACAAAGGGATTAATACCCCTTACGTAGCAGCTCCATACAAAAAAAGATATGACACTTGGTAGTGAAGGGGTATGATCGCCGAGTCTTAAAGGATGTGCCAAGAAGCTATCTTGGGATGATCGCTTTTCCTACTGGGAAGATCTGGTTTCGTGTACCATTCAAAACGAATGCACTCATGGGCGAGAACGCAGATGAGACTTTTGATGCTCATGAGACAGTTCGTGAGCCGCACATGTCAATGAAGGGCAAATATAAAAGCAGGGTAGAATCATTTAGGAAAGAAATATAGGATAACTAAGCTCTTAGGGGAGTTATTGAAATTTTTATGGATTCTATTCACTCTTATTAAAAATATCAATGATTCGATAAAGGTTCCACCAGGAGATTATGAAGAGGTTCCACCCGGATAATGTATTCATTGCAACTTTTAAAGGCTCTGTTGCCTTCTTGCATATAATAATTTAGGTCCAATCAACTTTTATTAGTAGCAAATAATCATTGATTTTTGTCCAAGAAGTCCTCAAAGCTAAAATAGTTCAAAAGAACCACCTAGAACCACACATGAACTGTCTCATGAGCCACAATCATGAAGTGCCAAAGGGCCAAAGGGTGAAGTGCCAATCATGAAGTGTCAAATTAAAGCTGTCGGTGAGACCTTACACTGAAAAAATACTCTGAGGCTTAAAAATTTTTAATTCATGTCTTACACAAGATACAAAAGAGAAATACTGAAGCTTGAAATTTTGAATTAAAAAACATGTTGAAACAGCAACAACAACAATAACAACAGTTGCACATGTTAATATGATGACAATAAAGAGTAAGTAAATAAAAAATATAACAAACACAAAAAGCACAGACAACAAAAAGCAGACAAAAACGAAAATAAAACAATATCAAATAAAACTGCGACTACAACTAAAAGAAAGCAGACAAACAAACACAGTAACAGGCGGCACACAGAAAGCAAAAACAAATAAATGCAAATTAAAGAGTGCTTTTCGGGTTTTTGCAAACTTACTTGCAGAAAAGTAGTTCGTTATGTTAGGTTTTTTTTTTTGTGTTTAATATTGCCGATGAAAACGATGAAGAAGACGACGACGTTGGCGACGATGTGTTGTTTTTATTTATTTATTTGTTGCTTTTTTCTTTTTATAATTTTGACTGTTGATTATTTAAGAATTTAACTACATTGAAGGTTGGTTGACATTTGTACAATTCGCTTGTAGAAGTTATTTAAAAAATTTCAGGTTTTTTTTGTTTTTTTCTTTTTCTTTATTTCTTTTATTTTGTTTTTTGTTTTTGATGAAGAAGTCTTTGTTTTTTGGATTTTGCCTTGTATAAAGTTATTTTTATGTGAAAATAACATTGAGAAGAGTAGAAAACTAAACTTGCACAGATTGGGTCAGAGTGTGGTGTTAGTTTGAGTGTGCAAGTGTACGTGAGAATGTCTTTTGATTTTCTTAAGCAGTCAAAGTTTAGTAAAAATCATTTTTTAAGCCGATTAAAAGCTTTTGCTGTTGACAAATAACTGCTGAGCTTTAAGCTTTGGGATTTTCGATGATTTTTATTCGATTGTTTGTTTTTTTTTTCTTGATTTTGCTTGCACTCATCAGTTTGCTCGAACTCCGTCGAATTACTTCAACTTTTTTTGATTTGAAACTTTTTTGTATAAATTTTCACAGCTTTCAGCTTTGACAGTATTAGTGCTCACTCTGTTCAACACGTTGTTGTAGTAGTAGTTAATAAATAAAGTACCTGCAAAAATATAATAAATTAAAACTAAATAATATTTGTATAAAAAATTCAGATTAAAAGCTTTTATGTCTAAAGCAAAGAAATAATTAAAGTAACTCATACGCAACGTTGCACAAATTTAGTTTTTGCATTTCGCTAGAGCAGAGAGGGTTGGGTTGGTGTTTCAAATCACTCGTGTCCACATAGATATAGTGATAAATGAGTCTAAACTTTGTTAAGGGCAACGAAGTCGGAAATATTTTACATAAGAAAGAAATAGGATCATGAAAAAATTGACTTGACTTGACAATTCGTTTGCACAGAAAATATATTTTGTTCTAATAGAGCCAATTGAGTCAGGACCTTATGTTTTGTAGCGAGTTGGAAATATTTTATTTAAAATATGTACACAGCGTGATACAACTTAGGGTTTCTCTTCAGTAGGGAGGGTTCTCAGTTATAGTTGAGTCTAAGCTTTTTGTGAGCAAGAAATAGGATAGAATAGAAATAGGATAGAATAGAAATAGGAAAGAATAGAAAAAGGATCAAGAAAAAATTGCCTCAATGCGATCAGTTTTTTGGACAGAAAATACATGTTTTCTTAAGGGGACATATCGTCGTTGCGCATACAAAAAAGGTTATGTGTTTTTGAACAATTTTTCAGGAGACGAAAAAAACATTTTTGTTTTTTAACAATTTCAATACTATTTTCACATAGCTGGCTAACTTTCACATTTGCTTACTTCTGAACCAATAAGAATATCAAGAAACCATTTGGTGAATAGATTGGGCAAACATATGGCTATTAAATAGTAAAATAAAAAAAAAATCGAAATTTTACACATAGCCTTTTTTGTATGCGCAACGACGATATAGGTTACAAATTTTAAAAAAAATTTTTCGGGAATTTTTTCGGGAATTTGTTCATAGAAGGAAAAGAGATATCCTTTTCAAATTTTGCACATATATTTATTAACATTTAAAGAATACAAAATATTTGAAAAAAAAATCGATTTTCGAGGTTACAAAATCGGTCGCTATTTTGTTTTTCTTCTGCGGATAAAAATTATCCAAGTTCAGGCGGTGGCCACTTAAACAAGGATTAATTTGTTTTTATTTTTTTCTCAGATGTTCGAGACTGGTGCTATCCTGCACACCGTTAATTTTTTGACATTTTTAAAAAAAAAATCAAATAACGTCAAAAACCGCTTAAAAAATTCTGAGACAAATTTTTTTGTATTCTTTAAATGTTAGTTAATATATGTGCAAAATTTGAAAACGATATCTTTTTTCCTTCTATGAAAAAAAATTCCCGAAAAACAATTTTTTTTTTAAATTTGTAACCTATATGTCCCCTTAATAAAGCCAATCGACGAGCCAGAACCTTATCTTTTGAAGCGAGTTTGTAGAAAAATTTTATTTAAATTTGAGAATATACACCAAACAACATAAGTTGAAGTCAAAAGAAAATTCATATTTGTTATATCAAAGTATTAAGTAGTCGAATTGTTCAACTCTCTTGAAAAAATCTTCCATATGGAAGTGATTTGGAAACATTCCTTATCGTATCTTTTGGAAACTTAAGGAAAGTTTTAAATTGATATTGTTTCTCAACCGGTTTCTTAAGAATGTATGTGGAAACAGCAGCATTAGAAGTGATGGGGAAACACTCCTCATCGTATCTTTTGGAAACTTATGGGAAGTTTTAAATTGATATTGTTTCCAAACCGCTTTCTTAAGAAAGTACAGGGAAACTTTTGCGTGTTTTGGGCAATTTCAATTTATTTTTAATGGTAAAATTTCGAATAAAATGGAAGCCTCGGTAGTCGAGTATATAGAGTGCTTGACTGCCACCCCAGAGGTACTGGGTTCAAATCCCGACCAGGCTAACCATTATTAGTTGTTATTTATTGTTGTTGTTTCCACATACATTCTTAAGAACACGGATAGGAATGTCTCCACATTAATAATTAAGACAGCGCAGAGGAATGTTTCCACATTCATTTTTAAGACAGGGGAGAGGAATGTTGTCCTCCAATGACATAATGTGTATAAAAAGAAATGGAGTTTCCATTGAAAGGGACTGCTACCTACATTTTATGGAATGTATCCTGCTTACATTCGGGAATGTTTTCAATTCCCAGAGGGAAAGGTAATTCATTCTTTTCCAACATAATTGAGGCAGCTGAATCGATCTGGGTACTTTAGTTTTAAAAGCACCTTTAAAGTATTATTATACGAAGTGCTCGATAGTACAAAATGTGCACGATAGTACACAAATAACCGTTTTAATTTCCAACACAATTGCGTCACTTGAATCAATTGTGCCACTCCGCTGGCCACTATTGTTTTGATGAAACCATGTTTTTTTTTTTATTAAACAACATAGGAACATAATCAGAAAACAACATGATTTTAATACAAAACCAAATTCAAATTTATCAAAAATTTATCAAAGATTGGCGTAGCACATCCCATACAACCCAAATTTGCGATATCGAATAGCTTTAGAGTTATACGTCACACAGCCTCGGAAATCAAATCACACGTACCATTCCACTGGTTACATTTTATGGGCGTTGAGATAAGGGCGTGGCAGCCCAAATTTTCGGTATAATGTTCGAAGTTTAAGTCACAAATCAATGAAACTCGATAGGAACTTCCTATTTAGTCGTGTTCTTCGACTGGAAAAATTGAACAAGCATTATAAAAGGGGGCGTTGCACCACCCATGTAATTCAAAGTTTTTATATCGAATAGCTTTGGAAGTAAATGCCGTTTAAGAATAAAACTCAATATGGAGTTCCTACCTGGTGATATCATTCTACTAGAAAGTAGAATATGGTAAGTAGGTTACTGGGACGGGCATTGGACAAAGGGATGGGCTCCGTAAATATAAGCCAAATTTTTGATCTCAAATAGCTTTGAAAGTAAGTCACAGAACATGGAAACTCTGAATGGATTTAACTACTATTTTGTAATTTCCTGCTGGTGTTGCGTATGGTGCGGTATGAGTTCGGTTGCATTTGCACATGAGTGAAGAAAGAAAAAAAAATGTTTTCAATAAAAATAAAAAAAAAAAAAAACAATTTTTAAATGGTCGAATTTCAACCAAAGGCGATATTAGTATTTTTTCATTGACATATAATGGACATAATTTCAACATAATGGGCAGAATTCGGCCATATGAACCACTAGTTGGACTCTAATGTTTTCAATGCGCCATCGAAGTATTACGAAGGATAACCATAGAACCTAGATAAGTACGTATGAAGCAATTGAGCCAGTTTCTCAGTTGAATGAGACATCAAAGTATTATTGTAGAAAGTAAATTGAGCCAATTAAGTCATTTAAACCAATCGCGCCAGTAGCTGTACTTATTTGTTTGGAATGAGACATCAAAATTTTAATGTAAAAAAAGCAAATTTCCTTTATTTCAATTATAATTGAATAAATAGAGCCATTTAAACCCAATTCAGCCAGTTTATGGTCAAAATTTTCTTGAATTCGCCATCATAATATTATTGCACAAAATCTTTTTCCCTAGCTCATTTGAGTCAATTGAACCATTTGAACCAAATGAACTACTGGTTGGATACTTTTCTTTTTAATGAAACCTTGAAATTTTCATCTTAATACGTGGGCAATTTGGGAATTGAGTGACTTTTTGAATTTCCCACGTAGTAACTTAAAATACAACACTGATCCTGTCAACACCCATCAGTTAATAGACCTATTGTCAAATTTTGAGCGTAAAAAACAAAACATCACCGTAACCAAGAAGAGGCTTGTTAAATACTATGGGGGGACTAACTATCAATTTTAATGGTTAAGAAATGGTTTACTGGATTTCCGTTGTAGTCGTACCAGTACAAGTAATGCTCAACGATCAGGTCGGTCCAATGAGGTCGTCACCACAGCAATAGTCGATAAAATCCATTGAATGGTCTGTAGGCAACTCAACTGAAAGGGTACATCAGATTTTACATGAAAATTTGGATTAAAAAACCTAACCGCACGATGGATGCAACGATGGCTGATACTCGACCATAAACGCAGCCGTGTGATCACATCAAAGGCGTGTTTGCCGATGTTGAGTCGCAATTCGAAGGAGTTTTTGCGTCATTTCGTAACTGTAGACGAAACATGGATACATCATAATCGGCTATGGGCACCACTACATTTAAAGCGTCTGTGTTGTTTCTGTATTTGGCTTTTGTCTTTGATTTGTTGTTGTGTTTTGTGTTGCTACATAAGCCTTTGCTCGCAATTCTTGTTCTCAACGCTCCCAGAGCGCTCTCTGCCCATAGCTGATCATAACACATCAGAGACCAAGAAAAAGTCAAACCAGTAGACTTCTCTGGGTAAACGTACACCAAAGAAGGACAAGATGGGTCTCTCGGCCAACAACGATCACCGGCGAATATTATTCACAGCTGTTGAACAGATTTGATATTGATTTCAAGCAAAAATTTGGGCTACGAACTGTTACCCCTATCCACCACATTCTAACGATTAAGTCCCCTGCGACTATTTCCTATTTTCAAATCTGAAAAGATGGCTTGGCGGCAAGAGATATGGGTCGAATGAAGAGGTGTCATCATTGAAACAAACGCTTAATTTGAGACCCTTGATAAAACCTTATAATTGGAGAGAATTAAAAGAATTGGAAAAAGTTTAACTAAATGTATCGATCTAAAAGAAGACTTTATTGAGAAATAAAAAGCTTTTTCGTTAAAAAAAAAATTATTTTATTCTAAACAGTCACTGACTTATCAAATTGTCCACGTAACATGTTTTCATATCTAAATTAATTTCAGTATCTTCAGCAAGCAACGTGGCACAAATTAATGGTTCATGCCATGGAGTGACGTTGAAGAAATAAATTGATTTATGTGCAAATTAAGTTAGAAGAGAGCATAAAAAAAAGAGCAAAAACAAAAAAGGAAAACAAAGCGAGGATGTAGGGGAGTGTATTAGCTAAGATGTCAATGACAAGCTTTAAGCTTCAAGAGGCGTATAGAGAGCATCTTCTATTATAAACGAGTACAAGGCAAAGATGATGGCCGATAAAATGATGTTGGCGCATTTAAAGTGTCGCCGGTTTGTGCTATTTTTTTGATTTCTTCGACGAATTCATTCTTCTTACACATGCAAGGTCAACAAACGGAGAACACAATACCAACACCAAGATTAAAAAATAATAAGTTAGTCTTTTTTTTCTGCTGCGTCTTGCATAAAGGTCAAAATCTGATGTTTTTTCTCTTTACTTTTTTTTTTGTTTTTGTTTTTTTTTGTTGTTTTTGTTTATTTTTTGCATTTTTTTTATTTGCATATACATTGTGCACACATATTGTGTGTGTGCGTGTGTGTGCTTTTTGCTTATTTCAAAGCCAAGCATGAAAGGCAGGGAGGCGGGACCAAAGCTTTTTTCAGCTTTTATGTTATTTATTCTTAATGCCGACAAATACCGGCTGCTGGTCTTGTAGAATATTGTTTTTGTTTTAAGCATACTGTATGTAGATGTGCGTGTGAGCGTGTATGTTCAATAATGAAGATTTGTACTCAACGTTATACTTCACACTTCGACCCTTCGATTTGTATGCAACAGCAGCAGCAGCAGCAGCAACAACAAGATAGTGGTTGGCAAGCGTTGTCTTTTGCAATATTTTATTTTTCAAAAGCATACTTTTAGGTGCACACACACTCTCTTTTTAAAACAAAGAGAGTGGGCCTTAGAATGTGTAAGAAGCTGAAGCTTACTGATTACTTTCTAGTTGTTGTTGTTGTTGTATGTAACACAAGCGCAACAAATTCAATGAAATTCATCGGCAGCTTTCAATAAAGTTGAACTTTACTTTTTTCCCTTCGTTTTTTAAGTCATTTTTCGGTTTTATAAACTTTTGCGGATAACGTAAGTTTCGGTGATAAAATAAAATTAATGCAAAGAGTGAGAGAGAGTGAGAAAATATTCACCACAAGTGTGCACGCGCGTGTGTGTATGTCGGACTTCATTTTTACGGCAACACTTTTTGCACAGCTTTTTGCTCATTTCTTGTTTACATAATTTGCATATTTTTGATAGTTTATTTTTTTCTGTTGTGAACTTTTTCTTTTCCCGCTCATAAACTTTTATGTAAAAAACATTTCATTTGTTATGCTTTTTTTTGTTATTAAAAAAAGTTGTGCTGAAGTTTATGCAAATTGCGACAAAACGTGTTTAAGTTCCGTTTTTTTCTATGGCAATATGGCGGCTCTTTTATAGGTTTTTTTTATAAAACCACAAGCCTTTATTAACCATTTTGTAAAATAAATTTTATTTTTTTAAAATTTAAGCGTCAACATTTATTTATTTTTAAATTAGAAGAGTGAATAACCGCAGATAACAAAAAAGTCGCTTAATAGCAAATAAAGTCGTTTAGTTAAAAAAAAAAAATGTAAATTTTTCAATGTTTTCCTTTTTTTTTTCAATTAACCCGGCGTTAGTGTGGTGGAAAAAAGTCACGCCATTGGTGTGGTGGGGTATGACATACCCCGAAAGTAAAAGTCGTATAAATACTACAAAAAAATGTTATCGAAAAAATTCAAATAGCTTCTTATTTCGTGATTGATTTACTGATAAAAAAATAATATTTTAAGTGCGTTGCAATTGAAATAAAAAATAGTTTTATTGAAACTTACAAACACTACAAAGAAGATATTGAAGGAAATAAGGTCTCTGGGGTATGTCAAACCCCACCACACTAACGCCGGGTTAAAGAGGTTTATTAGTGCTGTTTTTAATGAGTTTAGGAATCCTCACCTGTTTCAATATTTCTCAATCGTCAGCTTTGTTAAACTGGTTTGTGTCAATCTAATTAAAACTCAACAAATTTAAAACCAAAAATCGTTATTTTTTTAATTAATTTCTGCATTTGTCAATTTGTTGAAACTGGTTTGTATCAATCTTCATAATTATTTAAATTCAACTATATAGAAACCGCAAACCGCAAACACTTGTTTTTAGCAAAGAATTTCAATTTTGTCATTATAAAGCATTTTCTCGGTGTGAATATTTATTTTTATTTAAATTCATCGCATTTAAAACCTTAAACCACAAACCGTTGAGCACTATGCTAGCAATAATTTCAATATTTCGGTTCAGTTTTGGCGTCTTCATTGTCAACATTTCTTTTTATTAAAATTATTCAAGTTTGAACCGCAACCGCTAACCGTAGACTTAAATTTTAGAAAATATTTTCAGTATTTGAAAATTTTTAGCGGTCTGCTTGTGTCAAGCTAGAATTTTACCGAATCCATGGCGTTGAAACACATAAACCGCAAACCACAAACTCTTATTAAAGAACAATTTCAATTATTAGCATTTTTGGCGTCAACTCCAATTTTTATAAAACAAGTTGAACACACAAACCACAACGCACAAACCGTTAAGTGCTATGTTAGACAATAATTTCAATATTTTGGTCAAAATTTATAATTTTTTTTTAGCCAAGTTTGAACCGTAACCGCTAACCTTAATGTTAGAGAAAATGTTCAGTATTTGAAAATTTTAAGCGTTTTAATTGTGTTAAGCTATGGTTTTGCTAAATCAATCAAGTTCAAACACACAAACCGCAAACCACAAATGGTAAAAAGTTATATAAAAGAACAATTTCGATAATGTTGTTATTTTGGCGTCTTATCTGACGCAATATTAATTTCTATTAGAATTCAGCAAGTATGAACCGCAACCGTTAACCGCAACGTTAACTTCAATGCTTAAGAATATTTTCAGTATTTGAAATTATAAGCGGTTGTTTTGTGTCTACCTAAAATGTAACTCAATTCATAAAGTTGAAACACACAAACTGAAAACCACCAATCTCAATTTTGCAGTACAATTTCAATGTTTAGCATTTTTTGGTGTCAACCTCAATTTTACTGAAAATTTTGTTGATTTGAGAATTGAAAAAAAAAGAATAGACCGTATAAACTCAATTATTTAAACCACTAAATTGAACGTTTATTAAAAAATTGTCAATTTTGTATTCTGTTTGTGTAAATTCATATTTTTATAAAAATAAGTCAAGTTTACAACCACAAACCGCTAACCACATTTGAAACTCTAATGCATACAAATGTCAATTTTTAATGTTTTCTTTGCATCATGCTTTTAATTATTTATTAGAATACATTTTATTTCCATTTCCAACCACAAACCGCAAACCATCATCCGTGCTTTCTGCAAAGAATTTAAACATTTGTCAATGTACAGCTTGTTTGGTGTGTGTCCACCTTTATTTTTATTATTAGATATGTTCGCTAAAAGGCTCTCTTGACGCTTCAAGTCAACAAACAGGATATTAATGTAATTAAATGTCCGGCTTTATGCGACCGTATATCCGCGTGTTTTTATTGTTGTTGTTTTGGTTTTTATCTATTGACATACAGCTACCCTTTCTTCAAACTAAACACACACTCTTGCGTTATTATTTGCAAAGCGAAGATAACAACAACAACAACTACTACAGCAAATAATAAGGGAGAAAAAATAAACAAAAAGAATACCAAACAATTTAAAATAACTAAGTGTCTATGTTGGATGTGTGTATGCGTGTGTGTGTGAGTGTTTGTGTGTGTGCAAATGTCATGTCCGCCCGCGCCAAAAAGTCACTTCCGGCGCACACAAAATAAACTTCATTTTATAATAAAAGCTTCGCAGCAATACTAAAACCATACCAGCAGGGCAGGGAGGTGGCATGGGGCACGTTTGGGTTGAAAGGTTGTCGTCATAACGTGTTGCGAAGAGAGTGAAACTTTCAACTGCTGGTGTTGGCAGCGAGTGAGTAGAACGAACAGTACTTCAGTAACATACAGACGGCCGGCCACCCACTTAAAAGTCGGCCAACTAACCAACCCAATCACGAAATGAGGGAGAGAAGGAGGGGGTTGGACGAAAGCACACAGCATGCAATAGTTTAACTAGTACAAGACATGTTTATACTAAAGGGTGGCCAGCTTGAAGCGGCGTGAGAGCGATAAGTGGGAGAGCGAGAGAGCTACTGTGTCTGTCGATTTTTCTGTTTGTGCTTTTTATGTTTACTCGGTTTTTTTACTTTCGAATTTTTTTTCTGTTTTCGCTTAAAAAAAAAAATATATATATATATTCTGTGTTGCTGCTCATATTGTAGTTGTTGTTGATAGGGTTTTTATGTTTTTATTTATTTATTTTTCAACTGAGAGCGCAATATTTCCGCTTCATTCAACGATTCGTTGGGCGATACAACAACAACAAAGCTTTGAAATAAAGCTAAGGAAAATGCAGTTTTGATCCATTGTGCTTTTTTTAATTTTTGTTTGTTGTTGTCTTTTTGTGCTGTAGTTGTTTCAGGACTCAAACACAAAAGGATGCCGGATGTTGGTACGTTTTTCTAAAAGAAAAAACAAAAATGCTGACTAGCGGCATTGCTGACTGGGCAAAGAAAGACGATGAGAAATAATTATTGAACGAATGAATGAAAAGATGACAGTTTAACAATAATAAACAAATATAAATATGGGAAACTGTGTTGAATTCAAGTAAGTTCTTCAAAACAAAAAAACAAAAAAAAAAAAAATTTGGATGGGACAAAATATTATTAAACACATAATCTTGAATATTTTTAAATTATGGAAAATTAATTTAAAAAACAAAAATAAATTTAAAAATTTTCACGAAAAAATACTCATGTTTACATCAACTGTTATAGGTTCTCAGCCACACATTCATTTCCGTTAATTTAATGAACGCAATGAATGAGTTTAAAGCTCGTGCTGTGCGTTAAAATAAATTGAATGGCGGCAAATAAAAACAACAGAAGAGCAAGTGTTGCATGTGGTACAATAAACGGCCAACAAGTTGTTGAAATGTCGCATGCCACAAATAAATGGCACATTAAAATTTATGTTAACATGGCGATAAACAAAAGAAAAGAAAAAAAGTTTTGAGCACCAAATTACGAAACATAAAAATTACAAACAGAAAATAAAAACCTTAAAAGAAAAACCAACAATAAAACCCAAAAAAAGAAAAAAACCATCTTGAATCATTCGGAAAATGTACAAGATTAGGAGATAATGTTATCAAAGAGTCAAATCATACCTCAAATGTAAAAAAAAACAACAAAAGGGACACCATATCATGTGGAAACACGGTTATAGTGCAAATATACTCGTGCCTCACAATAGACGACTTAATGACCCAAAACCGACCAGTCAACATGTACAATTGCTTTGGAAAAAAAAAAAATTGTTAAGGGTAATTTTGTGCCAGGGGAGTTTCAGCTCCATGCCAACCGCATGGTGGGTAAATTTTTGGCAAAATTAAAATGTAAATCGATATCGATAAAATCTGTTCATCTATGGAATAATTCACATTATCGATATGACGAAAGAAGCTACTAAGTGCCTAGGTTTTTTTTTAACTGTGTAAGAACAGTCGTGGCGTCCGTGGCGTAGTTGGTTAAAGTGCGTGGCCTCTTTGTCAACGAACCTGGAGACCCGGGTTCGAATCCCAGCAGCGACAGAAAATTATTTGAATTAAAATAATTTTTCTGTACGGCCGCCACCTCTCTGCAGGCAATGGTAAACCTCAGAGAGTAATCAAAATGCCATGTAAAGCTTCTTGAGAACAAGAACATTCTGTTCATCGCCGTTCGGAGTCGGGGTTAATCCTGTAGGTCCGGTTCTCGGTCAATTGTGTACAAACTTAATAACACGCACAACACAATTGATCATAAAGAAGCTAGGTCGAAGTCCTTTCAAGGGCTTAAATGGCCAGTTATTTATTTATTTTTTTTTTTTTAAGAAAAACCTTCACTCCAACTGAATTTCGCATGATCTGTACCCCATATATAAGGCCGAAAATGGAGTACAATTCTCTCAGTTAACCAGGAACTTCAAGATCAAATATGAGTTGAGCTTCTAGACTAAATTCAACGACGAGCGGAATGAAAGAATTTTATATTTTCTCAACTCAATTGGGGATAAACGCAATGTTGGTTGTTTAAGAATTCTATATGGTTAGTACCATGGGAAATGTTCAAGAGAGATACATGACTTGACGCACGTATATTTTCCAGGTCCAGCCGGGCAGCTTACCAAGTCCATCTCATACCATTGCCTTTATATACAAACAAGCCTCGCATTACCGAGATAAATAGTTCTTCCCCGACAATTTTGTCGGGTGTTCCCCGACAATTTTGAGTGGTGTAAATTTAAAGCAAATTTTAACCGGCACTACTCCAACTTACCACCCTCTAACTATCACCCATTTTCTGAATCAACACACTGCTTTGGAACTTATAGAAGACATCCCCTGAGCGTTGGTCTAAAAACAAACTATGTTTTAATTTTTTTATCTATCAATCAATCATATTGTATGATATTTATTTAAATTTTTTATTATTATATTTTATTATTATTATATTTTATTATTATTATATTTTATTATTTTTTTTTTTCTTTTTTTTTTGGAAATTATTTAATATTTTTATATTTTAGTTATTATTTTCTATAAGTTCTATATTCTATAAGTTATATATTAGAACCTCGGTTAAATTGAAATTTTTTTTTTTTTTTTTGTGAGTGGCGGCCGTGGGCGAGTGCGTTAAATACGTGAACCACTCCGTGCAAATTTTCGAGCAGTGAGGTCCGAGGTTCGAATCATTCACTAGTCACAGAAATTTTTTCAATTGAAATTAATTTTTCTGATCGGTCGTCACCTCTCTGCAAACAATGGCAATGGCCTCAGAGAGTAAATAATGTCATGTGAAGGTTCTTGAGAACATGCACATTATCCGTTCGAAGTAGGCATAAAACTGGTAGGTCCAGTTATCGATCAATTGTGTACATTTTTTTTTTTTGTGATTATGCCTTTATTTATTTTTTATTTTTCGTAGTATTTTATTTTTTATAAATTTTCTAAATATTTCATTTTGTTTATTACACTTTTTATTTATTTTTAAATATTTTGTTTTTTATTATTATTTTATTTTTTTTATTTATTATTATTTTTCATTATTATTTTTTTATATTTTTAATTTTTTTTTTAATAATTTTATTTTTATATTTTAGTTTTTATATTTTTTTTATATATTATTTTTTATATTTTAGTTTTTATAATTTATTTTTTATATTTTATTTTTTATAATTTATTTTTTATATTTCATTTTTTAAGTTTTATTTTTTAAGTTTTATTTTTTATATTATATTTTTTTAATTCTCATAATTTATATTTTATATTTTTTATATATTATTTTTAATATTTTATTTTTATGTTTATTTCTCAAGATTTTATATTAAAATTATTTATATTATTATTTTATATAGTTTAATTAATATAAAAAAATCTCGTGTCACGGCGTTTGTGGTCGCACTCCTCTGAACCGGGAGGGTTTATTTTTTGTTTTTGTGATTGTTCCTTTATTTATTTTTTTATTTTCTAAAGTATGTTATTTTTTATAAATTTTCTAATTATTTCATTTTGTTTATTACACTTTTTAATTATTTTTAAATTTTTTGTTTTTTTAATTTCTATTTTATTTTTTTATTTATTATTATTTTTTATTATTATTTTTTTATATTTTTAATTTTTTTTTTTTTTGAAATTTTATTTTTTATATATTATTTTTTATGTTTAATTTTTTAATATTTTATTTTTTATATTTTATTTTTATATATTTTTTTATATTTTATTTTTTATATTTTATTTTTAATTTTTATATTTTATTTTCTTTTATTTTATTAATTCTCATAATTAATATTTTATTTTTATATTTTATTTTTATATTTTATTTATTTATTTATTTTTAATATTTTATTTTTATATTCTCTTTCAAGATTTTATTTTCAAATTATTTATATTATTATTTTATATTGTTTAATTAATATATAAAAATCTCGTCTCACGGTGTTTGTGGTCGCACTCCTCCGAAACAGCTCGACCGATTTTAATGAAATTTTTTTTATATATTTGGTAGGTATGAGAATAGGTCGTATTCGTTTTTTAACCTTCTCCTTCCAAATAAATTAAAATGTTTAAAGCGATTAGCTTTGGATCTAAATATCGCACAACAATGAAACTTGAAATGGAGTTACCACTTGATGATGTTATTCTACTAGAAATCTGGGACAGGCACTGGTCAAGCGGTGTGGCTCCGCTCATGCATGTCAAAATTATGAAATCCAATAGCTATGGAAACAAAAGTCACATAACATTGAAACTCGGAATGGAGTTACCACTTGGTATAGCTTTGGAAGTAAAATTTACAGTACTCATATTGAAACGCAGATTGAAGTTACTTTTGGTGATGTAATGCCATTGGGAAACTGTATAGGTAGCGGAAAATGACAGTGATGCTAAAATATGGGTCTCAGAAAAGTTTTTAATGCACTTATTATCTTCCAGTATAGTTGCTGGGTGGAACAACGCGCGCCGGGTGTCGCTAGCATTTTCTAATTTTTTTAGTTTATTTTGTATTATTCTAATAATTTATTTATTTTAATTAATTTAATTATAATTTATTATTTTCTTTAATCAAATGGACCTTGGCTCCAATATAATGAAATTTTAATAATAATAAAGAAAAGTCATAAAAAGTCAATTAAAGTCATAAAAAGTCAATTAAAGTCATAAAAAGGTCAAAATTACATAAACCATAAAAAATTTGGTTGTCACCAACAACTAGAATTCGATTTATTTTTATAATTTTTTCTTTTTTTTTTGTATTTATTTTTTATCATATATATTATTTTTTCGTGAGAAACTAATGGGAAGAACATTTAAAACACGGTATTTTGTAAAAAAATAAACAATTTTAACGTTTTTTTTTTATTACACCTCAAGTTACAAATGTTTTACATGTTTCTACGGCTTACCACCACGCTTCGAACATTCTACACATGTTTCACTTGATTGCCCCTTCCCTCCCACTAAACTATCGCCCTATTTCGAACCAAGGCAGACTTGACTGAACAGGTATAACACATGAAATCCTTAATTCAAAGACAATAAAAAATTCACAAATTTAATCTCAATATTTTCACAAAATATTCTTAGATAAACATAAAGATAAAAGATTTTTTTCTTTGTACCGAATAAAATGATGCTTTAATCGATAATTATCTTTTCTTTTAAATAGTATTTTAGTAAAAATGTTAATAAACACACATTTCACTACACAAACAAAGAGCAAAGAAAAACATCTTGAAGATATCAAGCGAAAATATGGCAAAAAGAAAAAGTCAACGAAGCAAACTCAAAATAAATATATAAAAAAATGAAACTAATTAAAATGTTTTTAGCTTTAATAAAAAAGTTGTATTTTTTGCAATCTCACACATACTCGAACAAGTTCCAGAAATGGGCAAGCTTCGAGCGTACCAGAAAGCTACGAAGAAGAATATAAAATTGATTTGATATTAAATAAAAAAAAAGAAAATATAAAAAAACGAAAAGTAAAACAAGAGCAACGAATAATGATACGAAGAAAGACCAAATTTACGAGCAACGAGCAAAGTTAAGTTGAAACACATGGCATGCAAAGAGGGACGTAAGAGCGGCCAGCTGGAGCTGTAATAAAAGCTTCTGAAGGTGAGATAAGAAGAAGCTGCAGAGAGGAGAAGCTTAGATTGAGTTGTGACGACAATGACGACAGACATAGTCGCCAGTTTAGCATTAATTTTGGGAATGAGATTTTTTTTCGTTTTCTTTCTTCCATCTAATAAGAAAAAGAGCGGTTTTTTTTTTAATGTCTACCACATGGTACAAATTTTATTTTACGAGTATAATCATTTAGAGAGAGATGAGGATGAGATGGAGAGATGAGGAAAAATCGTATAAAATATTGCTGTTGAAATAATGAATGTTGTGGTTTGTGGAGTAAATAGAACGACTAATAAGACGATACTAAACGAGCTTTTAGTAAAAATATGTTGATTAATGTCAAAATTATCTTCATAGATAAATAATACATTTAACGATTTTTTATACATTTGCATATTTTAAATATTTTTTTCTCTAAATCACGAATTTCTAGCACTTTGACCACCAATAATTTAACTATTTTCTTAAAGTGTGTATCAACAAGAGATGTTGGATTTGCTTTTTGAATAAAACTTAGAATTCTATAGATGTCTCTTAAATTTTTACTGAATTATAAGGTAGATACATGGAGATTATGTATGGAATAAAACTTTCTCTCAAAACTGCGTAGCGACCAGCTGATAAATAATACGCCTTTGCAACCCTACACCTCTTCTTGATACAACCTTTATATTGATTTCTTTGAAATTTTAAATATAAACTTACGGAGCTTCAATAGAATAGAATATTAGCTGATTGGACATTTTTTTCATTAAGTTTTTAATTTCGAATTTGTGAATGAATGCTTTTTAAAGAATTGTATTTGATTTATTACAGCGCACACAATTTAACAAAATTTAGTTAATTTTTTCTTAACCACGAAAATGTATCTTTAGTCCTTAAAGTCACTTCAACGAATGATTCATGTCTTTGTTGATACGAACTGAGAGGTTTAAATTGTCACTTCTTGAAACTAGCCTGACAAAATTGTTCTGTACTTTAACAAATTTCATATAACACAACCTGACACACTAATATAAGTGTGTCAAGTCCTTGCTTACTCCATTGAGTGATACCTGCCGTGACCATGCCGATCTACAATAACCTTTTCATGTGCTAATTACTTTATTTACAACTATTATATACGCAACTGTCATTAAGCTGTCAAAATTCGCACTTGATTTAAGGACATTTCAGCTAAAAAAAAGGAATAAACATGTTTTTTGTGTGTTAACGCTGTACCTGCGTCCAGCGAATTTCTGAACCATCGTTTATTTTTTCAGAGTGAGAAGTCTAAAAATCTCGTTTATTTGTTTACATTTAGGGAAAAATGATACGAGTACTTCATGATACCTGGACTAATTTTATGTGTTTATGGTAACTTTACTTTATTATCCCAACAATAACTAATCTGTTATTCACCTGAAAGGCTTATTGCAGGAATATTACATGCCACATAAAATAAAAAAACAAAATTATCAACTTGAAAGTTTTCAAAATTTAATTTTCTATGAACATAAGTCTACAGGTCACAAGTCTACAAATCGCAATATCTAGTAGCCAATTGGTGTCTCCGTAAAAAACGCAAAATTTTAGCGACCTGGGAACTTCGTGTACCCAAAAATTCGATTGTTTCACGACTTACATGGCATGTAGCACCACCCTATTGAAAGTAAAGGTTATTTTTGTTCATATTCTCCATCTCCGACCACAAAAAATTGATTATCATGTCTCTGCAGCACACGTCATTGTATGTAACGGCTATTCCGTCACCATTTTCAAAAAAGTACGGTGCTATAACGTCTTCAACCCACAATCCGCACAAAATAGTTACACGTTGTAAATGCATTGGTTTCACTTGAATTACTTGCGGGTGCAGGATTTTCGGATCCACGATTTTTTGGCAAAAGTTACCGTCATAATTCATGTTTTCATGTTAAAACACTCCTTAGCTTAGTTTTACAAAACTGCAAGCTTTTTAGAATAAAAAAACAAAAAAAAAAAACAAAACTTTTACTTTACTTTTACTTATAATTCTACTTAAGTTTAGTAAAATTATGTTTTAAATAGTTTCATAGTTAGTTCAATAGTTAGTGAACTACAGAAATCGCAGAAGATTGTCGTAGAGTTGGACTGACGTATAGTCAGCCTAAGATACATCAACTGGGTTTTTAAATAACTTAGCAACAGCACAAACCAATATTTCTTCTTTGTACGAACTTTCAACTTTTCTGTGTTTCTAAGTCGATGTGAAAGTGATTTTCTTACAAATAAAGTTAAATTCGTAGCGTCGTTAGTTTAATTCGAACCCAAAGTTCAATTCGTATTAAAAGTTAAATTCGTACTTTGCAAAAAAGTACGAATTTAACTTTGTACAGAGAAGAAGTATCGGTTTGTGTCTTTGCTAAGTTATCTTCGGATTTACGAAGTTACCTTCACGCAGTTTGCAGTCTGTCTATGTGCAATGTTGTTGTTGCGATTTCTGTTCTCAGAAAACATTTGCCATCAATCTAAATTTAGTTATTTGCAGAATTTTTTAAGAATACCTTTTCTTTTGCTTATTGAAATATTTGATCCTTAGATTCTTTCAATAGGATGTAAAATTTAAAAATATTTATTTTTAATTTTCCTTTTGATCCCTCACGATTACGAGGATTCCTTGACGTGATTCCTTTTATAAATGCGTGAAATGGTAAAGTTTGATGGTAAAACTTCACAAGAATTTTTTATTAGCCATGAGCCAAGGCTTTAGATTAAGATTTCAAGTGTTAGACATATTTAGTCAAGTCTGCTTGATTCGAAATGTAGTGTTAGTTAAGGAAAAGATTTTTAAGATATAAAAAAATTTTAAACAAATTTAACTTTTCAGAATAGGATAAAACAAAAGTCATACGTCAAATTTTAAAACAATTAATATAAAAAAACAACAACAAATAGAACAGAACGATCTAAATTCCCTCAATTATAAAATCTACAAAAAGTTATGATCTAGAGGTTACAAGTAATGATCGACGTCTTTTTTTTAAAAAAAAACTCCAAATAAATAGAATTAAATAAAAGCACTTAAATTAAAAACCAATTTTGGAATTTTAAATTTAAAAATAATTAAAAAAATATATTGGTGCAGTTTTGATAACTTAGAGGGGTTGTGAATCAAAATGATTATCCGATTTTGAAATGAAGAGTTTTTACCCTAACAAGGTGGCGTTATTTGTCGTGTTTGAAATAAATACATGTTGCTACTCGGCGCGCTCAATATTCGAGTGAACATTTAAAATTTTATTACAGGAAAACGGTAAGAGAAAATGGAAAATTTTTTGGGGTGCCTAACAGAAAAATTTTTTCAATTGAATTCAATTTTTCTGATTGGCTGACATCTCTCTGTAGACAATGAAAATCACAAGAGAGTAAATAAAAATGTAACCTAAAGCTTTTTGAGAACATGAACTTTTGCCATTTGGAGTCGGCATAAAAATTACTAGGTCCAGTCCTCGATCGTGTTTGTATACAAACATTTGATTACACGCACAATACAATGTAACCATAAGAAGCTCTGTCAAAGTCATTTAAGGGACTATCCAGGGACTATCCAGAGACCGAAAAAAAGGTTCACAAACATGGAATTTTTTTGTGACCTAAGAGATATTTTTAAATTAGGGTTTTTTTATACATAAAAATATACACATTCAAGAGAATGTTTACTATTTTTTTTAATTAAAAAACAAAATTAATATTAAGGTAGATACAGCATTTTTTATAGAGCGCTCTGAAAAAAGGTGAAATGCGGTGACCAAGATTGCTCCTCCTTAATTCATCTGAAACAAAAAAATTAAAAGTATTATTTAACTTGATACTTAAAACTCGTACTTGTCAAAGCCGATTTTGAAAATATGGATTTTTCACAAAATGGCGGACTTCCGAACGTAAAGTAACGATTTTCGACCAAAAATTTGTCATTATTTTGTTATTTAACTTGATACTTAAAACTCGTACTTGTCATAGCCGATTTTGAAAATATGGATTTTTCACAAAATGGCGGACTTCCGAACGTAAAGTAACGATTTTCGACCAAAAATTTGTCATTATTTTGGCTTAACTAATGAACGAAGCTATAAAAACAAAAAAAAAATCCTATGACAAGTACGAGATTATTATGAATAAAATAATAAAAAATAAATAACTGGCCATTTCAGCCCTTGAAAGGTCAAAGCCTAGCCTTATGATCAATTGTGCTGTGCGCGTTATTAAGTTTGTACACAATTGACCGAGAACCGGACCTACATGCTTAACGCCGACTCTGAACGGCGATGAACGCAATGTTCTCGTTCTCAAGAAGCTTTACATGGCATTTTTACTCTCTGAGATTTGCCATTGTCTGCAGAGAGGTGGCGGCCGTACAGAAAAATTATTTTAATTCAAATAATTTTCTGTCGCTGCTGGGGTTCGAACCTGGGTTTTCCAAAGTTCGTTGACATAGCGGCCATGCACTTTAACCAAATACGCCACGGACGCCAGTAAAATAACCCTGCAAAAAAATCAAAACGATCGGTTCACTGAGTTTTGAGAAATCTTGGTCACCGACTTTGAAAACATGGTTGCGAGAAAAACGCGTTTGAAAATAAGGACCAGCACTGCGCGCTCTGGAAGGTGGTTCATTCACTAGGCTATCGACTTGAAATTTCGACGACATATTTTTGAGACTTGAAGCTTTAAGAAAAGGCTAACAAAAAATTTCTGAAAAAAAGTTCTGGGTATATAACCCCCCTTAAAAGGGAACCCTAAATACATATATCGATGTGTAGGTTTTCGTTCTATTCAACAATCATATTCGATCAATCACAATCGATTATTTAGTAAACTTTAAAATAGGTAGTATTTTTTTCGCAGTGTAGAGCAATGAAAAAACATTTGTTAAGCTTTATGCATTGTGCAACTTTGCAAAAGTTTTGTTACTTTAAATAAAACTTTGGCATTTTACCGAATAACTCAGTGGTATTGGCCTGTTTTTTATTTTTTATTTTTTTTTTAAGTAGATGCTGTGATGAGTTTAAAAAGAACACCGCACAAAACATAAACAAACAAACCTGAAAGCTTTGCTCCATAATAATGAAGGCCACATTAAGTACATGTGTCGTTGTTGTTGTTGTTGTTACTGTTGCTGCTACAAAACACAAAAACGCCTGCAGCGCTCTATATATTTAAAACTTTAATTAAACATTAAAATTTGCTTGCTTTTAGCTAGCAAAGCATTAAAAAGAAGAAAAACAGCAGCGCGAGCAACGAAAACAAAGAGAAGAAAAAACATAAAAATGCCATTAATAATAAAACAGTGGTTAAAAGCAAGGGTGAAGCAGGTGAAGATGCAGCAGCAGAGAAACAGGAGAAAGTGTGAAAAAAGAGCAAAGCTAAAACAAGGTATTTCAAGATGCAACAACCTTGCAATATGGTCGGTCTATAGCTAGCTAGCTAGCCGAGTAGTTGGTGGAGCAGCAAAGTTGCTAGAAAATTCATGGAATAATAATTTTTTTGGCCACAATGAAATTTGCAACAACACCGATGAAAACTAAAGTAATATCAGCAGCAAATGCAGGTAACGTAACGTAACATAATGTCCTGCCAGTCTCGTCACCCACATCAATTTAACTTTTATCCTTAGAACTATTATCATTTTAATCAAATCATTGTCCAAGGACTTGGCAGCAGCAGCATAAACATAGAAGGCGCCACAGTTATTGCTCAAGGTTTACAATGTGATGATGTTGGTTAGAAAAGGCAACGAAGAAGTGGCAACCGCAGAAAAGCCATTTAGTCAAAGAATAGCAGGCAAGCGGGCAGGCAGATGTAGCAGCAACAAGCGGAAACGGAAACGCGCAGGAAAGCATTGAAATAAATGCATTGATGCGGTTAAGCTAGCTTTATAAGAGCTTCCTGTTTTACTGTGTGTGCATGTGTGTGTTGTAAGTGTGTTTACGTGCATGTAGGAGTGTAAGAAAACAATAGCATATAAAACACACACACACACACACATTCACACGCAGCAACCACACGAGGATGCATTCCATGACAAGGCATAAAATAAGTGCAAAAATAAAAAATCCAAGAAAATTAAGCAGAATCCAGTAGCAAGAAGCAGCAGAAGCAAAGCAGTTTAAGTAGAAAAATTCAAAGTAGAACAAAGAAAAAAAAAAAAAAACCAAGATATGAGAAAATTTCAAAACCAACAACAAACACGAAAACTAATTTTCAGCATCTTTTCAGGATGCGTCTTAAAAACTCGACAGCCTGGCAGCAGCATCACCAACTAAGATGGACAAACGGAGGACACCAATAACGACGTTCAACTACGATGAGGACGACAACAAGGCGACAAGAACATAATAAAGATTTATATGTAGGCTACAAGCAGCAGCAGCAGCAGCAACAAGAAAAACAACATCAAGACATGAGCTTCACAGCAGCAAAATCCAAAAAAGGATGAACGGACGGAAGGAAGGAAGGATAGATGAATGAAAAAAAGACAAGCAGCATGTGATTTACGAACGTAAATAGCGGTTTATTAGGGGTTGACAACGTGTGGCAAATGCGAGCACATTTAACTGAGCACAAGACATTGATTTTGAATGGGCGAGCGGGTGGTCAGGCAGATGCGACGGTGATAGTGGGCGATTTGATGTGGGTGTCCGTGAGTGTGTGTGTGGTTTGGTAATAAAAGTAAATGGCAAACATTTAAAAATCTGAATGACAAATGTTCGCATAAGTTCAAGAAATCGAAAATATCTAGCAAATCAAACGCATCATAAACGAAGGATATAACGAGTCATTAAATTTAATGCTTGCATAAAATTATAATCAAACGCTTATCAAGCATATTTTTGAACATTTTTGTTGTTGTCTATTTAAGGACATTTGATCTAAATTATAAGCATGCTCCTTTTAAAAGTTGACATGTGGTTGAGGTTTATGCGGTTGAATGTACAACTTGAAAAGGAATAAACTTACTTTAAAGCGAAAAATGGCTTCAAAGCAAGAGATTGAAGATTGTTTTACTAGGAAAATAGCAAAATAATTATTTCCAAAAAGTTTCAAGAAAATTTCAGTTCTTATTTGGAGCAACATTACAAGCGAGTAAGATTAAAGAGACACGCATTTAGGATTTCCGTAGAATTTGGAAGAATTTAGGATTTCTATTTGTAAAAACAAAATCAACATTCGGTAAAATTTACCTGATTGGACGGATCTCTTGAAGGAGCTCTTAAAATGTATGTATCAAGATTTCAGACATTAAACAGGACAAGCTTTATGACAAATATAAGTATAAGGATAAGAATGAAAAGTTTGAAAACAAGGGAAAGGATTGAGACAGGAATAAGAACAAGGATCTAGATACGTTGTCACGTCAAAACTAACGGGTGTGTCCATAATTATTTGAAAGATTCAGAATCAAATTAATTAAAAACATGCAAATGATTGTTGACAATGATTGAATGCCGTCCAACTCAAACAAGTATATTTTCAGTAGGGTAGCAACATCTGAAGGATGCTTTAATTGCTGCTTAAATTTCAAAATGTGCAGGAAATTAACAATTGAACCGTCTGATATTGTAATAAGCTTTGAAAATAAATTGATGTTAATAAAGTACCAGGGCGCTCAAGACACTGCCGGCCTAACAAAGAAAACACACGATTTTTGCCAAAATTATTGTGTATTTTTCCACATTTTTAGCGTGATGTTCACTTATTCCAACGATTTTCTAACATTGCTATGCTCTTTGACGAAGCTGTAAAAGAATGCAATCATTTGTGATTTTAAATCATGTGATTTATATCCAAAATAATGCATTCATTTTCTCACCTCATTGAATGTGATTTAAAATTTCAAGTCTCAATCAATAATTTGAAAAAATTAATGCAATCATTTTATTTTTCAAATCATTGATTGGGACTCCATGAATGAAATCATTTTTCAAATCATTGATTGTGATTTCAAGTTTCAAGTCCCAATCAATGATTTGAAAAAATGAATGCAATCATTTTGAAAGAAATCACATGATTTAAATATATTTAAAACATATTTACATGAAAATATGATTGCATTCATTTCTTCAAATCATTGATTGGGAATTAAATGATTTTAAATTAATGAATGAATAATTAATTAATGAATGCATTCTTTTACAGCTCTGCTCTGTGAATAGAAAGTTTTCAAGATTTCCGAAACACGCTTCAGTTTTCAATTCGACCTTTTTATTCGTCGCAAATCTCCTTTCCTGGAGCCAACTTTTTAAGTTTGGAAACAGATAAAAGTCGTTCGGGGTCAAGAATATGGTGGTGGGGGGTGAAAAACAGTTCGAAGCGTAACTCGTGCAATTTGGCCATGGTTTCGATCGATTTGTAAGCTGGAGCATTGTCTAGCAAAACGATGATTTTTTTTTCTTCCATAAATGGGGCCATTTGTTTACGATTTCTTTCTTCAATCAGTCCAATAATTGACAGTAATAGTCGCTATTGATTGTTTTTCCTTTTCTCAAATAGTCGATGAACAAAATGCCACTTGAATCCCAAAAAACAGATGCCAGCACCTTTCCGACCGTTTGTTGAGTCTTGGCTCGCTTTCCACTGGGCACCTCCCCACTGGAACCTCCCACTCTTTTACAGATTCCTTTGATTCTGGTGTATAGTGGTGAGTCCATGTTTCATCCATGATCACTATTTTATGCAAAAAATCAGTCACATTTTGTGGCCAATTGTTAGGCCCATTTCTTGATATGAATTTGTCACCAAAAGTTAGTTCCCACTTAATTTGGGAAATATTTGGCAGCGTGGAGTATTTTTAACTAGGTGTATAGCTTGTTCCACCGTTCTGCTGGAATCGTTAAGCAATTAGACGATAAATATTGACGTGGGGAACGAAAAAGTTGCGAATCATTTGTTTGTAGGGCTCACCATTGACGATAACGTTGGCTTCGTCTTCAATTTTGAAAAAGTATGGACCAATGACTTTTTCTGGATGTAGGGGAGCCTGGAGTGTCTCTTCAGGATTGTTCTTACTCCAAATACGACAATTTTGCTTATCCGTTAAGTCAGAAATGTGCCTCATCGCTGAAGATGATTTGACGTTAAAAATGCGGTTCAACTTTCTACTAATTTTCAGCCCATTGACTGAACGTACGACGCAAACGGTAGTCTGATGGCTTCAATTACTACACCAGTTGGATTTTATACGGGTATAGGTGGCCAAGGTCTTTCCTCAAAAGCTTCCACCGTTCGAGTAGTGAACGGGCAAAGGCCGACTTTGTTTAGAACGGCGTCAAATCGATAAATTGGGGTCCTTGGTCACACTCACCTCTACAGCGGCGATTGCTTCTTCGGTATGCACAATGTGGGCTCTTATTAGATGGGAAATATTGTCCATAAGAGCAAACCATAAGTTACTCACTTTCTAAATCTCCAAATAGAGGCCTACCAATTATGCATTTGAAACCGTTTCTAAAGTAAGCAGATTGTCTAAGATTTTTATAAATCATTTTTGAATTTTTTTTTTGGATTTTTTTTATTTTATTTTTCTTATTTTTTAATTCTTTTTTTTTTAATTTATTTTAAAATTTTTTCAATTTTTTTTTTATTTTTTTTAAATTGTTTTTTAATTCTTTTTAATTTTTTTAAATTTTTTTTAATTTTTTTTAATTTTTTTTTTAATTTTTTTTAATTTTGTTTTTAATTTTTTTAATTTTTTTTGAATTTTTTTTTTAATTTTTTAATTTTTTTTTAATTTTTTTTTAATTTTTTTTTAATTTTTTTTAATTTGTTTTTTTTTAATTTTTTTTAATTTTTTTTTTAATTTTTTTTTTAATTTTTTTTTTAATTTTTTTTTTTAATTTTTTTTTTAATTTTTTTTTTAATTTTTTTTTTAATTTTTTTTATTTTTTTTTTAATTTTTTTTTTAATTTTTTTTTATTTTAATTTTTTTTTTATTTGTTTTTATTTTTAATTTTGAACCAATGATTTAAAGTGTTACACATTTGGGCACATTTAGGTAGGGGTTCAAGATCTTATTTGGAGCTTCTGGACCGAATTCAACGACGTGCGATATACATATCTGATAGGGGATGAAAACATTTCATCTTCTCTCAACTCTCTTGGGTATCGACGCAATGTTGGTGAAGGGCTATTTATGCGCCTGGAATTGCTGATTGATCGGTAAGTTGCAAAAACTTATAGTTTTATCGTCCTTAACCTTTAAACGCGATTTTCTCGAAACTACGATTTCAAAAACGGCTCGAAAAAATAGGCGAAAATATGATGTTTTATTAAAAAGTGTACCAAATTTTTTATTTCGTACTTTTTTCAATTTTATAGGTTTACCTATGCCTAAACTCATTAGTAATCGAAATATTTTTTGTTTTTTGATTTCAGACCAATAGAAAAAGTTGGGCGATGGCAGCCATTTTACGAATTCGGCAAAAACGGCCTTCGTGGAGGGACTGTACCGCCGCCATTTTGTATTAAAAAAAAAAAAATTGTATTTATTACCACACACATGTCATTAAATTATGTCAAAAGTGTAAAATGATTTAATTATTTTATCACCCTCAAAATAATTCATGAAAAATTTCGGATTTTCGAGCATTTACATGTATTTCTCCCCTTAAAGGTTCTAGTAGAAATCGACGGAAAATTTTTGTTTTCGTTTTTTGCTTTGTTTTCATCGTTAAGATCTTGAAAATATGTAGTCAAAAGATTTTTTCCCTGTACTTTTTTTAAAAATCTTTGAATCAAGGATTTCAGATGTTATACCTATTCAGTCAAGTCTACATTGGTTGCATATTTAGGATGTTCTAAGCATGGCGGGAAGCTGTAGAAACACGTGAATAAGAATCAGAGGCAAATTATGCTTTTACCTCAGTCAATTAAGATATAAGGCAATCCTCCCATTAACAAACTTCTCTACCACCAAATACAACTTTTAAGTCGTTAATATTGATGAATCTTCAATACGGTTGATTTAAAATTAGGAAAGAAATGCAGCAAGTTTAATGGCATGGCGAGGATTCGAACTAGGGACCACTGGGTTGCCATTCCGTCATAATGCCGCCAACTTTAAAAGCTTATCAACACTCAATGCCATAAACCACTTCGGAATAACATGTGCCTTTCAATGCAAAACAAAGCTTTATTCTGTTTCTCTTTTGCAATTGAAAAGTTTTAAGTTTCTTCACACAAAAACTTAGATAATTCTCTGAACAGCAAAATAAAAGTTATCCGTAAAAGTTAAAAACCCATAGCACAAAGCGTCGGAATAACTTCGAAACACTTACTCACAATAACTAAGTAATTGAAACTTGAATCACAAGGGAAAATTATAGTTATCTGTTCCAACAAAATGTCAAAACTATCTTGTAAGTTTATAGTGGGAGCGAAACAAAAAAAAAACTCCTATTACAGATCATGACATCCTTTTAAATTTTGGTTATAAATTCAATCTCAACATTTAACTGGCGCTACCTGTCATTTCCTTCTTTCAAACACTCTGTCGCTTTGTGTATCTCGTCGTTTATTCTCTAGCTTTGGTAAAGTCATATCCTCATAAAAGCGGGGGTTTTATTTTCAAATTCATTGTTTTTGCTGTACTTTATATATTATTTTTTTTTATTTTTCGTTTTTTTTTTTTTGTTCTCTTTAACTTGCTCAAACTTAAGTCCACTTGATGCTGCTCTAATCCGTACTCTTTGCATGGTCATCTATAAACCTTGAATGTGTGTCTTTGCAACGTGGAAGCTCTACTTTGTCAGTGAGTATGTGTGCGTGCTTGTACCAATAACTTTGTGAGTTGGTGCTGGTGTGTATGGCTATAGTCTGAGTGTGTGTATGTGAGTGCCTAGTTGCTTTACTGTTGCTCTATAATTTGTTGGATTTTTTTTTTTTTTTTAATAGGACTTGCATCCTCTATCCTTTAGAAGACAAATTTTTATCGCATTCATTAAGGATTTTCATAAAGTTTTTCATTTGCTTTCTGTCTTTTTTTTTTTTGTGTGTTTGTTCTTACTCTTCGTAGTTTTCCGCTTGTTTTTTTTTTATTTATTTCTCTCGTGTTCCTTTTATGAAATCTTTGCAACTTTGTCAGCTGAATGAAGCATGTTTTGTGAACTAATTGAGTGTGCATTAAATATAGTTGTTGGCTTTATTCTTGAAGTTTTTCTCAACAGCCGCGCTGCCAGTAGCTGATGTTGTCGTCGTTGCTGCTGTCATTGCTGTTGTTATTGTTGTTGTTGTTGGCGTTGTCTATACTTTGTCCTTTGTCCAGTGCTTTAGTGTTGCCTTCGAAAAAGTTATCCATCTTAGCCATTAATAATTCTTGGCTTAATTGCTTTTTATATCTTGGCTTAAACATAATTTTTTAATTTAACGGAAATGGAAATCATTGTTGTACATTTTTGAACAAGCTTTTTCTTTTTATTTATCTTTATGGGACATTTTTATGCTTCGATTGTTTTTTGGCTTTACTTTATGGACATGATTAATATAACCTCAGCTGTTCATAAAGCTCATTAATTAAGTTAACAAGTAGCTTTAAATATTATTTCCAAAGGCAGGAAATAATAGTTTTTTTTTTATAAATTTTTGAATCAAGCTAATTTAAAAATAATGTTTTTTTTTAATTTTTTTCTCTAAGCTTGAAGCTATGCTTTTTATTAAATTTCGCTCAACCATAAAACGATTAAAGTTATACGCAAATAGCTGTAAATATTACAAATTGTCTTAGCTAAGGTGGTTCTTTTACAAAACTTACATTCACACATACACACACTCATAATAATATCGTTCCGAATCAATTAAATGAAGTGTGCACACATGGAGTCATACAACATACATACATACATACACGCAGGGTTTAGACCAAATAAGTATTCGATCCAGTCATTGAAAACGTTTACATGAACAGCGCCAACAATAAATAATTAAATAAAATACCCAAGGCAAGTGCTAGCATGTACTTATATGTATACCTTCATTTGTGTTTGTGTCTCTGAGTGTGTGTGTTGTTGCAGACACACATGTACAAATATCAAAGCACTAGTAGTAGTTGCAAAATCAAGTCTAGCTGCAGCGTAGCAATAACCAACAACCACCCACCACCTACCTTCCAACCACCACCTACCAACCACCACCCACAACCCATCAACAAATGTAATAAATTTTAAAGCCATGTTTGCATGTGTGTCATATATGCTCTTTGTGTGAACATACAAACACACTCGCACATACACATATGCTCTGATAAATGCATAGATTGTTGTTGTTAGTAGCAGTGTGTGGCGCTTGTTTAAGAGCATATTTAGCAAAAAGTCCTGCAGGAGCAACTGAGCAGAAATAATGTTTAAAAATAGCAAAAATGTGATAAAATCTTGAAATTATTCATCGATCCAAAATGGAATAAAATTAAATTCGAAAGGAGATGGAACAGGTTGGAAGCGGTTATTAAGCGGTTAGTTAATAAAAATAGATTTTTACAACTTGGACATCCCGGAAATGAAAAGAAAAAATTTCCCTTTCAGAGCGAAACCCTTTTTGCTAAGAAAGCACTTTTTTATATAGGTCATTTGGAACTTTTTGTCAGACTGTGGTCAGGAGATAAGTAGCAGTTCCTTAGCCAGTTGAAACTTAAAAGGTTCTTTCATCCATAACACTTGTCAACAAAATTTAGAACAAGAAACCAGAAAATATTTTTCAAAAAATTATCGGCGCACTGAGTTTGAGTTCAAGGACAGAGTTGATGTGATAGCTCCGGAATTGAAGATATTGCAGTCTGAAAATATCAAAATCAAGGTTTTTCGTGGTATTCGAGATTTGAAAGTGTCAAAATCAAGGTTTTTCGTGGTATTCGTTTCATAAAAAAAAACAAAACGAATTTGCCATTTCAGCCATTGAAAGGACTCACACCGAGCTTATGATCACATTTCGCCGTGTGTTTTTGTAATGTTTGTACGCAAATTAGCGAGGATTGAACCTACTCGTTTATTGCCAACCCCGTAGGGCTAATTTTCATGTAATTAACTAATATACCTGTGGGGTTGTTTGGGTTTGGGTTAGGTTGGTTTGAGTTGAGTTGGGTTCAGTTGGGTTCGGTTGAGTTCGAATGGGTTCGGTTGGGTTCGGTTTGGTTTGGTTTGGTTTGGTTTGGTGTGGTTTGGTTTGGTTTGGTTTGGTTTAGTTTGGTTTGGTTTGGTTTGGTTTGGTTTGGTTCGGTTCGGTTTGGTTTGGTTTGGTTTGGTTTGTTTTGTTTTGTTTTGGTTTGGTTTGGTTTGGTTTGGTTTGGTTTGGTTTGGTTTGATTTGGTTTGGTTCGGTTCGGTTTGGTTTGGTTTGGTTTGGTTTGTTTTGTTTTGTTTTGTTTTGGTTTGGTTTGGTTTGGTTTGGTTTGGTTTGGTTTGGTTTGGTTTGGTTTGGTTTGGTTTGGTTTGGTTTGGTTTGGTTTGGTTTGGTTTGGTTTGGTTTGGTTTGGTTTGGTTTGGTTTGGTTTGGTTTGGTTTGGTTTGGTTTGGTTTGAAAAGTTGACTTAGTTGTCTTGGGTTGGCCTTATTTCGCTTGGGTTGGCTTGAGTTGGCTTGGGTTGGCTTGGATTGACTTGGGTTGGCTTAGATTTTTTTTGGATTTGCTTGGGTTAGCTTGGTTTGACTTGGATTGACTTGGATTGGCTTGGATTGGTTTAGGTTGGTTTGGGTTGCCTAGGGTTGGGTTGGTTAGTCATCATAAACAGTATATTTTTATTAAAGTTGTACTTTGAATATCTTGAGTCACCATCATTGTCAAGAAAAGACAAATTTTAAGATTCTTAAGCAATAATTTATGCAAACATATAGTTTATACTAATCATAGACGGAAAAGAGGACTTTTTCCCATAAAGTTTACTTTATACCTGTGGGTAAAAAATACCGGAATCCCCAAAAATAAATTGTGTGCGGAATGAAATTTCAGCTGCCGAAACGTTGAAAATGTTGCAGAAGGAAGGCCTTCGGTAAGCAAGCTTTATCGAAAACAAGAGTTTATGAGTACAAAGTACAAAGTGTTCAAAGAGGGTCGAGAAAGCGTTGAAGACACGGCCAGGACGACCATCAACATCAACTGATGAGCTATACGTCAACAAAATCAAAGAATTGGCGCTCCAAAATCGTCGATTGACAGTCCGAGACCTTACTGACCTTGTTGGAATATCAGAAAGATCAGTGAAAACCATTTTGAGTGACCATTTGGCCTCAGAGAACTGAATTCTGGGTTGGTTTCCAAAAATTTCATGGAAAAACAGCGCCGCGTTGATGTGTGTGAAACGACCCGGAAGCAGCCGATCAATAGGGTGAATACCGTGCCAAAGATAAGCCGAGACCGGATAAAATTTGTTTTTGGGAATTCTGGTATTTTTTTCCCATAGTACATGATCTCAAGAAAGCTGTTGCTATGTGACATTAAATTAATTTTGAGCAAGAGGAGAAAAGGCGATAAATGTTCCAAATTTAAATAACGTTTTATATATATAAGAAAAAACAAGAAAATGTCATATTCTTCAATTTCCAATAATTACGTAATAGGTTATATGACTTAGTTGATTTTTTTTTTTCTTAGAAACGGCTTGTTTTTGGTTAAAGCAAGCAAAAAATAAAGTCTGTTTGAAAACAAAAAGTATTTTCTTTCTAAAGTGAACTTTTGTTCACTTAGTCAATAATGACTATGTTTTTATTCTTTTCATTTCTACAAAATGATAATTAAGATACTTACTCATTAAAATACCCTCTGGGAAAAATTAGTAGGCTTCCATTTGGAAGCGATTTTGAAACATTCCTCATCGTATCTTTTGGAAACAAATGGGAAGTTTTAAATTGATATTGTTTCCAAACCGCTTTCTTAAAATATAGGTGAAAACAGTAGCATTAGAAGCGATTTTGAAACATACCTCATTGTATCTTTTGGAAACTAATGGGAAGTTTTAAATTGATATTGTTTCCAAACCGCTTCTTAAGGAATGCATGTGGAAACGATTACTTGTGGTGGGGCAATTTCAATTTATTTTGAACAATAAAATCTAAAATAATAAGGCAGAAGCGGTAGTCGAGTAGGTTGCGTACTTGACTGTTAGCCCAGAGGTCCTGAGTTCGAATCCCGGCCAGGCTAACCACTTTAAGTTAATATTTATTTGTTATTGTTTCCACATTAATTTTTAAGACAGCGGAAGGGATTGACGTGGTGTGTATAAAAAGAAATGGAGTGTCTAACGAAAGGGAATGCTTCTTACATTATACATATACATTTCCTTTGAATTCAAAAAGGACAATTTAAAAAAACTTCAATTACAAACATAATAAAAATATTTTCATAAAGTTGTCCTGATTTGCTCCTGTCTCGACTATACAACCTTGCCAATAAATTCAAAATGAAAAACAAAATGACAATACTACATAAATATTTCTCTAGATACAATTCACAGAGGAATTGAATCGTTTCCTCATTTGAAGCTCATAAATAATAAAAATTCATAAATTAACTAACTGACATGAACTCACTCTCTCTCTTTCTTTCTTTTTTTTCATCTCTCTACCCTTAGGTTTAAATTACAATTATGTAGCATCAAGAATTTTATATTAATATTTAATGATTATTTGTCTCAAGACAAAAGCTCTAGATATATTTATTTTTTATTTATTTTTCTTTTTTTCATAAAAAGGAAATAAGGTGTATTTGTCAACATTTGCAGAAGAGAAGAAAGTCGAAAGAAAGTGAGCAGAAGAGGTCAAAGGCTCAACTTAATTTGCATAAGAGTAAAAGTACATGATGAGCATAAATAAATGTTATGCAAGATTTTGGAATAATTTATGATGCAACAGCAAAATAATAACAAAATATTGTTAATTCAGCAGAAGAGTGGTAGAAATACCGAAGAGAGATAAATTTAAAGGGTGGCAATTTCTCAAAGTATGGTTATTTTGGGTCTACAAAATAAGCAAATGCTTGAAAAGCCGACGCAATACTTTTTAAATAAATCAGGTTTATATAAAAGTGAACAAAATTAAACAAGTAAAGAGAGGAACGAGTTAAATAAAGGCGCCACAAAGCATTAATAATGAATTCTATAAAACGAAAAACAACCAGCACTTACTCGTAAATGGTTTTTTTTTTTGCTGCTTTATGTTTTTGTTTTTTTTTTGTTTTGTTTTTGTTTTTTGTTTTTTGTTTTTGTTTTGTTGTTGTTTTTGTTTTGATATTGTTGTAGGTACATATTTAAGTCAACAGTATATTAAACGACAGCGTCATTGTTGTTGTTGTTATCGTTATTGTAGTCAATCTCACGACAACGACAACAACGACGACGACCACAACGTTGACGACAACAGGTCAACAACATTTTAGACATACCGACAAAAACAGGCAAAACATGGCAACATTCTAGACACCTACAACATACACACAGACACACAACAAAATACAACACAAGCCAAACAAGTGCGCCTTTTTAGGGATTTGATGGTTTATTAAGAATTTATTGTTATTTTTATGATTATCATTTAAGTCAATCCTAAAGGCAGTGGGCGTGGCCAAGTATATTGTCTATGTATTATATAGGTATCAAGTTAATTTATTGGTTAAAGAGTTTCTTTGATCCGTTAAGTGCTGCTAGAGTTTTGTGGTTGCCAGGACCACACGCTCTCCTACCCACCATCACTAACACAAGGATAGCAGGCAGCGGTTCACATGAACACATTTTATGGTGTCAATAAAACTTCAACCTTTGACGTTTATATTTGCAGTTCATGAAAATTTAATCTCAAGGTTATTTGCTAGAAATTGCGTTTTGCACGCGTTCTCCTTATATTTTAAGCCATTTAGAATGAAAGCTTTTTTACGAGTATTAAAAATACAAAAGTTTTTATTTGAAAGAGAGAAAAGAAAAAAAAAATTAAAGGACAAAACGAAAACATTTCCTTTTAACTATACACGCGATAGTGCAAAAGCTCCAGGGCATAGTAAAGAAATAATGTGTAAAAAGAAAGAGTTGAAGCAGGAGTTGAAGAAAGAGTTTGGGGGGGACGAAATGGAAACTTAACATAAGTTTCCGTTTTCCTTTTTATTCAGAAAAAAACGAGAACATAAAAAAATTTAACATTTTTAAAAAGCATAAAGTTCCATGGCATTAAACTTTTAAGCTTTTAACTCGCATCGGCTCAACTCGCATCGGCCTGTCAGGCCCTCGTTCAAGTTTAAAGAATGAATACTACCTCATAACTTTCGATATCATAATGGAATGAACATGTATTTTCAGAAAGAAATCATTGAAGTAGAGAAGAAATCACGAAATCAATAAGAAGCAGATATTCAGAAAAAAAATTTGAAGGACACAAAATTATGATTTAGAATTTAGAGAGTACTTGTATTTACCAGAAAATAATACAAAATAACAAGGAAAAAACAAATTCTATTGCAAAAGAGCATTGAACCCTTTTCTGGTCCAAAGTTTTTAAAAAATTCTGCAGTTGAACTGTTCGCGGGTTCGACAATGACTAGTGTTTCCTAATATTAAACAAAATAAAAAAACCGGACTTACTGGCCTCGATAGTCGAGCAGGTAGCACTTGAGTGTCAACCCAGGGGACTCGGGTTCGAATCCCAACCCGGCCATGGTTCTACTCTTTAACCTTTCCCTACCAGTTATAGTTGGCGGTAAAGAAGTTTCTGAATCGGAAAGCTTTATTAATATAGAATTTACTGAGGTAAAGGCATAAATGCTTACATAAAGAAACTTCAAAAACTCTTCATTTTTAAAATTTTTTTTCGTGCAACATAATAGGAACAATTTTTGAAATTAAAGTTGAAAACTGAATGAAAAATAAGTTAAGAGATATATTGTAAAATATTTAATAACCCGACTCTAAAAAACCAGTTTTTCAAATAACCCAAAGTTGTTGATTTTCCCCAACCAGAAAAACCGACAAATTCTTTCTCCAGGAAATCTGACAATGTTGATTTAAAAAACCGAAAAATTAATAAGAACAAGAGCTCAAGCCTATTCACGAGTTTCGAACGACATGTGAATGTGGAAGTTCACACTTCAGAAGTTCGTTTTTAAAACACGAACTCGAACTTTTTTGAATGTTCCCGTTTTAACGATTCTCCTATATCGCTGATTCCTATAGATTTTCAGTGTCATTGAAACTGATTTTAAGTTGATTTTATACTGATTTTAGGTATGAATGTGCTTTGGACAAGTGATTCCAAGTGCCTTAAGCAGAGCCTTGACCTTAGACATAGTCTTAATATTAGTCTTAAACCGAGACCCATAGTGTCGGAAAAGTTCAGTTCATCTGATTGGCCATAAATCATCCAGCTTTGTTTAAAGTGTTTTTTGGATCCATAATCGAGGTAATGACGCATCGATGACTTAAAAGATAATGTAACTTAACCAAATTGATCACAGATTCATTCATTTTCCACTAGAAGATCTAAACAACCTATATGACCCTATGACCCCTTGACACACTTAAACTGGCCTTAGAATTTATGATATGGTATCCCATAGAACCGATGCCCTAATGACCGATGCCTAAAGATAAGCTCAGCCTAATAGGAGTATTGGAATTCCAATACCATAGAGAAAATAAACATGAACAAGTTTACACGAAAGTAACTTCACGTATTCTGCCGTCCTAACAAAGAAAGTCACATCTCCTTTTTAGTAGTTTTGAGATATTTAGCTTTTACGTTTTTTATCTTTCGTTTTTTACACTAGAAGTGGTAGCTGTGACCATTTTACTTAACTTTTTCAGTCATTTCCAATCTAAGAATAAGCTTAACACAAAACCAGAAAATAATTCACGGTTCCGAATCTGCCCTTATCTCTATTTTGGAATTTTGGCGTTTGTGACTTTCTTTCTTAGGACGGCAGTATTGTTCAGTTCATTTTTAATATTCACGAGTAGTTTAAGTTCGTGAAAATGATAAAAATTCTTAAATACATGCGTACACGTGTTACCACTGTTCACGTGAAATCATAAGCTCTAATAAAATCCCGGTTTGGCGAATAGCCCAAAATCAGGTTTAACAACTCTATTGGCAGCGAGTTTGAAGTCAGATTTTGAAAATTTAAGGTCAACCAGGAAAATTAAAACTCAAAATATGAAATTACAGGAACTTTCTTTTCTGAATATATACAGGATGAGCTTTTTTGTTTGAAATTTTAGGCAGAATAATCATATTTTTTATTTCAAATTTTAATTTTTTCGGGTCTACGTTTGCCCTATTGGTTCCTCTATATTGCATTTTTCTAAAAACTGTGCTCAGATTCGTTCTCAGTGACTATCCAAATCTTTAAACTCCGAACAGTTTAACACCTGTAACTGTAAATTGATCAAAACCTTCGGCTCAGAGGTTGAGGTTAAATCTTTTATTGTTAAACAATTGGTATCTTATCTTCTTACTTCGTAATATTTGCCTAGGTCTACGAGTATACTCTTCGACTTGTATTTCGACAGAATATTTTAAATTCATCTTAATTCATTTCTTTCGAGATTATTCCGAAGAGTTTAAATCAGAAAATGGTACAAATGGCTCCGCAAAATAGGTTCTAAGGAAATAAATCCTAACAAAAAATTAAATAACTCCTAAAATTGCACATGCAAAGTAAGGAGTCATTGCACATGAAATAACTCCTAAATGTTAGGAATTTTTACACCAATGTTAGGAATTATTTCATCTTTGACTGTTATGTGTCTGTTCTTTACGCAATAACTCCTAAAAAATTGCAAATGACTTAAGTGCTAATTAGGAGTTATTACATTTAGAACTGTTAGGAGTTAATTCATCGATGTTAGGAGTTATTTCCCTTGTACGGAATTTTAAATATCACATTTCGTAAAAGGGAAAACCGTTCAATTGGGCCCTTTTTATTGTTTTTTTTTTATAATATGAAAATTAGGACATAATTCAATATTTTCGTTAAGGTTTTATTTCATAATGAAAATACTCCTTAATGTTAGGACTTATTTTATTTCTTCTTGAGGAATTATTTCGTCAGGAATTAGGAGTTAGTTCATTTTTGAACATTAGGAATTCTTTCGTTTACCGTTAGGAGTTCTTACATTAGGAGTTATTACGTTAGAAGTTATTTCGTTAGGAGTTATTTCGCAGAGCAGGTAAAAATAAAAAAATAACTTTTTTGCATTGACTAAGTAGTGATGAAAATGTGAAGAAGGGCATGTTTAAACCATGGTATAATAACCCAGGTAGACTTATTAGAGTTGAGTTCCTAGAATTCGACCTGCCTTTGCTGTCAAACTCTGCTCTGATATTGCCACATCTTGAATTTTGTGGGAAAAAGTAATTGGGTTGGGATTTTATAATGGGCTAAAGGGATAAAAATAATATTATAACAGAGCAACCTTAGTTTTTGTTTATTTATGATATTGCCACATCTTGAATTTTGTGGGAAAAAGTAATTGGGTTGGGATTTTATAATGGGCTAAAGGGATAAAAATAATATTATAACAGAGCAACCTTAGTTTTTGTTTATTTTTGATAATTAACTAAGCTAAATTTTTATATTCCAATAATATATAACATTGCAATATTTTGACACAAATACTAACTATGGTTTTATTAGCACGCTTTGATATTCATACATACCGCACTTGTATACAACGTAATAATAAAGAAATTCAATGAACAGAAGAAAGTAAACTATAAAATTAAAAAGAGGAAGCTTTTGACAACAATGATAAAACGTAAAAGTGAACTTTCTTGAGTCTCTCTTGTGCTTTCTAGAAATTCTCAGAAACTTTGCTTACCTTTATTAATTTTGGGACTCCCCTTATTAAGAGAACAACTAGCCTTGCCCTCCTTTCTCTCGCTTTAAGAAATTGACGAAAACTTCCTTGTTCTTAAAATCACTCATCTCTGATTGAGTGCTAACTTTGATATATAACATGTACACTGTGTATAAAATTCAACCAAATCGGATGAAAACCACACCCACCTCCCATACAAAGTGACTTTATCAAAAAACAAAAGAGAATATTTTCTGTTGAAACTATGACGAAAATGTTTTTACAAATAAAAATGTTTTTGACTGCTTAAGACTTGGAATATATTTCAATTCGGACGTTGGGGTATTTTAACTTCGGCTCAGTCGAAGATCATTTCTTACTAGTTTGTTCTTAATTTATATATCTATTATAATTTCATATATTATTAAAACATTTTCTTCTGAAAACTCGGATTATTGCTTAAAGATATGGCAGCACCGTATTTTGACAGCAAAGGTATGCCAACTTTTGCTGTCATTCTAATAAGTCTACCTGGGTTATTATACCATGGTTTAAACAAAGGAATTGTTTAAGCTATGCTATACAACTTCGGTGAAGGAGAATACCGCGACTTTTGGGAAAGTATTCACTCAATCCTGAACTACACGACTCCTGGTACGAGCCGTATGCTTTTGCATTTTCGTGAGTTTATAGCTTCTTATAATTTTAAACAGGAGAATACAATACATCAAAATTTATGACTTCAGAGTCACAGTTTGTAATGATAAAGAATTTTGCGGAGTTATTCACTTAGGAACTTGAATTGAATCAAGCTTTCACAGTTTCTTACCACAAAAAACCAAAAAATTAAACTTATGTTTATTTATCATTTAAAGACCTAAAGTAGACTTGATTAGTGTGAATCCTGAATTATCAAGAGCCTTTAATGGCCTTATTTCCTCTTTGAAGTTGTCCACTGTCTGCAGAGAAGTGGCAGCCCAACAGAACATTTTTTTTATAGAAAAAATGTTCACCGAAAGATGGGACTTGAACCCTTTTATAGAAAAAATGTTCACCGATAGATGGGACTTGAACCCAAAATCTAACAGTTCGTAATATTCCCATAGAACAGTCCACGCACGCTAATGCGTTTAACCAAAACCACCCGTGGTAAGAATATAGCTTAATATAAAAAAACAAAGAAATTAAGTCCTCGTTGCACGAGTCTGTACAAAGTTTTTGTCTGATAGAAACTAAAAGTCGACATCCCTTGACAAAAAACCAAAACTCACTTGTTTTTTTTCTCTAAATTTGTCGGAGACAAGTAAATATCACACACCATCATATGTTGATAACATTGAGCAAAGAACTTTTAAACATTTCAAATAAGCCCGATGAAAATATGTAAGTTTTTAAAGATTAACGCACAAAAATTACAACGACCACACATGAGAAGGAGATAAGATTAAGCCAAGAGCTTGCTTGTGACAGGAATTTGATAACAAAAACTTGAAACATTTTTTATTGCTTTATTCTATCTTTTGACAGAACATTTAAAAAAAAAACATATTTTAAGAGCAGTAGGGCCCACGAAAATGAAAAAATGAGCCAAAAATTAAGCAAAATATAGATGTATGCCTACACTCTAGATCGTATCGAAAAAAAGGACACCTGAAGCATTTTTGAAAGAATTTTTTTTTTTTTTTGACCGAACGTAGGGTAGGTATGGGTTCGCACATTTCAGTTTTTCTTTATAACTTCGGCATTTACAATACGATCTTAAAGAATTATATATCAATATTTTTGTTTCAAGGAGTCCAACTTTTTTGCCCTATAGGTCATTGGGGTCAAGCACCCCGTTGGACCTTTACTTACCCACCAGATCCCAGTTTCTATCATCCAAATGTACCATTCTATGTACTTAAAATTAAAGCTCGCAAAAGATCATTAAACTCTTCCGAAGAAAGTATTTCGATAATCCCAGTAGAAATATTTAAAAAAAAATTTTAATTTTTACCGAACGTAGGATTTCTTCTTTTAAATTTTTCTTCATATCTTTAACATTAACAGTCCGATCTTTAAGAATGATATATCTATATATTTTAGTCTCGAGGATTGAGTGTCGCCAACATTACAACACCATATTTTAATTTCTATGTTATCTTAAAATCTCTTCTTTTCTTTTTTGGGTTCACTGTTCATACTGGTTTGACTTGTTCCAAATTTATTTTCATTTTGTTTTTGCAACTTTAACTAATTATTTAATTGTATTAAAAATTCGCTTGACTTAAAATCATTTCGCTTATGTATTTTTATAGCATTACGAAGACAGGCAGAACGACCGTCAGAAAGCCAGTCAGTCAGTCGCTTGCTCACTCGTGCTTCGCTGCTCTTCGTGTGCAACCAATAAATATCATCGGCCATACGTCATACTCATTGCTTACGTTCGTTCTGGCTTGACTGCCTGGTTGGCGGGTAAATAAATAAATAAATCGATGTTTTCATTCGCTAATTAGACGATGTTAGTCGAGTTTATAAACGAAAATCGGTTTGAGTTAAATAAATATCAAAGTTAGAGGCAGAGGCTTAACGTAGAGTAGAGAGCAAATGCGGGTATAAATGAGAGAAAAAGTTAGCTTGTGTTAATTAGGTTGTTGTGGTTTTTGCTGTTCTAAGTAATAGCAACTTTTTGGAAAACATCACAATCATAATGTTTAACATCACAATTATATTTTCGTTAAGGGAAAAACAAAGCAAATGAAAGCGAAAGGGGGAAAAATACGAAAGTTTTAAATTTCTTGAATACTTAGAAATAACTTAGAATTCAATGAGGGCTAAATAAGAAAAATGATATTGAATAGACAGATTTTGAGAAAGCAAGGCAATGAAACATGGAAAGGTAAAGTATGGAATGGTATAGTAAGGAAAGGAAAGGAGAAGACAGGAAAGGAAAGGAAAGGAAAGGAAAGAAAAGGAAAGGAAAGGAAAGGAAAGGAAAGGAAAGGAAAGGAAAGATAAGGTAAGATAAGTTAAGGTAAGGTTAGGTAAGGTTAGGTAAGGTAAGATAAGGTAAGATAAGGTAAGATAAGATAAGGTAAGGTAAGGTAAGGTAAGGTGAAATAAAGTAAGGTAAGGTAAGATAAGGTAAAGTAAAGTAAATAAAGTAAGGTAAGGTATGGTAAGAAAATGGCAGATATAATAAGGTAAGGAGGGGTTACGTAAGAAGAGGTAAGGTAAGGTAAGGAAAGGTAAAGTAAGGAAAGGTAAGTATGGTAAGGTAAAGAAAGGTAAGGTAGTGCAAGGTAAGGTAAGGTAAGGTAAGGTAAGGAAAAGTAAGGTAGGGTAAAGTCAGGTAATGTTAATAAAGAATACGTAAGTCAAATTCAGAATAAGTTATGGTAAGGTATAGTATGGTTCGTTAAGGGTAGGTAAGGTAAAGAAAAGTAAGTTAACCCTTTCGGCATATTTGTTGCCATACGGCCATGCGACCACGCGGCCACGCGACTTCAAAACAGAGCAAATTAAAAAATTATATTTTTAAATATTTCCGAGAATTTTATAAAGCTAAAAGTAATTAAATATAATACTATGAATGTAAAAGAGCTTATTTACATTTTTAGTTAGAAAAAATATGCGATATTTATAGCGGTAGAAGTTTTAAAAATTTTTTTGAATATTTCTAAAAATTTTTGTAGTATCTATTAGGAAAGCAATACGGCTTTCAAACTTCATACTCAGCTTATTTTAGTCAAAAACTGACCCTGAACGAAGTTTGGAATGTTTAGCATTGCCAGGGCTAATTTGGCACTGAAAGGGTTAAGGAAAAGCAAGGCAATTTTTTGTAAGGTTAAGGTAGGTAAGGTAAAGTAAAATAAGATAAGATAAGATAAGATAAGATAAGATAAGATAAGATAAGATAAGGTAAGGTAAGTTAAGGTAAGGTAAGGTAAAGTAAGGCAAGGTCAGGTAAGCAAAGTAATAGAAAAGAAATCTTAAGAAACTAAGTGGTATTCATTCAAGATCCTCATCTATATAGATAAAAATCAACTCTTAAATAGTTAAAATAATAAACGATGGTTTAAAAAAAAAGAAACATTCATAAATTTCCGGTTCACCTAATTATCTAATGTTAGGAACCAGCAGTAGTAGCCCGTTAAGCTAAATGTGTAATCAAAGATGTGCCAAAAGTGAGAGTAACATGAGTGATGACGTAGGGGAGAGAGAGGGAGGGAAGAAGAAACGAGGCGGAAAAACTGACGCCGCAAGTAGCAAAAGATACAAAACAAGCTCATTGGCAAAGTTTACAAGATTAATACGTTTTTAAATACAACTTAATTACCGTTTTAATTGCATTCAATTCTAATGCCATCTCTTTCAAGCGCCCTACATAATGGGTGTGTGCAAAGAACTAAAATATAAGGAAGTGGTGTTGTCTACACATACAGTGTACGTGAACTGTGGCCGATTCGTAAATTGAGCGAGCGAGACAGAGTGTGTTTTTTGACATTTATGAGCATTCGTCATTTATGAGCGTTTGCTTGTAAACAGCCTTCTCAGTAAAAAAAAAAATTTTCGCGCCAATTTGAAGCGACCACAGTTGTCAAAACGCAAACACTGCTTCAGGGGCGCATTATTTTTTCACTCTTTAATGCACTTCTGGGGCGCTTTTGTCTTCAGCAAAGTTTATGATACATAATTGTTATTTTTGATTGTTTTTAGATTTCCGCATGTTGTGGATCTCAAATTATATTATATATTATATTATATTATATTACATTTTATTATATTATATTATATTATTATTTCCCAATAAAATATCGGTAACGCACCATATTATATGCCTCAAAGGTGGTGTGGAAATACAATAAAAACAAAACTATATTATCATATTTTATAATAATTTAACTATTTTTATATAATATAATTAAATTAGCACCAAAATCAGTAAATTTAACCCAGAATCTATTGTATATCTGATTCCAATTAGAAACTGTTTGGACCTTCTTTAACGATCTAACCGAATATGGCCCTCAGTAAATGTTTCTGTATTGCAATACAATTTTATTTTAATTTATTAGGTCTTTAATTATCAAACGTTTTATTAATACCGTATAACTCTAAGCACCTGTTTTATATGTTATTCGAATCAGAAACAAATTGAGCCTTCTTCTTCGATGCAACTGAATACGGCCCTTTGTGAATGTTTATGTATTTGTGTCAACCAACACGAATAAGAAAAATACCACACATTTGGGCAATAACACCGCTTCCTTATATCTTAGTTCTTTGGGTGTGTGAGTAACCGATTCTTTTTTTTTTGTTTTTTTTTTCACATAAGCTTTTAATTTACAAAAGCGCAAAAACAAAGCCAAGATAAAAACTGGAGTCTGTCCGACCAACACGAACAAGCGACACATTTAAGCCATTTTGAATGTGCAGCAGTGGCTCATTTTATTCGTCTCGTTCCAACTGTCTTTTTTTTTTATGCACTACTTCTCACTCTTCTATCTGCCTTTGACTCTAGCTCTAGTCAAACTCCTACTCTCTATGTCTCTCTATCTTACTTACTCTTTAGACCCCCCCCGACGTAAACTAAGATTTATGCTCATTGTAATTTTTGGCTGCTTTTTATTCTGTCTGGTCTTCGGTTATTTGTCATTTCTTTGTGTTTCTTTTCTGGCGCTGTTGCTCTATTGCAGTTTTTTTTTTTTTTTGTTTTTGTTGTTGTCTGTATGTTCGTCCATTACGCCAACTGTCTTTTTGTTCGCATGTCGGTCTTTCTGTCTGTCTGTCTGTTTATCTGTCGTTCTCTATAAAATATTATGTGAGCGCAATTTTATTACTAAAGTGTGATTTTTTGTTGTTGTTCTTATTTTGTTCTCATTATTATTGTTGTTGTCGTTGCTGTCAGCTAAGCTTGTTGCCCACTGTTTGGTCATTTGTTGTCACTGTTCAGTGACTGCCAGTTAATGCTGAGCGGCGGGTGAGAGACGAGATTTCTCTAGGTTGCTGTTTACGATGCGAGGAGTAGCTCGATTTGTTATTTTCTAGCCTGGTTTTGTTTGTTGGTCATCAGCAATTTGATGTTGTTGATATTGTTGTTATTGCTATTTTTTATTGTCATTTTCTGTACCAACTCATTTTAGCATATGTTAGAACATTTTATGTCTCAGCTATCTATCTCTCTCTTTTTGTGATGTTTCCCCTCATCTGTCTCGTTTTCACATACATAGTTTGTTTTTTTTTACATTGCTTTTAATTCGTCTTGCTTTACTCATTTCACTAATGATTATTGTTAGGAATGTTGTGGACTTTGTTGTTGTTATGATTCGTATTACTGCAACAACAACAATAATAATGCTTAACGTTGCATTCCACTTGCTAATCACTGCATCCGCTGGCTTTTTATGTTTTTGTTGCATGCTGAATGTAATACTTGTACTCTCCCACTTACGAGGCAAGAAGTTTTTAACCCTGTCACTATATTTGTAACGCCAATAACTGGGCGTGGCAGATACAGAAAAGTATATATATTCTTAATCTTCTTACTTTACTTACTTAATCTAAACTTTTTTTACTTAGATTACTCTACTTAATCTAAAATTCCACCTATGGAAATAAAAAACAAAAAGAAAATGGAATTTAAACAATATGACAACTCATGCAAAAAGAAGTAAACATTTTTTAAAATTCAAAACTTCAAATATATAAAGTAGTTTTTTATGGTACATTCAAGAGATTTATTCAAGAGCCTTATAATAGTTATGTAGCATGCTTAGTATGAACAAAAAATTATTTTGAAAATTTCCCAGAAACGGGAAATTTTAATTTTTTTGTGACTGAAGCACGTTAAAAGCAAGATAAAACTTTTATTTGAAAATTACTCAAATAATATCCCTCCTGGCAGTTTCCAGTGTCCAATAACATTCTTCAAACCAAGTGTTCTGCATACTATGTTTAGAAAGAAAAAAAATTTGATTTTGATTTTCATATTACCAAAAAAAAATAAAAATTTCCCTCATAGGAAATTTTGAATTGGGGTTTACGCTTTTTCAAACCGACTATTTGGGCATAGCACATGAAGAAAAAAAAATTATTTTGAAAATTTCCCAAAATTTCCCAAAAGGGAAATTTTTAATAAACATATAAAATGCTCAAAAATAAGTTTAACCATAAATTTAGACCGTTTTCCCTTAGTTATTGCATCTATGGAGTCGCATTCCAACAAAAATAAGGAGAAGTTTAAATATTCTACGCCCTATTGAAGGAGAAAACATTTTAAAAGTCCAGCAAAAACCATGTGCCAATAAATTAAACAAGTTTTATCATCGTCAATGCAGCCAAATGAATATCGAGCAATAAGGATTTATAAACCGTAAATAATTTTTGATCATTTTATTGATGCCGCAAAATATGCTAAATATTGTTTACCATAATTTGTCAAATAGCAATTTTTTTTTTTGTAAAATTTTGAAAAAGAAATATTTTTACAAACCTACCGAAAGCTTAACAAAAAACAAGTAGTTAAAAAATTGTGCAAAATTTGTATCAATATGTTATCAAAGAGCAAAAACAAAAACGACATAAATTCACAAATAATCCCCGCGGAAGCCCAAAGAATTATTTTGCATTCAACCCATAAAGCATAAAACTCTGAGCGCCAAAAAGTAGACAACAAAAAATTCAATGCAATACATTGCAAATACAGTGGGGGAGGGTGCAAAACGAATACTATACAAACCTAAAATAGAATTTTTCGCGAACGACCATCGTTGCTCGTTTTTTTTTTTTCTTTGCATACTTTTATGCGGCGAAATAAGCAAAAAAAGCAGCAAAAAATATCGAGTGGAGATTAAAAAAAATTATTGACATTGGATTTGAAATTGAGCTAAGCTAAGCCAGAGATAATAGGGCGAGGCTGACGACAACCGCTGTGTGGATGGTTAGAGAGGATTTAAAAATTTTTGGTAACGCCAACTGTCTATAAGCTGCAAGCCAGAAATGTCAGCAGGCTAGGATGACGACCAAACCAGCCGGCAGGCAGTGTTGCCAACAAAGAATAACAAATTACAAAACGCATAGGAATTACAGTTCCACAAACACACACACACACATACACTCGCACAAACACAGATGAGGCATATAAGTAAGCATGTGTATGTGTGTGTTGAGATGGTGCATTTGTTAAGAGGTCTGCTGCGCTGTGCACGCAAGAGCAGCGAGTTTTTGTTTTTGAGTTGAGTTGCTCGTTACAGTTGGACAGTTTTGCAAAAAATTACAAAAAAATTGCTGCACATTAGCACGCGCCACATACTTCTATGGCTCATGCCATGCCCTAGCTCTCTGCTGGCCATGTTGTGCATGGACACTGCGTTGTTCCGTTGTTACCTGCCTCTAATATGCAGCCAGGTCATTTACTTGCTTTTGTTAAAACGTACGCGTAAAACGGCTTGCAACACACAGTTACTCGCCGATGAAATAGAAATTGCAAAAATTATTACAAACACACATTCAAAGGAGACGCAGCAAGAGCTGTTGGCTGCGCAGTGCAGCGCAGTGGAGACCGACAAAAAGCTCCTAGATAGATGCACATTCAACTCTAATCATTAAATACAAAAACACATCGAAGTGGCAAGCTACGAGCAGCAGCTAGCCGTTGTTTGTTTTATATGCGCATTTAACTCATTCATTTGTTTAAACCACCATTCAACCAATACTATCACAACCATCATCATCACCACCATCACCACCCGGTCAACCAAGCCTCCACAGACCGGCTGCTATTTTCTACATACGTATGAATGTTGTCTGTCTGTATGTCTGTCTATCTGTCTGTATGTCTGACTGTCTGTTGGCTGGTTTGTTCGTCTTTTGGTCGTTCTCATCCTTACATTAGGTTCGTTTCGGTTCTCGGTCTCTTTGGTAACATTGTAAAATTCCGGTAAATGCACTGCGTTTGCATAAAAAATAAATGGGTGTCACTTTGATTTGTGGCAACGTACACGCAACAGCAACAGAAACAACAACAGCAGCGAAAGCGACAGCAACTGTGGGCCCCAAGATCGATGGCCTAAATTAAATATTTAAGTTTTGTGAATGAGAAGTTTTAGATGCATAGAACAAGAAAGGGTTATTTGAAAGTTTTACAAACAAGGACAACTATAACGTAAGCATTAAAATATTTAGCTCTAAAAGTATGCAATGCTTTTAGTAATTTTCCCACAATTCACCAAAACATTGGTGAAGTTTTTAAAGAAAGCTTAGCCGAGCTAATCACGAACTTAGATTAACTGAAGCCGATACAAGCCGATGTCACGTCCAAAACGCAATATAGGATATATCATCAATTTAAATGACCAGAATTTTATCGTATCGCTTCATTTGTATTTGCTTATTTCATTTTTTTGTTTCCGTATGAGACATGGCTAACGCAGCGCTGCGCTGCGTTATTGAGTTGAAGCACTTCACTGCGTTACTGCTTTGATTAATCTGTTAAATAAAAGTCACATAGCGCGTAATACAAATTGTTTTTTCATTCGAAGTTGTTCAATTAAAAAGTGGATAAAAGTTTTAATCCTCCCATAGATGGGTCAATAATTTTAATAAATTTTATTTATTTCCTCTAGATGCAGCTTAACTCTGCTAAATTCTTGAGTCCACAATTCAATGTGCTAAACGCGCTATTCAACCTTAAACTTGCTATGATAAAGATCTTGTTGTACTGCAATTCACGTCGTTTCGGAATGGTTATCAAATAAAGATACCTGCTTAAAAAAAAATGTGATTTGTGTAGTAAAAATATTTCGTTTGTGATCAATTCATTAAGATACAGATTTTCATCATCATCGACAACTGCAACTGAATTGTTGAGTTATCTCTTTTAAAGGAGGTATTTTTTTTAAATTTCGCACAAATAAATTAATAAAGTAGTTGAACTTGACGAGCCTCAAACATTGCCTTCTTAGTCCAGAGACTACCCAAAACGCGGACATATGAGGTATCCGATTTTTTTTTTAATACGATGAAGCTACGAGGCCTTTAGTTTCTAAACAATTCTCTTATTCATTTGTTCGTACTCTACTCTTATTCATTCATTGGAGTGCTTGTAAGGAAAGGCTCATTTGACATTCCCTGAAATAAAGTTAATAAAACCGTCGAAATTAAACGTTTTAGAAGAAAGGCTAAAAAAACAAGAGTAGATAAAGGATAAAAGTAAATGCTGTTAAAGGCAGATAAAGGATTTTTTTTATGCAAAAATAAAGTCTCGGCAATTACACAGAAAAAAAAAATTGTTTTAAAATTGACGACAATTGTTATTAATTTGACGAATTTTGTGTTAAAAAATAGCTTCCAACAAATTTCGTCAAAGTAAAAGTAAATGTATTAAAAACTTTTGAAAAACAGGCAAATTATGAACACATTTTTGGAAACATGCTTATGTTTTTTTTTTCAGTGTATGTTTGACAGAAATAATTTTGACAAAAAAAGTATGGGATAAGATCACTCTGTTCAGGAGTAGACGGGTTGTGTCCATTTGTCGATGCATTCCTATAAATTGCAACATTTTCTTGGGCTATGTATAAATGATCGAATGTTACAAGAAAATAAAGATGATCCCAAAAATATCACGTACCGGACTCCATCAACCTCTTAAAGAACAATCTAAAGTTCAAGAGTTTTGAATGTTGAATAACTCAAGGTACCGCCATCAAAAATATGAATGACCAAATCAAAACTAATGATGAAATTCATCAACATCTTGCACCTGGGGAATGGATCACGTGGAAATGGACCAACTGTAGACCCGAGAAAAATAGTTTTTTCGAAATGAAAACTTTCGAGAATGAGCTGACCGATTATTAGGAGCGAAAATCAAGTCAAACCTACGTAGAATGATCTTAGCGGGGGCGAAAAGCTGTAGAAACGTATTAGGGGTATTAACACTGACTTAGGTAGTTGGATAGATTGGCAAATGCCGCACAGTTTGTTTTTGTAAACTTGTACCCAAGTACATTGTAGCCCAGTACCATTGTAGCCAAATACCATTGTAGACAAGTACCATTGGAGATTAAGTACCACTGTACCCAAGTAACATTGTGGCCAAGTACTCATCTACCAATGTACTCTAGCTGACCCCCCGAACTGTTTGGTAGATTGACTTCTTGCAAAATTGAGAAGTGAAGACATGACTTTTTCCATGTCACCACCTTTTGCAAAAAAAGGCAATAATTAAATTGACAGTGAATAAAAACAAAAATAACGAATTACAAGTGATACAGCGAGTAATATACAAGAGGGCGTGGCACCTACCATACAACCCAAATCTGCAATATCGAATAACTTTGGAGTTATAGGTCGCACAACATTGGAATTAGGTATTCGGCCTCGATTTACATATGCCGTTAAACTGGTAAAATTTATGGGCGTTGGACAAAGGGTGTGGCACTTTTTCGGCTGCCCAAATTTTTGGTATAACTTTTGAACTATTAGTCACACATCAATGGAATTCTGTAAGAACGTACTATTTAGACCTGTCCTTTGACTGGAAAAATTAAGTGAGCATTGGACAAGTGGGCATGGCACCGCCCATATAAGTTAAACTTATGATATCAAATAGCTTTGGAACTAAATACCGCATAACGATGAAACTCAGTATGGAGTTGCCATTTAGTAATGTCCATCTAGTAGAAAACTGAGACGGGCATTGTATAAGGGGGTGTGGCTTCGCCCATATAATTCAAATTTTTGATATCGAATAGCTGTGGAAATAAAAATCACAAAACATTGAAATTCAGAATGGAGTTACTATTCGGTAATGTAATGGGTGTTTTTTTTAGGGGTTTGTTTTTCGAATAGAGATAAAACTGGCATTTTGTGGTCAAATCTGGCAACTCTAATGTCATTTATGTTCAGTTTGGTTTGCCATTTCATCATGAACAGGTTGACAAAAGACAAACGCTTGCAAATCGTGCAAATTTATTTCGAAAATAATGGTTCAGTTCGCGAAGTTTACCGCAAGCTCCGTCCATGTTATAGTCGACATAATCGTCCATCAGAGCAATTAATTCGGTTAACCATGGGTCGTTTTCGCACTACGCTTACTCTATGTGATAATACGCATCCGCAGAAACGTCAAACAGTGCGCACCGAAGAAACAATTGCCGCTGTAGAGCAAAATGTTGAAGAGGACCCGAATGAATCGATTTGCCACCGTGCACAGCAATTGGAGCTTTGTCCATCAACTTTATGGAAGATTTTGCGCAAAGATCTTGGCTTGCGACCTTACAAGATCCAGCTTGTGCAAGAATTAAAGCCGCGAGACCATGCAAAGCGTCGTGATTTTGGTGTATGTGCCGAAAATGAGATTGATCTCGATGCTGATTTTCATCGCAAAATTTTGTTCAGTGATGAGGCTCATTTTTGGTTGAATGGCTACGTCAACAAGCAAAATTGCCGCATTTGGAGTGAAGAGAATCCACATGAGATCCTTGAGACGCCATTACATCCACAAAAACTGACTGTTTGGTGTGCTCTATGGGCTGGTGGAGTCATTGGGCCATACTTCTTCCGAAATAATGCTGGAGAGTCAGTTACCGTTAATGGAGACCGGTATAGAGCCATGATAACCGACTATTTTGTTCCCGAATTGGATGGCATGAATGTGGATGAGTTGTGGTTCCAACAAGACGGCGCTACATGCCACACAGCGCACGTCACAATCGATTTATTGAAGGAAACATTCGATGAGCGCATAATTTCGCGGAATGGACCTGTCAATTGGCCACCAAGATCGTGTGATTTGACACCATTGGATTATTTTCTTTGGGGATATGTGAAGTCGCTCGTCTACGCCAACAAACCAGAAACGTTAGGGGACTTGGAGGCCAACATTCGTGGCGTTATTGCCGACATACGGCCCCATATGCTCGAAAAAGTGGTTGAAAATTGGACCTGTAGAATTGGCTTTATTCGAACCAGCCGCGGCGGCCACATGCCCGAAATCATATTTCAACATTAATGGCATAAAATTATCCTTCCAATAAAGCCAAATTGATGGACATTAAAACGATTTTCTTGTGTTTTATTTCAATTCGAAGTTCTATATCTCTAAAAAAAACACCCGTTATTTCTACTAAAAAAAACTTGGACAGGCATTGGTCAAGGGGGTGTGGCTCCGCCCATACATGCAAAAGTTTTGGCATCGAATAGCTATGGAAATTAAAGTCGCATAACATTGAAACTCACAATGGAGTTCCACTTGGTGATGTCTATTATCCGGCCGAACGTGAAATTTTGGCCGAAGCCGAATATTCGATCGGAGAATAGTTATGTCCTTCTACTAGAAAACTGTGATGAGCATTAAACAAGTGGGTGTGTTTCCGCCCATACAAGCCAAAGTTTTGAAATCGAATACCTTTGTAAGCAAATGTTTATCAAAAGTACTCAAGTGCAATTTAGGATGCTCGCAATTATCAAAAATACTCAATCTATCCATACCCAACTACCCAAATCAGTGTGAATACCCCTATTAATTTAAACCTGAGGCAAGTATTATGCCTTTACCACAGACAATTCAAGTTATTAAGCAATCTTTTCCACAAACTTTTCTTTCTCTAATTACAAAATACAAATTTGGAGTCGTATTTGTTAATTTTTTTATTTGAGGTGATTTCAGAAATGAGAAAGGAAATGGTCGGGATAAGAACTCGAGACTTCTCGGGCGGCAGTCAAGCGCGCTACCACTCGACAACTGAGACCGTCGTTAGTACTTTGATAAGTTCTTGTTGTTATCTCTTTATTAAATACAATAAACTCAGCTCTTGGCGGTTTTTAGGTTAACAAATCCTACCCGAGAATTCCGACATTTCATTTCTATTGTAATTTTTTTTTTCTGTTTATCGAGGCATTCAGTTACACAACGCTAAGTTGAAGTATACCATCATTAAACGAGCTCAATTTGGTTTAAATACTGAAAGCTGGGATTCAATGTAAACACTACAAAAAAAAATTTCGTGTATTGTCAACTGTCAGGAAGCTATCAAGTGGCGCAGCGGAGATAGAAAAAAAAAAGAGGAACGCTAAACTTTTTGTCGCTTCAATGCGATTCGATTCGATTTGTATGACGTTGTTCAGATTTTTTTCCCACCTCTCTCTTAACTAAATTTTCTATGCTGACTTTTTCGCTGGATTTTTTTTTTGTTTCTTTTTCTCCTCGTTCTTTCTATTTCAATGGCAAAGTTGAGTGAGGATTGTTTTTTTCTTTTTCTTTTTTCTTTTTTTGAAAATGAGTTCGAATTTATTGTTTTTATGCGCTGCAGTGTAGTGTGCGCTTAAATCTGCTTTGAGTAGAGTTTGCCAAGTTCTTCTGTTGATGGTTGTTGGCTGCTGTATGTAGCGCAAGTGGTGGTGGGTAAAAAAAAAAAAATAAAAATAAAAAAAAGGAAAAATTTCATTGTTGCAATTGCAAGTTTAATGCACTCTTTACAGTGGTGGCTGCTTTTGTAGTCATATGTTGAGGATAAACAGTTTTGGAGGCATACCAGAAGCAACACATGATGAGAAGAGGGTCTGAGGCGGTAAACGAACTCATGATGATGGCGTCGTCGTGGTGGGGTACGTCAAGTTGACAAGAGTTTTAAAAAGTTGCTGACAGTGTTTTGAAACGCTTATTATTTAAGAGGCATAAAAAGCCATTTCTGAAATTTCGTTCAAAAACTAATATTCATCGAAGCTAATGGTTGAATTTAAATTCTCTGAACCTAAATAAATATGGCGGGGTAAAATGTTCTAAACGAGCATGTTTGACGTTTGATTCCAAGCAGTTTTCGAAGTTTTAAGAACTTCATAAATATTAATCATAATGTTTACCTTCACTAGCAAGCTTTTGCTTAAATTAACAAAGATGGTAACATCCTTTTGCTTACCTGAAAAGAGAGAAGAAAATGGAGGTTATAACAAATTATTTCAAAATATGAGGTGTTACAAATTATGTTCTTTAAATTAATATTCTTTAAAAAATTTTAAGCTATAGTTATTTATAAACTTGAATTTTCAAAATTTATTTTAGTCCAAAGACAGATAGTACTATAAAGGGTGTATAAACAAGAGATGTAGGGTAGTAAAGAAATATTTTTTAACAGCTATTCACTTGACATTTGTTCTAATCTCCATGTGTCAAATTCATAGTTAAACAAAAAAAAAAATTAGAGACATCAAAACAATTGTTCGTTTCATTCGAAAAAAAGATGTACACCTCTTGTTGATACGATAGGGTATCGTATCGTAGCCTTATGAACAGCGATAGGCACGGAGCAAGCTTCCGAGCCAGCTCAGAGCAATTGAGAGCAAAGGCTTATGTAGCAACACAAAACGCAACAAAGTAAAGACAAACATAGAAACAACACAGAAGCTTTAGAGAGCGAACCAGTGTTGCCAGAGTGACGAACTGAAATTTACCACTATTTGGGAAAAAAATTACCTTTTTTGGAGAAAATTTACCTTTTCCTAAAATTAAAAAAAAAAATTTAATTTAATGATTAACAACCGTTATCATTTTGTTTGTTAGTATACGTGTATTTATAAAGCAACAACAAAAACATGAAAAAATAACATTTGTCTACTCCACACAGCGAAAAGCAATGCTGATCCGACAACTGTTCCTATTCTGGACCATGATACAATTATTCAAGGTAGGAGTGACAGTTCTTTCCTCTTGCACCAACTGTCAAAAGTAGTATAAATTAGAGAACGAAACAAGTAAAAAAGAAAATAGAAAGTAAAATATACAGGAAAATTGCAGTCGGTATAAGACACTCGTGAGAAAATAGCCAGTTGTCACTCCTACCTTGTATAATTGTATAATGTTCTGGACTAGTTTTCAGTCGATTTCTCCGAGAGAGGATCTCCAACTGACAACCGCTTTGGGTCTGTTCGGGCTCTTAAACTACTTGTGAGTATGTTCAGAGAGGTAACAGTGCGGCCTACTCTAATAACTCAACAAATTTACAAGTCTAAAAAAAATATTATTTTTGCAAAATTTACCACTTTTGGTCAAAAATTACCTATTTTACCTCTGCCCAAAAAATGAATCAAAAATTACCTCAATCTGGCAGCACTGGCCCGAACAGAATCAAACCGATTAGCGATTCTCTCTTCTCGCCAGAACACGTCTAGAATGAAAGCGATTAGCGATTGGCGAACTATTCAGACTGAACTGTCAAAATGTTTTGTTTCAGTTTCTTTTATAGAAAATAAAATTGAAGAAAAAATAAATTTGTTACAAAAATTGGAACCTCACTATTCAGACTGAACTGTCTAAATTTTTTGTTTCAGTTTCTTTTATAGAAAATAATATTGAAGTAAAAGTAAATATGTTGCAAAAATTGAGGCCTCACATGCATCACATGTACATGTACATACATGTGATGCATAAGTGACATGCAGAAAACATTAACACCACAGACAACAAATGTCAGAAGATAATAAAACTTCAGAAAAGAGCACTGATCGTACCTCATCGTTAGGAAAAATACGGCAGCACTTATCATGCTTGACAGCACTCAAAGAGAGGATCGCCAGGTCACCAGAGAAAAAATAGAATAGATTCTAATCTGACGAATGTTCGTCGCTTTTGACGACCAGCGATTTGATTTCGGACGTTCATACGTTATCATGCATTCTATTTATTGAAAATGTCGCCAATCGCTAATCGCTCTGATTCTGTCCAGGCTCTTAAATGTAGTGGTGCCTATACCCGCTTACGTAAAAGCATCTTAAAAGGTATCTTAATATAAAGGTAGTTGGGAAAAATTTTAATTTTCAACTTAATTTTTGTGACCTCAAAAAAGCTCATATTCAAGATTGATTTATTCAGAACTGTCAGATAAATGAAAAAAAAATTCACAATTTTTTTTTTTTTTCTTTTATTCTTCAATAATAAAAATTATATTTGCAACTCTGTTATCGAGCACGAATTGTTGAGGTTTGTTGCTGTGTCTTAAGTAAAGTTTAATAATTATTTATTATTTCAACATCATCGACAGCAGCAGCAGCAAAAACAATAACATAAAACGTACTGTTGCTTTTTCATTGAGAGATAATAATTTCAACGACTGCTGGTTGCAGCAATAATAAAATAAAATAAAAAAACAACAACAAAAAAATAAACAGAAATCTAAATAATAAAATATTTAAAAATGCCAAAGACAAAAACAACAACAATCGACAACTGCTGACGCTTACGTGACGCCAGCCAAAGGAAGGCGTGCAGCAACAAGACGCCGCGGCTTCTAGAGATTTGTTCAGCTGATCGACGAGCTCAATGACTGACTGACTGACTGAGTGACTGAGTAACAGCGAAGGAATTTGCTGCTATTGCAAAAAAAATAAATATTCAAGGACAAGTTTATTAAAAATTTAATAAGTTTATTTTTAGTGGTTTTTTGGTTTTGTTTGCATTCTTTTGTTTTTCATTATTTATTGCTTTTCGGTTTTTTCTTTTCTTTTTAATAAAAATATAAATTGAAAGAAAAAGTGAAATTGACAGAATTATCAAAAAACTTTGTTACATTAAAGAAATAAAGAACAAGGTTTAAATTTTTTATAAAGAATTACTTTTTGCTTAAAGCATTAATATTGAAATTTTTGAGTTTTAGAAAAAAATATTGGTTTTCATGCAAAATAAAATTGCAATTTTATTAAAATGCTTTTCTTAATAAAACCAATAATAAAAAAAAATTCATCCGGGACCGAAGATATCGATCCACTTCGCTTTGTCCTTAGTCTACTTCAAACAATTGTGGTAAAAATTATTAAAAAACCGATAAAAACTTTGGCGCTATCCATTCCGAGTGTCGTTAGTATCGTCAAGAGCAAGAAAATAAAAAAAACAAAAAAACAAAAACAAAAAAGCAAACGAAACTGAAACCACTGTTTTATTTATGATCAAACTCTAGGCAAATATTTTAAAAGCACTGTAGAAACAGTTTGATAAGTAGAGGCAAATGCGTCAAAAAATTCGTAAAGCACTTAATTCAAGCTAAATTATCAGACCTATTCTAGGATCCGTCGTAATAAATGTACGAACGTAAACCTACACTGCGAATACGAAAAATTTGCTAAGCTAGGTTCCGAACAAAACAAAGCGGAACGTTGCCTCATCGAAATTTAATTTCGAAAATTCGAAAACAGCTGTTTTCGACAAGAGAAAATTGCATAATTTTAAAAAAGTGATTAATTAAAGTGTAAAGTAAAATGATTTTCAAGTAAAAATTGATTAAAAAATTAATTCCAATGCAATTTAAATTTTTGCACAATTTGAGGAGGATATGCTACAAGAGCTATGAAAGTTCGGCAAAAAGTATTGCGAGATTACAGCGATACTTTTGAAATGGATAACAAAATGGCTACCTACATTTCAAGCTACCTTGAAATTTGTACCTACCTACGTTCCAAGGCATTTGTAAGTGGTCGACTTGGTAGATGGAAAACTATCAGAAGCAACCATGCAACTGACAGTGGAAGCCGACGTTTTTGTTTCAATAGATGTGCATTCGATCTATGACCGAATTGCGGCACTCTTCATCGAGAAAAATCGTTTCAAATATGTCAACTACGTCCATCAACTTGTTTTGTCAACTATCAGGCATGCCACGAAACGACTCCGGATTGGATTTTTTCCGCCGCGCCGAATTGGCCAGTTTTCAAAATAAACATTTTTGCAACAAAAAAAAAGATGTCTCCAAAACCCATTCAATACACTTTCGGGAAATTTCGACACAAATTTGGGGTTGTGTTGACATTGGTGTAATGAACTTTTTCCAACGTTTGAATAAGAAACGTTTCAACAAATTTTCGCTTTTGATGATAATATATTCCATTTCATTCATTAAACTGACCAAACACGGGTATTGGTTTCAATTTCGGATTTTTAACTTATATAAACATAAAGGACCTTTTTATGGATTTAAAGGATAAATTAACATATTTTCCTTTATGCAGCTTATTTTGATAAAATTTTGATTTCACTTTAAAATTTTGATTTCCTAATGAATTCCGACGATGCAAAGCTGTCGTAAAAAATCCGCGAAAAGAACTGTCAAACTGTAAAACGATGCGTTAGGAACGATGCGTTAGGAATATCAATGTTACGAATTTCGAATACGACGTAACGATTCAGATCGTAGAATACAACTTTACGAATACTAAAGAAAATCACAGCTACGACGGATCCTGGAATAAGGCTGTATATCAATAAAAAAGAATTAAATTAAATTTGTCTTCAGTTTGAGAAGCACTGAAGTAGTTGATTACATGCAATGTAGTAGGTATGGAGACTGAGTCTACTGCAATAACACAGCTTTGCGTTATTGAGTTGAAGCAAATTACTGCGTTATTGTGTTGATAGAAGCAACGCAATAGCGCAGTAAAACAAATGGTTTTTTTCTCATTCTTATTTTATTTGTTCAGTCCTGGCAGACCGGATGAGTATTCTGGCCGGTTTGCCTTCAATACACGGCTCAAGCGCATCAATTGTAGGCGGTGGCGATCCCCAGTCATGGTTACATTCGGTTTGAACTGCTCAAAGTAGATCACACTACCCTTCCGATCTACTTCTGACCCAAATACAGAGCATGAGCTTGGATCTATGAATATTTGGTTTTGCCGCTGATGTTGATTGTTGTCACTTTTCAAAGATTGTGACAATTCGATGCAAAAATTTTTGGCTTTTCTCCGGTTGAAAAAACTTCTTTCAACATCCTTCGCTTTAAGAGGGATCAATACCACGATTTTTTAAGGCATTTTTCTCCCGTTGATAAGCTAACTCCCAAATATTCAAACAGTTCTAGAAGTGTTTGACATAGATCTTCATTGAGCAATTTTTCACCTTTGAACTGTCAACTATGTCATCTTTGAACTGTCAAAAGCTGTGAAGATCGTTTCGTGTCTTCTAAAACGAAATTGTCATTTTGTACCATAAACGTGCAAGCCACTTTCGACACTTTTGCTTAGTTTGATCATGGTTACCATAAACTTTTGACTCTCGGCAGGACTTATTTCATTTTGAAGTTATGTAGCAAAACACCCAGCAAAAACAATCTATTCGACACAAGTCGAATTGTTAATTAAGATTCCACCAAACGAAATACAAAGCAACTGACGCCTAAAAACAACCATTTTCCGGGAAATACTATACGGAGGACAATGTGCAAAATACTACATATTAATTCATCATCCAGTACGCAGTTTTTCTAAACCAAAGCGGAACTATAAATGTTTAAACAAATTTTGCTGTTTGGACTAAAGATATTACGATCTCGTAGGCTCTTGAAGGCTCCCAAAGTCTCATCAGAACTGCTCAAAGTCTAGGTTTATACTTAATACATTAGTAAGAGCATGATAAATGACTTATGGGGCGTGAGATTTGGTCTTCGAGAGAGGGCTTTGCTTCTCAATTGCCTACGAGCCCAAAATAGAACATATTGGCAATTAAAAAAAAAAAAAAAAATAAATAACTGGCCATTTCAGCCCTTGAAAGGACTTTGACCTAGCTTCTTATGATCAATTGTGTTGTGCGTGTGATTAAGTTTGTACACAATTGACCGAGAAATGGACCTACAGGCTTAACGCCGACTCCGAACGGCGATGAACGGAATGTTCTTATTCTCAAGAAGCTTTATATGGCATTTTTTATTACTCTCTGAGGTTTGCCATTGTCTGCAGAGAGGTGGCGGCCGTACAGAAAAATCATTTTAATTCAAATAATTTTCTGTCGCTGCTGGGGTTCGAACCTGGGTCTCCAGGTTCGTTGACATAGCGGCCACGCACTTTAACCAAATACGCCACGGACGCCACAAGTTTGGCAATTAAAACTTCGTTTAATTTCAATGCTGACATCGTTGAAGAAGTTTATGGTGGATCCCAGGTAGAAGTCCTTAAAAACCTCTGAGGTGTTGTTTTTTTTTTTTTTTTTTTTTTTTTGTTAATACAAGGTATTACGTCTTATCTGCTTTCAACAAAAACTCATTCGACTCGACTCCTTCCCTAATCTGGAAAATGTTGCATTGATTTCGTGCGTATTTTGGTGAATGATTGCGATATCATCAGCATACGCCAGCAGCATAATACTCTTGTAAAACATCGCACCACTCCATGGTACCACTCCATGATACCAACTGATCCATCCTTAGGTTGAAAATGTCGCACGATATGGACTAAAATCAAAATGAAATGCACCAAAATTCAAATGACCTAAAAATCGTCTGACAATTGATTAAAAATTATATGGGTCTCACAATATTATTGGGTCCCATAATATAACTTTTTGTTTTGTTTTGAAATTATGAACATTATGAAACAACTTCAGAAAAAAAATTAACCCCCGATAAGCAAATCACTCCTCTTGTAGCTTTAGACAGCATTACTTGGAGTCGCTTGGCATTTTTAGTTTGGAACCTAATTTCCTGTTGTCTACAATTCAGCCATTTTAAACTTTTTAATTCTGAATTAACGAAAATATCGCAAGAAATCAATATATGTTAATTAAATATGGGGCTGGGTGAAGATTGTATTCTTTCGCATTGAAATATATAAATAAGTGAAAAATAGGAACATAGGCAGGGGGAGTAGAAATGGTAACAAAATCTTATAAGTTTTACAGCTAGATTTAAAGGACGTTTAGAACAACAAATTGATTGGCTCAATCAAATTAAAAAGATCGTACTTTGAAGTAGTCAAGAGTATTTTGAACCTAAAAAAACTTCAACACGAAAAAAAAATATAAAATAGGTAAACTTAGTTTATCTTAAATTTGTAAAAAATTTCATTTTTAAAATAATTTAATAATTCATGCAAAACTGTAATCGTTGTTTTCATTTTCTTTCCTTCTCCACACACATTTTATAATGTTTTTCGTATGTTAATCTAGGCAACTTTTTTCATAATAATCTGCTCCGGTTTAGTTGGCACCTTTTTGTTATCTCTTGTTATTTTGAATTTAAATTCTTTTTTTCCCCCTTTTTTTCTAGTTTCTTTTTTAATATTTTATTTATTTTGCGATTTATACGTAAAACCTGTGCTCGGTTATTATTGTTGTTGTTGTTGTGGGTTTTTTATGTTTGATTATTATTTTTTATAGCAACCTTGTATAACAAGCATTGCTAACAGACAGTAGCGTGTTGGGGGTATTTGTGGGGGAAAACCCTCCCAAATTGGCAGCTGTTGTTGCTGCTGCTGCTGCTGGTAGTTCGCTTATATTGCTCGCTCAGGTTGGGTTAGGTTGTCGTTTGTTTTTATTTTATTTTATTGTAGTTGTTGTTGTTGTTGTTTCTGCTTGGTGTGAAAAAGTATTAACAATACATTGCAGTTTTTATTATTGCAGTTGTTGATGTTCGTTCTTCTTCATCGGTTGGGTGTTGTTGTTGTTGCCAGTAGTTTTGTGGCTTTTATCGTTGCTTGTGGCGTATTGGCTTTTGACAAAAACAATAACGGCAACAAGAACAATCGCAATATTTATAAAAACTCAAAGGTGGTGATAATAATGCTAAGGAGAACCAATCCACCTACCGAGCAGTAAATTGTCAGAATGACGTTGGTCTGTTTAATGATTTAATTGCGTATATACATCACTTTGAGTTTGGTACAACAATTATTACGGATGCCTTGTTAAGAAAACAATTGTTTACACTTGACTTTCGCAGAAAATTTTTCATAATGCGGAATAATAATATTAATCATATAATACAGTACCATACAGTAAAGTTCAGTTCAGTACAATACAGTATATGTAAGTACAGTACAGCACACTGCTATAGTATAGTATAGTATAGTATAGTATAGTATAGTATAGTATAGTATAGTATAGTATAGTATAGTATAGTATAGTATAGTATAGTATAGTATAGTATAGTATAGTATAGTATAGTATAGCATAGTATAGTATAGTATAGTATAGTATAGTACAGTAAATAACAGTAAAATACAATAAAATACAAATACAATAAAATACAAATACAATAAAATACAAATACAATAAAATACAAATACAATAAAATACAAATACAATAAAATACAAATACAATAAAATACAAATACAATAAAATACAAATACAATAAAATACAAATACAATAAAATACAAATACAATAAAATACAAATACAATAAAATACAAATACAATAAAATACAAATACAATAAAATACAAATACAATAAAATACAAATACAATAAAATACAAATACAATAAAATACAAATACAATAAAATACAAATACAATAAAATACAAATACAATAAAATACGAATACAATAAAATACAAATACAATAAAATACAGTGCAGTACAATGCAGTACAGTACAATACAGTAAAATATAGTCAATAAAATACAGTACTATTCAGCATAGTACAGTAAAATATAGTATAGTACAGTATAGTACAGTACAATACAGTATAGTACAGTACAATACAGTATAGTACAGTACAATACAGTATAGTACAGTACAATACAGTATAGTACAGTACAATACAGTATAGTACAGTACAATAAAGTATAGTCCAGTCCAATACAGTATAGTACAGTACAATATACAGCATAGTACAGTAAAATATAGTATAGTACAGTACAATACAGTACAGTACAGTGCATTATAGTACAGTACAGTACAAAACTAAATTATGTACAGAATATTTATCATCTGTTCATAATCTACATTTTTTCCCGAAACAAAACTTCTCTACCATGTTATAACCTGTTTTATCTGGTTGAACAGCTATGAAACCTGCATAACCTAGTAGATAATACAGGGTTCTCCAATAAGAGGTGTTATTGTGAATCGCCCGCTATTGTGAATCGCTCACTTTTAAAGCTTTTATTCTTTGACATTTGACAAGTAGAAACTACGCCATTACTAAAATTGGAACGATACACGCTTCAAGAACGCATTGAAATTATTAAAATTCACTACAAAAATGATGAAAATCTTGCAGTCACAGTTCGCAAAACTAAAGCATTTTTTGGTCGTCGTGAAGCACCTTGTCGGACCGCAATAGAGAAATTGTTGAAAGAATTTGAGCTGTTGGGACAAGTTAGTGATGTGAAGAATAAAACCCGTGCACGTCGCTCAAGAACAACTGAGAATATTTACGCTGTAGCCCAAAGTGTTGAAGAAATGGACAGGTTTGTCTATTTCTCGTCGTTCTTTTTGGAATTGGGCATTCCACATACGTCATTACACCGTATTTTGCATAAAGACTTGGGTCTTAAGTCTTATAAAGTTCAGTTAACACAAGAACTCAAGCCGGCTGATCATCAACAACGTCGTGTCTTTGCTGATTGGGTCCTTGAAATGCATGAAAATGATCCGGAATTCCATCGAAAAATCATCTTGACTGATGAGGCCCATTTCCCACCTCGGTGGCTACGTCAACAAGCAAAATTGTCGCATCTGGGGCTTGGAAAACCCAAGAGTTATTGTTGAGAAGCCTCTCCATCCTCAATGTGTGACTGTTTGGTGCGTGTTATGGTCCGGCGGGGTCATTGGACCTTACTTTCATCAGCAGTTACGGTGAATGGATTGCGCTATCGAGAGATGATTAATGATTTTTTATGGTCGGAGTTGGATGGTATTGATCTGGACAACGTTTACTTTCAACAAGACGGCGCTACGTGCCACACAAGCAACGAAACCATTGATCTTTTAAGGGAAAAGTTCCCGGACAGTGTTATCTCTCGAAGAGGTAATCACAATTGGCCACCGAGATCTTGTGATTTAACACCTTGTGACTTCTTCCTTTGGGGCCACGTGAAAGATAAGGTCTACGCCCACAGCCCAGCATCGATTGAAGACCTCAAAGATGGAATTCGTGAGGCTATCGAGGACATAGGACAGCCACTTTGCGATTTGGTTATGGAAAATTTCAAGAAAAGGATATTGCCCTGTAAGCGTGGTCGTGGTGGCCATTTGGCCATAACGGCATACCTTCTTCTTTATTATGAAATAAACATCCAATCATTTATCTCAAAAAATGGTATACCAAAATAACACCTCTTATTAGAAAACACTGTATAATTCGAGTCATAATTAGAGGAACCAAATGGTTTGAGAACAGTTTTTCCAAAACTTTAAGCAAACAGACTGCTTCACCATAAAAAATTGCCGTTTCACGAGATCTACAATGGATGAAACTGTCAAAAATACCATTCTTATGAGCAGTTAAAAATTCGCAGTAAAAAAGTTCTCATCATTTTATCACATATTTGTTCTGTCTTTGCAACCGTAAGATCAACCGTTTTCTTGAAATTATCTGTCCAAGTTGAAGTCATCTATTGGGTCTTTCAGGCCCTATAGCTCTTAGTCCAGTCCAGATAGATTCTAAGTTAGTAGGCAAATTTTACTTTGTGAGATGTGCAAATTTCAAAAATTTAAACAAATCTCAGTAATTAAAAAAAAATACTTTTTATTTTGACAAACTGTGTCAAATTTTGAAAACGAATAAATAAAATCAAAGCAATAAATTCTGATCAATGCAACCATTAATTAATCTACTTATATTCAAAACAACCCTTATTTGGATTACATTCTTAAAAAGCTTAATAATGTCTTATATTTCTAAATACGCCAACAACCACGCCCTTTTCCTTTCCTCTTACAACATCAAAAGAGAAGAAGCCATATTTTTGTAGTCATATTAATTTAGTGCTCATTAAAAATATAATTTCAAGTGCCGCAACAATATAAAGCGCCATACTTGTTCTAATTGCTCAAAGAATCCTTAATAAGTGGCGCTACAGTCGGTTACCACTCTCTGTTTTCCGCCATCTTAACGCTATTCAAGCGACTTTCGCTCTTTCCACACATCTTATACTCCTGCTGCTGCTGCTATCTCTCTGATGCACAAAGCTTTGGCGCCGCTGCTCTTTAGAAAACTTTGCTTTAATTTCGCTTAATGTGAGTGAGTGAATGTGGGAAGTGGAGTATGGGAGAAGGCTTTCTTTGTTTTTGCGCGTTAGTTAAAGCTTATTTTGGCTGCTAGCATTTCACGTTTATCCAATTATCCGCAGTAGTAGTTGTTGTTGTTGTTTAAAAATTTCGGACAGAAAGACGCACCTTTGACTTAAGTTTTTAAAAAAAAAAAAAATAACAACGACATAAAATCAACCACCGAGCATCACACAACGAATGACCCAGTGGTAAGAGGACACATGTCGCAGCCGACTATTTCATAAATGCGAATGGTCTAATCGCCCCCAACGCCCATATATTTTACTCTATAACATTTGTTAGGACGGCCGCTAGAACACTGATGACATCGGCATTACACAGTAAGGGGGCATTGGAGTAGGTATGCTACTTTTCGGTGCGAAATGGGCCCATAACATTTTCTTTTTTAATTACGATGTAGTGATGGCTGCTGAAGCACTGATAGCATTTACCTTACACAGTAAGCAGCCATTGGAGTATGTATGCTAACGACACACAAGAAAAAAATAACACACGAAAACGAACCCGAACTTCAAACAAAACGATTACACTTTTTGTTTGGTGAATCTTTAATTATTATACCGGTTTGTCGAAAGTATATATATTTTACAAAATGGACTTGTATGGATATATGCAAGTATATTTTACAAAATGGATGGAAGACTGAATAGAATTCTTCATTGGAAAGAAAAAAGTTTTTTATTATTTATGAAACACACTACTATTCACGTAGCGAATGACTTTTATAGTGCCTTCGCAGTATCGCATCCTGTCAACTCAATCTCCATGACCTTGTTGACGATTTCTAGCTTTACCCTTAGAATAGTTTCTAGATTATCTACATAGTATCGATCTTTAACAACCCTGATAACCGGGGTTAAGTCTCAGCAATAGTAAAAAAATATGCCTATATTTGGACTACCTATATTTGGATTTTTAATTTATGTTCAAACAAAAACTACTAATTTTTACAAAAACACCCCAATACAGTGAAAATGTGGCGTTATGACACTTACAGGACTGGATTACAATAGGATCAGCGTGAAATTTTTACCAGCGGGAAGTATGCAAAACAACGAAGAGATGTATAATAACCACCCACTCACTAACACTCTCACTCATCTTCTCTTCAACACTCTTGACCAGCTGAACATTTTTAATGCGCTTCAAACGCATTCACTACACACTATCTTTTTAATTATTTATATTAGATAATATCCTCGCGCCTTTATCTAAATACGTCAGTTTGTGAGTGTGGGTTTTTTAATGTAGTTCTTTGCTGTCGCTTAATGGAACCTAAATAATAAATGGTTTTTCTTCGACTTTGAGATCCTTTTAAATAATTATTTCATTAACTGTTACATTCAAGAAACTATCTTTTTCCAGATTCCACCCATTTTTTTACATTTTTCGAATACAATGAGAATTAACTTACACAGAAAACCAAAATTTTTAAATTCGTTAAAAAAAAATTAAAAAAATCCCTCCCATTTATAACTAATCAGCTCAGGAAACAATTCTACAATGGAATTTATACGCTGTAAACCATATGAGTTCTGAGTATGTTTGTTCCCTAGATAGATAGATACAGATAAAAATAGAGATGGAGATAGAGATAGAGATATAGATAAAGATAAAGATAAAGATAGAGAGATAGAGATATCGAGATATAGAGATAGAGATAGAGCTAGATATAGAGATAGATATAGAGATAGAGATAGAGATAGAGATAGGATAGAGATAGAGATAGAGATAGAGATAGAGATAGAGATAGAGATAGAGATAGAGATAGAGATAGAGATAGAGATAGAGATAGAGATAGAGATAGAGATAGAGATAGAGATAGAGATAGAGATAGAGATAGAGATAGAGATAGAAATAGAGATAGAGATAGAGATAGAGATAGAGATAGAGATAGAGATAGAGATAGAGATAGAGATAGAGATACAGATAGAGATAGAGATAGAGATAGAGATAGAGAGATAGAGAGATAGAGAGATAGAGAGATAGAGAGATAGAGAGATAGAGAGATAGAGAGATAGAGAGATAGAGAGATAGAGAGATAGAGAGATAGAGAGATAGAGAGATAGAGAGATAGGAGAGATAGAGAGATAGAGAGATAGAGAGATAGAGAGATAGAGAGATAGAGAGATAGAGAGATAGAGAGATAGAGAGAGAGAGAGATAAAGAGATAGAGAGATAGAGAGATAGAGAGATAGAGCTAGAGAGATAGAGCTAGAGAGATAGAGCTAGAGCTAGAGAGATAGAGCTAGAGCTAGAGAGATAGAGCTAGAGCTAGAGAGATAGAGCTAGAGCTAGAGAGATAGAGCTAGAGCTAGAGAGATAGAGCTAGAGCTAGAGAGATAGAGCTAGAGCTAGAGAGATAGAGCTAGAGCTAGAGAGATAGAGCTAGAGCTAGAGAGATAGAGCTAGAGCTAGAGAGATAGAGCTAGAGCTAGAGAGATAGAGAGATAGAGAGATAGAGAGAGAGAGAGAGAATTTCCGACCGTTCCAAACAATATTTTTAGTGCAAATTTTGCGGAGAGAGTTTTGTTTATAAATGTTGTCTTCTATTTAAAGGCACTATTGAATTTATTTTCTATTAAATTTTTAATAAATATGTATGTTATAATGTAGAAATATTTTATCATAATCAATATGAAAAGTTTCTTTTCTACAACAAATATACCGCTTGAAACTAAAGTCCAATTCAATTGCAATAAATAAATATTTCGCAACATTGCAAAATAAAAAACAAACATTTCAACAACAAATTAATTACATTAACGCCCAACACAAACAGTTATAATGCAATAACCAATTGATAAAGAATTGTAAGTAAATAAATAAATAAATAATTATAAATTGTGACAGTTGATAACAACGATAAAGAAAAATGGGAGCAACATTAGCGGTAAGAAGTCAACTTAATTGACTAGCTCTCCTCCCCGTAGCGCTTCTCTCACCCAAAAACATTACTCAACATTGATGTTCGTTTTTGTGTTTTTAAAATAAGACAAACAGACACAAAACCGCGAACGGATAAAACTACGCAATGCTTTGATAAGCACAAAATTATCAAAAAAAAAACACGAAAAAAATGGCACACGTTGAAGAGAAGAGAACAACAAAACCTCAAATAAAACTACAAATAAAACTAGAAATAAAACAACAGCAAACAATGTTGGCTGACCTACATTTCAAGCCAAAAATTTAAAAACCATTCACAACAATTTCAATGAAGTGTACTTAAGCGCCCCATATGGGGAAAATTAAAAATTAATCAAATAAAACAAAAAGTTGAAATTGCTGATTTAACCATTTAATGATAGAATTATTATTTTTATTTCAAGTGGCTGAAGTTTGCTTTAAGAGCGAATTTGTGTGATGTTCCTTAATTTTTTTAATTGCTCACGATTTACTAATAAGTTCTTTAGAAAAAGCTTTTGCTTTTCTCTAAGTCCCTTTAAAAGCTGTAAAGTTTTAAGCTGCAACTGTTAAATTTTACTTTTTGACGTGACGTTACGTTTACCGCGCAGGTTTTCGATGCATTTCGTTGCATGAAATTTTTACTCACTCAGTATAGGTACTAACAGAAAACTTGTGGTACGACTGTAAAGGTTAATTCTTTGACTTTATGACAAAAATTAAGAAGTCATCGTGACGAGGAGCCATCTGCTTAAGCAATAGAACTGCGCATTTATAACATACAATTATAATGCGCTATGTATGGGTGTTACGGTAATTATAAGGCAGTAAAGGCTGGTTCTTAGCCCTCATGTCAAAAATAGACAAAAAATTCATGACATCATGAGGTCACGGAGAGAGCAGCTCCAAGATCGAGATTACAAAAATCATGCAACGGTGTTGCATTGAATTATTACTCGCTGATTATATGCGCTACGGTAAAAATTCTAAAACCCAAATGTAGGATTAAAAATTAACCTTATAACAAAAATAAAAATGTTATAAAAATATAAAAAAATAAAAATACCTTACGACGGTCGCGGATGTAGAAGCTTATACAACAAAAATGCAATAGTGTTGCATAGAATTATTTCCCGCTAAATAGAAATACTACGAAAAATTATATTTCACGACGGTAAAGAATGGTTCTTTGACCTCATAACTAACATGAAAAGAAAAAAATTTTTAAGCTACAATACCACGGAGGCAACCGCTTAAAGTAGTAAAAATGCAACAACAATGCAAAACGTTGCATAAAATTTTTACTCGATGACTTTTGGCGATACGGAAAATTTTATGGAATGACAGCAAAACTTAGGTTTTCGGTCACATAATAAAAATATAAAAAAAAAATTAATATTATCATGAGTTCTATCAGGACACCCCTTAAAGTAAAATAAATGTACCAAATGCAAAAATAAAAATGAAAATTAAAAAAATTCATTTAAATAAATATAAGGACACGTATTAGGACAAGGCTTTGAATAAGTGATTAGAAAAAGGATGAGGGCAAGGATTTGGACAAAGATTAGAACCAAGAATAATATAAGGAGTAGGACGAGAATGTGGCAAAAGCATGTAATTGGGCAAAAAGGCATATAAAACGATAATTAAAAGGATAAGGACAAAAATGTAGACACAACAAAAACAAAAAAAATGTAGGATAAGATTGAGAAAAGGATGAAGACAAAATGAAACAAGTATTTGAGCATAGTAAAGACAAGATTTAGGATAAATATTGGAAGAAGCAGTGGAATAAGGATCAGGAAACGAATTAAAGCAAAGATTAGGTTAGGATGAAGAATCTATCAAAGGTTGGAGCATGTAATAGGGGAAGGACTATGACATAAATGTAGATAGGGATTGCAAAAACGACTATGACAAGGATAAGGACAAAGATTTAGAATCACCTAATTGGGAACGGATATAAACAAGGAATAAAACAAGGACACATGTACTAAAGAGAATAGTTATGACGAAGATTGGAAAAAGAAATAGAACAAGGATTACGAAAAGGAATTTAGCACGAATAAGGTCAGAAGTCAAACGGATAGAAGGATAGGAATGTCTCTAGAAGGTCGGAAGGATAAGAAGTGAAACAATTGTTAGGACGAATATAGGAATATGGATAAAGATGGGGAAAAGTTTAGGAACTAAAAAAAAAGGGATACAGACAAGAATAAGGACAAAGATACAGATACGCTGTCACGTCTAAACCTACGAATGTGTCCAAGATACAGCCAACAAAAAATATGGACTCAACAAAAAATATGGACTCAACAAAAAATATGGACTCAACAAAAAATGTGGACTCCACAAAAATTCTCATGCGATGCGACGACCAAACAAAATTGATTCGATGCCACCACCAAACAGTGATTTTTGTAGATTTTGCTTATTGGCATGCCCATTGAGCCTATAATGAGCCTTATCACTGAACAGAATATTGCGATAAAACGGTGGAATGGCTTCCAGCTCATTTTCAGCCCATTGAATAAGCGTTGTTCCGGGGTTAATCTGTTAATTATAAAATTTCAAACCAAACTGATCACCCATTTCTTTCTCTTACCCGATTTTGAACTAAGGCAGTCTTGACTGAACAGATATTATAAATGAAATCCTTGTTTCAAAGATTGAAAAAAAAAACCCAGAAGCAGTAAAGCTCGCCCACACTATCACTGGTGCGCCACTGTGTTAAAAGGTTTTCTTGGTGTATATGGGGATAAGTTCTTAAGTTCCTGCAATGGTGGACGCCTCAAATATGGCTTACCATTATTTTACAAGGACGATGAACTTGCATTCGTCACTCCGAACTAACAGATTCGAGAATTTGCAGTCTTTCTGCAGATGCTCTTTGTTTTAATATTCTTTTTGGACACATTAGGTGCTGGGCGTGCAATGTCTTCATTCAAAGAATTTGCCTTCAATCATCAGCGAACAGAAGCCTTTTAGTGTTTATCGTAGACACCTGCCTGTTCGACTTAGTTCCCCAGATTGGGCGGTTAGCTCCAAGATCTGTTTAGTCCCTCCTATATTTACACAGGATAGGACGAAGCCTTTGTCTGCGACCATCTTCCTTTATGCTGGTTTTGGACAGGCTGCTCGTGAGAACAGGCGGAGTTAGTCGTCAGCGGACAGTTTGTCGACATTTTAACCGCAAGATACATTCATTAAAAAATATTAAAAATTAAAAGCTCTTAAAAACTCACTTCTGATAAAAGTTGACTGAAGCGATTATTGCTTGTTGACACACATAATTTTAAACATTAAGATTGCCAAAAGCTGCGATGATCGAGTGGTTACAAATCATCTTCTCAATTGTGAGAAAATTCAACTGAAATAATCTTGTAAATTCTTATTTGAGATATTTCTCAATCAAACCAAAACTGTTGTTCATTTTTCCACTAACCCACCCATCGCCCCACGCTAAATATTTGACAAATAATCGCCATTTGTGAAAGTTGTTTTATTTTTCGTTTTTCAAATAAATTCTGTTCTCGATTTGGATATTTTTTGCTACGTTGATGGAATGAATGTAGTTTGATGTTTATTTAATTTGTCTCTTTTTATTTTTGTTTCAATTTCTGATCACTTATAGTGGGCGGCTGTAGGGGTGCTGCTGCCCGGCATAGGAATTCCTCCTACAGACCGTTGAATGTTTTTTAATTCATTTTTATCTTGGTCTCGTTTCAAATTGATCGAAATCTATCCAAAATCTACACCACACCACACCTCACCCCACCCCACCCCATCCGATTCTAACCCGTATTATTCGCTTATTTATTTACTCGTTAAGTTCACACGCAAAGCTTTTCCACTACGCTACGGTAGGCAGACTGTTTGTATTTGACTTGTGTTAGTGAGTTAGTTTGTATTTGACTTGTGTTAGTGAGTTAGTTTGTGTGTTTGCGTTTGTTTATTTGTTTGTGTGTTTGATTGTATGTTCGTGTATTTGTTGTTGATTGGTAGCGTATGATTATTGAAAGTGAGCGAGGAAAGTGAATAAATTTTAAATTGATTAAATTGTCTCGCTCACATCACATCGTCGCGTTGCTGTGTTTAGATAATTTTTATTGGATTTTTATTTGAGCGAAAATTTCGTTGATGCGATACGATGTGATGTGTTGTGATGTTAAGTGATGTGTTGTGATGTTAAGTGATGTGTTGGGTAAAAATGGTAAGGTTGGTTTCACTTTTGGTTTCGATAAACATCACTGATGAAAGTTCAAAGTCCAGAGAAAAAGAGCAGAAAGAGAGAGAGAGAGAGAGATAGGTTGGGGTAAGGGTTCAATGAATTTTTATGCACTGTTTAGACAATTTGGTTTAAGTAGATATCAATATTTTAGTAGAATTAACGACAAAGAACAGCGCTTTGAGTTGGGTTACATCAGTGCTGCCAGGTTTCAGCGAAAAAAAATCCCAATTTTTGCATACAAATGAATATTTTTCCCCGTTTTTAACTTCGAGTTTCCCCGTTTTTTTCCCCGGTTTTAAAATTGTTTAATAAATAATAATTTAAAGAAATAACAATAACAAGAAATAACAATAATTTATTGCTTCACCTTACTATAACAAAAATAAATACAAACAGGAAAAACGTACGTATCTATAAGAAAAATTAAAATAAATATTGATATTGTATTTTGACTCGAACGTTACGTTTTTGAGATTATAAAAAATTGTATGAAATTATTTGAAATATACATGTTGTTATATATATTATCAAACCAAGTAAACAAGAGTATGTGTATTATTTCCATTATAAAAAGTCAATAATTCTGAATTTATTTCAATTGCAAAGCAATTTTTATATTTCATAAGGGATTTACTGCGGAGAATTCCGCATTGAGTGGTATCGTCAAGAAAGTTTCTTATTTTTGTTTTATTTAAATTAATAGCTGAAAAAGCATTTTCAGCGCTGGCGTCGCTATAGGGAAAGCAAAAAATAAACGACACTATTTTTTGTTTTTTTAAATATCATCTGAATCAATGAAAAGTATAACTTCTATCCAGAATTCCTGGATAATTTCTGATGATATATTTGAAAAATTTATATTTCTTAACGATCTATACTCTTGGTCGAAATCATTCCACTCGGATTGATCCGAAATAACGTGTAAAAATGTTTTAAAGCTTAAAGTTTTATTTTTCATTCTTACTATCTATGAATGGCTCTTTATGACATTGAATGGAATGTCTCAAGAGGTATTCTCTATGCTAATGATTCTTTATTATACGCACATAATGTTTCCCCGACAATAGCTCTGGGTTTAGTATCAAGTCATATTTCTTTGGTGTATTTCTTTGATGTATTCATATTTCACAGTTACTATGAAAATTGGGGTATCAAAATTAAGACTTCAAAGTCAGTTGCAATTTGTCTTCGTAATGCTAGTGGTAAATGTGCTAAATTTGTAGTTCCCGAAAGCAAAAAATTTAGTTTGTCGTTAAATGGAGATTCTATACCTTTTAAGAATAGCTTCAAATATTTAGGTGTTCATTTTAACAAATTGTTTAAATCTAATGAGCTTTCTAGACTTATTTTAAAAAAAAGCTTACAGAATTAAGAGCATGTTCGCTAAGCTTTTAAATAGTAAATATCTAATGAAGAAAACGAAGCTTCTTATATGTATATAAAGTTTGTATTCGCCCAGTATTAGTTTATGCATATCCAATTTGGTTCACTATTTCTCCCACAGTTGCCCATGAAATTGAAATTCTTGAGCGAAAGATACTTCGATTGTGCATTGATAGGCATTATGAGTCCTATGTAAAAAAATATTCAAATAATTTTGTATACACCGAAGCAAATGTATATCCTTTTTGCTACTATGCTTTTACTCTACTTGATAGATTTTTAAAAAAAATTGGCTCTACATGATAATAATTTGCTTAGAGATGTATATGAACATCAAAAATTATTTAATTGGTCTAATATTTATTATCTCTCTCCTATAAGTTTTTTAAATGAAAATTATTCTTTGGATATAGATTTAACTGCATCACTTTTACCAAAATTTTATGTCAATTCGACTGCAAATACTCATAGAGGGTAGTTACTATTTGTAATTATTATTATTAATCATAATTGCAAATTAAAAAGAATAATGTCTTAATATTAAATTCATAACATGAAAATGAATCGATTTTGTTATTTACTTTAAGTTTATAGCACCTTAAAAAAATATTGAAATCGTTTAAGTCTACATCAAAAATAATATTATGACTATTAATGTATTCCTTTCGCATGAAACAATCAACAAGTAAGTCTTCAAAGTTAGTTCTATTTTTCCATATATGACACATTCAGATTTGTAAAAAATGGCAAACAAAAAATTTATGTAATTAAAATAAAAAATTGTAGTTGGTTTTTCCAATAACCGATATATTTTTTCACTCGCTATTTTATTTTTAATTTTCCCCGTTTTTATCAATGTTTTCCCCGCCTCCCCGTTTTGTACGAAAAATCCCGAAAAAGGGGAAAAATCCCGTCACCTGGCAGCTCTGGGTTACATTGCTGCTAGTCTTTTAGGCAAAAATTACTCTCACACACACTCACACAGACACTTGTTTACACTTTGAGTGAGAACAAGTACTGGGACGCATAAAACAAGCTTTAAATTTAAAGCGTAAGCACGACATCTTATCAGTTATTTCTGTTGGTTTTTCTAGGTTGATAAGGAACTTTATATTTTTTATTAACATTCATCCGTTTTCCAAAATTTTCAACGAAGCATAATAAAATAGAATAATATAAACATAGCACAAAATTTGAACAAAAATCCACTCCATATAATCTCCATCCAATCATATATAAAAAAATAAATATGGCAAAAAAAAAAAAGAATGTCAACCAACTAAAAGCAAGGCAAACAAACGTCAACGAAATGTCAAGCTGGCGGTGTTAAAATCAAGCAAATAAAGAGCGTAAACGAGTAAGAGAGAACGGGTGAGAGAGTGATGACAAGATTATGTTTTACGGATGTGAACGGCGGGTGTGAGCTGCAAATAAGAACTTTAACACGAAATCGTGTTAAAAATTTTATATTTTTTTATTTCTTTTTTATGTGATTGCCTTTTAAGTTCAAGTTTTTATCTCATATACTTAACTTTTTTTTTTGTTTTTTTTTAGACCTGTTTTTATAGCATCAGTTTTTTGTAAGCTTTAACAATTTGCGATTTTATGGCGCACTAAAATAGTAAAGCTTAGGAGTGAGAAAAAGCTATAATATAAGCGCGGGGATATATTTTTTTTTTCTTCTTTTAGTGGTTTTCGTAGCGTCAATTAGTCAAATTATTTAAAGCGATCGATATAAAATGGGTTCAATAATCGACCAGAGACAGCAAGAGGAAGAATGCAAATAAATGTTTTAAAATGTATGACCTTGAAAACTTTTAACTGTGCCACTCAAAATGTTAAAGCGTCAAACTTGATTTGTTCTGAAATAGTAAAATTTTAGACACTAACAGCTCGAAGTTGTGAAAGAGATTACAATGATGCAACCGAAAACTCGCAATAATTGTGTACAAAAAATTATTTAGGTCTTTGAATAATTTTCTTAATTACATGATTTTAAATTTTTAACTCACCAATTCTTTTGAAATAATCTTTTGAAAGCTTTTAATTCAGTTGGTCGGATTGAAGATTGTTTTGAGTCATTATTTGCAATAATTTCAAGTCAATAAAATCATTTGCAGTCAACGAAAAAATTAAGTTAAAATCATTTGAAGTCAGTTGAAATCATTTGAAGTCAGTTGAAATCATTTAAAGACAGTTAAAATCATTTGAAGTCAGTTGAAATTATTTTAAGTCAGTTTAAATCATTTTAAGACAGTTAAAATCATTTGAAGTCAGTTGAAATTATTTTAAGTCAGTTTAAATCATTTGAAGTCAGTTGAAATCATTTGAAGTCAGTTGAAATCATTTGAAGTCAGTTGAAACCATTGGAATTCAGTTGAAATCATTTGAAGTTAGTTGAAGTCAAGTTTGAAATCCCATATTTGAAATTGTAAATCACTTGATGCCAATTGAAGTCTATTGAATTCGTTCAAAAATTTTTGATTGAAGTCAATGTAATTCACTTGAAGCCAATTGAAGTTTTTTGATTCAGTCATTTGGATTGTATCATTTGATGAAAATCCTTTGAAGTCAGTTGAAATCATTTGAAGGCAGTTGAAATCAATTAAATTCAGTTGAAATCATTTGAAGTCAGTTGAAATTATTTTAAGTCAGTTTAAATCATTTTAAGTCAGTTGAAATCATTTGAAGTCAGTTGAAATCATTGGAAGTCAGTTAAAGTCATGTTTGTCAGTTTCCCATGTTTAAAATTGTTAACCACTTGACGCCAATTGAAGTCTTTTGAATTCATTAAAAAATTTTTAATTAGTCATTGTAATTCACTTGTAGTCAATTGAAGTCTTTTGATTCAGTCACTTGGATTGAAGTCGCACTGTTCTGAGTCATTGTTTGAATTCATTTGTAAAAATTCAAGTTAATAAAATCATTTGTAGTCAATTAAATTATTTGTAGTCAATGAAAAAATTTGAATTCAGTTGAAATCATCTGAAGTCAGTTGAAGTCATATTTGAAATCACTAAAATTGTAAATCACTTGAAGCCAATTGAAGTCTTTTGATTTCATTCGAAAATGTTTGAATGAAATCATTGAAAATCACTTGAAGTCGGATTGAAGTCGCACTATTTTAAGTCATTGCTTGCACTCATTTGTAATCATTTGGAGTAAATTAAATAACTTTAAGTCAATTGAAGTCATGTTTGAAATCACTGAAATAATAAATCACTTTAAGACAATAAGTAGTCTTTTGATTTTATTCAAAAATTTTTGAAATTGTAAATCACTTTAGGCCAATTGAAGTCTTTTGATATAATCACTCGGATTGAAGTCGCGATCTTTTGAGTGATTGTTAATAATCATTTTCAATCATTGAAGTAAATGAAATCATTTGGAGTCAGTTGAAATCATTTGAAGTCAATGCAATAATTGGAAATCTTTTGTATTCAGTTGAAATCACGTTTAAAATCAGTCAAATTGTGAAATCCCTTGAAGTCTTAATTTCATTAAAAATTGTTGAAATCATTTTCAAGCAGAATCATTTTTTCTTAATCAAGAAAAATCAGGCATTAACAGTCAATGCAAAAGCCTGATTTTTTGGAGGGTACACTTACTCCAGAGAAAAAGTTGGTTAGTCTTAATTTTCTTCCAAAGACAATTAGTGAATATGAACCGACCCATACTTCAAATCAAAATAAAAAAGAGGAAAAATTGCAAATACTTGTTTTAATTTAAAAAACCATTTTAAATTAAAAGTAATGCTCTTTTGAGCCACTGTTTGCATTCATTTGCAATCATTTAAAGTCAATGGAATCATTTAAAATCAGTGAATAGATTTGAAGTCCATGAAACACTTGAAGTCAATGAAATTATTTGAAGTCAGTAGAAATGATTGAAGTCAGTTGAAGTCATTTGAAACCATTTGAAAGCGATTAAAAACTTTTGACTTCAAACAAAAATTTTAAAAAACATTTTGTAAGCAGAATCGTTTTTCCTGATCAAGCAAGATCAGGCATTGAGAGTAAAGACGGAACAAAGATATTTTTTTTGGAGGAAAAAGATATCGGAAAAACACATCGGAAAAAGTTCGTAAGTCTTGACGTCTTGGTAAGTTTAGACGTCTTGACGTCATGATTTTTCTCGATTATTTTCAAACATTTCAATAAATATCAAAGACTTCAAATGGACTTTAAATTCACTGCAAGGACTTCGTTTCAAATTTTTAAAATGAATTCAAGATTCCACTCAAATTGATTTTGAAATCATGACTGCAATTTAAATTTTTACTGAAGTCGGAAATGACTTCAATCATTTCTTTAATTTATTCATCAATCATCAAGAATGATTAGAAGATTCCAATCTTTACTTGAAGTCATGGCTATGAAATCACTGATTGCAATATCAAAGGATTACAATTTTTTACAACTCTGTCAATTCATAAATAATGAACTTTTAAAAGCTTCGTAGCGAATTTCACGGAAAATCTTTAAAAAGTTACAATTTAAGGCTTTATACAACTGATAAATTATTTAATATTTTTTGCTCTCCCCAACAATTTTTAATATGTTTTTAAGTAACTAACTTAACTTGAGTAAAAAAAAAAACAAAAAAAAAATAATGAACTAGATTTTAAAATGAACCACCAACGAGCAACCATTTTTCTTTACACTGAATAAAAACTAGATTGATTATAATTGAAATGCACAGCAAAAAAAATTATAAAAATAAAATAAGACAGAAACAACAACAGAACTAAAACGAGAGAAAATTAAAATCAAAGAAAAGCAAGGGCCAAGCTCTGCAAAATGGGCGAAGGAAGCGCATTAGCGCACAATGTTGAAGGATAACAATAACAACTACAACGACGGCAACAACGACTACAGAGAACAGGACTGAGGACTTGTGAGTGGGAGCAAAAAGACATCAGATGCCACCGTCCTCCGTGACATGCACAATTTTTCTGAATATTTTTTATGAGTGGATAAAGCGAAGTAGACTAGATAATTTTTCTTTTTTTTTTCATGCTCTTCTTCGTAACAATATGACGCGAGAGTCGGCCGACCAAACAACCGACAGGAGCTGCTCCAGTTTTAGTTATGGACTTACAACAAATTGATGATTTTTTTTGAAAATTAAATATCCGCTAAGAAATTGAAAAACAGGATGTTGAATTAAAAAAGAGCAAGAAAGGAAACGACCGATGGTATAATGTTTTATTTTTTTTTTTATTCATATATTATTATTTAGCTGAAGTCGACATAATAAAATTGAGACAATTTTAATAAGTTTTATTTTCTTAATAATGACATTAGAAGGTCAATGTTGAAAAAAATTCCTGAAAGTGGTGGCTACAAATAGAACGAGAAATAACTACAGATTTAATGGCCAATTAGTGTGTTAGTGGCAAAGACAAAATTCTACAGGACATACTTTTTTCTAGTTTGGTATTTAACTTTGTAATGCTTAGAGCCTGACAAATTGGAGGCGAAAGTAAAACAAAACAATCTGCCAAATTTTTTCTTATGTAAAGGAATTTTGTGGTATTGTAGTAACGACATGACTGCAATTGCAATCTTATTGTCGGCAATTTAAATCTTTTTCTAATTTGAAGGGAACATTTTATATTGTGGCTACCGCATTCAAATAGTCAAGTAGCCGACGACATGACTTCATTTCGCCTGTAACGTCATGTCGTTATCTCTTTTAATGAATCTGCCTTAACTTATTTATAAGCATATATTACAGAAAAGATTTTTGTAGTATTGTATTAACGACACGGGCTCACAATAATTAAGCTGGCGTCAATTTAAAATGATTTCGAATCTAAGGACGATCACATGAAATTAAAACATTTTTCAGAATACTTTTACATTTTATTAGTATTTTCTCTGTCGCTGCAGTGTTGTAAATAATCAAGTAGCCGACGTTATGACTACATTTTTCTCTGACCGTCGCATGGTAGTGTTCGTGTAGCTTGAAATGCATCTGTCGACAATTTATTTACTTGCATTTCTTTTGGAGAACAATTTTCTGATATTGTAGTTACGACATGGATTCATCTGAATTATGTTGGTACCGTCGATTTAAATCTATTTAAATCTAATTTATAGCGTAGTAAACATGAAATTATCTCATTTTCTAAGTGTTTGTTTGAGTAACATGAGCATTTTCTATAGCCGTTGTTGCGTTCAAAATAATCAAGTAGCCAATGCCGTTGCAATTGTCGCTTGCAGTGTATTAAAAAATTAATACTACACTAAGGGAAATAACGCATATTAGCATTATCCACGCCTGAGTATAAATTTTATTTAAATATTTACGTGGATAAATCAAATGTTTTCCTTACAACTCGTTTTTCCCGTATTTGAATTTTATTTATACCACACACGTACACAGATATTCCATACAAGCAAGCAGCAACAGCATCGCACACGTACACACATATTCCGACAAGCAGCAACAGCATCGCACTTTGTTCCTGCAGTATATTTCTTGCAGTTGGGGGTCTTATAGTTCTTATTTAGTTAATGTTGCAAGAGCAATATAGCATGAAAGTTTGGCAATTATGATTTGTGAATGCCATGGTGAGTGCGGGCATGATGAAATCATGTAGGGTGGAGTGACAACTCGGTATTTTCTCAAGAAGTTCTTGAGCCGGTTGTCATTTACCTGCAAAATTTCCTTCTTATTCTCTAGCTTACTTTTTTTGTTTATAGTTTTTACTATTTTTGACATTTGACGCCATATTATTATACCAACTGTCAAAAATAGTAAAAATTACAGAACGAAAAAAGTAAAAAGGAAAATAAAATATACCACCAAATGGCATTCGATGGACACAGCTCGTGGGAAATATTCAAATAAATTGTTTTTCAATTTCAATATTTTTATATAAATTTTCCTTAAATGCGATAGTTTTAGTTTCAAATAGTAAATATTTGAAAAATATTTTAATATATTCGTGCATAATTTTAATATATTTTTTATTAAATTGTTTTTAAATATTTTAATATTTTATTTAATTAAAAAAGTATTTAAATAAATTTTAAATACTTACGTAGTCGATTTAAGTAAATGCGTTATTGGTGCAAAAATGACTCGCTTTTTGGATAAATTAAAAAAGTTTTTGGATAAATTTAATATTTTTTTCCCTTAGTGTAGAGATTTAATTTAATTTCATAGTTCTTAAAAAACTTTAGCTTTATGCCAAATAATTCATGAAGCAGCAGGTTGCTACAACAATAAAAGTTCTTTGCAGAACAAACCGATCAGACTAGACCATGGTTTCGTCGGACGCTACTCCGACTCATCAGTAGTCTCTGTGATTTTAGCATTTAAGTTTTTGAGTGTGGAAATCTTTCTATTTTTCACCGTTAACTCATTAACGTCTATTGACTTTTGTAATGGATCTAAAATTTTAACGCTTATAGCCTGAACACATAAGAGACGAAAACAACATTACGCCAGCTGTAAAGATTTTATTTTCATGCATATTTTATGAAGAGGAAAATTGTGGTATTGTAGTAACGACATGGCTACATTGCAACAATTTTGTTGTCGCCAATTTAATACGCTTTCTAATTTGAAGAGCGACAAACATGAACTAAACTCATTTCCTAAAGGTTTGTCTGTGTTTTAGCAGCATTTTTTACAATCAAGTAACCAACGACATGGCTACATTTTTCTCTTTATGTCGTGTCGTAATATTGCTGTCGCTTCCAATGTGTTGAGGCTAAGAAATTAACTTTCGAGATTTCAGTTTTTTAAGGTAAAAAGCTCTCCAAACTATCATTTATCGTTAATTTAATGACGTCGTTTAATTTTAACGTTACGCATCTAATTTTTTAACGCTTTAGTCCTTAAAACATTTTATACATACAATTTTGACGGCCGTGGCGCAGTGGGTAGAGTGCGTGACCCATACGCCAGAGGACCCAGGTTCAATTTCATCTGACACAGAAAGTTTTTTCAATTGAATTCATTTTTCTGTTCGGCCGTCACCTCTCTGCAGACAATGGCAAACCTCAGAAAGTAAATAATGCCATGTAAAGCTTCTTGAGAACATGCATATTAAACGTTCGGAGCATAAAACTAGTAGATCCAGTTCTCAATCAATGGTGTACAAACATGGTGTACAACACGCCCAACACAATTTGATCATAAGAAGTTCGGTCAAAGTCCTTTCAAGGGCTGAAATGGCCAGTTTATTTATATTTATTTGTTTACATACAATTTTTTGTATTTATTTCTTATGGGGAGAAATTTTTTTTGGTATTGTAGTAACGACATGGTTTCATTGCAACAGTGTTGTTGTCGTCATTTTAAGTCTATTTCTTTTTTGAAGGTCGAAAAACATGAAATTAACTCAGTTTACGTTTTAGTAAAATCTTATAAAAGTTTTAGTGCTGCCGCATTCAAAATAATTAAGTAGCCGGCGACATGACTACATTTCCCTACATTTACGCCGCGTCGAAATGTTGTTGTTGCTTTCAGTGCAATTGATAAACATATTACGCGATAAAATCTTTTGGCCCTACGTTTATATTCAAGCATTGAGTCGGTCTAAGTGACCCACGATATTTTATTCTTGGATCACTTTGAACTTTCAAAATTCAGTGGTTCAAATTGCTGAGAATGAAACAATTACGGAGAAGGGACAGTTAAGTAAAATATTTTTAGGATGTTCTAAATCGTATGGCGGAAAGCCGTAGAAACATGTGAATTTGAATCTGCATCAAGTGAAATTCCTTTACCTGTCACTTCTAATTCTATCCACAAACTTATCTACTACCAGCTCAACTTTTAAGTCGTAAATATTGATGAATTTTTCATGTCAGTTGACGAGATATAAGAAAAGGAATGAAGAAAGATTAAAGCGTAGAACCATGGCCTAGTCAGGATTTGAACCCCGGACCTCTAGGTTGGCAGTCAAACGCGCTACCACTCGGCTACCGACGCAGCCCATCGCTTTACTTTAATTTTTGCTTTAGTTTTTAATATTGAACCAATTAGATAGAAAGAATAATAAAATTATGAAAACACTTCTATAGCAAGAATTTGAAAAAACCAATGGAATGCAATTTGGGATGGGATAGGGTATTTAACCGCTATATTCTGACTTGTTTGCTGTGAATTCTGCACTAGAAGAAATAAATATTTTGAGACAAATATTTTTAGTGTTCCGGGTCTATTCGGAGCATCTCTAATTCAGGTAAATTTCCAAGTAAATGATATGACAAATTTCTTGAACTTCAAGAAGCAACTGAAAATAATGCCAATAATTTTTTTTCTATTAATAAATAAGATAAAAAACCCGACTTAAAATAAGTTTCTTTCTAGGTCATTTCTTTCGTTTTGCTCGGTTAATTTGTTCAATTTCTTTAAAGGCATTATACAAGGTGCGGTAGCATACGAGAGGTAAGTGGGCATAAACAAATTTAAGTAATTGGATGAGTTGGCAAAAAAAAAATCAAAATAAACAAGCGGAAAATTAATGTTTATCAGAGATATTTGTAACGAAGCAAAATAAGATTTATCGACTTTGAACAGTTGTTACCTTTTTGAAAACGGGTTCAATGACTAGGAGCGATTTTATTTTTATTATGTTAGTTAATTCAAACGAAGGCTTCGAGAGTTTTCATGAAAATATCGATTGAAAATGAAAAATTGAAATTATCCGACATTTCTGTACAATATCTCATAAAACCTCTAGAGTCCCTTCTCAAAACATAAGCCTTTATAGCTGTGGCTACGAACAGCAGCAAAGTCCTAATAAAATATCGTCATTTATTCACTGATTTCCTGGCAATCTACACTTAAACCGGAATCATTTGCGCGGCACCATCCATCCCCATGCACTTTTTGTGTGTTTTCTGTTTTTGTTTTTGTTCTTTTCATTCATTCTTTTCAGCAATAATTTCTGCAAAACCACTAGAATTTTTTTTATTTCTATAAATTCGTTTTTAATATTTTTTCTTTTTGTTTTTCTTCTTTTTGTAGAGTTTTTTAGAGCAGAGAAATTATTTCCTTGCGGTGTATTGTTCTGCTGCTCCTTCACTTTAGCACCCTAAAAATATGCAAACAAAAATAATAAAAAAACACACACACAAAACAAAAAATAGCGGCGTAAAACATAGAAAAGAATACGCGGTGGCAGCATTGGCGGTGACGACAAGCAACAACGAAAAACGACCGACCAACCAAACAACCAACCGACCGACCGACCAACCTACCGGCCGACCGACCCTCTTTCAATTTCAAATGTACTTCAACGTTTTTTGCACTCTGTTACAGCAATAGAGGAGCGCGCAAAAGGGGGCGCAGTCGGGTGGGCAGCAGAGGCACCGCATGTAGTGCTACAGCTACCATCAAGTAAACCATCAAACAAACAAACAGAAGGAACAACAACTTGAATATGCAAATTTATTTGCAGGCAGCAGCAGTTGGCATAAAAAAAAATATAAGTGAAACAAATACAAGGGGGAGAAAATAAAAGAAAGAACCAAAGACAAAAAAAAACCAACTAAAGTCCAACAACAAGCGTAACGTTTAGGAGAAAAAACAAAAAGCAACTGATAATAAAAGAATATCGAGCAACGAAAAGATAAATGAAAAACGCTCAAATGTTAAAAAACACGCTGCTTTGCACAGCGATGGGCACACACATACACAAATATACATACACACACACAAACATGGAAGACTTAAAGGAAATTTTAGATATACTGTTGCATAAAAGTTTTTTAAATTATTGACTAAAATTTTGTTTAAGTTAACAAAATATTTGTTAAATTAATCAATATTATTTGTCAAAATTAACAAATTTTGAAACTACAAATAAATTTGTTAAAATTCACAAATTATTGTTAAATATAACACTGAAATTTATTGAAATGACAGAAATTTGTCAAATTAAGTAAAATATTTGTTAAATCTTACAAAAAAATTTGATTATTCAAGCAAAGTATTTTTTCAATATGACAAGGCATTTGTTAAAATTCATGAAATATTTGTAATTTAATATGGTTCCCGTACTATGATGTAACTTAGATATAATAAGTTACAACAAAAAATTATTCCTCAAGCAAATTATTTGTCAAAACTACTATATAAGATATTTAGAGAATTTAGTTAAGATTTAACTAATTTTTGTTGAATCAAGCAATAATTTATCGAAACAAACGAAATTTTTGTCAAGACAAGTAAAATGACTTTTCAAATTTTTTGTCGGAATAAGCAAATAAGTTGTCAAAATAAGCAAGTAATTTGTCAAAATAAGCAAGTAATTTGTCAAAATAAGCAAGTAATTTGTCAAGTAAGGAATTTGTCAAGATAAGCAAGTAATTTGTCAAAATAAGCAAGTAATTTGTCAAATTTTTTGTCGAAATAAGCAATTAATTTGTCAAAACAAATAAAATATTACCAATAAATCTATTACAAAGTATAAAATGTATTTGTCAAAAATATTTCCAAATTATAACAAAATAACCATTTATTTTTAAAAAACACAAATTACAGTCAATACAAACAAATTATCTGTCAAAATAGCAAATTATTTGAAAAAAATTAAAATTAATAAAGTGTTTGTAAAAATAAACGAGATGCAACAAATTAAAAATAAATTTCTTTAAATAAACAGAACATTACTTAAGCTGATTAGTTTATTTAATTTAACAAAATATTTGTTGAATCATCCAAACATTCTGTTAACTAAATCTTTGTAAAACACAACAATAAATTGGTTTTATCACAGATGGAATAACAATTAAATTAAGTATTCGTTACACCTGACACCTGTGGCGGCGCAGTGGGTAAAGTGTGCGACCCATACGCCAGAGGACCCAGGTTCAATCTCATCTGACACAGAAAGTTTTTTCAATTGAATTCATATTTCTGTTCGGCCTTCACCTCTCTGCAGACAATGGCAAACCTCAGAGAGTAAATAATGCCATGAAACGATTTTTGAGAACTTGCACATTAGCCGTTTGGTGCCGGCATAAAACTAGTAGGTCCAGTTCTCTACCAATTGTGTACAAACATTTAATAACACGCACAACACAATTTGATCATAAGAACTTCGGTCAAAGTCCTTTCAAGGGCTGAAATGGCCAGTTTATTATATTATTTACACCTGACAAAATATTTGTCTTAGGGGACAGGGCTGGGTTTGTGAACCGGGTTTTGTTTTTGGGCTCTAACTTTTCACGAAATAAACATATCGAATAATCCAAGATACCGTTGCATAGGTGAATATACAACGCAACTTTTTTATACAGACAGTTTAGCGTTTTGATTAAAATTTAACTCTCTACTGCCAATTTGGCTCTTCCAAAAAGAGATTTTTGCTGTGTTGTGAACCATCTGACAAATCCCAATAAAAGTCGGAAAATACCAATAATTTTCTAATAATTTGAGATTTTATTTATTTAGAAGGTCTCAAGAGGCAAAACAAGTTATAATGGCGCCACTTAGGCTAAAACATCGTAATGAATGAAAGTGTTCAATCATAATTTTCTTCGTCTTCATCTAAATCGGTGTCGTAATGTTTGCATGTGCATGATATTGGCGCTTTTTAAGTGAATATGCCAGCCACATGTGTTGCATTCGATAGAGTTTTTGGGTGTCAGTTCTTTAGGCAAAAACCTCAAACAAATGATGCACAACTCAATATCCTCATCAGATGGTTTTGATGGTTCTTTTGTTTTAGGACATTTGGATGGTGCTGGTTGTGCCGTCTTCAGTGATGCTTTTGCTGGTGATTTTGACTGAGAAAAAATAAAAAAAAAGGTTTTCGCAGTCGGTTTCCAAACACGATATCTGTCGCTGGCACAAGCAATACATATGTACACTTCGGAGTAACTACAAAAATTGAGTCCTGTCAAAAGACAAATTTAGCAGTTCAAAGATTGGCGATATGTCAATTAGGAAAAGAAAGAGTAATGGCTCACAACCCAGCCCTCTCCCCTTTTTATGCCTTCTGAGACAGGTTTGTGCAAAATAGTTAAAAAATTCCAAGAGACTAGCTGAGTGCAAGATATGTAGATACCGAAACGACTTCGCCCGGACGTTCGATCGAAAATATCGGACCCAGTGAAGGAAATAGTTGAAAGCGAGCCAAACACCTCAATTCCTCACCGTGTTCAAGAACTCGACCTCTCCACGTGCACAATGCAGAGAATATTGACAAAATATTTGGCTCTGGATGCAGTCAAGGTCCAATTGAGCCAAGAACTACAGCCGGCGGACTACCAGTAGAACCGTACTTTCTCTAATTGGATCTTGGAAAACATGAATTGTGACGCTAATTTTTGCAAAAAAATCGTTTTTTCCGACGAAGCTCATTTTCACATAACATGTCCGGATAGTATCAGCACCCTTAACCTATATACCAATAAAATTTAACCAAGCGTCTTTTGTAGCTCTCCTGAAAAATATAGTCTGGGAAGATATGGTGCCTTTTCCTGTGAAGCATCACACACATTATCTGTTGAATTTTACAAATTTTTTGTTAAAACTAACAAAGTATTTGTAAAATTAAACTGGGTTTTAGTCAATATTTACAATATATTTGTTTAAATTAAAAACAATTTTATTTGTAAGAAAAAGATTAAAAACCTTACAGAATATTTGTAAACAATTAACAATTTTTAATTTTTATTTTTAAATTAAGAAAGTTAAGAAATATGTCAAGAAAATATTCATCAAATATTTGTCTGTAGCAGAAATTCGTAAAAATATTCGTTAAACTAAGCAAAATATTCCTCAAGCTAAACAAACTCTTGGTCAGAGTAAACAAAATTATTCGTCAAACCTCACAAAATAATGGTCAAACAAAACAGTTTCTATCAGACACTGTTTACAGTTCTGCATTACAATAGGAGCACCGATTGATTATGAAAAACGAACTGCTAACCATTAGAAAGTTTTTCGCTCCAAATGACCACAAATAATTTTCTATGAGTGTAAAACAAACAAACAAAAAACTGTACAAAATAATCAAGATGAAGAATGAAGGCTCGGTGCTAAAATATAATTAAAAATATGTCATAACGAAAGAACGAAAGAAAAATGAAAATAACGAAAATAATAAATATAAAGTGTAATGAATATCAAGCAACAAGAACAAAAACAATAACAAATGACGGTGACAGCCATCGATCAACGTGAAGAACCCTTTTTTATGAATATTGAAAAAGCTCCGTGTTAAGCTCAAAAGAAAAATGGTGCACTTATGTCAGCTGGGGTCGAGAGTAGTACATAAAAAAAAAACTAAAATAAGCAAAAATTGTTACTTGAACCCTTAAAATGTACACGATTTGTTGAGGAGACGACGACCCTCAATTCAGAAATGATTTGCGATCAAATGCTCTCTATGCTGTGTAATGCTGGCGTTTTCAACTGGTTTGTTATTATTTTTTTTATTTATTTGCTGTTGCTTTTTGGTGTTTTGTTTTTGTTTTAATTTTTGTTGTTGGTGCTGCAATTTAAGGCAGGGCATTATAACAAACATCATTTTGACTTGCAGCTAAAACAACAAAACCGAAGAATAACTTAGTCGGAAGTAGAAAATTAATTATTTTATAAAAGGGAAATCGTGATTAAGCAAAATTTTCTTTTACAGAGTTTTTCCCCCTTAATTTTCCACAAAGTCATTGAGTTTGTTTGTATTGTACATCGTATAGAGGTCGTGAATAACTATGCACTAAATCATAAAATTCCTTATCATTGAAATTTGTTATCGATGGCTAATTAAAGCGAAAAAAATTAAGTCAAATAAATCAAGAAAATTAATGAGTAGCAAATGAAAGCATTGTAAATAACAAACGAGATAGAAGGTAACGTTATAGGTTAATTTGAGCAGAGAGATTTCAATCAGAATATTTGACACAAGCTTTACTTATTCCCTTTTTCGTTGCTATTTTGTGAAAAATTATCGTTTCAAGGTTTTACCGCTAAATTGTAAATCATCAATTGTAAAGGTTACAAAAAAACAGCACCCTGTTATGAGTGACGCATACTGCCGACGGCACAAAGCACCCAATAAAAATCCAAAACAACATTGATAAGTAGTTTTTTGTTGTCCAAATCATAAGTTTGTCTGATGTTGCTTTGTGTAGGTTAAATAATAATCATTTGTACTCAATGACAAATCTACTCCTATACTTCGTAGGTGGTTTTAGACAATGTTTATTTTAAAGAAGAAACTGTCCCAATGTGTAAAAGGTCAAATAATAATCATCGTACTCAATGATAAATTTACTTCTATACTACTCATGATTTAAGACAATGTTTACTTAAGATGGGCGACATTGTTGTATGGTTTGTTTTTTTTATGTTATTCGTTAAAAGGACACCTGTATCCAGTGCTGCCATTTTTTATTTTATTTTATTCTATTTTGTTTTTTTTTTTCTAAAAACTGTAAATCCAAAATTTTTTGTTTTGTTCTTATAGTTGATGGATTTACTTTTTATTTCTGAATTTTACATGTATTTTTCGTTATATAGTTATATATTCAATACTTTGTAAGTATTTTAATTGAATATTTTTAAATTTTAAATTTTTGGTTCAAATTTCTTAATATTTCTTGATGCTTTTTAATAAGTTCTAAATTTTTGTAGTTCTTGTTAGTAGTCATGTTAAGAAAATTTTCTATGTTTTTATTTTGTGTTTGTGGATTAGTTTTATTTTAACATACTATCTTTTTAAGCATTTTGACATTTTTTTTTAAAATTGTAAAAATTTTTGTTTTTTTTATATTTTTTTTTTTTTTTTTTGTTTTGTTATATTTTTTTTTTTTTTTTTTTTTGGTTTTTTATATTTTTTTATATTTTTTGTTTTTTTTATATTTTTTTTTTGTTTTTTTATATTTTTTTGTTTTGTTTTTTTATATTTTTTTTTTGTTTTTATATTTTTTTTTTGTTTTTTTATATTTTTTTTTGTTTTTTTATATTTTTTTTTTTTTGTTTTTTTAGATTTTTTTTTTTTGTTTTATTTACCAAATTTTTTACTTATATGTATTTAATATATCTTTTGTATTTTCTTCATATTTGTTATATTTTCCATATTTTATTTTATTTATTATATTTTTATTTTTTATATTTTCTATATTTTGTTTTATTTATTATATTTTTATTTTGTTTTATTTATTATATTTTTATTTTTTATATTTCTTTTATTTTTATACATAGTTTTTTATGCACTTATTATTAATGTATTTGCATTATACATATATAAATATTTTCATATTTTTTTCACATGTTTTTTATATTTTTATGTAATTTTATGTTTTTTATATTTGTATCTATATATATATATAGCGGCCAACGAAACAGTCTGTATAGTCAAGCTGTGTGATTTGCTCTTTACAGAGCCGTTGTTGTTGTTGTTGGTTGTTGACTTCTTTGTCTTTATGTTGTCTTGTCAACATACTTGGCCTAAAGCTCAAATTTGTTTTCAATATTTTTCAATATTTTTTCAATATTTTTTATATATTTTTATATATTTTTTATATATATTTTATATATTTTTTGTATATTTTTTAAATATTTTTTATATATGTTTTATATATTTTTTGTATATTTTTTATATATGTTTAATATATTTTTTTACATATTTTTATTTAGTATTTATATTTTTAAATAATATATGTATATTTTATATATTTCTTTATATTTTTACACATTTTTATATATTTTTATATATATTTTATTTATTTTGTATAAATATTTTTTACATTTTTTTTTATAAATTTTTTTTACAGTTTTTTATAAATTTTTATTATACATTTTTTATAAATTTTTTTATAAATTTTTTTATAAATTGTTTTTTTTAAATTTTCTTATAAATTTTTTATAAATTGTTTTTATAAATTTTTTATAATTTTTATATAATTTTGTGATAGTTGCGATAGTTTTTTTATTCATTTTTTATTAATTTTTTATTAATTTTTATAAATTTTTTTTAAATTTTTTATAAATTTTTTCTAAATTTTTTATAAATTTTTGATACTTTTTTGTATAATTTTGCAAATGGCAATTCAATTGAATTGGAATTTGTCAGGATTTCAAGTAAAGTCAGGATTTTCAGATTTTGGAAGTTATATACTTAAAAAAAGCTTTATGAACTATTTTTGAGGTTATGTACAGGATCAACAGAGTTTTTTACACTTTTCTATAAATTACCCTCAAAAGTAATCCATCGAATGAAGATGGTCCTAAGAGCGCGTTTATAGTGAACGCTTATGCCGAAGATTATTTTGAAGCTGAAAAACGCTTCATGTATAACCTTATGGAAAAAGCTCAGTGTCCATAGTACAAGCTTATGGCGAATTTTAAGTTGCTTATCAAGAGGTTATATTGCGATCTCGCTCGCTCTCACAGTTTCCATTTTTGTTTCATTTTTTGTTTCATTTGCACTTAAGCTAAATAAGCTTTAAGTTTAAGCAATAAGCGTTCACTATGGACACAATAAGCTTGAGCTTAAGCAGCTTTAATCCAAAGCAACAATAGTCTTCAGCATAAGCGTTCACTAAAAACAACCCCTTAAACAGTGATGGGCACACACATATTATCATATATTTTGCTTGTGTGTAAAGCAGAGAAGTGTGTGATTTAAATCAATTGATTTGAGAACGCACACGATCGAAATCCACACGAAGTAGCTTAAAGTGTACGTGGGTCGTTCCAAGCACGCGTGTTTGGGAATTGAAAATGTGCCCGTCACTGTCCTAAAACTTTAATTGTCCTTAACTTTACACCAATCAGCGATGACTATTTTACCATTGAATTTTACAGGGAAGAATAGTACTTATGATGCACTTGGTAATTTTCAGGTCAAATAAAGGGAGTAAGAAACTTGACATGGCATCACAAATATCCGAAAATTACTCCTTTTAAAAAAATAAAATACATAACCTCAAGTATCTCAAAAGCCTGATGTGATGGAAGAAAAAAAAGTTCAGATTCGTAAGTAGTAGGTTGACAACCACCAATGGTTCAATTGACCGAGAAATGGACCTACAGGCTTAACGCCGACTCCGAACGGCGATGAACGGAATGTTCTTATTCTCAAGAAGCTTTACATGGCGTTTTTTTTATTCCCCTTGGGGGGGTTTGCCATTGTCTGCAGAGAGGATTGTCAGAGAGGATTGACAGGTCAAATAATTTTCTGTCGCTGCTGGGGTTCGAACCTGGGTCTCCAGGTTCTTTGACATAGCGGCCACGCACTTTAACCAACTACGCCACGGACGCCACGGGCTTTTATATTACACGATATTTTTTGTAGTAGGTTTGAATAACATGAAATACATGAATGAATGAATAATACAAGTAACAAAAACGAATAAATTAAAAAGGGATCATAAAAAAATTCGCTTCTTCGTTTTGTTTTAATTTAAGTAAGTTTAAGTTATCAATTTTAAGTTAAAATTTTTATAGTTATAAAGTAATAACTCAGACAAATTCTCATGATAATTATCGTCTTAATTTAAAAAGTATACGTTATTGACTTTAAACTCTTCTATATAGTAGTGTTCCTTAAATAATTTGCTGTTATTGAAAAAAAAATACTTTTTATTATAAATGCCACTTCTTTCGCCTCGAAAAACTATGTTACTGTAAATATATCTCCACATTCAGAAATCAATTTGATATCTCAAGCGGATTATTAGCTAAAAACCATAAATAATTATTTGCTACATAAAATAATAGCTATTTGGCCAAATTTACAACCGTCCAGAGAGCGGCAGTCAACCGCAACAGCGATAGCAACAACAAAAATACCAAAAACATCAACAGCATAAGTAGCAACAACAACAAAAACATGATGATTATTTTGCATCAATAAATAATGAAAAACTTACAAAAGAAATAAATTAAATTAGCTTTCAAACATAACAAAAATACATACAAACAAACATAGAAAAAAAACCAATAAACGCAAGCAGCAGAAATATACACAGAGTAGCAGCAGCAGCAGCAGCAGCAGCGACAGTAACAACAAATTATAACAACTACAACAACAACCACAAGCTGGAAATAATTGCATTTATCGAATATTTGCATAACTTTTTTCTCACTCAACTAGCTACACATTTTTAAGTCCTAAATTAAAATCCAATAAAAATAATTGCGCGTGCAAACATTTCCATAAAAGTACGTGCGGAGAGAGAGAGTGAGAGATAGAGGGTGTGTGTGAAAGTCAAGTATGTGTGTTTGTTGGTCGAAAGTTACGTGTGGGTGTGTGCGTGTGTGTTGCGCTTATTTATTTGTTTATTTTGAAAACTTACAACTAGCATTAAATTTCAAACTCGTTAGACATGCAAAAAAAAACTGAAAATTAATAAATCGCAATTAAAATGCGTAGCGATCTGCAACGCATTAGAAGCGCATTAAGGAGCAAAGTTAGCATAATAACTACACAACCAGAACAACAACAATAACAACTACAAAAGCACACCTCTTTTAATCGACATATTGATGCGATTCCGTTTGCTTGTTGCGTTGCATGCTTCAATGCATACAAGAATGAAGCACGTTCAACAAAAATGAGGACAATAAAGAGCAGCAAGCCATGAAGCAGTAACAACGACTTTAAGCCAAACCAGGTGGAGGACAAGGAGGAGGCAATAACTGAAGCCGGGTGGAACTTTTATGTGGTATGCGTGAATTTTGTGTTGAATATGATAATCGTAGTTGTTGGTGTTGATGTCGGTATTGTTGTTGTTGTTGATAACGCTGATTCTCTGGCAAATTCGGTGCACTCGTTGCAATTAACATTTTTGATTATTTGCTTGTTGCTTTGGTCATGTTTCTACAACTTTATGCCTGATGCGTGGTCGCTTGCCTGTTTGCTGGCTTCCTAGCTGGTTGTCGGTCTCTGGCTTGTTCACTTTAATCGCGTTAATATTAGATCGCATCAGCATTGTTTTTTTTTTATTCCTATGCGACTAACTTGCAGCGCTGAGTGTTAAGCAACAACAAGTTAATACCTACTGTTTGCACTGAGCTAGGGTCAAGAGAAAAGGGAATTTATCATACGACAAAAATATTTGTGATGATCGTTACTTTAGTTAGAAAATATATAATTTTTTATTATACAACATCGATTTGCGCTTTATTATATTTTTCTATTATTTTCATTCAGATATAAATTTTTACATTTCTTATAAAATCTTGAAAAAATTATCATTTAACAAGCAAAACATTTAATATTAAATAATTTCTTGAGTTTCATAAAATAATGCCGTTTTTATTAAATCGCTTAATTTTTTATTCCCATAAATAACATTTATACGATGTAAAAAAGTTTTTAAAATTTTTTATAAAATTAATAATTTTTTTTTTTATTGACAACGATATTTTTAAAATTTTTTTATTGTTGATTTTTGTTATTTTTAATTTTTTTTTATAATTTTTAAACTTATTACTTTAATTTTTCTTATTTTTAAAACTTATTTTTTAAACTTTTTAGTTTTGTGTTTTTAAAACTTTTATTTCTTTAATTATTTTTATTTTTTAAATTTTTTAAATTTTATTTTTTAAAACTCTATTTTTTAACTCTTTAAATTTGTTAAACTTTTTTATTTTTTTAACTCTTTTTATTTTTTAACTCTCCATTTTTTAAACTTTTATTTCTTAACTTTTTCTTATATTTCAAAACTTTTAATTTGTTTTAACTTTTTTTTAGATTTAGAAATTTGAATTTTTTGTTTTAATTTTTTAGATTTGAAAATTTTGAATTGTTGGTTTCTTTTTTGTTTTGAAAGTTTTTTAAAAAATGGTAAGTTTTTATTTTGTTTTTGCTTCCTTTCTTTATTTTTTAGTTTTACATTTTTGTCAATTTTTTTATGTATTTTTTTTTTCTTTTAATAATTTTCAAAATATTTTTATAAAATATATTTATAATATTTTTTTTTTTTAATTGACGATATTTTTTAAATTTTTTGTTATTTAAAATTTTTTTATTTTTTTAAACATATTACTTCAATTTTATAATTTTATTTTATTATCTGATATTGTTATTTTTTAAACTTTGTAAACTGTTTATTTTTAACTTTTTTAATTCTTAACTCTTTATTTTTTAAACTCTTATATCTTGACTTTTCTACATTTTTAGACTTAAAAACAAATTAAAAATTTTGTAATCGTTTGTTTTAATTCTTATATCGTTTTAGAAATTTTAAAACTATTATTAAATATTTTTTTTAATTGTATTTCTTTTTTATTTTTATTTTTTATATTTATTTTTTTATTTTTTATATTTATTTTTTTATTTTTATTTTTTTTTTATTTTTATTTTATTTTTATTTTTTTATTTTTATTTTTATTTTTTACTTTAAAGTTTTAAATTTTTTCAATGTTTTTCTTTTTTTTTCTTTTTGTTTTATTTTTCTTTTTGTTTTATTTTTCTTTGTTTTTTTTTTCTTTTAATAATTTTTTAAATATTTTTATTTTTTAAATATTTATATGTTTTTATATATGTTTAATTTTTAAATATGTTTTATTTTTAAATTGTTTTTTAATTCTTTTAAATAGTTTTGAAGTGTTTATTATCAAAACAATGATTTTTTTAACTAAAAAAGTTTATATTTTTTTAATTAAAAATGTTAGCTTTTAAAACTTTTTTATATAATTAATTTATTTTTAAAATTGTTCCACATTAAAAATGTTTATTTTTAAAGATTTAAATATAGATTTTGGTTTAAAGATTTAAATATGCAATACTTTTGAATTTAAAAATTTCATCATAAATTTCATTTACGACTAGATATTAAAAAATTGATTAAATTTCTTTCATGTCATTTTGCTGAATTATAACATTTCTGTAATTGATTTAGTAACGTCAAGATGAGAGAAGATTCTTAAATAGACTTTCGATCTAGTCGAGAAAAGCTACAGAAATTCAATACTGATTCAATGAAATCTCGCAGAAAATTTCTAGCTTAACTCGGTTTTTTTTTTATATCATGTATGATCAATCGAAAGCAAATGAGACGGTCGGGTAAAAATAGCTTTGTTGGTGCAAAATTGCTCATTTGAGCAGCCATCTTAATATGAGCTTACCTTGTAATTGTATCATAGGTCGGACTCACTGCATTTATCTTTTGAATAAAGTTTTTAACGAGCGAAAACCAACTTATGGAAGAACAGAAGAAAGAGAAAAACAAAACCAACAAGTGTTTCAAGTATGGAATTTCGAACGGAATTCATCGAATTATACTCAAATTTTCCTTAAGAATTGTAAAAATATTTTTAGTTATTACAAAGTAAAAATATTCGGCTATTTAGGCCGACGTCGAAGCCGTATTCGAAAGTTAAAAAATCGGCCGACCGAATATGCCGAATACCGAAGCCGAATATTCGGTCGGACACTAGTATGTATCATATCTTATATGTATGTTACGTATTTTTTATAATTTTTATATAATTTTATGATTTTTATGGTTTTTATAGAATTTATGATTTTTATAGAATTGTATGACTTTAATACGAAGTTTTTATGTATTTTTAAAATTTTCTATATAGTTTTATATATATTTTTATATATATTTTTATATAAATTTTTATATATATTTTTTTTTATATATTTTTATACATATTTTTATATATATTTTTATATATATTTTTATACATTTTTTATTTATTTTTTACATATTATTTTACATATTTTTTATATATTTTTTATATATTTTTTATGTATTTTTTTCACAAATTTTTTATTTGTATATATTTTTGCATAAATTTGTTTTTATTTTTTTTATTTTTGTAATATTTTTGATGGCGAATTAATATTTTTGACGTGGCGTCCGTGGCGTAGTTGGTTAAAGTGCGTGGCCGCTATGTCAACAAACTTTGGAGACCCAGGTTCGAACCCCAGCAGCGACAGAAAATTATTTGAATTAAAATAATTTTTCTGTACGGCCGCCACCTCTCTGCAGACAATGGCAAACCTCAGAGAGTAATCAAAATGCCATGTAAAGCTTCTTGAGAACGAGAACATTCCGTTCATCGCCGTTCAGAGTCGACGTTAAACATGTAGGTCCGGTTCTCGGTCAATTGTGTACAAACTTAATAACACGCACAACACAATTGATCATTAGAAGCTAGGTCAAAGTTCTTTCAAGGGCTGAAAAGGCCAGTTATTTATTTTTATTTATTATTTTAATATTTTTGATATATTTATATATTAAGTAATATTTAATATATTGGTTGTTTTTTAGAGATTAAAATAAAGAACTTTCAAGGGTAAAAATTTGAATTGAATTAAAAATCTGAGATAGCATCATTTTAACTTTAGTGAACAACAAATCAAAAGTCAGTTAAAAAAAAAACAATTTAATCCTTACATAAATTACAAAACCAATGAATGAGCAAAAGAACGAAAAAACAATAAAATAGAGCAAGACTAAAATTCAAAAATAATCTTCATAAAGTTAAAACAAGATCTTGTGCAAAAAGAAACAAAAGAAAAACAAAACAAAAACACAAAAAAAGTTAAATAAAAATCGATGAAAAAGTAAAAATTTCAACGCTTGTCAATAAATTAAACGAACGAACTGCAATAGCGGGATAAATAAAAAACATATATCGAATATAGCATTTGATCGAGAGAAAGAGGACATATGAAAAAAGGCAGATAAAGACAATTCATAAAATGGTAGATATATACATATAAATATATATTTATATATACATATATATATAGTATAAATATAAAGAGAGGGAGAGAGAAACAATCTATGTCAGAGTGTGAAAATAAATTAATTCACATCACGTGCCACTTTTTTTCTGACAAGCACACATTTATTTGTTGTAGACAAACTTACTCACTCACTCAACCAACCAACCAACCAGTTGGGCAAAGACGACGATGACGACAATAACGACGATAATACACAAAAGCTGTTTAACAGCAAATGAGCCAGATAGAAGTGTGCAAATTATATGAACGTGAAAAAAGTACCATGAAATTTTATTAAATTTTCGTAAAGGAGGCATTACATGGGGATGGCGTATGAATTTTAAATAGGGGGAAAATGCAATTTCCTGGATCGTGATTGTGGTAATGGTATTAGATATGAGACATATTTCAAATGATAAACCAATTTAAAAATAAAGGATTTACATTCAGATTTCTATTCAGAAAGGTAAAAAAGCTGGGTTTTTCGCAAACTAATATTTCGAAACAGTTTTTTAGAGACAAGACAGATTTTTCTCATTTTGTTGATTACTTTGAGATAATCGTAGAAAGCATATTTGGTTGATGGGTTTTTTTTTGCGTAAAAACATCATCACATTTTGGGTCATCATTTTAAAAACATTTTTCGATTATTTTTTTATAAATAACACCAACTTTAGATTTTTAAGAGAAAATTTATGTCAAGAAACATTATTATAGCCAGTTTTAACTTTTTCTAAACTGATATTGGAATGTTTCGTTATGTTTATTTATACTCTCGTAATATTTAAAGCTCATTAACTTTACTTTATTTAAAATTATCTATAGAATTAATTTTTCATGTCAATTTTAGATTGTTTTTGAAGATAATTTTATTCATTAATTAATTTTTTTGTAATTTTATTCTAAAATTTTGTTACGGTTTCCTACAAATTTGTCAAATGGTTTGAAATTGGTTTGAATTTTTAATTTTATATTTTTAATGTTTAATTTTAATCTTTAAATATTTATTTTTAAATTTTTTTAATTTATAATTTGTTATTTAAGTTTTGAATTTAACTTTATTTAATTTACAGATTTATTTTTCATTCTCGTTTTCGTTTTCGTTAGTTTTAGTTTTAGTTTTAGCTTTAGTTTTAATTTTCATTTTAATTTTAGTTTTAGTTTTAGTTTTAGTTTTAGTTTTAGTTTTAGTTTTAGTTTTAGTTTTAGTTTTAGTTTTAGTTTTAGTTTTAGTTTTAGTTTTAGTTTTAGTTTTCGTTTTCGTTTTAATTTTCTTTTCCTTATTCGTTCTTTTTCTTTTTTTAACTTTTATTTTTATTTATATTTTTATTATTATTGTTACTTTTATTTATATTTTTATTATTATTGTAATTTTTATTATTATTGTTATTTTTATTATTATTGTTATTTTTATTATATTTTTTACTATATTTTTTATTATAATTTTTATTATATTTTTTATAATATTTTTTATTATATTTTTTATTATATTTTTTATTATATTTTTCATTATATTTTTTATTATATTTTTTATTATATTTTTTATTACATTTTTAATTGTTATTTTTATTCTTTTTTATAAATTTACTAGCTTTTTCCCGGCGCGCGTTGCTGCACCCAGCAATTATATCGCAACATAATAATTATATTCGAAACTTTTCTTAGACCCATAGTTTAACACCACTGTCATTTTCCACTGCCCGTTACAGTTTCCCAGTTACAGTTACAGTTTAAATAGTAACTCCATTTTGAGTTTGTATGTAAATACTGCTACTTTTATTTTCAAAGCTATTCGATAATACAAATTTTAATTGTATGGGCGGAGCCACACCCCCTTATATAATGCTCGTCCCAGTTTTCTAGTAGATGGACATTGCCCAGTTTTAGTACAGTTGACGACAGTGAGCATACAAACTAAATTACCAAAATGTAGCCAAATCGAGGAAAACCATAGGAAATATAGCATTTTTATTGATTTGTGGGCGGTAAAAGAGAGTGTGACAGAAATTAAAACCATCTTGTGCTTGAAAAAAATGTACTGCCAAAATTTCAGCTCTATCGACTCAGCAATTTTGAAGTTTCCAGCCAACACAGACATCATTTTGCTTCTTGTATATATATTTTGAATAAAGATTATTGGCTATAACTTTTGATTGGTAAGAGAAACTGAGATAATTTTTTTTAACAAATTATTATTTTAGCTTGTAAATTTATTCAAAAATATGAAACCACAATATTGGAAGAAAAAAAATTTCTTCAAAAAAATCAAGGGGTAGGGCCTTGTTTTTTGAATCACAAAAATGGTTTTTAATTTTTGCGTAAAATCGAAATAACTTTTGCTGATAAATGTTATAATTTTTGAATAGAGTTGAAAATTTACGAATTTGAATTTAAATTAATTTTACAACAAAAACAAATTTTGAGCCTTTTTTTGAGGAAAACTCCAAAATTTCAGACCTCTTTTGAAAAAAAATATATAAAATATACATACTCAACAAACGGTATTTTTGCAATAAGGTTTTCATAGTACTTTGATGAAGCTCTAAGACAAAAAAAAATTTAACAAAATGTATACAAAAGCAGCGGAGATATTTGACTCGAAAGTCACAAAATTAAATTTCTGATTGTTTTTTTTCTCATTTTTGAGCAACGATGTTGCATTAAATATATCGTTGTAGTAAAATTTTTCATAGTTTTCAAGATATGTTCATGTTTTTGATGTCAAAATAACGGAAATTTTTTTAGTTTTACTAAATTTAAGAAATATTTTATATTTTGTAAATATTTGCATATGTAATCTAAGAAAACAACTAAAAATAGGCGATTTTGTAAAAAATTTGTACTACAGCACCATCTGGTGTCCAAGGTGGGTCAAAGAAGATAGTGCTAAAAAACTCATCGTACCTGAAAACTACTATATACCAATTTTTATTCTAATCGCATGAGCGGTTTGGGAGTTTTAGGCGGTTTTGCAAAAAATTTGTACTATAGCGCCCTCTGGTGTTCAAGATAGGTCAAAAACGATAGCAGCAGAACACTCAACGTACATGAAACTCACTGTATACCACTTTTCATTCTAATCGCATTAGCAGTTTATGAGTTTTAGGCAGTTTTGTAAAACATTTGTACTACAGCGCCCTCTGGTGTTCAAGGTGGATCAAAATTGATAGCCCACGAACACGCACCGTACCAAAGAACTTCTATACACAAATTTTCATGCTAATCGGATGAGTAGTTTAGGAGTCTATTGCGGCCTTGCAAACATAAGTTCCTTTTTTATATATATAGATTATTATATTTATACCCTCACGTTTAAAAAACGTAAATGGGGGTATATTAATTTTGTCACTCCGTTTGTAACGCCCATAAGGAGGCGTGGTAGGCATAGAAAAGTATATATATTCTTGATCAGCATCACCACCCGAGTTTATTTAGCCATGTCCGTCTGTCCGTCATTCCGTCTGTCTGTGATCACGATTACAGCCTTAATTTTAAAGCTATCATCACGAACTTCAATACTTAAGCTTTTATCTAAAAAATAAAGGTCAAGTTCGAAAATGAGCCAAATCAGATGAAAACCACGCTTACCTCCCATACAAAGTGACTTTATCAAAAAACAAAAGAGAATATTTTTTGTTAAAACTAGAACGAAAACGTTTTTACAGATAAACATTTTATTGATTGCTTAAAACTTTGAATATACTTTGGTTCGGCCGTGGGAGTATTTTAACTTCGGCCCAGTCGAAGATCATTTCTTACTAGTTTTTTTTTATTTTAATTTTAATGTGTTTTTTTTTATTTTTCTGTTTTTATTTATTTTTTAATTTTTACTTACAAATTTTTTAATAAAATTTTTTTTTTTTAAAGCTAATATTTATTAGCTTGGAAAGTGAAATGTTAAATATCTTTCAACATTTATTACGAGATATTTCAATTTTTTTTTTAAACTATCGAAAATATGTTAATGTAACGCACTAAAATTGTATTTTAAGGATACAGAATTATCTTATTTGCTTTACCAACGAATAGCAAACCAAACGTGGGTTCCCATCCACAAAAAAAAATAATGAAATTCAGAATAAATTCTTTTATTTTATCCGTTTAGGTTAAATCAAAACACTTCTCATTAAATTCTGTATAGAGACTACTGTGGTCAAAAAATGGGCTCGACTGAGACAGACTTGGGGGTTTTAACAAATTTTATGAGCCGTCAGTTTAAAAACAAGTCAAAAGCCACAATAAGCGACACACCACAAAGTCATTTACCAAAAAATGCGTCATTCTGTTTATAGCAAGTTGTCTTTATTTTTTCATTCGCCCACCCTCGTTAAAAATTAAGCAAAAACGTTGAAAGGAAAACCAAAACCTAGATTGGTGCTGACAACAACAGATGAGGACGGACGAACGGGAAGCACAGCTGTGCACTTTGACAGCAAAATAAAATGAGGACGAAAAAAAAAATTTTAAACAAACCTACAAACATGTTGAATCATACGCACGGATCTCAACGTATCCACAAGTACGTTCTTTTTGTTCGCATCTCTTATTCATTGTTTTTTTTTTTCGCGGCATATGGGTGTGTGGATATTTTTGATCAAATCTTATTCTGGGTTGTTTTTTGTTGGGAGCAAATAATATATTCCGTTTAGGAAACTATGAAGCACCTCATCATTTGTATCTTTATCGGTACATTGCTATCTAGGTTTCTTTAGTACCGTAACATCTGTGCTCGAGATTCTCGTTTCTTTTTTATCTAAATTTCTTTGCGGGCGACAAAAATCTTTATGGCAAGCATGAAGCTTATCTTAAACACTGTCGTTCGTTCGTTCCGGATCCGGAAGAAATGGTGGCATGTTGTTGTAGGGCTTTTTACAAAAAAAAACACACAAAAAAACGATACAAGAATAACAAGTTGAAAATTTTTCAAACCAATAAAGCAAGTTTAACAATCTTCCAGTCTTGCCCTGGGCACGGACGAAAGAACTCGACTCGACTCTCAGGCCACTACTAGCAGTGCCTGTTGACCTTTACCTTCCACCACCCACTTGTTCTTTCTTTCATTCTTTCTCTGTATCTATCTTTCGTTCGTTCATGCTTTCAACATCTGCTCGTTTAGGTTTTATTTGTTTTTCGACATTTTGAGGTCGAAAACAGTTTGAAGTAGCCAACGACGACTATAACAACAGGGATCAAAGACAGCATTTGTACACCTCTCAACACACACAACAGCAGCCAGGAAGGCAGGCAGGCAGGACAGACATACCTACACCACGTATAAGAAATAAAGTTACAATAACTATAGAGACACAGAGCAAAACGAGGAACCTGTGTCGGAAAGGCACTCAGGCAATCCGTCGTGTAGACAAACAGACCGGATAAGCTGTACACGAGACAGACGGACAAACGGACGTTCGTTCATTCGGTCGGTTATTCAATCGGACAAACAAACACGTACTTCAGCGAGTTTGAGGTGCACTTGAGCGGCATCGGGAGACACGTTTGTTTCATCGCTACTCAGTTATTCTGCGTTGGCTCGTTCCGGATTCCGAAGCATTTCGAAAATGTGTGTCCCGTCAGATTTCGGCATATAACGGTGCACCATGGCTGCGTGCGAGTTCGTATGCGTGCTTGTGGTGGTAAATAGTGAATGAATGTGTGTGATAAACGGTATATTGAAAACGGATTTGTGTGAAATGCTACAACAACAAAAACAATTGCTGACCTACGCACGTATCCAAACACACATTTAAGCGTATACAAACACAAAGACGTGCGATGCTGCCGTTAACTTGACTGCAGTTTCTTGATTGACTTCCGAATCGGGTCTAATTAAGTGGTATTAAAAGCGCCGGTGTTCATGACACAAAGAGCAGACGTTGATGGATGAAGAACAGGCAAAAGAAAAATCGAAGAAAAACAAAAAAAAAATAAAAAAAAAAAAAAGTACACAATACAAGCAGCAGCAGCAGCAACAACATGTTGTTCCAAGATGCCAAAGCTGTGTGTTGACTGACGGCTTTAGTGTTGATGACAGCACTTTGCAAGCGATTGAGTTGAAAGTTATTTGAAGACATTTAAATTGAATTCTCAACTCATGTACAGACAAGATGAACAAATGTTAAACCAAAATGTTCGCAAAGTATGCAAATCAATTCTTCAGGCAGAACGATAGGGTATGGTTAGAATAGTCAAGTTGACAGAGTATGATGTATTATAAAGCATCGAGGCATCGATTAGGACGCAACAGTTAACCAAGGTACAGTAAAATGTCGAAGCTGCAGTCAAGTGTGCCGAGGTATACAAAAATGTGCACTTAGGTACAAAAAGTACACCAAGATAAAGTAAAGTGCAAAAGATACAGTGCAAGACAATACAGTACAACTGTACTGTAGTATCAACATCAAGGTACATGCAAAGTAAAATAAAGTGTACCAGCAACAATTAAATAGAGTATAGTATAGTACAGTACAGTACAGTACAGTATAGTACAGTAAAGTACAAGGCACAAACAGTTCAAGGTTTCTAATTTTTGTGACAAAGAAAAAAACTAAAAACTCTTATCTGTACCTATCACATTGGGAGTGTAAAGAACTATCTCCGTGCACTTCACTTGCTCAGTGTGGGAAACTAAGCTGTGCTTCGTCTCATCAAAATATGCTTCACTTAATTCCACTCGGCATCATCGGCAAGAATGCGACCCAAGGAGTTGCTATCCGCCTTACAGCTTTCTCATATACAATGGGGCAAGTCACTCTCCTATTCTCAGTTATTTGGAATCAGTGACATAAAAAACCGATAAAGTGATTGCCTCATCATCATCAAAACAAAAAATGTCGATGATATTATAATGCAGAATTGTAAGTGACAGAAGAACGGAAGGCAACAATGTCGGCACGAAACAATGGTCGGTGGATGATATTAATAACTCTTTTCATCTGCCCGATCAGATAGGGTTGCTTCAAGCATAGATAACAGCTTTTCATAGCGTCGACCAAAACAGTTGAAATCTAATGAGGCCATTAACTACATTTACATTTATCTGTGGGGATTTGATTCCCGGAAGGATTATTTTGTAACATTGCCAACGACTTTAAACTTTGTATTCCCGATCACATTAAGATATAAGTCAACAAAATTGTTCGCAGCGTTGTTTGCCAAAACTTCGGAGAGCTCTTTGGAAGTGTTGTTATTAAACATTACATTGAAGAAATGGAAATTATTTTTAAGGTTTCCTGTACTTCCAAATATTTATCCATCAGGACGTTGGATACCAATTTTACAGACTCCGTGGTTCTTGGTTCAAATTCTCCACCGAACACGGAAAATTTTTTCAATTGAAATGAATTTGTCTTATTGGCTATCATCTCTCCATCTCTCTGCAGACAATGTAAAACCTCAGAGAGTAAATAATGTCATGTAAAGCTTCTTGAATCGCCGTTTGGAATCGACCTAAAACTAGAAGGTCCAGTTCTCTATCAGTTGTTGTAAAAACATTTAATAAGATGCACAACACAATTTCATCATAAGAAGCGTGGTCAAAGGTCATTCAAGGGACGAGGTGGCCAATTCGTTTTTCCATTGTACAAAATGGAATCATTTCGGCATCGAATATTCCACGTGAACACCATTTCGACAGCATCTGGTTTCTCGTTCCACTATCCGTGTTTTTGGAAAACTTAACTAATTCCAGGAAAACATTTTTACTGTTAATTAAAATTATTTCACTTAGACAACACTTAAATAATGTTTAGGCGATTTCTTTTGAATTTCCACTTCAAGTTCGACTTAACGAAAGTTCACGTGAACAACATATAATCAGATTATTCTTTCTCCTTTCCGTTAATAAAAAGCTTTCCTGCTTTGAGAAAGAATTTATATTCAATTCCTCAAGCCCTCATATAGAGAAATTATTGTATTTCGCATCGAAATTTTTAACGAATTGAACGTGAACAACATTTCGCCAGATTTCCTTAAAGAAAAAGTTGACGTCATTCAGGAATTTCGCCTGACTATACAAATTTCGTTTGTTGGGGATAAAAGTGAACATTTTCACTCTATTTTACAGGATGACGGTTATTTAACCTGAGTATTGTGCTTTTCTTATTTCGCCTGACGCCAACAACTCTTTCTGGGAATTTGTTCACCTTTACTCTCAGACATTTTCACTTATTTGCTTTATAGTGAAAAATTTAAGGAAATTGCCGATAGCATTTTGTAGTTCGGGCTGGAACAAAAAGCTATTCACCGGGAATTCATAAAAAGGTCTAGTTCACTCGAGTGCTGTACTTTAAGGGCTTTTTTTAAATCAGAGATCAAAGATATGAGTAAATGCAGAGAAGGTTTATTTCAAGTAGCACGTTGTTAGTAAAATGTTTTCGTTCTAAGAGTCTCCATTAAAATAAAAACACAATTCGTAAAAACTCATTTAAAACGTAGCGAACAAATTGCAATTTTTTATGACTAGTTTAGTATTTTATTATCTCCTCGTGTTCTTCCCCAAAACGTGTAGGAAAATACAACAAATATTTGAGAAAATGAAACAAATAAAACGAAAAAATCCTTGACCTATGACTGAACTAAAGCTAACAGATTATAATGAAAATATAGTATGAATGTATGTAAAAAAAGAGACATTCACCTTGAGGCAAATTTTTCTCCAGTCAAATCGAACGACGACCAGAGCACAAACAAAGTTACGAAATATTAAAAAACTTATACAGAAGATTAATAAAACGTAGAGAAGCAGAACTAATAAACGCAGCAGGTAAAAAAAGTTAAAACAAAATTAATTTGTGTGAGAAAAAAGTGAAATCGAAAACAACTAGAAGAATAAAGAAATTGTGGTGCGGGGCGGCACAAACAATGCAGAGATAAAAATGCGTACACCTTGTTGAAAGCTTGCCAAATTCTACTGAGTTGTGTTGGTGGCCAAGTTAGTGAGTTGTTGATGGCCCACTTTTTGGTTGTCAGTCAAATGACTGCTAGACCAGAAGAAAAAATTTTAAACGACAGCAGCAAAGGAAGGGAATTGAGTTGAGACATCAAATTACGAACGTGTTGAGTCAACAATTTACGCAGAGCTTACATTGGAATGAAGGAAAAATAAGAGCATAAGAGAGAGAGTGAGAATAAGAATGACGTATCAAAATAAAGCGATGACAATTGAACTTTGGGTTAGAATAAATTTTTTCAAACTCAAAGACCCCTTTTACATTGATCAAGAAATGAAAGAAATTTTTCGAGTTTGTAGGCGAATAGCGGCGAATTGTCTGAGAAGAAAGGGTGAAAAATTGATGGTACGCTTGTGTCAAAAGAGAACGTCAGAAAAATTGCTTTCAATTCTTGACCAATGTAAAATGGGTAAAATTATAATGGCCACAATGAGTGTGGTCTTGATGTTGTCTAATGATTAGGGTGAACTTACAAAACATAAAAAAACAAAAAAGCACAAAGAGAAAGAGAAAGAAAAGTCACAACGTAAACAATAGAGAAGAAATCTTTGACATCAAACTTAAATTTCAAGTGACAGGACACGACTCACTCACAAAGGCATGTTTTTCTCTTTCTTATGCTGTCGAGTTGATTTCATTGCTTTGCATAAAAATAGCTCATTTCTATAAAGTTAATAGCAGAAAAAATACAAAGTTCAACCAAAATAAACAGCTCAAAAGCAGCAAAGGAATATCAGCAGATAGGCACACTGGCAAGCAGGCAGACTAGCAGACAGGCAGTCAAGCATGGCGAGAAGAGACATTAAGCAGCAGGACGCAAGCTGAAGCGTAGACAAAAATGGGAGCAGATTGATGTGTAAAAGGGAACTTCAAGAACAACTAGACAGTCAGACAAACAAGCTCTACAGCTACTAGATAAAAATAAATATTATTAGGTTCAATCTACAGTTCAATGTAGTTAAAAGATTCATTCTATGGACACAACTGAAGGACAATACACCAACAGAAAAAAAAGTAGAGATTATGTTAAGCAAAGTAATCAGCACATTGGTAGTAAATTTTAATACAAACAGCCGCCCAATTAAGTGCGAAAAAGCTTCAATAACTAACCCAACTCATCTCAGTCTGGGGTTGGAGTTGCATGGCTTTCAACGAAACACCCTGTTGGGCATCTTAACAAATCAGGCGCACGTATATAAATAGGACGACATGAGTCGAGGTTATTGCTTTCCTTTATAACGCAACGCAAAGCAACACTTGAAAAGCTCATCATCAGCCAGCTTTTTGTTTTTTTTTTTCTTTTTTTTTTTTTTTTGTTCTTCTTTGCTGTGCCTGGTTGAACTTTTCATGTTTTATTCGTAACGGGAGCATAGCAAAATAAAACAAAAATCACACAATGTGCTCCTGCACAAATCTGTCTATAAATAAATGCTCGAGACGACATCGATTTTTTCGCCCTCCTCTTTCTTTTTTATCGATAATAAATTGGAAATAAATTATGGCGATGAGCCATAGAAATTATTGAGTTTTGATGGAGCTGAAATGCGAGTGCGAAAAATAAGAAAACTCACAAAGGGAGCGCAAAGCTGAGGAGAGGAATGTCGAGTTGCGAGCATTAGCGGCTAGCTTACCCGGCGGTAACAGCCAGATAGAAAGCTTTTCACGGGCATTGGCATCATTGGCCATAAAATATGCGTGGGCGAAATATTGCGGTTGCCTGTCACGAACTCCATTGCTGCAGGTGTATGTTTTATTAGCCGTTTTCTTTTTTTTTTTTTTGTTTTTGTCGTTGATTTCCTCGTATCTTTGCTATATTTAGCACCTTTAATGATTGTTTTTTTTTTTTGTGTGCTGATAATGTGAATATGTTTTGTATTCGGAAAACAATCATTGACTTTCTTGTCGTGGAAAAATTCGATCTAGCTTAAGATACATCGGTGTAGCTGAAGATATTTAGGATTTCGTCATGCCAGGTAATAAAGCTTTAAAGCAATTCGCTGCAACGGTTATCTCAACAAGAGGTGTAAGATTTCTTTTGTGAACAATTGTTTGGATGTCTCGAATTTTTTTTTTTTTTTGTGTTTTATGAGGTGACAGATGAAAATCATGTTTGGAATACAACTTACATCGATACAGATTTCAACCCGTTTATCGATAATTTCGATCACTCTTTCGCATAATTCAAGTCTATTTTGCGACTTCACTTTCAGAGTTGAAATTTTTTGTGAATGGTTAGCGTTAACTGCACTCTTAACATAACCCCAAAACAAGTCTAACAGTGTTAGATCCCAAAACCTTAGTGGCCATTTGGTGCCTTCAAAATGCGTCATTACGCGACCAGTGAGCTTCGTGCGCAATAACTCGATTGTTTCGCGAGTTGTATGGCACGTACCACCATCCTGTTGAAGGTAGAGTTCGTCTCTGTTTCCATAAAATCCATCTCCGATTTAAAAAATTGTTAATTTTGTCTCAGTAGCGCACTCCATCGATTTTAATAGCTCATCCGTCGTCATTTTCGGAAAAGTACGGATCTATGACGTCTACGGAACATAATTCGCACCAAACAGTCAATTGTTGTGAGTGCATTGGCATCTTCTGAATCACTTGCGATCCTCAAAGATGGCGATTTTCATTAATAACGTAGCCGACAATGTGAAACAGTCGATTGGAATCGATATCTATAGATGTTGGTTTATTATGTCTGCCCACAAATGTGAGAAAAATGTCTGGACAGTTACTGGTTTCAACAAGACTATGAGCCATGTCACACTGCAAATCAAACAATGCAGTTTCTGCAACGAAAATTCCCTGGACGTGTGATGTCGAAAAATGGCGACATTGAATGGCCACCCAGATCTCCAAATTTGAACCCTCCGGACTTCTTTTTGTGGGGTTATTTCAAAAGCAGAGAGTACACTAGCAAGCATCAGACCATTGACGAACATTGGCAAACATAACAGGTCATTCAATAAGTTCGTAGGATAAGTAAGAAAAAGACAAAATTTTGATAAGACTCGATAATATTATTCAACATAGTTGCCTTCGAGAGCGATACAACGAGTATAGCGATTTTCCAACTTTTCGATACCACTTTTATAGTAAGATTTCTCTTTATTGTCAAAACAGGCCTCAGTTTTAGCGATTACTCATCATTGGACTTGAATTTCTTTCCATCAAGCATTCTCTTGAGATCTGAAAACAGGAAAAAGTACCTGGGGGCTAAATCTGGAAAATACGGTGGGTGGGTAAGCAATTCATAGCCCAATTCATTCAATTTTGCCATCGTTTTCATCGATTTGTGACACGGGGCATTGTTTTGGTGAAAAAAAAACACTTTTTCTTTTGCAAATGTGGCCGTTTCTTTGCGATTTCAGCCTTTAATCGATCCAAAAGTGCACAATAATAGTCGCTGTTGATGGTGGTTCCTTTTTGGAGATAGTCGATGAATATTATTCCTTCCGCTTCCCAAAATACAGACGCCATCAACTTACAGGCCGACTGTTGGGTTTTTGCTCGTTTTGGATTCGGTTCGCCGACTGCTGTCCACTCAGTCTTTTGGATTCTGGTGTGTAATAGTGAAGCCATGTTTCATCCATTGTCACATATCGAGGATAGAATTCGATTTTATTGCGGTTTAACAGCACCCAACACTCCTCTGAAGCATCAATTCGTTGTTGTTTTTGGTCGACTGTGAGCTCACGTGGCACCCACTTTGCACAGAGCTTTCGCATACCCAAATGTTCGTGTAAAATGGTAAAAACACTACCATCTGATATTTTTCTGATATCGTCAGCTAGCTCGTGCACCTTCAATTTGCGATTGTTCATAACCAATTTGTTGATTTTTTGATGTTTTCTGGAATAACAGCCTCATTTGGGCCTCCACTGCGCTCTGTATCATTTGTGCTGATACTACCACGTTGAAATTCAGCAATCCACTTTTCTACCATTTGTCTCGATGGACCAGAGTCCGGATAATGTTTATCAAGCCATTGTTTGGTTTCCACTGTATTTTTTTTTTTTCATCAAAAAGCAATGCTTTATCAAAACTCGAAATTCACTTTTTTACAATTTTTTTTTTTTTTCCAATAACAAATGTTGAACACAAAATGCTTTAACTCACGAATCAATAGTCAGATTGTTATCAAATTTTCAATATACGTATTGGAACTATTTTTTCAATCCTCAGAAGACAGGTTATTCCACTCTCGTATTGAAGTTTTCATTCACCTGTTTTTGTATTCCTTCTCAACTATTACAAATGGTGAAGCTTCAACCGAAGCAACATCCCTAATTCTAGAAAAAATCCCACCCCAATTTTTTCCAATCGAAGATCTACATCGTCTATCATGATTATTAATACGACTTATGTCTAGATATACTTAACCGCAAAGATGACTCACCTGAAATGAAAAAGAAAAATACAACTTTATTACAAACGGAAATTTCAAATAAAATATTTAAAAATAGAAAAAGATATTGAAATTAATTAAAAAAACATAAATCAAATAGCTATAAATATTAAGTGGGCAAGTTATGAAGAAAAAAAGCGGATAAAAAACAAGATACAAGCTCATCGTGGTAATTGTTGGCAACGAAATAATTAAGTGACAATGGCATTCCGCTAACAACAACTACAACAACATAACAATGAGAATATCAAAAAGTTGCTACACATCCATTTAAGCTATAGAAGGAAACCGAAATAAAAAAAAAAACAACATTTTCCATTTATGTGGAAAACGATCCGATCAACGCCAAACAACAAAAAAAAAAAATACTTTTGTCATTTGACAACATATGTGCCAAAGAAAAAACAAAAAAATGAGAAATAACAGAGAAAGAGGCATGGCAACGGGAGAAGACCTCATTGAGGTTGTGGTAGGCGTGGAAACAAAAGTTAACGTTAGACCAACAGTTAAATGGAAATGGAAGACAGACAGCAGCCGCAACCACTGTAGTAAAGTAAAGGTGAATGGAAAGAGAAAAAATACACAAAAAGTTGTTAGGACAACAAAAAATAAAAATTACAAAAAAGCAGAACACGGCGAATGTTCAACAAGAAAAACAACAAAATTCATTCATTTGCTGAAAACGCTGATTTTACGCATCAAATAAAAATGGCGTTGAAGACGCGATTAAGGCCGAGGTCGATACAGGATTGTTTGAGGAACAACAACAACAACAACAACAAAAGCAAGCGACGTCGTTAAAATTATCTCTCATACTTCTCGAGAAGTTGCGCGTTAACGATGTCTTTGTTGTTTTTTGTTACTGTAGTTGTAGCTGTAATCGTTGTTGTTGTTGTTGTTTCTACGCTAATAAATTAATATGACTGACGTGAGTGAGATATTTTTTGTTTATATTGATGTGACAGTTGGTTAGTTTGATGGTTGTTTAGTTGGTTGATTCACAGCTATTGCGACAGAGGCGCACAGATGAGGCAAAATCTAGTATAGATTGAGCAAATATTATTTTTCTGGGTCAAAACCAAAAAAATTCTGGGTCAAAACGAAAAACTGTGATGACTTAACATGATTTCGGTAAAGAAACTGCTAAACTAAACTTGCAGCTTTAAGGGACAATAACAAATTGTTGTTGTTTAATCCACTAAGACCTCTCCGATTCTTCATAGTACGTCCTATGAGTTAAGATATAGGTTAAGGGGACTTTGAAAGACATTGTTTTACTACCAGTGGAGCAACCTAAGACCAATTCCACAAAAAATTATGTATTTCGTATGTTCTAAGGGCACTCCTGGAGTAAAATGGGTGATTAAATTCTTTTTGGGAGAGTCCATGATGTCATAACAATATGAAAATATTGGGAGAAGTTCGTCTCCCCAAATTTTTTTTCAAATTTGTTAAACTACTGACTTTTGAACCTTAAACTACCCCTATAACTTTTAAGTTCTTCTCTCACGAATTTAGATTAGGTTAGGCTAGACGGGCGAGCAAATTAAAATTTCAGACCCAAGAGCCTAAAAGATCCATTGTGATTTGTGCGGGCCTATCAGAACTAAAAGGAAAAATTTAAAAACTTAAAATTTAAACTTCATAATTTTTTTTTTAAATTTGTAAATTTAGTGACCGTTGAATATTGACGAACAATGGGCCTATTGGCCCATTGTGATTTTCTATTTTTGCGGTCCCATTGGAACTAAAACGGAAACATGGATATAAATCAGCTGGGGCCAGAATCTAAATAAGTTTATCTACGAGCTCCTATACTGCCGTCCTAAGAAAGAAATTCACTTCTCCATTTTAATAGCTTTGAGACATTTAGCTTTTATGTTTTTGTCTTTCGTTTTTTACTCTAGAAACGGTAGATGTGACCATTTCACTTAACGTTTTTCAGTCATTTCCAGTTGGAAAAAAATTTCTTTTTTAGGACAGCAGTATAGTTCTCTGTTATGTCTACTTTTCGTATGTCGACGTCAGCATTATTGGAGATTGAAGTGTTCATAGAATTGATGTTTGCTAATTATATGTATTTCTTCGACAGTTGCACATTTTTTCATTTTTGTTCGTATCTCTATCAAGATTTTAGCCAAACACCAAAAAAGTTTTACAATATCTCTGGTTTTATCATCTATATATTTCTTGACTACCCCAATTGGAATCCTGACCAACTTGTGAGGAATAGTATAGTGCTGATATCCAATTCAGAACCTTCTCTAGCGAACCGATCTGCAATTTCATGTCCCGAAATATCACCATGACCTGGCACCCATCAAATATTAAAAGTATGAGGATAGCTAATGCTAAGGAGAGCGTGACTACAGTTCCAAATCATTTTCGATTTGATCGTTTCATCATCGAGTGCTTTTGTTGCAGCTTGACTGTCCAAAAAGGTTGCAATCCTTGACGATTGAACTTTGAGTGGCTTACATGAGCTATTTGCGATCTCGTGAAGAGAAGAGCCACAAGAGATCTCGATCGCGATCTTTCCCCACCAGTCTTACTTTTTTGATACCCGTCTCCAGACTATAGCTAAATTTTTGTCCAAAACTTCAGTATTTTGGGTGATTTCTACTCATTTTAAATGGATTTATAACAAATTATAAACTGAGGTCAGAAAAAATATCATTTAAATTTTATTGAGTCACCAATAAAGTAGAATGACCAATAGGGTGTCTCGAATTATGAAAATTTTTCGCGTGGGGTCTCAAACGACGCGTAATTAAAAAATAATGATAGGAAAAAAATAAAAAAAATTTAGGATGTTATCTTCCATCCCCAACCAGCGTCTGAAGTTTGCGATCGTAGTGTATTTTGTCCAAAAAAAAGTTTTGAATTTTTTCGCACAATTGGTGTCAAAAGTTGCGCAATGTGAAGTAGATTAAGGAAAGAAAACTACAAAATTTTTTGTAGAGTAATTTTGGTCCACCACAGCATTTCAAAGTTACAAAAAAAAATTTTTTTTTTTTTTTGGTGCAAAAACATGACACCAATTGTAGCAGATGAAAGATACCATGCAAAAAATTTTTTAACATTTTATTCTTGAATTAAAGGAAGTAAATAACAGCGTGTCATGTTTTTGCACCAAAAAAAAAAAAAAAAAAAAAATTTTTGAAACTTTGATATGCTGTGGTGGACCAAAATTACTCTACAAAAAATTTTGTAGTTTTCTTTCCTTAATCTACTTCACATTGCGCAACTTTTGACACCAATTGTGCGAAAAAATTCAAAACTTTTTTTTGGACAAAATACACTACGATCGCAAACTTCAGACGCTGGATGGGGATGGAAGATGACATCCTAAATTTTTTTTATTTTTTTTCCTATCATTATTTTTTAATTACGCGTCGTTTGAGACCCCACGCGAAGCTAAATTCCAAAAATCGCTGTTTACGGGACATCCTAATGACCAATATTAGGTCTGTAATCCAAGCCATTATCCAAGACAAGCATATAAACAAACATTAAATTGATTACCAATTCTTTTATAATCTTACAATAGTTGTTAACATTAAGATTTTGCAAGATATTTTGGCCAGTCTTCAGTGCTAACCGTTAACGATAACGATGACTTGTTAATTTTTTATTGACTGATAATCAATATTTTATTACCTACACTTTATTTAAAAAAAATTCTGCCAGGTGAGCAAACACATTTTTCCTACCATTTGGTCAATATGTCGTCACAACTAACCGTTATAGATGACTGGCTTGTACCTAGATTACTGATAACGAATTTATTCTTATTCTAGAACTTGATTTTTTTTTTCTGACATCGAGACGACACATGTTAAGTTTTTTCTTTCGGTCAATGTACATCATTGCTAACCGTTATTGATGACTGACTTCTCTTATGGTTACAAAATGTTTGATATATTAATATACAATATAAGTAACGATTTTCTCTGAAATCGTGCCCAAGAACTTAAATATTAGAACAGTCACTACTAACCGTTAAGAGTAACTGATATATTATAATAAGGTTGCTGATAGTAAACGGTTCCTTACAGTGTTCCTTTACGTAGTAGTTTCAAACCAAGTTAGATTTTTATGTACTACGATTGAACTGCGTGAAGTTAAATTCGTAAACCCGAAGATAACTTAGCAAAGACACAAACCAATATTTTTTTCTGTACAAAGTTACACTCGTACTTTTTTGCAAAGTACGAATTTAACTTTTGATACGAATTTAACTAACGACACTACGAATTTAACTTTATTTGTAAGGAAATCACTTTGACGTCGACTAAGAAGAACAGAAAAGTTGAAAAATTTATGAAAAATTCTAAAAATTAATTTGAAAGTTATTTCATGTAAGGATTTTGGCCATTGAAAATTTATGGCCTGACATTTAAGACTGCTAGAGTACATAAACACTAAACGATCGAGGTAAGCAATAAAACCTGTATGTTCGGTATTTAATAGAAGGGATAACAACATTATAACACACACAATATTGATTCTTAAAGGTAGTCGGATTTCTTGCTAGTTCTAAAATAGTTCTAAAATATTGACCAAAAAAGTTCCTGTATTCTCTATACACTGACTATGAGTTTTTCATTACCACTAATAACTAGGAAACAAGACATGTAAAAATTCTGATTGAAGTGGAGCGGTTAGAGGTGGGACCCTCTCTCAACCAATTACGGTTAATAAATACCGCAAAAATTAACGCCATAATATAAACAGAGCAAAAAGCGTGTGAATAATTTCAAACTCAAAAACTTTTGAAAACACTTAAAAAACTCATAAAAAACAAGAAACCAAATAGCATAAAAACGTGCCGAGCTATTATCATTAGTCACCACATAGCAACAGAAACTAATATAATCCATATTTTTGGTTGAGAAACAAAAATAAAAACTAGAAATTAAAAAAAAAAATAATAAATAAATAAAAAGAGACAAACCACAAATTTATGAACTGAAGTCAAGTGAAGAGTGTGAATGCGGGGAAAAATAAAGGCATAACAAGAAACAAACCACAATAAAATTCAAACATTTCAATAAAGTAAATAGATAAAATGAAATAAAAATAATAAAGACCGCAAATAAATACGATAAATATGTGAAGAGAAAAATTTCTATAACACCAAAGAAGCTAAAAGGCAGGCTCACAGCAGTATTTGCTTGGAGTAAACAAAAATATTTCAAATAATTCTGATAAGCTAACCGCTGGGAAAAGAAATGAAAACGTTGATAACAAAGAATTGATACCAAAAACCAAATTGAGAGCGAAAGAGATAGGGAGAACGAAATTATACAATTCGCTCTAAAACTAAGACGTAAAGAGCAGAATTCAATCGTTTTATTTAATAAAACTGATAAGAAGAATTGCAAAATTTAGCAAATTATTCTGAAAAATTTAGAAAATTTAAAAAGCCGTTTGTTACTTTCTTTAAATACATGTTTTATACAAGGTAATAAAGTAAATAAAATTATTTCAAAGAATTCAAAAATAACTCAATAAACAACAACAGAGTGACAAAAGTTCAGCCTCATACATAAATGATATAAATCAAATATTTAAATAAAATTTAACTGTTTCATTTGAAATCTATTGTTCAAACACAATAGAATATATTTTTTTTTTATTTTTTTTTTCAAGTTCTTAGCCTACAGGTTGTGTCTTTTCGCAGCAGTTTACACTCGGGCAAATATTTGTATAAATATTGAATCGAACAAACACTCGAATACAAACATATTTCATGGCGTAACACATAAACGTAAAAATATACAAACAAACACGTGTATAGCGAGTAGTTTTCCATGCCAAGTGCAAATGTAAACAAAAAATAAAAATAATAATAAAAAAATATAGGAAAAACAAATTAGCACAGGTGACACAAAAAAAATGTGCTCAGGAACCATGCGGAGATTATTGCAATTCACAATAGTTTCATGAGATTTGAGAAGAGCGCAAAAATAAACACATAAGATGTTGAGAAATATTTTGTGGAATATGAGAAATTTGTTATGTATTTGTATGTTAGTGAAAGCAATAAAAAAGTATTCAAATCGAACGAAGTTTTAGAATTGAAAAAAAAAAAATTCAAATAGGACAGAGGAGCTCGATTGTCTCAAGACAAAGTGTTAATATTTAACTTGATTAAACTTCAGCTTAGGTTAACTTAAGTTTAGTTAATATATTTATCTTTTATCCTTTTATTTTTTAAAATTATGTAAATCTATTGATTCAAAGTCCAAATAATTTGACCAAAAGCTATGATCTTTTGAATCAATTTTACTTTGTATAGATCACTGAAGTTTCTAAATTCAGTCCCTCACTCTTATTAACTTTCTCAAAATTTACTCTAAGAGCGTATGAATGTTTTCGTTTTCATTATTAATATTGAGATTGAGCTGTTAATCTCTTATTTTTGAACCTTTAAATAATCTATACAAAAATATTTTCGGAATATCTATATTGTATAAACCAAAGTGGAACTATAAAAGTTTAAAACAAATTTTGAATTTTTTATTAACATCGGTTTGCCCGAAAAATAAATTCACCCACAGTGTGTTTAAGATATGTTATCCAAACTTATGAAAACTTTATTATTTTGATGACGTCAGTCCCCATGGAAGAGGTGTGGTTTTATTCAATTCTAAATCTCGAAATCTCAACATCATTCCATATTTTAACTATCAAAGCATAGGTTAGATCAATACATAAATTTTTGGGGAATTTATGAAGGTTTTGCTTTTTTGATGACGTCACATTATCTGGGAATTTGCTCGAATTTGCCCGAATTTGCCCAATTTCAAACTCAGAGTTTATTTTGGCTCCAGCTTATGTGGAGAATTTCAAGGTTTCAGATTAATTTTTATAAAATTTTTAGAGAAATTACTTTCTTCATTGTTTCATCAAGTAGAGCAGCAAACTCTTACAGACTACTTAACAATTCTTATAACATTAACGAAATTATAAAGTAATAATAAAGAATACAATTAAATGTAATTTATGGTTTGTAAATGCAGGAGCTAAAGGTTTTGCGGGTGAAGGCATATGAGATGATTAATGATAAAGCAGTGGTAGAAGGAACTAGTGTAGATGAGTTAGAATATGAGTTTTCATGAGCATCAGGTGCAATGTCAATTAGTTTTTTGAAAGAGATTTTCCAGCTTATCAATTTACTGTATTCATTTAGTCCATTGGGGCCCAAGAAATATTAAGCGCGGGCCAATACTTAAAAAACAAAACAAAAAACAAAATGTTGCTCATCGTTGCGTTTGGCAAAAAATCAAAAAAAAAAAAAAAACAATTACAATGCAATAAAATCAAATGTCATGAAAAATAGCTCGACACACAAGTAACGGGACAATCAGCTTCAGCATCGACATCATCGAGTGTGTGTTTTTTTTCATTTAGGCTTTTCATGCATTTGTTTTTGTAAAGTTCGCTCGAAAATGTGCTGAACACTGAACTAGTGCGGTTTGTGTTGTTGTTTTTTGCAGGCGTTCTTTGATTTTCGCTCATCGCAAAGACAAAATGAAGATAGAAAAAAAATTTGTATGAAGGGCCACGCGGGCCACTACGTTTGATTTAGTCACTTTGTATAAGAGGTAGGCGGCCTGGTTTTCGTCTGATTTCATTAATTTTCGAACTTGATTATACTTAATTTAGTAGAAACGCTTAAATATTCAATTTCATTATGATAGCTTAAAAATTTCAGCTGTAGGTACCCAACGGGCCGTCATGTCAGCAGCTTTCTACAGGAGCAAAACGTCAGCACTTATTTTTGTTGTTGTGCAAGCGAACAGTCCACTCAGAGCGCTCAGAGCGCTCAGTAACGGACACAAGAAAAAAACGAACAACGAAAAAAACGAACAAAGGAAAAAACCGCGTGGTATGCAAATAATCAGTTGTTTGATGCAAATGCGCCTGTAAACAAGTTTTGAAAATAGGTGTTTTTTTGCAAGTGAAATTTCCTAAGTAATTTATTTTTACTTTATCTTTACTTATCTTGAATTTATCTTTAATTAATAATTTGTTTATTTAATCAATCAAAAACCATTAAAAATTGAATTGCTGAAATTGAAACATTGATGTAGTAATTATTTTAGAAAAAAATGTAGATTTTTCATTGATTTGTTCAAAAAAACACGAACTGCTGACCCAAAGATTTCTAAGGAAGGCCTTTTGAAGCAGTATCGATGGTTGCGAATCTAACCCTTATTTTCGATAAAATTAAAAATCTCTCTCCTTCTCTCTCTTCCTCTCTCTTTTTGAGGTAGACAAAATCAAAAAGAATGCAACGAGCTGCTGATCCAAAGCTTTCCAAAGCCTTTTACAGCAATCCAAAGTCAGCTAAATTGGAGTGCTTTTTTCCAATGACATGTAATTTTAAAATAACAATGGTGTGTCATACGTAGGGTCAGCGCTTTCAGCTGACTTGCAAGCACTCCAAAAAGCCTTTGGAGTGCTTTTTTTCCCGCTGGGTAGTTATATCCATAAAAAAAATAAATAAATAAATAAATAAATAACTGGCCATTTCAGCCCTTGAAAGGACTTTGACCTAGCTTCTTAGGATCAATTGTGTTATTAAGTTTTTACACAATTGACCGAGAAATGGACCTACAGGCTTAACGCGGACTACGAACGGCGATGAACGAAATGTTCTTATTCTCAAGAAGCTTTACATGGCATTTTGATTGCTCTCTGAGGTTTGCCATTGTCTGCAGAGAGGTGGCGGCCGTACAGAAAAACTATTTTAATTCAAATAATTTTCTGTCGCTGCTGGGGTTCGAACCAGGGTCTCCGGGTTCATTGACATAGCGGCCACGCACTTTAACCAACTACGCCACGGACGCCACTATAGTTATATCCATACTCATACATATACATTTACTCACAGTCACACTCATATTCATACCCATACTCATATACTGAAAAAAGAAACATGATTTTAAATTGAACATAATTTGTTCATTAAACACATTTACTCTTACTTTGTCGAAATTTGTTGAAATTATATTTTAAACACAAAATTCGTCAAATTAATAACAATTATCGTCGAATTAAAACATTTTTCGTTCAGTGTACTCATACTCATACTCATACCCATACTCATACTCATATTCATACTTAAACTGATACTCATAGTCATACTTATACTCATACTCACACTCATACTTATATTAATACTTATACCCATATTCATATTCATATGCGTATTCATTTTCATTTCAATTTTCATTTTAATTTTTATATTCATATTCATATTCATATTCATATTCATATCCATATTCATATTCATATTCATATTCATATTCATATTCATATTCATATTCATATTCATATTCATATTCATATTCATGTTCATATTCATGTTCATATACATATTCATATTCATATTCATATTCATATTCATATTCATATTCATATTCATATTCACATTCATATTCATATTCATATTCATATTCATATTCATATCCATGTTCATATTCATATTATATTCATATTAATAGGTTCATAATTACTCTTATGAACCTAGTCTAGTGAACTTATGATCGTTCATGAAAATTTCAAATATTTAAAAGCCTTGTTTACCACAATCAAAGAACCAGTCATTCTAAAAATTTGTAAACTCACAAATAATAAAATAAATAAAACACAAATTACTTGTACGTTTTATTTAAGTACCCATGAACCAAATAAAACCGACTTCGCTGAAAAGTTATTTCTTTTCTGGGTAAAGCATTACGAATAACCCGAAAAAAAAAAAAAAAAAAAAAAAAAACACTAAGAGAATTATATGGTAAGTAAACAAAAATACAGGTAGAAAAATTACTTTCTGACATGCATAAAAAATACGATGACCTTGCTTTGGGCAACACTCACTCAATTTATATTTCTGTGCTGACTGTTTGTCGGTTTGTTTTGTTTGTTTTCTGAATTTTTTGCCATTGTAATTTTTAATAATATTTTTTTAATGTATGACGACCCAAATAATGTGACGCAATAGCTCGATACTATTGACTTTGACTTCAATTCTGGCTGACGTCTGCTTAAGTTGTTTGTTTTCAATTTTACGACAGTTGCAAACGAAGCGAAAACTTGAAAACTTTCTTAAGACTTGTAGCATAAAGAATATAAAACAAAGGCTGCTTGCGGGAATTTTTCCATTTAGATGAAAATTTATTGAGAAACTCAGAAATAAACTTTTAAATAACTAATGAGTAAAAACTGAATTTTTCTGACTACAAGCAGTTAACTCAAACTAACAGCGAGGTAGTAAATTCTTACAAAGAATTTGCAAAATATAGGTCATTTTAAAATATGCTTCAATTCTTGTTATGGCATTAAAACAAACTGAGTTGGCAATCTTGGTTAACTTGCTTATTATTCTTGTTTTTTTTTGTGTAAAATTTCCACCAAACTCAAGTGACACATACTTATGAATATTTTGGACACACTTGATTTGTTTTCTAACTTCATTTAAAAGCCCCAAAAACCTAATTGAATTAAGAAGCTCAACATTTTTGGCTCAAACGAGGCAACAAAAAATAAAAAATTAAAAAAAACAAAGTAGGTCAAAACTTATTCAACCAACTTTCATTTAAGTCGCTACGAAGAAAGGTAGTAGAAAAAGTGCAGCACAAAAAAATAAAACAGCTAAAAATCAACAACCACAGCAACAACAACAAATACAACAAAAGCAGCAGAACGGCATTGTAAAGGCCTTTAGAAAACCTTGACAACAATTGCGAACAAACCTTACCGCCATTTAAAACGCTAATCAATCAAGCCAAATAAAAAAGACCGAAACCAGTGAACAAATTATGTTGTTTGTCGTTGTTTTCATTTGTTGGTGTGTTGATGTGTCAGTGTTTTGATGTACGTGCGTGTGTGTGTGTTGTTAATCTTGTGGTATTTGTACTATGTTGTCTGTGGAGGGAGACGTTACGGGCCGATATAAAGAAAGAAAAACACACAAAAATATGCTGCTTTTTTTGAGGTGCAACAGAAAAGTAGAAAAAAGCAAAAAAAAAAACGATGGATGATGACGTAAAAACATTTATAAATGTTATTGGATTGACTGTAAAAGAATTAAAATCAAGCTCAACCAAATCAAACAAAAACAACAAACAAAAACAACAAACCAAAAAAAAACAAACAAAAATAAACAAAAGCTAACCCGTAGACATTGGTAAGCAAAATGTGTTAACTCAATTGCGCCATGGCACAATTGGAAATGCTATGCTAAAGTATGACAGAAAAGCAGAAAAAATCAAAGAAAACTTGAAAACAAATAAACCGTTAAACTACAAAAGAAAAATAAAAATCAAGCTCAGCTAAATTAAACAAAAAGAAGATGTAAAAAAAAAAGCAAAAGCAAGCTGAACTTGCTTAAACTCGTAGATATTGGTTACGCAGTGAAAAATGCTGCGCTGACGCATCAACTCAAGCGCAATTCACTCTATCAGCTAAATGCACTAACTCAATTGCTTCAAGCATGACAGAAAAGTCGAAAAAGCAAAGAAAACGATGCATGATGACATAAAAATATTTATAACCGTCGTTAAAATGAGTGCAAGAAAAAAGATAAAAATCAAGCTCTGTCAAATCAAACAAATAGAACGTGTAAAAATAGCAACAGTAAGGCATTGGTATTCGAAATGCGAAATGCGTTAACTCAATTGCGCCATGGCAAAAGCAGAATTAAGCAAAAAAAAACCAAAGCGATGACGTAAAAATATTTATGTATACAAATAGAAGATGCAAATGAAAGCAAAATCAAGCTGAACTTGCTTTAACTCATAGGTTGTGGTTACGCAGCAAAAAAAGCTGCGCTGACACGTAAACTCAAGTGCCATTAACTTTATCAGCGAAATGCGCTAACTCCATTGCGCCATGACAAAGTTAGAAATGCTATGCATCCTGTATCTACAAGAAGTTAAACAGCGCATTGAGGTATGAGGTAAATTTTCTGATTGCTACGTATTGAGTTATGCCTGATCTTTTTCATCCAAAGATATGTCCAATATGTTTCATCCAAAGAAGTCATATTGATTATATATTTATATACATAATGCAGTATATTATATTAGCTCTTGCAAATATCAATGAATAATTTAAGCAATATTTTAAACTGCGTATCGTATTTGGACAAAGCGCAGAGTTCAACATCCACATAAAATAACAAATCCATTGAGTTGTAAATTTGAGATTAGATTCAAATTTGCTTTTTACAGATGTGAAGACGCCCACGTTGGAATGAACAAAGAACGATCAAAGAACAACTTCATAGCTGCGCTATTGCGTTACTTTCATTAAAACAAATGTATTGACGCACTAGCGCAGAAGGCGCCTCACACTCTATGGAGGAAAAGTTAACCGGGTCCCCCCCTCAAAATAAAATTTGGTTTATGTTATGATGATTCCCCAAATATTTCGGCTCTATCGATAGCCATCAGCTAGCTAGAATGGTTCGAAAAAACCTCTAAAAATCGCGTTATTCTTGGATAACTTTTCTGCCATGATATTTTTATTAAAAAAATTGTCACAAATAGTATAAATCAAAGAATAACAGAGTTCTGCATCAAACATTTTGGGAAATTTGTCCTAACACAATAGATATTTACTTTTTTGCAGTGAACTACTAGAAAATTAATCATAGAAGCGCAAGAAATTAATGAATGAATGAACGACTTGGATTAATTTAACGCATTTCAGAATACAAAGAAAAGAAGAAAAGTTAGACTGATAGACAACTGGACTGGATGAACAGATAACAAAAAAACTAATAGATTTCAATTTGGGCATGAAACTTAAGACAAAGAAGGCAAAAGAAAATCAAATCAAGTCATGAAATGATAAAAGGACATGAAAATAAATATATAGAGAAATCAAGGATGTAAAGAATGGAAAATGAAAAAGAGACAGAGCCAATTAAGACAAAAATGAGAACACTTAGAGAGAATTTTATAAAATCCACAACAAAGACAAAAACAAAATTATTTACACTGCGCTATCGACAGACTGAATGTGTGTCATTCTTTGCTCCCACGTGCATTAAGTTTACCTTCAAGCTGCCAAAATTAGTCAAAATTTTTAAATAATTAACAACAAAATAAAGGCAATTTTTGAAATAGAACAACAAAATTAAATGTAAATGAATCATGACACGAAAAAAACAGTTGTCTACCAACAAATAAGCAAATAGCCAAAAATAAAAATATTTCTAAAAACAAGCAGATAAATAATTAGATGATTTGTTCTATTTTAAATTCAATGAGGTGTTGTAATAAATGTAGAAATAGATACAAATTCTAATTTTAACCAATACCAAGTAATAAGCAGACGTAAAATTATTTCAAACACAAATCGTATGAGTGAAAAAATGTTGTGTCTGGCAAAAATTATGAGTATATAATTTACAGATAATCTTGAAAACGTTTTTTACTTATATGAAAACAAAACAAAATCCTAACAAACTTTTGAATGGGCGGAGGAGAATGTTGACTAAAATGTACTTTAACTGGGGAGGATTAAAAAAATTTTTTTTGTCTTTGAAACAAGGATTTCAATAAGGAGGTGCAATATTTATTCTGTCAAGTCTGTCTTGATTCGAAATGAGGGTTATAGATAAGTAGGAAGAAAGGGACAATCAAGAGAAACATACATACAGCCGTGAACACATAAATAGCACAAAAATACATGTAAGGTGTTTTACATGAATTTAAATAAAATACATAGAGGAAAACAAGACTTTATTTCATGGTATTTGAGTTTAAACATTAAAAACTTAAAATCAGTAGTAACTTTGTAATTACGAATAAAAAATTAGAAAACTAATCAAAAATCTGAAATTGCTCCTTAGCTAAGGTGGACATATAAATAGCACAGTTTGGATTCTGAAAAAATACAGAGTAGTTTATTTTTATTTTACAATGAGCTTACGAATATGCTTACTAGTACTTGATACTGTATCCCGAATTATCCAAAACAGCCCGACATCTTCGTCCCATACTCTCCACAAGCTTCCTGACCTTATCCTTCGAAATAGAGTACCAAGCCTTCTCCATTCCACTCCATAACTCATCTTAATTTCGAAAATTTTGGTTGCTTATGCTGACCTTCACATCATTCCATAAATTTTCTATGGGATTGAGATCTGGGCTTTGAGCCGGCCAATTCAAAATATTTATTTTTTCCTTTTTTAGCCAATCAATCACAAACTTTTCCGTGTGTTTTGTATCATTATCGTGCATAAAAGTCCACCTATTAGGCATGTTCTCAAATGCAAATGGTTCCATCTGGTTATTAAGAATATCTTAATACATATTTTTGTCCATTATTCCTGGTATACGAAAAATAGGCCCAACGCCGTGACAGGAAAAAGCTCCCCAAGCCATTAAATTCCCTCCTCCATGCTTTAATGATTTTTTGTATACTTAGGATTCAACTTTTGGCGTTTGGGGCGCCCAACAAAAGTTTTTCCATCTGGTCCAACCCTATTAAATTTAGTTTCGTCAGTCTAGAGTACGTTCTTCCAAAATTGGTCTTCTTTATTCACATTGGCCATTGCAAACGCTAAACGATCCTTTAAATTTTTTTTGTTAAGAGCGGCTTTCTTCGGCTAATGCGTCCATACAGATTAGCTTCATGTAGTCTCCTAGATACAAGTTTTCTTGAAACATTAGGATTATTTTCTTCATTTATTTCCCTCATAATTTGCTTTGCTGACTTGAAAGGATCAGCCTTACTTTTGCGAACCATAAGACTATTAGTAGAAGCGGTGGTTTTACGCTGTCTAGAATTGCGCGGCTTATTCTCGAAATTATTTGAATCATTTGATTGAACCAGCTTGAGTGCATTAAAGACCATTTTTCACGAAATTTTGAGAATATCCGCGATTTCAGATGGTTTTTTGCCTTTCGACTTAGTTCGTGAATTATAGACCTTTTTTCCGGAGTGCGATGTTTGCCACGACCCATTTTATTTAGAATCGACGAAATTAACTGAATACAATCCTAAAATTTTTCCAACACCCGACCTTGTTAACTTTTATTCACCAACCAACATGTGTGCTATTTATATGACCACAGCAGATCGTACATGCCTATACAGAAAGAGATGGCTTGAGCAAATAAAAGTAAGAAACGGCACATCTCTCTCGGAGTTCTAAACAACGTCACACTGGAGTCTCAAAAAATTACAACTACAGTTAATGAATGCATTATTAGGTTCAAACGAAACATTTAAAAAATAAGATGACATTTGTGCTATTTATGTGTCCATGGCTGTATGTAGTATGTTCTAAGCGTGGCGGAAAGCCTTAACTACATGTGATTTTGATTCCGAGGCAACCTCATCTTTAGCGATGAACAAAAACGAAACATAAAAGAAGAATATATTGCATTTCCAGAAACATATTAGGTTCATTTACTATTTAAGGTCTGCTAAGGCCAAGTATTTATTGTATGCCTTGAATTTTTCCCAGAAATTGGTTACACTTATCCCCCGTTTTACACGGTACTCGTTTAGCACGTTTTCGATCTTACACGGTTTTTAGTTTGTGATGAAAGTGACTTTACCCTACAGACGTCACGAAAATTAAGACTGATGGTTATAAGTTACAGTGACATCAATGAAGCAATCTGAATATTTGAGTTTTACTGATATCTTATTGTTTTTTGTTGATACTTTGTGCATTTTAATTTCTATGAAATACATAGACACTTTTTAAGTTACACATACATACGTTTGTAGTACATATACGTTTATTATTTATTACGTATTACGTGTATTCAATGTTTTAAATGAATTGATGTTTTATATTTCTTATAATTAAACTGCTATTTTTATGATTTGTAACAAATTTGTTACAATCATTTACTGTTAATGATTATGAGATTATATTGTTTAAATCATTTGTTTAATATTTTGCTCTAAGCTTACGTTCAATAAATCATAAAATAAATAAACTTATAAGCACTGTTATGCCTTTCTTCGTTTTACACGATGTTTCATACAAAAATTTCATTCAAACGGGGGATAGGTGTAGTTATATAGAATATAATTGCATAATTTTTTATTTTTTTTTTTAACCTTTTTGCATTTTTAAAACTTTATTAATTATTTTTTTTTATATTTTTAATTTTTGATTTTGTTTTTTTATTTTTCTTTTTTTTTATTTTTTTATTGTTTATACTTTTGTTAATTTTTTATTTTCAAAATTTTTATTTAAATTTTAAATTTTTTGACCGAGAAATGGACCTACAGGTTTAACGCCGACTCCGAACGGCGATGAACGGAATGTTTTTATTCTCAAGAAGCTTTACATGGCATTTTGATTACTCTCTGAGGTTTGCCATTGTCTGCAGAGAGGTGGCGGGCGTACAGAAAAATTATTTTAATTCAAATAATTTTCTGTCGCTGATGGGGTTGGAACCCGGGTCTCCAGGTTCGTTGACATAGAGGCCACGCATTTTAACCAACTATGCCACGGACGCCACTTAAAAATGTTTGGTATATTGTAATTTTATACGATTTTTTTATACTTTTTATATTTTTTTTTTTTCCATTTTTTTACTTGTTAATTTTGTACTAATTTGGTTTCTTTTTCACACCTGATTATACCTTTTTATAATTTTTATAATTTTTTGTTCTTTTTATTACTTTACATACTTTTCAACTTTACTTTTCATATTTTTTTTTATAATTTTGAAACTTTTTACACTTTTTATACTTTCTGTACTTTTTATACTTTTTATATTTTTTATGCTTTTTATACTTTCTGTACTTTTTATGCTTTTTATATTTTTTACACTTTTTACACTTTTTATACTTTTTATAATTTGTATACCTTGTATACTTTTTATACTTTTTATACTATTTATATTTTATTTTATTTTTTATTTATTTATTTATTTCATCTAACAGAGATCAACTCTTACAGACTACTTATATTAAATTATTCATATATACATTTTCAATTGTTTCAATAGTTTCAATAGTTACAATAGTTTAAGTCGTAAACATCGGTGATAAATACATTTTCAATAATTTCATTTCAAGTGGTAAATATTAATTGTTTCAGTGGTAAATTTGTTTCAGTTGATTTAGGAAAGAGGAAAAGAAAATTTAGAAAGGTTTTTTTTTAAAGCGAAGGACCATGGCCTGGCCGGGAATCGAACCCGGGACCTCTGGGTTAGCAGTCGAGCACGCTACCTACTCGACTACCGAGGCGCCTAATATACTTTATACTTTTTATACTTTTTATACTTTTTATACTTTTTGTACTTTTTATATATTTTATATTACTTTTTATCTTTTATCAGGGACCGTAACCGTTAAACCATTTTTCTAAAAAAGTTGAAAATTTCAGTTATTTTTTGTGTTTTATTATATTGAACAAGAATTAACCAGAATTTTTTAACTTCTATTTTTTCGCACAAAAAATAACTGTTATTATATGTGGGATATTTTTTCCCACAAAATATCCCACAAATCGCTATATCTAAGAAACTGCTTATTATAGGGTCATAAAATTTGAAAGATAAAAACATGGCAAGTCTGTCGCATAGCCGGATATATTTGAGGCGATGAGAGCAAGATTGGCCTTACCCACAAAAATATGAATCCAAATATTGACATTTTGTTATAATATACCACTAAAAAGCAAATTTAGAATAAGCGAATAATATTGTGAATAAACGAAAAAAATAAAAGAAATTCAATTGAAAATCTTAATATGACTCCATTAGATATGTTGGTGGGTTAGGCCACTCTTGTTCTCATCGCCTCATTTGTCCACATGAATGATTGACCACGTGCTTGTTTTTTTTTTTTTTAAAAGGGCGTGTCCCGCCCATTTTTTGTCATATGGTAGATATTGCATTCTTATTTTCACCAGTCAAATTTCATGACCCTAGCATGAACAGTTTTGTAAACACAGTGATTTACACAGAAAAATAACAGTTATTTTTTGTGCGAAAAAATAAAAGTTCAATTGAACTGAAGTTCAAAGTTCAAATTGAACTGGTATTTTTAAACTTTTACTTTTAAAGTCAAAATTTAAAACACAACCCAGGACTAACAAGGGGATGTCGGGGGATCATAATGGTGTCATCCAAAATGTCCTCCGACTGTTCCAACTACTTGTGGTTTTCCCTTAAAAAATGAGACCATAACTGTTATTTACGGTCCCTGTTTTTTATATATTTTATATTACTTTTTATATATTTTATTTTACTTATTATATATTTTATATTACTTTTTATACTTTTTTATGTTCTTAATTTTTTAGATAATTTTAATTTATTTTTTAATTTTTAATCTCTTTGAAAAGTTTGTGATGATATTTCATACTTGTTTGTATACGTTTTATACCTTTTGTTACTTTTTTACTTTTTTTACTTTTTCATACATTTTTATACTTTTGAATAAGTAAATGAATTATTTTTAATTTATTACATTATAAACAGAAACAAATTATAGAAACTCTAGATGATGTATCGGGTCAAGAACAGATAATTTTAAAAGATAATAGGATATAACTGAATTTTGGGTAAAGAAGGGTTCCTGAGGTAGATTATTGATATCACTAGACAGAAAGTTCGAAATTAAGGATGGCGATCCGAGTTTTGATCCAAGCAAAATGTAAGGATTTGTAATCCATGTAAGGATTTGTAATCCATAGACGTCAATGAATAAATAAATAAATAAAAAACTAAAAAAAATTTAACGATTACTCTAAACTTAAATTCACGGACTAAGGCCTGGACTTTTTGAATATAATTCAGTAAGCCTGCTAAACCCACATATCACATCAATCTAAATTAAAATTTATTTATATAAAAAAAGGAAGTCCAGTTATGTCGGGTTTTTTTTAATTTGCCCGAATGATTTCAGGTGTTCCACATATTCATCAATTCTGCCTTGGTTCAAGCAATCAAGTGTAGAATATTTCATCACTTGTGTAGAATATTCTAAGCGTGGCCGTCAGGCGTAGAAACATGTATATTTGAAGCTGAGCCAAGTTATGCCTTTATCTCAGTTAATTCAAGTTACTAAGCGACTAAACTTTTGAGTTGTTTATATTGAGGAATTTTTAATATCAGTTGATTAGTGATGAGGAAAGAAATGAAGAAAGGCTTATGTTAATAGCATGGCCGGTATTCGAACCCGGTACCTCTGGGGTGATAGTCAAACGAGCTACGCGGTATGTATTTGATATATTTTAAACATTATTTGAGTGGATAGTTTATAATGCTCAGAACTATACGGAACATAAACAATAATAAATAGTTGTTATAATAAAATATAAATGTTTTTACGACCTCTAGGCATTTTTCGGCACTGAAAAATTATTAAAGGTACAAGATTTCGACGCAGTATGAAAAATATTCGTCGCTTTAATTGTCAACAAAACTCTGACAGCAAATCACATTGGTAGTCAAAGTTTTTACTGATTTGAAGCTACTAACAGCAAATAAATTCCCAACAATAATTAGCTTTGTACAAAAAATCAACAAAAAAAGAAACAATCCAAATAAAATATGATGCGAAAACCTCGGAGACACAAAGTGGAAACTGAAAACAGCAAAATTTTTAGACATAGGCACGTTTCACAATTGAGCTCAGCTCAAGTTATAAAGACTTCAAGTAGCGAGTCTTAAAACTTAAAATGGCAAGAAAGAGCAAGCAAAGCGCAATGATGCTTTGTGAGCCAAGGGGAGCGCACTTTGAGTAAGTGGTGGTAGCATACTGAATAGAGCGTGGTGTGTATGTAAGTGTGTATGCTGGGGGAGGGGGGTTTGAGTGGTACACGAATAATATTGAGTGTTTGCCAACATGCAGTTGTAATAAAATTCAAATTTTGATTGCTTTGAAGGAGATTGGTTAGTAATTATTTTATGTAAAAAATGTTAAAGCAAAAGAAAAATTATTTAAATTATGATTGGTGCCAATAAATCGAAAAGAGAATAAACTAAGAGAAAATAAATAAAAAGACAAGTACAGAATCATTTAGAGGCAAAACCAACTAGCGACAATTGTAACAAATTAAGAAACAGATATGTTATTGGAAAGCTTTTTAAAAAAAAAACATTTGAAATTGTGGAAACTACTACATTTAGAATAAAATAAAAGCAAAACTAAATGATTTATTTTTAGTGAAATAAAAGACAAAATAGAATAAGATAAAAAATATATATTAAAAAGAAGACCCACAGCCAAGCATTAAGTGAGCACAAACAACGAAGAGCTGCCGATTACCTCGCTAAAAAGCACCGCCCTAGCCAAGCATCTTTTAAGTGCAAACATATTCTGTTCCTATTGTGTGGATTTTTTCTCGTCTTCTTTTTTCCGCGTGTAATAGAAAAAATCGAAAAAGTAATATGAAAAGTATTTTCTTTTGTTTTCGAAGAGTTTTTCTTGTAATTTATTTTGTTTTGCTATGGTTTTCATTTTTAAAAGGAATGCAACTGAGGTAGCAGAAGCAGGGAATGCAATACGTATAAATGAACGCTAAAGCTCTTTTAAATAAAAGAAAAGTTGTAAGAGGTCGATAAAACGGTTTCTACGTGATGTTTAAGAGGTAAAAATTTGTAGCATCGTTTTGAAAGATTAGAACAAATCTCTAATGTCGCATAGGAAGACGTTTAGTAGAAATCATAGCTGAAGTGGTCAATAAAGAAAATAAAGAAAGTCCGTTTTAAACATTAAAGTACGGCGGATAATTCGAAAGTGATACATTTCCAAGTACCGAAAACGTACTTTTCTTCCCAAAAAGATTCATAAATTATGGCAAAGCAGGTAGTTTTCGATCGTTGGGTACTTTTTATTTAGATCTTTCGCTATTTAACACTGCTCATGAATTAAATGCATAAATGTGTATTTCATCTATTAGATGAAAATTTGGAAAAAATGTTACACACATGAAACAAATCGATTCTTATATTTTTCAAGGTTGAACTCTGTTCATATTCTTTAGAAAAAAAATTATAAATTTGAATAAACTATAACAAATCGACACTTTGAAAACTCAGAATCCATAAACAAGGAAAAAGGAGGTCAAATGCTACAAAAGATTGTAAAAATTTTATTTAAAAAATTTGTCAATGATGGTAAAGCTCAGGGTAGAACCAAATTAATAGAAAAATGTCCAGTTGGAACTATTTGTTTTAAATCTTCGTTATCATTAGTTGCAGCATTGATGTATTAAAGCGTCAGAAGATCGCTTTTTATTATAAACAAATCGCTTTTTATTATAAATTTTTCCGAGAATACGTTTAAGTTTATTATTATTATTGTGGTCACTTTTACCTTTACTTTCATGTATTTTATTTGTAAAAATAATTATTTTTAAAACTGCTGTAGCTGATCTCTGGAAGCTTCTTTAAAAAAAGGAGCCTTGCTCCCTGCTGTGAACACGATATCTCTGGATTGGATCATCTGAAAAGAAAAATTCAAGAAAAATTTCATAACTTTTGTGTATGTAATAAAATAAAATAAAAAGTATTACCACCTGATTTCGTATAACTGCTTAGAATGAATTTTTGACAGTCGACTTAAGATTTTTATCAGTATCCTAGGTAAAAAATGATTTTTTTTAGCTTTGCACCAAGATCTTACACTTAATCAGTCCAGTCCATTTTCATTCTGTGAGACTAATTCCATTATTTTTCTGTGAGAAGTAGGACTTTTCAATGTCTTTTTCTTATAAAACTATGCTACTGTTTGCGCACTTCAGTTTCTCGTGATTATTCTGGGATAGACAATTAAGGATAGACAGTTGGGTTCCATGTAAAATTTGTTCAAATTCTCTTCTACCTGTTCTAGATCAGTCTACACCATTTTCTCCATATCAAGGAAATCACTTTATTGATCTTTTACCCCACTTACGCGAAAACCCTGACGTGATACAGATGCAATTTCCCTTAAACAATTTACCCAATTCAGTTCTTGGCTACGTTATCGCCTCTAACATTTCTAGCACTTGAAATCTTTTCTGACTACATAATTCATATATCTTAATATTCATGACTCACACCGATTATGACTAACCCTAAATTGAAGAGACAAAGCCAAAAGCTTTATAGTCATATGATAGTTTATGTTTTTCAATTATTTAAAAAACAAAAATAAATAAAAAATAATTTACAAACGTTTCTGACTCTACGACATTCGTCATTTTCCATTGTAATACATACAAATGTATATATTTTTTATGAATTGCATGCATGCAAATTAAATTTTGACTTTGACATTTTGAGTGCAGCAGCTACAATAACAACGATAACAATGGCAGGAGCATCGCTGAACCGAACATACAACCTTCGTGTGCAACAAAGTTACACGTAAACATGTAATTTAATAATAAAAAATACACAAACGCACACACACACACACACATAAACACACACATACAAAACATGTTGCCTCGAAAATGTCGATCATATCCGTGTAAATTTATTCGGGAGCTACATTCTCGCTGCATTTTAAAAAACATTTCACAAATATTTGAGCTGCACGCCAAAAAATAAAAACAACCTAAAAACACCAACGAAAAGAAAAAACCGACAAAAACAAGAATAGCAACAAAAAATTTCAAAAAACTTTATTTTTATTTAATATGCGAGATAAAGTTACAAATGCAAGTAAAACCCAAACATACTGCCAACAACGGTATGTGTTGCTGCTGTGGTGTGTGAAGGAGACAAAAGTCTGCATTTGCCATCTCACTTGCGGCATGACGAGCAGCAGCAGCAGCTCACTTGAGCATTCAAACAAATTCTGAGTTATCCATTAAAGTTTCGTGCAACTTTCCATGCATACCATCAAGAGACGAAAAGGTAGGCGCAGGCTGACTGGAATGGGCTAACTGTGGGGAGCATTTGTTGCAGCACAAGTTGAGTTGCATCAAAATCAACGACAACGACAACAACGACTACGACAACAAAGCAACATTATGTGAAGGAAGGAAGCTTGTGAGCGGCGAATAAACGAAGCGAAAGCATTCAGATAGAGAACATTGAGAGTCAGAAGCAGGTTGTTGGGTATCAAAAAGAAGCTACAGCAGCTAGAGGGTATAGAGTAGGAAAAAGTTTGCACACAGTTCAATGTTGCTTGTTTCTGTTTTTGAAGTAGTACCTACCACCTGAATTTGTTTCGATGTCTATTGACGGTCTGTTTGTCAAATCGTTCGTCTGTCCGTCCTTCCGTCTGTATGTCCGTGAATCTTATATGTCTGCTTGCAATGTCTGTGCGGCTGTAACTATATATTCCGAGATATTTATGGCTCTCTATTCATACCTATGTCCGTCAATCCAAAAGGATTTCTGTTTTGAGCTTTGCAAATGTATTGTGACATGCATTTGCTTAACCATTTCCAAAGTTGTATAACTCAAGAGCAGCAACAACAACAACAAAAACAGCGACACAACAGCTACTTGCAACAATTGCAACAACTAAGTTATAAACTCACGTAGTAACGAGCTTCAGGCGTGGATGATGACGTTGGTTCAGCATGTTGCTGACATCATGTTACTCGTTCCTTGAGGTGAATTTGTTAATTTTGATTTTAAGCAATTCAAAGCAAATCGTATTTAATCCTTGCAGCGAACTATGGGAGTTGAGATGATAGTTAAACTTTTTCCAAAATACAAATATTGAGATGTATGGTAAGGACGTGGATATTTATTTGAATTGTAAAGGTAAAGGTAAAGGTAAAGGTAAAGGTAAAGGTAAAGGTAAAGGTAAAGGTAAAGGTAAAGGTAAAGGTAAAGGTAAAGGTAAAGGTAAAGGTAAAGGTAAAGGTAAAGGTAAAGGTAAAGGTAAAGGTAAAGGTAAAGGTAAAGGTAAAGGTAAAGGTAAAGGTAAAGGTAAAGGTAAAGGTAAAGGTAAAGGTAAAGGTAAAGGTAAAGGTAAAGGTAAAGGTAAAGGTAAAGGTAAAGGTAAAGGTAAAGGTAAAGGTAAAGGTAAAGGTAAAGGTAAAGGTAAAGGTAAAGGTAAAGGTAAAGGTAAAGGTAAAGGTAAAGGTAAAGGTAAAGGTAAAGGTAAAGGTAAAGGTAAAGGTAAAGGTAAAGGTAAAGGTAAAGGTAAAGGTAAAGGTAAAGGTAAAGGTAAAGGTTAAGGTTAAGGTTAAGGTTAAGGTAAAGGTAAAGGTAAAGGTAAAGGTAAAGATAAAGATAAAGATAAAGATAAAGGTAAAGGTAAAGGTAACGGTAAAGGTAACGGTAAAGGTAAAGGTAAAGGTAAAGATAAAGGTAAAGGTAAAGGTAAAGGTAAAGGTAAAGGTAAAGGTAAAGGTAAAGGTAAAGGTAAAGGTAAAGGTAAAGGTAAAGGTAAAGGTAAAGGTAAAGGTAAAGGTAAAGGTAAAGGTAAAAGTAAAGGTAAAGGTAAAGGTAAAGGTAAAGGTAAAGGTAAGGTAGAGTTTAGAAAACAATTCAAATAAAGTTTTCTTTTTGATTAAATAAATTTGATAGAATTGATTGATATTGATTGATATTGATTGATATTGAATAAATTTGAATCTACTTAAATTTCAAGAGGTAATCCATGAAACTTAAAACATTCGGTCAATAAAGGATGCATGCAAATTTTTATATAATATATGTAGCTACTAAGTATTAAACTTTACTACACGGAAAATGTTTAACTTAACCGTCAACATAAACTCTCTTGTAGTCCTAAACACCACTTTAAAGTAAATAATTACTGCAACTGTTTTGTAGTATAGCTGCTGTCACAACTTTTTATGGCACTTCACGGATGTCCATTAAAGAGAACAGCAGCTAGTTACGGTACAAATGAATGAAGTACAACAAAAAACTGAAAAAAAAAAAAAATAAGAGAGAAAATTATGTTAATTCACTTTTAATTGTAGCTGCGCCATGTTGAATGACACGCGGATGACGTGCGAGAAAAAACTGCTAAATAAAAATGTGGTCAGCGGTTACAAAGTGCTGTATGTTGTTGAAATTGAAGTTATAATGTAAGTGTGATGATTTACCTCAGTAAAAGTATTTTTAAACACGACCAAAAGAGCAGTGGCGCATTCGAGAGCGATTCTTTTTTTTTGGGGTCTCAATACAACATAACCTACCAAAATTAAGAAAAGGACTTAAAAAAAATCAAATAAAATTTACACACAACTTAAGCTTGCATAGATATTTAATGTTGTTGTTGTTTATGTTGAACTTTTGAGGACATATTTCGACTTACAAATTTTTTACACAAATTAATAATTAAACAATTTGGTTTGTTAGCTTGGCGACATGCTTTTTTCACTGAACTGAAAAGAGGTTGTTTTGTTGTTTTTTTTTCCCTTCTACTGCTATTGGTTGCTTTTACATTTTTAATGTCATACCGTTAAGTTTAGCACAGTTTTGCCTCTTGTTGTCATGGTCTGAATGTGGCCAAGGATAGGGATAACAAGATGATTGTTGTGTATGTTGGCCATAGGGCGAATGTGTATGAGTTTTTGTTGTGGATAAAAGCTTTCTTTCCCGCTGCTTAAGCTTGCTTGCTCTAGTCTCACATTAATTTGATGGAAATTCTATCGGGGCAATAAAATTTTTATATAGGTCAAAGGTGGTAGTTCAAACAAGATTCTAAAGTGGTTGGTTATAAGAACATTTCATAAATTAAAAAATTATACATTTATACTGGGGTAAAATGGGGTTTATGCTGGAAAATAATTGGAATCTACCATCTGTACCCCACTATGCTACTCGTTGTGCGCTAATTAATCTAACCCCCCTAGTCACTCGTCGTAAACTTTCAATTATGTTTATATGGGACCTTATTCATCATAATATTCAATGCCCTGAACTTCTCATAATGCTTGACTTCTATACTCCATCGCGATCCCTCCGTAGCCAATTCTATTTCCGTGAGCTTGTCCATAGATCCAACTACTCGCAGAATATGCCTATAGCTCGCTGCATAAGGGAAGCTAATAATATTTTATGCGTCTTGGACTTGTTTAATAACGTATCCAGAAGATCTTTCAAATATCTTCTTTTACTCAGCATAATGGCACATGACTCTTGAGCTCATGGGTGTTTAACTGTTCTCATGTAAAATATTTTTATATTGTTTTAAATTGTTCTCATCTTACCTTTTCACTTTTAAATAGTCTTTATATGTACTTTTATTTACTATATATTTCAATTTCTGTATTTGCACGAATAGTGTTTAGAAATATAAGAGTATATATGTATGTTTAAGTAGTCTGTAAGAGCTTTTGCTCTGATTGATGAAATTATGAAATAAAAAAAAAAAAATAAAAAAAAAAAAATAAAAAAAAAAAAATAAAAAAAAAAAATAAACAAAAAAAATAAAAAATAGAGTTTACAGAAATAATTATAATTTCCTATATTTCCATGTTCGGGACATCCTTCTACATTCCTCACACTAACTTAGCCAATTTTTTTTACTATATATGATAAGATACAGCACAATGGTCAAAGTCTACTTTTAAAATGACAAAATAATTACCACGCCCACTTTTAAAGAAGCAAAAACTCTATTTAAAGTGCTTTATCATGAACCCCAATGGCTTCTTTTGTTCATAAAAAACAAATTTTGTTCATGTAAGAGAAACTGAAATATAACAGCTACACGCTCACTTTCAGATGTCCAAAAATGATCAAGTATGACCAACAATTCTTGCTCAATATAGCACGCTCTTCAGTCATGCGATGAAGTTTCGACTACCAACAAAATCCAAAGAGGCAAAATAGTCCCAAAGTATTCCAAACAGGCAAACGATCAAGGGGCGAAATAATTCAAGGCACAAAATGGTTGTTGGAAGCAAAATGGTTCAAAAATTGAAATGAGTCATGGTATCAATCTTGAATTAAAACGATATAATACTTCAAAGGGGTAATGGTTTAAGTAACGACATGAAAGAAAGGACCGATGTGGTTAAAAGATCGCTATACTTCTAAAGTGGAAAAAGCAACTGAACATAGTACCTCAAAAGGGCAAAATGGTCTAGAAAATGTAAAAGTTTAAATTTAAACAGATATTTTAAAAATATACTTTCCTGAGTCGACATAAAACACTAGAAATTGCGTTCGGTTTTGCTCTAGAAAAACGACACGGATCAAAGGAGAAAAAGGTTTGAAGAGCATGATATTGCCAAGGAGTAAAATGGTTCAATGGCAATGGGGCAAAATGGTCTAAATCTTTAATCAACATATATTATCCCGAGTCACCATTAAAAACACTACAAGTTGCGTTTGTTTTCTTTCAAAATACGACATGGATCAAAGACGATTTAAGGAGCATAATACTTTGAAAGGGCAAAATGGTTTAAAGGTCATTATGTGTCAACGAGGCAAAATTATCTATAAATTTCAAAGTTATATTATTTTTTGAAACACATTTTCCTCAGCCGTTATAAAATCAAGAAGCTCCGGTTGATTTTTCCTTTGAACTATGAATAAATCTCGATTTTTAAACAATTGTTACGATAACAAAGAATACGGAAAATTAAAAGTTTTTCATATCTGCGTTCGAAAACCAACAGAACTGCCGTTGACAAAACGTTTCGAGGCAAAACTTTAATAAATAAAAAATTTCTGACGCTGCTTCAACTTGTCTCAATTTTTGCTAACCAGCGCATTCAGTGCTACCTAACCCAACTCAACCCCACATCTCACCCATTTGTGAGTCTCAAAATTTAACACTTGACGTTGCTGTCATCACAGTTTCACTAGTACGAGGAAAATTTCTCGACCTCATCGTTGTCAACGTTCAAACGAGCAACAGTTAATTATTTATAACAAGCATGAGTTTGCAAAAGGTGGGCGCGACAGTGATAGTAGTTTTAGTAGCGGTTTTTGTAGTGACTACATATGTGTTAGAAGTGAGGCATGACTGAGTGAGTGAGGGATTGAGTGATTGAGGCCATGTACATATGTGTGTGGCTGCTGTGACCCTCTCCACATGAGCTCCGTTGTGCTTTCAACAACAACACCCTGAATTGAAGAAATATTGTTTTTCATTCCTGCTTTAATCGATCACAGAGCCTTGAATGTATGTTTTTGTTGTGTTCTTCGGAAAACCTTTTCGGATTCGATTCTTTTCTTTACTTCCTGTTGATTTTGGGTTGCTTCTCATTTACAACAGGGAGCCGTTCTAAGTAAGGAAAGCCTTGCGGAGTGAGTTGAGGAGTAAGTTGAAGAGTATTTTTAGGAGTTGGTGTGGTGCATGTGTTTTTTTTTTTATTTTTAAGCACACTCAATAAATTTTGCACAAAGTACTTTGTGAACATCAATTTTTCTCATGTTTGCACACATAAAATAAATAACACACACACATACGCGTACACAAGCTTGCACATTTGAAACACACATACCTATAAAAGATTTACTTTATCGATAGTCCTTCTAACAATGCGAATGTGTGTGTGTGTGTAATAAAATAATACCATGGATTGGCTCACTAGAGTCAAGCGAGTGTTATGTGCTTTGTGTGCCAAACTCCAATTTTATTACATATTCGTCGTATTACTGAAAACAGCTTGTGGACAAGATAACCCAACTCCACAGCTACCAGCTTCTGCCAGGCGCGTCAACCCCACCACATTGACTCACTGCCACAGCATCTGTCTATTCAGGCAAATGTTTAAATTAAAGTAACTAAATTGAAGTAAATTTTATAAGGTTTGAAAATTGAAAAACACAGACAGTTTGGCACACACCAACCTTTATGATAATGTTCTGGTGTGCATGCGTGTTTGAATATATGTGTGTCTTGGCATTTTTTCTTTTTTTTTTTGCTCTTTCTTCCCTCTTGTGACGCCGCAAAGGAATGACATAATTTTATGCATGTAATAAAATACTTACTGACAGCTTATTCGAGTATGTGTAGGTTAGAAGTGATGCATGTATAGGTGTTGTTTTTTATATAAATATATTAATACATACAAATATGTGTACACATGCGTTTGTGTTTCTTGTTCATCTTTGTGTAGGTAAATTGTTGGTAAAATAAATTTTAATATTTTGCTCTCAATAGCATCGTGGCAAGGAGTCAAAATCAATTAATCTTAATAGCATGAAAAATAATGTCAGTGTCATGTGATATATATGACAATTTTATTAGATTTCAGTTTATTTTTTCATAGAATTATTGTAATCCTTATGTGTATGTTATACACATACATATTTATATTTAAGCTAGTGTTAAGCATCTTGACTCATGTGAATTATTTATGCTGGAATGTATTTTCTAACCTTTATTTGTAACATTTATTTTATGGAAAAGTTTTATACTTGTCGGCTAATGTGTAAGTTCCCAAGGCGCTTTACATGGCATTATATAGTCTGTGAGGTTTGCTATTGTCTACAGAGAGGTGACGACCAATAAGAAAAATTCATTTGAATTGAAAACTTTTCTGTGTCAGCTGGGGTTCAAACCAGGTCTCGAATTGGCATCGAGTAGTCCACGCACTCGGCCATGGCCGCCACGGTCAATAATACAAGATAATAATGATAAAAAAAAATGTTGGCTGTATCGTGGACATTTTGAACATTTTCCTTCTTATTCCCTCATCCTTATCCTAGTTCACAAATTTGTCCTAATAATTGTCCTACTTCTAGTCTAAACTCTTATCCTTGTTCAAGTCCCTAATCTTATCCCTTTCAGACCGTGATGCATCGTTTGTGCGGGTGGTTTCTATCTTTAATATTTCCACTTTTATTTAACGAAAGTTATAAAGAACGAAATGAATCGATTGTGCTTGTTATTGTTTTCTTTTGTTTCTCACACTGTTCCGCGATTCGCTTTACCGTTACTTGAACACGCGTGGAATTCTTGATAAACTTTTTAGTTTTGTCAAAATGAGCCGCAGAGGTAAATTGTGTCTTCAATTACAAAAAATATAGAACGTAAAACTTCAGTGTAAAACTAGTGAAGTTAACGCATTTGAACTAAAAAAATAATAAATTTTGATGTTTCAAATAAATTTGAACCATTTGTTGCTAAAAAATGGGTTTCAGATAAAGTTGCATCAATTTTGCGTGTCCTGAAAATCCTTGAAGGATATGTAAATTGCGAAACCTAAACATTGAGAATATTTTCATTCGATATAACGACCATAAATTCCAAAAATCATAAAAAAATGTTCAGTAGATAAGCGTCGGGTCTGAAAGGGTTATACATACTTGTCCTTAGTGTGTCCAAATCCTTGTTCTATTCCTTGTCCTTAGCATTTTCTCTACCTAAACCTTAATATTGTTTTAGGTGTGTCTAAATTTTTGTCCATATCCTTGTCGTATTCCTTTTCCCAAACATTGTATATATGCTTCCCCTAATCCTTGTCTAATTCCATGCTCTTACCATTGTCTAAATCTTTGTCCTACTCCTTACATAATTCCTGATCCTAATCTTTGTCCAAATTCTTTACTTTATCCTTTTTCTAATTCTTGTCCCAACCCTTATCCAAACCATTTTCTTAACCTTCATCGGTCCCTTATTTCGAGAAACGAATAAGTTCCTTCTGTGTAAATTTTACACACTTTTTTCAAGAGCCATATTTTCATCGATGAAATCGATTTTAGAAGCATTTCTACGCAGCAGTAATAATTCTATGCAACATTTTTGCAGTTTTGTTGCATACCAACTGGCGTCGTCAAAATTTATTTTTTTATTTTATTCGTAAGGCCAAGTATACATTCTTCATTTCTGTTTAATAACATTTAACGTGCCACATATACTCACCCAGTAATAATGTCATGCAACACCGTAGAAGTTCTCTACGGGGATTCATAACGACATTAACTTTTTGTCTATTTTTGTGATGATGACTAAGAACCAGGTTTTACTGGCATATAATTGTTTTATCGTATCACTTACTACATAGCGCGCCTTAATTTCATGTAACAAATTTGAAGTTTCGTTGCTAGGGAAGCCAGCTTTTCCCGCGTCCCGATGACTTCCTTAAATTTCATTTTATTTTTGGCGTAAAGTCAAAGAATGAATTACTCTTCATTGTCGTGGCGTGGCGCAGTGGGTAGAGTGCGTGACCCATACGCCAGAGAACCCTGGTTCAATTTCCACTTTTTGTTTGACACAGAAAGTTTTTTCATTGAATTAATTTTTCTATTCGGTCGTCACCTCTCTACAGACAATGGCAAACCCCAGAGAGTAAATAATGCCACGTAAAGCTTCTTGAGAACATGCACATTAGTCGTCGATCAATTGTGTGCAAACATTTAATAACGATTAATAACGATCAATAATGATTAATAATGATCATAAGTTCTGAAATGGCCAGTTTATTATTATTATATTGTACTAATTGGGTACCAATTCGATACACCATCGATGCATTTTGGAAAAATACTTTTTTTTCAATTTTTTATTGAATCGGGGATTTTTAAACATACAATTTCGGACATATGCCTTTATGGCTGGATCTGATGAATGTCATCCGAGAATTAACATTTTCGAGCACTTTTTCAAGCATTTGTGGTTTTTCAAAACTTTCCACTACACTAAGGGAAATAATGCATATTAACATTATCCACGCCTGAGTATCAATTTTATTTAAATATTTACGTGGATAAATCAAATATTTTCCCTACAACTCGTTTTTTTCCCGTATTTGAATTTTATTTATACCACACACGTACACACATATTCCATACAAGCAAGCAGCAACAGCATCGCACACGTACACACATATTCCGACAAGCAGCAACAGCATCGTACTCTGTTCTCTTGCAGTTGCAACCTTAGTTCTTATAATTCTCATTTCGTTTTGTTGCAAGGGTAGTATAACAGGGATATTTGGCCGTACGTATGAGCGATGGCGTGCTGAAATAATGCAATTATTTGTAGGGTGGAGTGACAACTCGACATTTTCCCACGAATGTGTCGCACCGATTGTCATTTGCCTGCATATTTTGCTTTATTAGTTTGCTTTATTATTGCCATTAGCATGGTTACTTTTTGGTTAAATTAAAAAAGTTTTTGGATAAATTTAATATTTTTTTCCCTTAGTGTAGATACCCATAAGCAGCGAGGGGTATAGAATACACATATTTTAAAGTTTTCTCCCATCTTGAAAACACTTTGTAGGCTGATTTTGAAATTACCTTCAGCTGCTTCTACGAATTCTCCTTTATTGCCTCAATAGTCTTGTGGGAATAAGAAGAAGTCCCAAGGAGCCATGTCGGATGAATACGCAGCTTGCGGAACGGTATGAAGGTGGTTTTTATTCAAAGATTAGTTGTGTGAGCCGGTGCGTTGTCGTGGTGAAGAAACCACGAGTTGTTTCTCCACAATTCTGGCCTCTTCGGCTGGTATGGTAAGATTTGCCAAAAATTAAGAGTTGGAATCTGCGGTTGATGACTATTTTGAGGAACTCGACGGTTCTCACTTTTTTTTTGTTTATAAATTTTTTGTGTTTTCTTTGTTAGGTCGGCTACTTCTGGGAATACCCTCGTATCCTAAAAAATTAATTTTTTTTTTTGTTCTTGATGTCAGAACAGGCGATTGTTATTGTTTTGTCCGACACTACTTTGAAAAATATTCGTCTAAAAGTTCAAAATGGTTTTCAAATACTTAGAGTAGGGTAGACTGGTACGGTTGAAATGATAGACGGTTGAAACAAAGCGAATATCTTGCCACTGTATGTGATGAGGTTGAGGGGCACAAGAGGAGACCAAAGCGGGCGACAAATAAGAACACGAATTTTTATGTTGCTTCGCTCTTCGCGCACTGCGGCTGTGTATAGGGGGCTCCATTTTGTTTTTAGCGGAAAGGTAAGTATTTTTTGTTCATACATTTTTGAAATTATTATGGTTTTATTAACCCTGGAAGGACATGCTTCGTCGAATCGACGACGCATTTTTTACCTTTTGTAAAACAAGCCAAAAAACTCAAATTGTGAAAATTAATTTTTGTATTAAAAACTTTTATAAATAAAATTAATTGCATTTTTCCTTTACTCTCAATAAACTTAATAATCAAGAACAAGTGATTTTTAAAGATTTTGTCGAATAGGAAATCAGTTTGGCCATTTTTAAACATGTTGTCGTCGCATCGACGAAGCATGACCTTTATGTATAAAAAATAAGCATGTCCTTCCAGGTTTAAAATTAGAGTATAAAGAGTTTTATATCGTTTTAATTGAAGATTGTATAATATGGCTGTATGATAAGTTTTCATTTATTATCATTCTTACTGTGCCGTTTTATACCTGGTTATAGTTCGGGACAGTTGAAACTGTTGAAAAAATTTAGTTTATAATTAATGCTGTTGAATTTTGAGAAATATAATAGCAAGTAGTACACAAGCACTATAAAAAAATAATCGTAACCAACAACCGAGTATTATATAATTTAAGATTCAACTTTGAAGGCTGATTAAAAATAATGTAAGATTATTAGTATCGCAAGACTTGAATAATAATAAAAAATATTTTTGATGTTCAACTGTACCTTTACGAGTCGTAAAATATATTTGACGATGAATAAAACATGTTAATTTATTATATTTTGTATAATTTTCATGTGTGTCAATTGACTCCAGGCACTGTTTCAACCAACCCTGGCATGGGGTCGGTTGAAACAAATTAAATTTTTTTTAAATTTGATTTTATACATAAAATACAATACAGTAATCTCAAAAAACCTTGCCCATTAGTAGACCAATATATGGTTTTTTATTTAATATATTTCCGTCATCGCTCGGTTAACTAATTCTGATGCAATGGACGATAAACGCTAAAATGTTTCAACCGTACGCAGTCTACCCTACATTGAAAATTTACGGTTATTTTTCTTCTTTTCAGACACCTAATTAATTGAAGATGTAGGGAATGAGCACGATGTAGTTTTATCGCTGATAAATACCGACGTGTTATACAGAGATACATGTTTATTACTACAGGATAATTATTCAAAAATGTTTTCTTTAGCAATTATATCCGAGCTAATTTGAGAAAAAATTTGACAAGCACATTTACTACGCGTATTAATCACACTCATTAAACACGATCAATAATATAATCCATTGGACTTTAATTAATTAAATGTTAATCCCAGTTTTCTCTTAGTGAAGTCACTTAAGATACTCACTTGAGACAGAAGAGCGAGCGCGAAGCGAAAAAATCAAGAAAACAAAGTAACTTGTTACAGTTAGTTTTTTCAAAAATTTCATAAAATTTTCCACTGCATTGCAAGCTTATAAAACTAAATAGAAGAGAAAAGGGTGGGGGGGGGAGGGTATTAGCTTTGCTCTATTGAAAATTCAAAAAGTTTGAAAAAAATATAAATAAATATGGAAAAACGCAACGAGCATAGAATGAGAAATAAAAAAGGATACTTGAAAAAAGAAGAGTTTCTTGAAACTTACCGTGGTTTTGGTATTTTCTTCATATCCATTTCATCTGGTTTAGTAAACTTTTTACTAAAGTCTCGCATTCCAATTAAACATGCTGCTTGCTTTCGCTACTGCTGCAACTGCTGCTACTGATGCTGCTGCTGTTGTTGCTCTTGTTGTTGCGGCTGCTCTTCAGCTTTATCGATGTTGCTGTTGCTGCCGCTGTTGCTGTTAAGATTGCAGCAAAAAGTTGTGCAATAATTTCTTGAACTTTTTGTTTTTTCTTTTCTTTATTTGTTTTTCTTATTGAGTATAATTTTATTGTTGTTGTTTTGGTTTGTTTTTATATGTTTGTTTGTTTGTTTGTTTGTTTGTTTGTAAAAAATATTGTATTTGCAAGTTTTTGCAGCAACATCTATCAACGTTTTTTACTGCCTAGCTTTTTTTTATTTTTATTTGTTTAACTATATTTATATTAATTAAAATTGACTTAATTTTATTTTGAAAATTTTTTTACAATAATTGTTGTGTTGAGTACGCGTCAACAGAACCCGTTCTTATCTTCTGCTTCTTCTTCTTCTTCAATTAAAGCAAAGTAACAACTAATAAAACACATTTATTTGCACTGCACCGTGAAAATTTTTAATATATGCACTTGATTGAGGGTAACTTGTTGTTTTTGTTGTTGTTGTTGATAATGGTGTTGTTGTGGTGTTATGGATTTTTGTTGATTTAAGTTTTTGTTTGGTTTTTGTTGCTGTTATTAATGTAAGAAAGGGTTATTGCTTCTCGGTATAATTATTTCAGGATTACCTTTTTTGATTTATATTTTCTTTATTTTTTTTTTTTTAATAAGAATTCAGTTTTCTTTTTTTCATTTTGTTATAAATTATGCTGAAATAGGAACAAATTTAAGAATTAGTTATATATTTCTTCGATTAGTTAAACTACATTTTTATATATTAAAAAAAAATAAATTCAATAGGTACTATCTATTGTTTTTCCATTTCAAATGGTAGTGAGTGGTAGTTTAGTGGTTAGTGGTTTCAAATGGTTGTGGTATTTCAATATTTTCACAAATTTTACTCAAAGCACTAAATATTTTACTTATTTCCTTCTACTTTTGTGAGAATTTTTAAAATAATCATCTTATAAGCTGCCCTATAAATGGTTTCTTGCAACTCGAAAGTGGTGAATTTTTTGTGATGATAACTGCTTCAGATTTTTATGGGTATAAACTTTATAAGAGCTAAACTTATGATGAAATTTAACAAAAATTGAAATTATAGAAAATTTTTAATTTTTTTTTTTATGATGTTTTATGATTTTACTTTTTGTTATTTAAAATTTTTGGTTTTATTTTTTAAATTTTTATATTATTGCTTTTAAAATTTAATTGTCTCATTTTATTTTGATTATTTTTTTTTTAAATGCTTTTGTTTTATAATTTTAATGTTTTATTGCTTTAAATTTTATAAATTGATTTTGTTCTTATTATTTTTTATTTTTTATTTTTTTTTTTTTTTTTTTGTTTATATATTTTTTTTTATATACAAATTTTTTAAACTGCGTGAAGTTAAATTCGTAAATCCGACGCTAACTTAGCAAAGACACAAACCAATATTTCTTCTCTGTAAAAAGTTAAATTCGTACTTTTTTGCAAAGTACGAATTTAACTTTTAGTACGAATTTAACTAACGACACAAAAAAGTTAAATTCGTACTTCTATGCAAAGTACGAATTTAACTTTGAGTACGAATTTAACTTTGAGTACGAATTTAACTTTGAGTACGAATTTAACTTTAAGTACGAATATAACGAACGACAATACGAATTTAACTTCATTTGTAAGGAAATAACTTTGACATCGACTTGGAAACACAGAAAAGTTGAAAAGTTTATGAAACATTTTAAAATATATTATGAAATTAAAAAATATGCATAGAAATTATTAAACGAGAAAATTATAGAAATTCATCAACAGAAATTGAAATGTAGTGAAATGTTGTAGAAACATTTTAGCCACTTTAAATTTCGAAATATAAACCTAGAATATGATTCATATCAATAGACAGGTAATTAATGCACCTTTCCAACGATATATCATTCATAAGTGCACACTCAAGATTTTGGCCAAAGGAAATTTTTGAAAAAGTATTGATGTGTAGGAAATATAAACCTAGAATGGTATGTATACCACTGGACAGGTAATTGATGCACCTTTCCAACGATATATCATTCATAAGTGCACACTCAAGATTTTGGCCAAAGGAAATTTTTGAAAAAGTATTGAAGTGTAGGCAAAAGGTACTACCTTTGAATGAAAAAATTCTAACATCGGAAATATAAACCTAGAATGGTATGTATACCACTGGACAGGTAATTGATGCACCTTTCCAACGATATATCATTCATTAGTGCACACTCAAGAATTTGGACAAAGGAAATTTTTGAAAAAGTATTGAAGTGTAGGCAAAAGGTACTAACTTTGAATGAAAAAATTCTAACATCGGAAATATAAACCTAGAATGGTATGTATACCACTGGACAGGTAATTGATGCACCTTTCCAACGATATATCATTCATTAGTGCACACTCAAGAATTTGGACAAAGGAAATTTTTGAAAAAGTATTGAAGTGTAGGCAAAAGGTACTAACTTTGAATGAAAAAATTCTAACATCGGAAATATAAACCTAGAATGATATGTATACCACTGGACAGGTAATTGATGCACCTTTCCAACGATATATCATTCATTAGTGCACACTCAAGAATTTGGACAAAGGAAATTTTTGAAAAAGTATTGAAGTGTAGGCAAAAGGTACTAACTTTGAATGAAAAAATTCTAACATCGGAAATATAAGCCTAGAATGGTATGTATACCACTGGACAGGTAATTGATGCACCTTTCCAACGATATATCATTTATTAGTGCACACTCAAGAATTTGGACAAAGGAAATTTTTGAAAAAGTATTGAAGTGTAGACAAAAGGTACTAACTTTGAATGAAAAATTCTAACATCGGAAATATAAACCTAGAATGGTATGTATACCACTGGACAGGTAATTGATGCACCTTTCCATCGATATATCATTCATTAGTGCACACTCAAGAATTTGGACAAAGGAAATTTTTGAAAAAGTATTGAAGTGTAGGCAAAAGGTACTAACTTTGAATGAAAAAATTCTAACATCGGAAATATAAACCTAGAATGGTATGTATACCACTGGACAGGTAATTGATGCACCTTTCCAACGATATATCATTCATAAGTGCACACTCAAGATTTTGGCCAAAGGAAATTTTTGAAAAAGTATTGAAGTGTAGGCAAAAGGTACTAACTTTGAATGAAAAAATTCTAACATCGGAAATATAAACCTAGAATGATATGTATACCACTGGACAGGTAATTGATGCACCTTTCCAACGATATATCATTCATAAGTGCACACTCAAGATTTTTGCCAAAGGAAATTTTTGAAAAAGTATTGAAGTGTAGGAAAAAGGTACTAACTTTGAATGAAAAAATTCTAACATCGGAAATATAAACCTAGAATGGTATGTATACCACTGGACAGGTAATTGATGCACCTTTCCAACGATATATCATTCATAAGTGCACACTCAAGATTTTGGCCAAAGGAAATTTTTGAAAAAGTATTGAAGTGTAGGCAAAAGGTACTAACTTTGAATGAAAAAATTCTAACATCGGAAATATAAACCTAGAATGATATGTATACCACTGGACAGGTAATTGATGCACCTTTCCAACGATATATCATTCATAAGTGCACACTCAAGATTTTGGCCAAAGGAAATTTTTGAAAAAGTATTGAAGTGTAGGCAAAAGGTACTACCTTTGAATGAAAAAATTCTAACATCGGAAATATAAACCTAGAATGGTATGTATACCACTGGACAGGTAATTGATGCACCTTTCCAACGATATATCATTCATTAGTGCACACTCAAGAATTTGGACAAAGGAAATTTTTGAAAAAGTATTGAAGTGTAGGCAAAAGGTACTAACTTTGAATGAAAAAATTCTAACATCGGAAATATAAACCTAGAATGGTATGTATACCACTGGACAGGTAATTGATGCACCTTTCCAACGATATATCATTCATTAGTGCACACTCAAGAATTTGGACAAAGGAAATTTTTGAAAAAGTATTGAAGTGTAGGCAAAAGGTACTAACTTTGAATGAAAAAATTCTAACATCGGAAATATAAACCTAGAATGATATGTATACCACTGGACAGGTAATTGATGCACCTTTCCAACGATATATCATTCATTAGTGCACACTCAAGAATTTGGACAAAGGAAATTTTTGAAAAAGTATTGAAGTGTAGGCAAAAGGTACTAACTTTGAATGAAAAAATTCTAACATCGGAAATATAAGCCTAGAATGGTATGTATACCACTGGACAGGTAATTGATGCACCTTTCCAACGATATATCATTTATTAGTGCACACTCAAGAATTTGGACAAAGGAAATTTTTGAAAAAGTATTGAAGTGTAGACAAAAGGTACTAACTTTGAATGAAAAATTCTAACATCGGAAATATAAACCTAGAATGGTATGTATACCACTGGACAGGTAATTGATGCACCTTTCCATCGATATATCATTCATTAGTGCACACTCAAGAATTTGGACAAAGGAAATTTTTGAAAAAGTATTGAAGTGTAGGCAAAAGGTACTAACTTTGAATGAAAAAATTCTAACATCGGAAATATAAACCTAGAATGGTATGTATACCACTGGACAGGTAATTGATGCACCTTTCCAACGATATATCATTCATAAGTGCACACTCAAGATTTTGGCCAAAGGAAATTTTTGAAAAAGTATTGAAGTGTAGGCAAAAGGTACTAACTTTGAATGAAAAAATTCTAACATCGGAAATATAAACCTAGAATGATATGTATACCACTGGACAGGTAATTGATGCACCTTTCCAACGATATATCATTCATAAGTGCACACTCAAGATTTTTGCCAAAGGAAATTTTTGAAAAAGTATTGAAGTGTAGGAAAAAGGTACTAACTTTGAATGAAAAAATTCTAACATCGGAAATATAAACCTAGAATGGTATGTATACCACTGGACAGGTAATTGATGCACCTTTCCAACGATATATCATTCATAAGTGCACACTCAAGATTTTGGCCAAAGGAAATTTTTGAAAAAGTATTGAAGTGTAGGCAAAAGGTACTAACTTTGAATGAAAAAATTCTAACATCGGAAATATAAACCTAGAATGATATGTATACCACTGGACAGGTAATTGATGCACCTTTCCAACGATATATCATTCATAAGTGCACACTCAAGATTTTGGCCAAAGGAAATTTTTGAAAAAGTATTGAAGTGTAGGAAAAAGGTACTAACTTTGAATGAAAAAATCGTTATATCAAAAATATAAACCTAGAATGATATGTATACCACTGGACAGGAAATTGATGCACCTTTCCAACGATATATCATTCATAAGTGCACACTCAAGATTTTGGCCAAAGGAAATTTTTGAAAAAGTATTGAAGTGTAGGAAAAAGGTACTAACTTTGAATGAAAAAATTCTAACATCGGAAATATAAACCTAGAATGGTATGTATACCACTGGACAGGTAATTGATGCACCTTTCCAACGATATATCATTCATAAGTGCACACTCAAGATTTTGGCCAAAGGAAATTTTTGAAAAAGTATTGAAGTGTAGGCAAAAGGTACTAACTTTGAATGAAAAAATTCTAACATCGAAAATATAAACCTAGAATGGTATGTATACCACTGGACAGGTAATTGATGCACCTTTCCAACGATATATCATTCATAAGTGCACACTCAAGATTTTGGACAAAGGAAATTTTTGAAAAAGTATTGAAGTGTAGGCAAAAGGTACTAACTTTGAATGAAAAAATTCTAACATCGGAAATATAAACCTAGAATGGTATGTATACCACTGGACAGGTAATTGATGCACCTTTCCAACGATATATCATTCATAAGTGCACACTCAAGATTTTGGCCAAAGGAAATTTTTGAAAAAGTATTGAAGTGTAGGCAAAAGGTACTAACTTTGAATGAAAAAATTCTAACATCGGAAATATAAACCTAGAATGGTATGTATACCACTGGACAGGTAATTGATGCACCTTTCCAACGATATATCATTCATAAGTGCACACTCAAGATTTTGGCCAAAGGAAATTTTTGAAAAAGTATTGAAGTGTAGGCAAAAGGTACTAACTTTGAATGAAAAAATCGTTATATCAAAAATATAAACCTAGAATGGTATGTATACCACTGGACAGGAAATTGATGCACCTTTCCAACGATATATCATTCATAAGTGCACACTCAAGATTTTGGCCAAAGGAAATTTTTGAAAAAGTATTGAAGTGTAGGCAAAAGGTACTAACTTTGAATGAAAAAATCGTTGTATCAAAAATATAAACCTAGAATGATATGTATACCACTGGACAGGTAATTGATACACCTTTCCAACGATATATCATTCATAAGTGCACACTCAAGATTTTGGCCAAAGGAAATTTTTGAAAAAGTATTGAAGTGTTGGAAAAAGGTACTAACTTTGAATGAAAAAATTCTAACATCGGAAATATAAACCTAGAATGGTATGTATACCACTGGACAGGTAATTGATGCACCTTTCCAACGATATATCATTCATAAGTGCACACTCAAGATTTTGGCCAAAGGAAATTTTTGAAAAAGTATTGAAGTGTAGGCAAAAGGTACTAACTTTGAATGAAAAAATTCTAACATCGGAAATATAAACCTAGAATGGTATGTATACCACTGGACAGGTAATTGATGCACCTTTCCAACAATATATCATTCATAAGTGCACACTCAAGATTTTGGCCAAAGGAAATTTTTGAAAAAGTATTGAAGTGTAGGCAAAAGGTACTAACTTTGAATGAAAAAATTCTAACATCGGAAATATAAACCTAGAATGATATGTATACCACTGGACAGGTAATTGATGCACCTTTCCAACGATATATCATTCATAAGTGCACACTCAAGATTTTGGCCAAAGAAAATTTTTGAAAAAGTATTGAAGTGTAGGCAAAAGGTACTACCTTTGAATGAAAAAATTCTAACATCGGAAATATAAACCTAGAATGGTATGTATACCACTGGACAGGTAATTGATGCACCTTTCCAACGATATATCATTCATTAGTGCACACTCAAGAATTTGGACAAAGGAAATTTTTGAAAAAGTATTGAAGTGTAGGCAAAAGGTACTAACTTTGAATGAAAAAATTCTAACATCGGAAATATAAACCTAGAATGGTATGTATACCACTGGACAGGTAATTGATGCACCTTTCCAACGATATATCATTCATTAGTGCACACTCAAGAATTTGGACAAAGGAAATTTTTGAAAAAGTATTGAAGTGTAGGCAAAAGGTACTAACTTTGAATGAAAAAATTCTAACATCGGAAATATAAACCTAGAATGATATGTATACCACTGGACAGGTAATTGATGCACCTTTCCAACGATATATCATTCATTAGTGCACACTCAAGAATTTGGACAAAGGAAATTTTTGAAAAAGTATTGAAGTGTAGGCAAAAGGTACTAACTTTGAATGAAAAAATTCTAACATCGGAAATATAAGCCTAGAATGGTATGTATACCACTGGACAGGTAATTGATGCACCTTTCCAACGATATATCATTTATTAGTGCACACTCAAGAATTTGGACAAAGGAAATTTTTGAAAAAGTATTGAAGTGTAGACAAAAGGTACTAACTTTGAATGAAAAATTCTAACATCGGAAATATAAACCTAGAATGGTATGTATACCACTGGACAGGTAATTGATGCACCTTTCCATCGATATATCATTCATTAGTGCACACTCAAGAATTTGGACAAAGGAAATTTTTGAAAAAGTATTGAAGTGTAGGCAAAAGGTACTAACTTTGAATGAAAAAATTCTAACATCGGAAATATAAACCTAGAATGGTATGTATACCACTGGACAGGTAATTGATGCACCTTTCCAACGATATATCATTCATAAGTGCACACTCAAGATTTTGGCCAAAGGAAATTTTTGAAAAAGTATTGAAGTGTAGGCAAAAGGTACTAACTTTGAATGAAAAAATTCTAACATCGGAAATATAAACCTAGAATGATATGTATACCACTGGACAGGTAATTGATGCACCTTTCCAACGATATATCATTCATAAGTGCACACTCAAGATTTTTGCCAAAGGAAATTTTTGAAAAAGTATTGAAGTGTAGGAAAAAGGTACTAACTTTGAATGAAAAAATTCTAACATCGGAAATATAAACCTAGAATGGTATGTATACCACTGGACAGGTAATTGATGCACCTTTCCAACGATATATCATTCATAAGTGCACACTCAAGATTTTGGCCAAAGGAAATTTTTGAAAAAGTATTGAAGTGTAGGAAAAAGGTACTAACTTTGAATGAAAAAATTCTAACATCGGAAATATAAACCTAGAATGGTATGTATACCACTGGACAGGTAATTGATGCACCTTTCCAACGATATATCATTCATAAGTGCACACTCAAGATTTTGGCCAAAGGAAATTTTTGAAAAAGTATTGAAGTGTAGGCAAAAGGTACTAACTTTGAATGAAAAAATTCTAACATCGAAAATATAAACCTAGAATGGTATGTATACCACTGGACAGGTAATTGATGCACCTTTCCAACGATATATCATTCATAAGTGCACACTCAAGATTTTGGACAAAGGAAATTTTTGAAAAAGTATTGAAGTGTAGGCAAAAGGTACTAACTTTGAATGAAAAAATTCTAACATCGGAAATATAAACCTAGAATGGTATGTATACCACTGGACAGGTAATTGATGCACCTTTCCAACGATATATCATTCATAAGTGCACACTCAAGATTTTGGCCAAAGGAAATTTTTGAAAAAGTATTGAAGTGTAGGCAAAAGGTACTAACTTTGAATGAAAAAATTCTAACATCGGAAATATAAACCTAGAATGGTATGTATACCACTGGACAGGTAATTGATGCACCTTTCCAACGATATATCATTCATAAGTGCACACTCAAGATTTTGGCCAAAGGAAATTTTTGAAAAAGTATTGAAGTGTAGGCAAAAGGTACTAACTTTGAATGAAAAAATCGTTATATCAAAAATATAAACCTAGAATGGTATGTATACCACTGGACAGGAAATTGATGCACCTTTCCAACGATATATCATTCATAAGTGCACACTCAAGATTTTGGCCAAAGGAAATTTTTGAAAAAGTATTGAAGTGTAGGCAAAAGGTACTAACTTTGAATGAAAAAATCGTTGTATCAAAAATATAAACCTAGAATGATATGTATACCACTGGACAGGTAATTGATACACCTTTCCAACGATATATCATTCATAAGTGCACACTCAAGATTTTGGCCAAAGGAAATTTTTGAAAAAGTATTGAAGTGTTGGAAAAAGGTACTAACTTTGAATGAAAAAATTCTAACATCGGAAATATAAACCTAGAATGGTATGTATACCACTGGACAGGTAATTGATGCACCTTTCCAACGATATATCATTCATAAGTGCACACTCAAGATTTTGGCCAAAGGAAATTTTTGAAAAAGTATTGAAGTGTAGGCAAAAGGTACTAACTTTGAATGAAAAAATTCTAACATCGGAAATATAAACCTAGAATGCTATGTATACCACTGGACAGGTAATTGATGCACCTTTACAACGATATATCATTCATAAGTACACACTCAAGATTTTGGCCAAAGGAAATTTTTGAAAAAGTATTGAAGTGTAGGCAAAAGGTACTAACTTTGAATGAAAAAATTCTAACATCGGAAATATAAACCTAGAATGATATGTATACCACTGGACAGGTAATTGATGCACCTTTCCAACGATATATCATTCATAAGTACACACTCAAGATTTTGGCCAAAGGAAATTTTTGAAAAAGTATTGAAGTGTAGGCAAAAGGTACTAACTTTGAATGAAAAAATTCTAACATCGGAAATATAAACCTAGAATGGTATGTATACCACTGGACAGGTAATTGATGCACCTTTCCAACGATATATCATTCATAAGTGCACACTCAAGATTTTGGCCAAAGGAAATTTTTGAAAAAGTATTGAAGTGTTGGAAAAAGGTACTAACTTTGAATGAAAAAATTCTAACATCGGAAATATAAACCTAGAATGGTATGTATACCACTGGACAGGTAATTGATGCACCTTTCCAACGATATATCATTCATAAGTGCACACTCAAGATTTTGGCCAAAGGAAATTTTTGAAAAAGTATTGAAGTGTAGGCAAAAGGTACTAACTTTGAATGAAAAAATTCTAACATCGGAAATATAAACCTAGAATGCTATGTATACCACTGGACAGGTAATTGATGCACCTTTACAACGATATATCATTCATAAGTACACACTCAAGATTTTGGCCAAAGGAAATTTTTGAAAAAGTATTGAAGTGTAGGCAAAAGGTACTAACTTTGAATGAAAAAATTCTAACATCGGAAATATAAACCTAGAATGATATGTAAACCACTGGACAGGTAATTGATGCACCTTTCCAACGATATATCATTCATAAGTACACACTCAAGATTTTGGCCAAAGGAAATTTTTGAAAAAGTATTGAAGTGTAGGCAAAAGGTACTAACTTTGAATGAAAAAATTCTAACATCGGAAATATAAACCTAGAATGGTATGTATACCACTGGACAGGTAATTGATGCACCTTTCCAACGATTTATCATTTTAATGTGCACACTCAAGATTTTGGCCAAAGGAAATTTTTCAAAAAATTAGTAATTATATGCAAATGGTAGTCAGTTGGAATGGAATACTTTCATTATAATATTGCCTAATATTATTGATTTTCGTTGAAGATTTTTTGCTTTACGAAAGCAATTGAATTAGAGTTCTTAGATGTCGAGAGGTGCGTACAGCGAAAGGTCTGGCATGTTAGTTTCCTGATGGTACTGTACATCACTATTTTTTTGTTGTTGTTAATATCATGGGTTTTGTTTTTGAAAGAAAGCTTTCATACAAACTTTGCTAGTATTGTGCCAAAATACACTTTAGTGCGCATTCAGTTAGGCTGTGCTCTCACATCAATCAAATGACTGAATGAGCTCAAATTTGCTGTTGTTTGTCCAGATAAAAAAAAAATAATGAACTCTCTGCGAGAGAGAAAATGGGCTTTGAATACTTTATTGCAAAACGACACAACTCGCAGCAGAAACGCCTGCGTCGGCGGTACGATCAAACAACCACGTGTGAGCAGGCTTCAGTCTAATACTCTCAGAGAGAGTAAAAAAAAGAAAACAATCCCGTTATTCTTCAATTAGTTGATTGTCGTGCGAGCACAGCCGTATTCAAAAACACACACACTGTCTGTGTAAAAACAGTTTTGTTTTGTGTACATGAACTGTGTTTTATCTTAAAAGTGCTGTAAGTTTTGCGAAATATGATGTCTTGGCTTATGTGTTTGTGCCAGTCGAGTCACTACAGCTTTTTCGGTACGTTAAATTTCACGCACTTCACATCGGCTGCCTCACCTCCTTTGCCCACAGAGTGAAAGCTGATGAGCGTTTCGTTGCTGTTTCGAGCTGAAAAACATATAAGAGCAATAAGGTACGCAAGTCAGGCATCTCTTTTGCCCCAAGTGTTTTTAAGCACAGCACAGCATTGCAACACTCATACGTTTTCGCTATGTTTGCACCCTAAAGCTGCCCACAGACAGCACGCGTATGAGCGTTTTGTTGCTGTACTGTGCTTAAAAACACTAGGGCAAAAGATATCCATACTTGCGTTCTTTATTGCTCTAGTATGTTTTTCGGCTCGGCACAGCAACGATACGCTCGTACGCGTGCACTATGTCCGAACCCTAAGGGCGCGTTTATAGTGAACGCTTATGCTGAAGCTTAGTGGCGCTTTGGATTAAAGCTGCTTATTTGAGCTAATTGTGTCCATAGTGAATGTTTATTGTTTAACCCTTAACTGCCCAGTGTATTTTTTTGGATACAACCAAGATAATAAGCTATTTATTTTTAAATATTGCAAAAATTAAAATTCTGGATATGTAGTTTTACTCAGAAAATTGCAAATATTAAAGAAAAATTTAATTATTGGCATAACTTTGTTGGTTTGGGAAATATTGACCGTCAAATTCAAAAAATAGTTTTTTTAAATTTTTACGTAGAGTTCGCTTTTTGACATAAAATATCTTCTAAACTATTAACAATTTTAGAGTAAAAAAAAATTACTGGTAGAGTTAAAATGTTAAAAAGTATCGTTTTTCACGTGTTTGCCTTAAATTCCTACAACCAAGCTGATTGATGGTATACGCCGGAATTCCCACTGTATCTTTTTGGATACAACCCTGTTTTCTTTAATAACTCGTAAACAAAAATTTTTTTCCAAAAAAATAAAAACGGGGTCGTGTTCAAGGGATAATTTAGCACACCACATTTTTTTTAATGAAATCGGTGTTGTTGGGCATTTAAGGGTTAAACTTAAAGTAGCTCCTTGAGAAGCAAAACATAAGTAGCAAAACAGAAACAAATAATGAAACAAAAATGGAAACTGTGTGAGCAAGCGAGATAGCAATATAAGCACTGAAAACCTCTTGATAAGTCGCTTAAAGTTCGAAATAAGCTTGCACTATGGGCAGTTTCAGCTTTTTCTGTTTTTCCATACATGAAACGTTTTTCAGCTTCAACAATAATCTTCGACATAAGCGTTTACTATAAACGCGTTTTAAGAAATCCGTTTTCATGGAGACTGAGCACTTCAGTATACTTTGGGCAGAGCTGCCAAGTGACGGGATTTTTCCCCTCTTTCGGGATTTTTCGTACAAAACGGGGAGGCGGGGAAAACATTGATAAAAACGGGGAAAATTAAAAATAAAATAGCGAGTGAAAAAGTATAGCGGTTATTCGAAAAACCAACTACAATTTTTTATTTTAATTACATCCATTTTTTGTTTGCCATTTTTTAAAAAGCTGAATGGGTTATATATGGAAAAATAGAACTAACTTTGAAGATTTATTGTTTCATGCGAAAGGAATACATTAATATAGTCATAATAGTATTTTTGATGTAGACTTAAACGATTTCGATACTTTTTTAAGGAGCTATATAAAGGGCCACTCATAGATAGTAAAAATGAAAAATAAAACTTTAAGCTTAAAAATATTTTCACACGTTATTTCGGATCAATCCGATTGGAATGATTTCGACCAAGAATATAGATCGTTAAGAAATATAAATTTTTCAAATATATCATCAGAAATTATCCAGGAATTCTGGAAAGAAGTTATATTTTTCATTGATTCAGATATTAAAAAAAAAAAAAAAAAAATAGTCGTTTACTTTATGCTTTCCCTATAGCGGGGCAAGTGCTGAAAGTGCTTTTTCAGCTTTAAATTTAAATAAAACAAAAATAAGGAACTTTCTTGACAATACCTCTCAATGCAGAACTCTCCGCAGTAAATCTTTAATGAAATATAAAAATTGCTTTGCAATTGAATAAATTCAGAATTTTTTACTTTTTATAATAGAAATAATACACATACTCTTGTTTACTTGGTTTGATAATATGTGTAACAATATGTATATTTCAAATAATTTCTAACAATTTTTTGTAATCTCAAAAACGTAACGTTCGAGTCAAAATACAATATCGCTTAAATTTTTTATTTTTATTTTTCTTATAGATACGTACATTTTTCCTGTTTGTATTTATTTTAGTTTTAGTAAAGTGAATTAATGAACTTATTATTTCTTTAAATTGCTATTTATTAAACAATTTAAAAACCTGGAAAAAAGCGTGGAAACTCGAAGTTAAAAACGGGGAAAAATATTAATTTGTATGCTGAAACCTGGCAGCACTGATTTTGGGCCATTAAGATTTGTCACCTCTACTCGAGATTGCTTTGGAAGTTATTTGAGCTCTCTCGTTTCAAACCAGTGTCGGCCGACGCCTATGCACGCGTGCTTCGTGAAACTTCGTATTTTTACACCGACATAAAACTGGCTGTCGTGCTTTTACACCGATGCTGCCGATTATTCGTAGCAAGGGCGCTCAGTCGATGTTTCGCTTTTGGCTAGTTAGCACCACGCTTTTATGCGCGCAATTTATTACGTAATTTTAAATGCTTACACGTAAAAAAAATGTTCAACCAAATGTGGGAATTAGCCTATTTGTTCTTTAAAATTGTTTTGGGGAAGCGAAAACTTAATTTGTCAGAAGAAAGTAGGGTGCGCTACCAGTGCTTTTTTTAATTTTGAAGTAATATGCAATATAAATAATATTAGTACTATAAGGAGTCGGTAAAATGTTATTAGTAAAAGATTACTTTCCAAATAAATATGTAATATTGATATTAATAATAAATATATGCATATTGATATTATTAATAAAATATTAATATTAATGTTATTATTAATTGTTATTAATAACGCGGCCCCTAGACAATAAATAATATTGCACATTATTTACCTAGTAAGAAATTTTATTAATTTCAATTCACTTTCATATACCTGCATTCATTTAAAATGCCGCTTAATGTTAATAATAAAAAATTTCTTGAAGCCTCCTGCGAAGTAAAATTTTCAGTGTAAGCCAAAGAGAGATTCTTTGCTCTCACTTGGGCGCACACTACTACAAAACTGGAAGAACTGTGTATGTATTTTTTTGGCCGACACTGTTTCAAACGTATTCTTATGCTCTTTCGCGCATTCAAAAAGCACCAGTGGCGAAGCAGCATTGTTTCAGATGATACTCAATTGTTTTGTCTCACTTTTACTTTTCAATTCTGACGACCACTGGTTTTCAGATTGATCACTTTCAAGATTTCTGTGTGTTGGTGAGAGCAGAACGTCTCTCTTATTTTGCATAAATAAGAAAATGCGAGGAGAAATTATTTGAGTGGATACCGTTATTCGTTTGACGTACAGTATCAATGTTTCTGTTACGCTGAAAGAAATCGTCTTTATACAAAAAATTAATTTCATATTCCGTCTTTGAATTTCAGTTATAAACCAATTTAATAAAGTGTATAAAAGGTGAAAAAATTTAATTTACGAAAATCCATAGAAGCATACTTTATTTTTAGCCACGTTGTTTTTGCAATTTTACAAACTTATCATTTATTCGAATAATCAACCTATTTTCTTTCAACGTATTTCTTTCTCAAAAATATTAAAAAAATTATTCTTACATTGATACCAAGGATTTAGCAAATATTCGTTATCTATTGCTTTCTAACATTATCAATTCATAACAAAAAAATAATATACTGTATTTATACTCGTCAAAAGAAACAAGTTAAAAATTGCAGTATAGTTTATTTCAAACAAAATAGTGCCTTAATACATTTTTAAAGGTAATCTTTGACATGAATTGTCGACTACAAAATGTATTTGTTTAATTTGTCCCTTATTACGAGTAATATTACTGTTATAACTAAAATCGACAAAACTTTAGGCAGAAATTCTTAGGCACGAACTCCTATTTATCGATTTAATACCTACTGAATATTCTGATTTTTAAAAATGCAAAATCAGCCACTAAAAAGACTTATAATTTATAGTCTTTTAAACTATAAATTATAGGATTATGCCATTTTCTAAGCATTTAAAATAATTGCGCAAGTGATTTATGTACTAAGAGGTATATTTTTAAGCATTTAGATTTTAGGTGATTTATATATTGATCATGTTAGAAATAATAGGGGAAAAATATTTTCAAAAAGCCGTTTATTTTTGAAGAGAAATTTTTAAGAACTGTGTAGCTGTGGCTAAGGAATACGTACCAGTTTATATGATATAAATCTATGATTGATTAGAATGGCTTGATTTATGTTAAGAAAAAATTATTATTAAGAACCCAGTTTGTCTAGCTTCTGCAATAATAAAAATAGCAATAACAATTAAATTAAATTAATTTATTATTAGTTATTAATTGTAATTATTAAATTAATTTATATATTAACTTTGAATAAAAGTATTAAAAATAATTCGATAAAATTATTATTATGCATTAGATATATTATATATATAGGGTAAACAAACTTCAATCTTTGATGGTGGAAGTTGCTCCAGTGATATTGCTCACGATTATGTGGAGTTCGCTGGCGCTGCGTAGATTCAAAGAAATCTGTTATTTACAAGTAAATTCTGGTCAATACATGACAGAATTTTCTCGCAAATGTAGTGAAAATAAAGAGAAATAATTAAAGGTAAGTATATTGTTACTTCAAATATGGTTTAATTGTTTATTTGCTTACTTTGATTTTCCAATAAGTGGAGGATAAAAAATTGCGTAGAAATTACGAGCCAAAAAAGTCGTCTATTCTTTCCGGAAGTATATCAAGAACGAGGCCGGCCATGAAAAAACCACGAAGGCTCGTCCGAAGCACCAACCGAGGGACTCGTTCTGCTATCGAGGATCGATACTCGAACGAGTCGATTAATAAGTGCTTAATTTTTTACCTTGTGTTGCCATTGATTTAGTACCCACCTTATTTAGGGTTGTGGCCTAAACATGGGGTCTTCAAAGAGTATCACTTTTTTTGTCACTATTTCCCCTAATTTTTCTTTGTCAAACGCCATGAAAAAAATTGTGGAATATTTAAAATGACACTTCTTGTTGAAAGACACTTAAGCGATGCACCTTAAGTGCAAATATATACACAGAATTTATTTTTGCACACTCAAAAATTTATGTTTTGTAAATTTTTTGAAAAAGCAGTAAATGTTAGGTCACCAAATTATAACTTTGAATGCAAAAATCCTCATAACTGGTTTCTTTTTTAGTAATGCTTTTGAATTTTTCGCAGTGTAAAATCTTTACAGCTCATTTACGTTGTATAACATTTTGTAAGAGCTAGGGTACATTTTGAGCAAGGATTTCAATTTTGAAGTTTCTTTGTATAAGTGAAAGCAGAACTTCTGCTCTAATAAAATGGACAAGAAACCCCTTGTGAGGAGAAATGAGTTAAAATAATGTACCGTTAGTCTTTTACAGCACTGTCTTAACTCGACTACTTCACTCAATAAAAATGATTACAGGATGCAAACAGATAACTCGTCTTGCATTTTAAATGAAAATTACTATCAAAATAAGTATAGAAGCCTTTTAATATTATTTAGTTTAATACTGTCCTATACATTCGAAAAACTTTTTAATTTTTTTAAAAACGGTCAGATCCAAAAATTTCGTTTTCTTATTTCAAGAGACTACCATTTAATTTACGATAGAAAATTCTTCAAATTTCATACGAAAGTATTTCATATATAAATTATTCCTTTATCTTTCAACTGAGCTTAATGCTTGGTCATAATCGGGTATGGGCACCACTACATTTAAAGCTTCTGTACCGTTTCTATGCTTCTCTTTTGTCTTTGATTTGTTGTTGCCTTTATGTTGCTACATAAGCTTTTGCTCTCAATTCTTACGCTCAACGCTCCCGGAGCGCTCTCTGCCCATGCCCGGTCATAATTATACAATGCAAATTTGGTTTGATAACTTTATGGAAAAATAACGTTACATTTAATAATATAAGTACATTTTATAGGAGCCTTTATAAAACGAAAAAAAAAAATGATTCGACACATCTTACCATAACATCGGTAGCGTCTATCGTCATGATCAGGGTCATTCGTGCATTTGTGCGTCAAAGCTCTTCATATACCTAGTATTTATTGACTCAGTAATGATTGACAAAGCTGTAGGCTTTATGTTTTTTTTTTTTAGAGTTGAGCTTTCACACAAAATGTGCTAGTAGTGAGTTTTGTCACCACTACTACCTACCTATCATTCAAAGATTCCTTTGAAAGTCCAAAGTGCGCAAAAACGGATACTGATCCGTTTTGAACCCGTTACGAGTCCGTCAGTGCGGAATTCGTTCGTTTATGCTTCGACGGACCCGTTTCGAATCCGTTACAAAACCGTCAAAACATGGTCACAACTTAATTTTATAATTCTTAAAAAACATATTTTTTAAGAATTATATTTTGAGCTTTATGCCAACAACGTTAACATAAAAGCCAGTTTTCAAGTTATCAAATCTGTTATTTATATCATTATAATTTTGATAATATATATCAAAACGGATCCATATGGCATACTGGGAGTTTATAGACTTTGGCTCACTTCCGAAGTTTCTTTGTGTTAGTGATAACTGATCTCGTCTTGTGAGTAATAACGCAATACGAGGGGAAATGATGTGAGTGTATTTACCGTTATTCGTTTGAAGTAAAATGTCAACTACAGATTCACTCTAATTAAATGAAATTGTAAGAATAAAAATTGCGTCTTAATAAGTAAATCGTGTCTTTATGTGGAGTAGTTCTTGAACATATTTTGAGTCCTTCGAAGCTATTTCCACTTTGAGTGGAAATTTTATAGTATCCTGTTATTGCCCTACAAAGCCTTCAAAAAGTAAAGTTATATCTAAAAAACCGAAGCTATAAATTCTGATGATTGATGCTGAAATCATTCATTCTATGTCAAGTGAGATAAAGTTAAGTAGTTTTCAGTTAAAGAAATTATTAAGCATGGTGAATGAAATATATTTTAAGTTTTTTGTGAAACTTTCACTAAAGAAAATTTTAATAAAAAAACCAATGGACTTAAAAAAATTTAAAAGATATTTTATAAATAATGAACATTTTCAAGAGATTTTTAATAATTTTCATAAGTGTAATAATTTTATAAAATTAAATGGAAAATCCCGCAAAACTCTTGTAGCAAACAATAAACGAAACCGCAAACGAATATCAACAATTTATACAAGAATGGTAAGTTTTTAAACATTTGTTTATTAATTTTTATATAAGTTTGTAAGTAACTATGTATGTAAGTAAGTTTTATTAACTTTCTTCAGCTCGTTCGTAGTTTGTTTAATTTTATTTTAAAATGTAAAAGTGTTTTAATTTTGCTAAAGAAAGACAACCTATAGTTATCCTTAGTACGAAACGTACTCCCAAAAAGCTGAAAAATTAATGGCATAATTTTATAAATCACCGTTATAAACGCAACGGTAACGCGGCGCATCACTTGGATTTAAAATTGCATTTTATTCAATACGTTGTTGCGTTAGCTATGTTACGTTATCACGATGAACTGTCGGCCAACAACAGTTTAGGGTTAGCAGACGTAATATAAAAATAGCATAATTACTGTAGTTTTTTGAGAAATTTAAGATTAACCAAATTTTGGCATTTTGGCAACCATATCTGTTCTCTTCAGTTATCATTAAATGGAAATTGTAATACAAACGCCAAGCACTGGCGTCCTATTTGCTACCTCCGGTAATTTTTGTATTTCTTTTAACAAAATTTCGAACTGTTAGTTCGTTGTTATTATCCTTTTAAAAAAGTTATTATCCTTTTAAAACCAACTTATCCATTCTAACGGCATCTCAAAAGCTAGTGATGAAATTTTGACAGTACAAGTGAACGAAATTCAAGGGTTGCGTTTTATAAATTACGAATTTCAATATTTTTCATTTAAGAAAAAAAAAAACATGTGAGTTATTTTTTCGATCAGAAATAAAAGGTTTTTTATCGATACTTTTTCATTTAGAAATAATAGTTATTTTTCAATCGTTACTTCTTTGATCAGAAATAAAAATCAATCACTGATCAATATTTTTTTCGATCAGATATAAAAAATCATTTTTTGATCGAAATTATGTCGATAAAAAAAATTAACATATATATATATAAAACGCCCACGTTTCTGACATCACTATTTTTGAAAATTTTTAAAGTCTCTGGATTAATAGTTCTCCTGAAACGTATTATATCTGCATACTTTGTTTTTTTAATTTTTATTTATCTTTAAAAGATATACATTGTAAAAAATTGCAAAATATCTTAAAAAATACAATTAGTATTTATAATATAAAATAAATATATTCAAACAGCTGTAACTTCGAAACCGTAAGTCGTACAGAAAAAAATCCGAGATATATTTTAAAGATCTTGAATTAGTCTTTTTTGTTAAATATGTTTTTTGAAAATTTACTCTTTTTATGAATTTTTTTTTTTAATTTTTTTAGTCTGAAGTTTTTTTAATTTTTCTTAGTGATCGCAGTAAATTTTTCACCTTTTGAACATAGTGTCGTTATAATACATAAATTTTTAAGGTTTGTAGAAAATTTTAGCTTGAGATTCCAACAATTGCTATTCTAACGAATTTTTAAATAAATGCCTGCAAAAGATTCCTTACTTTTTTACCGAAAATTTCATATATTTACATATAAAACTCTTCTGTACATGGTTCTGTCACTGAACTCCTCTTAAACCGCTGGACCGATTTTGGGTATGTAGATGGTTTGGCTGGGTCTGTAGATGGTTTAGGTTTAAATTTTGACCCGGTAGGTGGAGCTATTGTTGCTGTGGCAGTGTATAAAGAGGTATTTGAGAGAATAACTTAGAAACGAATTGAGAAATTGACATGATTCTACGAAATAAAGTTGTGCTGGAGATCCACTAAGCAGTTGTTGTTACAACTAGATGATATACCCGGTTTTACTCGGGTGAAAAAATTTAAAATTTTATTATTTATTTGATAAGATTTTTGTTACTTTGTTTATTTTTATGCATTTTGTATTTTTGAAATTTTTTTTTTTGCATAAAAAGTAATGGTGTAGTGAAAGAATCATGTCAATTTCTCAATTCGTTTCTGAGTAATACTCTCAAATACCACTTTAAGTACTACCACAGCAACAAAAGCACCACCTACCAGGTTAAATTAAGACATAAACCATCTACAGATTCAGCCGCACACACATACCAAATTTCATCAAAATCGGTCGTTTAGGAGGAGTTCAGTGACAAAGCCATGTACAGAAGAGTTTTATATGTAAATATATGAAATTTTCGGTAAAAAAAAAAAAGAAATCTTTTGTAGGCATTTTTTTAAAAATTCGTTCAAAATAGCAATTGTTGGAATCCCAAGCTAAAATTTTGTATAAGCCTTAAGAATTAATATTATATAACGGTACTATGTTCAAAAGGTAAAAAATTTACTGCGATCTTCATGAAAAATGTGACACAAAACTTCAGACTAAAAAAATTAAAAACTAGTAAGAAATGATCTTCGACTGGGCCGAAGTAAAAATACCCCTACGTCCGAATTGAATTATATTCAAAGTCTTAAGCAGTTAAAGAAATTTTTATTTGTAAACATTTTCGTCATAGTTTTAACAGAAAATATTCTTTTGTTTTTTTAAAAAAGTCACTTTGTATGGGAGGTGGGTGTGGTTTTCATTCGATTTGGTTGAATTTCATACACAGTGTACATGTTACATATCAATATTCATATGCAAAATTGCAAGTCTATGTATTAATTTTTGTGGAATTTAAAGAGATTTTACATTTTTTATAAAGTCACTTTGTATGGAAAGTAGGCGTGGTTTTCATCCGATTTGGCTCATTTTCGAACTTGATCTTAGTTTTTAGATACAAGCTTAAATATTGAATGTCGTAATGATAGCTTCAACATTACGGCTGTAATCGTGATCACAGACAGACAGACGGACAGACGGACATGGCTAAATCGACTCGGGTGGTGATGCTGATCAAAAATATATATACTGTTCTATACCTACCACGCCTCCTTATGGGCGTTACAAACGGAGTGACAAAATTAACATACCCCGCTTACGTTTTTTAAACGTAGGGGTATAAAAATTTAATTAAAAGAGTCCAAAAAGAGTACACCACAAGAACGGCTCATTCAAGGTTTTTAAGATATATCTCAGATTTTTTTCTGTACGACTTAAGGTTTCGAAGCTACAGCTGTTTGAATACATGCACTTATTGTATTTTTTACGATATTTTCAAATTTTTTACAGTGTATAACTTAAAAAAATTGTTTTCGCAAAAACAAAAAATACAGTTTAAGTTATTTTTACGAGCACTATTTTACAGTCAAATTATTTTTTCTGATATGCAAGATAACACCCTAAGGTATAATTAATATTATGTTTTTTTATTTATTACTGTATGTTTAATCATTACCGCAAACTCTATAAGATACGAAAATCGCTTGTGGTTGCATGAAAAATATGGCCGCCATTTTGCAAATACATCAAAAAAGTTTTATTAAAAGCAGTAAAAAATGTTGAAAATTTTTCTAGTAATTTTTTGTTGTAATATTTCTTGTTGTGTATTAGGGCGTATCGAAAAATTTAGATCGTATTCTAAGAGGTCTCAAAAGTATTATGGGGTTGTCAAGATCACCGAAAAAAATTTAAGGATTGAAATAAATTTAAACCATTAAAATAACCGTATAATTAAAGAAATTTCAACAGAGCTGAAGAGAAATTAATAGAACAATCAAACAGATTATACATAAACAAGTATTTTATACTCTTATTCGAAAACATTTTAGATTGAAAATTGTCTTATTTTTATAGGAAACAAGAAAAAATGATTTTAATAAGGAATTTGAAAATTTCAAAAATTGGTGCTTACAAAAAGATGAAACTGCTTACTTTAACGCAGTAAAAGATTTATTTCAGGCTGTAGATTGCGAATTTATGGATACAAATTTATCTGATACTCACTTAGAACCCTCGAATGAAATTCATCCGAATACAATTCATACATCTAGTATAAAAGTTGATATATTAGATCAGTATCTATTCGGTGGTTCTGAAGTTGATTGTGCTGTTAATAGTTATGAAGACTTAGCAACAATTTTACCAATAGGAGCAATAGTAAGTTTGAACTCTCTGGGAGAATCAGTTTTCGAAGCAAATGTTCCACTTTGCTCTACAAAATTTGAAGCCGCCAACAATTCACACATACAAGAAGAAATACTAAATATCGATATAACCGCAAAAACAATCGATATTGAAGACTTTCAAAAAGTGCGAAAACCAAACAAAAAAATAAATCAAGCAAATAGATCGGTCGAAATGTTTAAATTAAAAAAGACAAATTTTAAGAAATCTTCAGAAATGTTTAAAACTCCCACCGAATATCTTCATTATGACTCTAAATATACGTTATCAAATGAAGTAGCAAATGTCATAAAAAATAATTATTTTAGCGAAAACAACGAGTCGTCCAACAAAGTCACATTTACAAAGTTCATCGAAGATGCTGTACGAGAGTCATACAAACTTTGCAACAATGTTTGCCCAATAAATTTCACGGGAAGCGGATTTAATTTGACTAAGCCAATAATGCGACTGTATGCTAAATGCATTTACTGGAAATACGGCTGCAAAAAATATAAATTTTGCATTGATTTTTCGAAAGAAGAATTTATTGTTGATGTCCAGTCAAATCATTCGCATATTAAGCATCCTATTAACGCTACAAAAACCCACCAAATTCGCGCAGTTCGACGCACAGTAGCAAAAAAAGAATTAATACGTCAGTTTGCTATGAACTGGCGTGACTTCAAATTACGCCAGCAGTCGGGAGCTTTACGAAAACTAGGTAATAATCAAAGTGTACCAACTCTCGGAACCGCTCGTAAAATAAAGTCCGAAGCTAACAGGGACTTTGATCGACATCAAGACCCTTTTTTTGATATAGTGAAAATGCGGAGAGAACCCAAATATTCCACATTCATTCAAAAGGTCTCAGAACCTTTAGAAATATACCTTTGGTCCAAGGAACAAATAAAAATATTACAAAGAAATTGTAAGCTGCTTATGAAAAAAAGTAGAAATACTCTTTTCATGGATGCAACTGGAGGAATTGTCGAAAAAACCGATAAAACATCTAAACGGGTATTTTTATATAGTTTGGTTGCACACATAAAGGACGAATTTAAAAAAGACTCCGGCATATTGTATCCAGTGGCAGAAGCCTTATTATGCAGTCATTTTTCGGAAGATATTGAGAGGTTTTTAAGCTCGCTAAAAGTGTTCTGCATTTTAAATAAAATAGTCTGGCCCATCTCAAAAAGAATTTGCTTGGATTGGAGTTTTGCAAGCATAAATGCTTGCATAAGAGTTTTTAATAAAAATGTGGAAATCCACTCAGTAAAACAATATTTATCAGCATGTTATATTTTTTGTAATAATATTTTAAATAGAAAAAAGGCAAATGTCAAATTTGTTATAATCCAAATATGTTGTAGTCATTTTATAAAAATTGTTTTCAAAGATATTGATCAGTATGTAAGTGATAATAATATAATATTCACCCTAAAAAAATTTGTGTCTACCGCCATTAACATAAACTTTATTAATGATTTTTTCATTTGGTTCGAAGCTATTACAACAATATTACTTCATAGTTCATATAACGACCATGTTAAAAATTCAATAAAAATTTTAAACAAAATGGAGGAAAAGTTTGAAAGTGAGATTTGCTTCGAAAATTCAAATAATATTAAAATAACTGAAGAAAATATGAAAACCAAAATTTTTAAAGAAAGTCCTTTCTATAAAAAGGCTCTACAAATTTTTTTGAAAATAAAAGAAAATTGTCAAGAACAAAAGGAACATAATAATGTTTTTTTCAACCCGGCTTTTGCTAATATAATTTTAAATAAATATTGTCCATATGCTCCTTTGTGGAGCAATTTAATGGGTTTTCATGTAGAAACTACATGTAAAACCAGAATATCTAATGGACCCGTAGAAGGTTATTTTTCAAAAGAAAAAAATTTTTTGCTAGAAGGGAAAAAAAACATCCGGCCTTCAGAATACGTTCGAATTACAGCAAATTATATTCAAGCAAAACAGAACGAACTTGAAGGCTTATATTTTGACAATTTAAGCGCAGAAATTATACAAAAACTAGTACCAAAAAGAACTTTGTTAGAGGACGAATGGCGAAGAGTCCCTTTGAAATCAAAAACAAAAATTAACCCAATACAAATGCAGTGCAAAAAGTTCTTCAAAAAATTTGAAAAAGATAATTTGGAAGTTGAGAATGCAAAAATTCCTACTGTCCAAACAATTCCTGCAGATATAAATTATTATTCTCTTAAAAAACTCCCAAGAGGTTTAAGAAATATAAGGTTCCACATATGTGATTTCAGTTACATATTTGATAATATTTATAATGATACAGTTTTGCGTAGTGGAACATTAGATTTGAGCGAACTAATATCTCTTGATGGAAAAACAGAACTGTTCAATAATGTGGTAGAGATATTTCTTCATGTGCTGATTTACTCCTTAAAATTAAAAAACATTTTTATAACAATGTGCAGTCAGGGCCAAGTACTTTTTTATAACTCCAATCTATCCGATACAAATATATTCTCTTTTTTGCAAATTCAAAGCAAAAATATAATAATTATTCCAATTTTAAATTGCCGTCATTTTACATTAGTGTTTATAAACTGTATTAAAAAGCATTTCATTTACATTGATCCTTTGGGCGAATATGAAAAAAAATCACTGGTTATGTTTGAAAAATTTATGGAAATTTTAAAAATTTTAAATATTGACAATTGCAACTGGGAAAATGTTAGAATTGAACACACAATTCAAACTGACTCATACAATTGCGGAGTGCACATATGTCAATTCGTGGAAGCCCTTTTACGAGAAAATTCTTTAACTGAACTAGACTGCCCACAAAAATATAGACTAAAAATGAAAACAATGATAATAAATCATATTTCTCTCAAAAACCGAACTTGCTTTCATTGTGAACGAAACTGGGACGATACCAGTATCGAATGCTTAATATGTAAAAGAATAGTAAACAACGAATGCTTAATTAAAATCTATAAAACTAATTTTCAAACTGAATGTATTCTAAAAAGCTTTACATGCATTCTATGCCAATATTAACATAAACAAAAATTACTTGTTTTCGAAACATTGAAATTTATTATTTATTTCTAATCACTTACACTTTTTATACTTGATTAAGATAAATTATATTTGTGATAACATTTAGCATTCAATTTGCGAAAAAATTTCTAAAATACTGTAAATATTATATTTGTAAGTTATTTCATAATTTTTTGCCTAATCGAAATAGAAATGAAAATAATTAAATAAAAATGTAAACGCATATCTTTTCCTTATATCTTATTTTATACCTTTCAACAATTTTTAAATAAAATAAAACCCAATATTAAATATAATTTAACTAACATTTGGTTTTCAATAAAAATTGCTATCAAACTTCTAAAATAAAAATAAAAACTCATGAACACAAATCTAAAAAACACATAAAATATATACATTAAAATATATAATTAACTTAATTTATAAAGCCATACAAATTTGAACTAGAACTATTTATATTTTTAAAGTTATGAAATCTTTTGTTTTCTCTCAACTATTATTGTTAAAAACACAGCAATAGCTGCATCTAATATAAGAAAAATTTGTATGCAGGTTGAAAAACATAAACACTACCTAAACAAAATAATGAATAAAAAATTATATTTATATACATTAAAAAAATATTTTCTGCTTACTTTTAAATAAAATATGACAAAAATCTATGTTTTTCATTTAATTTATTGACTTGACTAAATTGCTAGTTTTTCTACAATGCCAAATTTCAACCATCATAAAAGAAAAATGCATCAATTACCTGTCCAGTGATATGCATCATATTCTAGGTTTGTATTTCCGTTATTAGAATTTTGTCATTCAAAGTAAGTACCTTTTGCCTACATTTCAATACTTTTTTCAAAAATTTCCTCTGGCCAAAATCTTGAGTGTGCACTTATGAATGATATATCGTTGGAAAGGTGCATTAATTACCTGTCCAGTGGTATACATACCATTCTAGGTTTATATTTCCGATGTTAGAATTTTTTCATTCAAAGTTAGTACCTTTTGCCTACACTTCAATACTTTTTCAAAAATTTCCTTTGTCCAAATTCTTGAGTGTGCACTAATGAATGATATATCGTTGGAAAGGTGCATCAATTACCTGTCCAGTGGTATACATACCATTCTAGGTTTATATTTCCGATGTTAGAATTTTTTCATTCAAAGTTAGTACCTTTTGCCTACACTTCAATACTTTTTCAAAAATTTCCTTTGTCCAAATTCTTGAGTGTGCACTAATGAATGATATATCGTTGGAAAGGTGCATCAATTACCTGTCCAGTGGTATACATACCATTCTAGGTTTATATTTCCGATGTTAGAATTTTTTCATTCAAAGTTAGTACCTTTTGCCTACACTTCAATACTTTTTCAAAAATTTCCTTTGTCCAAATTCTTGAGTGTGCACTAATGAATGATATATCGTTGGAAAGGTGCATCAATTACCTGTCCAGTGGTATACATACCATTCTAGGTTTATATTTCCGATGTTAGAATTTTTTCATTCAAAGTTAGTACCTTTTGCCTACACTTCAATACTTTTTCAAAAATTTCCTTTGTCCAAATTCTTGAGTGTGCACTAATGAATGATATATCGTTGGAAAGGTGCATCAATTACCTGTCCAGTGGTATACATACCATTCTAGGTTTATATTTCCGATGTTAGAATTTTTTCATTCAAAGTTAGTACCTTTTGCCTACACTTCAATACTTTTTCAAAAATTTCCTTTGTCCAAATTCTTGAGTGTGCACTAATGAATGATATATCGTTGGAAAGGTGCATCAATTACCTGTCCAGTGGTATACATACCATTCTAGGTTTATATTTGCGATGTTCGAATTTTTTCATTCAAAGTTAGTACCTTTTGCCTACACTTCAATACTTTATCAAAAATTTCCTTTCGCCAAAATCTTGAGTGTGCACTTATGAATGATATATCATTGGAAAGGTGCATTAATTACCTGTCCAGTGGTATACATACCATTCTAGGTTTATATTTCCGATGTTAGAATTTTTTCATTCAAAGTTAGTACCTTTTGCCTACACTTCAATACTTTTTCAAAAATTTCCTTTGGCCAAAATCTTGAGTGTGCACTTATGAATGATATATCGTTGGAAAGGTGCATCAATTACCTGTCCAGTGGTATACATACCATTCTAGGTTTATATTTCCGATGTTAGAATTTTTTCATTCAAAGTTAGTACCTTTTGCCTACACTTCAATACTTTTTCAAAAATTTCCTTTGTCCAAATTCTTGAGTGTGCACTAATGAATGATATATCGTTGGAAAGGTGCATCAATTACCTGTCCAGTGGTATACATACCATTCTAGGTTTATATTTCCGATGTTAGAATTTTTTCATTCAAAGTTAGTACCTTTTGCCTACACTTCAATACTTTTTCAAAAATTTCCTTTGGCCAAAATCTTGAGTGTGCACTTATGAATGATATATTGTTGGAAAGGTGCATCAATTACCTGTCCAGTGGTATACATACCATTCTAGGCTTATATTTCCGATGTTAGAATTTTTTCATTCAAAGTTAGTACCTTTTTCCAACACTTCAATACTTTTTCAAAAATTTCCTTTGGCCAAAATCTTGAGTGTGCACTTATGAATGATATATCGTTGGAAAGGTGCATCAATTACCTGTCCAGTGGTATACATACCATTCTAGGTTTATATTTCCGATGTTAGAATTTTTTCATTCAAAGTTAGTACCTTTTGCCTACACTTCAATACTTTTTCAAAAATTTCCTTAGGCCAAAATCTTGAGTGTGCACTTATGAATGATATATCGTTGGAAAGGTGCATCAATTACCTGTCCAGTGGTATACATACCATTCTAGGTTTATATTTCCGATGTTAGAATTTTTTCATTCAAAGTTAGTACCTTTTGCCTACACTTCAATACTTTTTCAAAAATTTCCTTTGTCCAAAATCTTCAGTGTGCACTTATGAATGATATATCGTTGGAAAGGTGCATCAATTACCTGTCCAGTGGTATACATACCATTCTAGGTTTATATTTCCGATGTTAGAATTTTTTCATTCAAAGTGAGTACCTTTTGCCTACACTTCAATACTTTTTCAAAAATTTCCTTTGGCCAAAATCTTGAGTGTGCACTTATGAATGATATATCGTTGGAAAGGTGCATCAATTACCTGTCCAGTGGTATACATACCATTCTAGGTTTATATTTCCGATGTTAGAATTTTTTCATTCAAAGTTAGTACCTTTTGCCTACACTTCAATACTTTTTCAAAAATTTCCTTTGTCCAAATTCTTGAGTGTGCACTAATGAATGATATATCGTTGGAAAGGTGCATCAATTACCTGTCCAGTGGTATACATACCATTCTAGGTTTATATTTCCGATGTTAGAATTTTTTCATTCAAAGTTAGTACCTTTTGCCTACACTTCAATACTTTTTCAAAAATTTCCTTTGTCCAAATTCTTGAGTGTGCACTAATGAATGATATATCGTTGGAAAGGTGCATCAATTACCTGTCCAGTGGTATACATACCATTCTAGGTTTATATTTCCGATGTTAGAATTTTTTCATTCAAAGTTAGTACCTTTTGCCTACACTTCAATACTTTTTCAAAAATTTCCTTTGTCCAAATTCTTGAGTGTGCACTAATGAATGATATATCGTTGGAAAGGTGCATCAATTACCTGTCCAGTGGTATACATACCATTCTAGGTTTATATTTCCGATGTTAGAATTTTTTCATTCAAAGTTAGTACCTTTTGCCTACACTTCAATACTTTTTCAAAAATTTCCTTTGTCCAAATTCTTGAGTGTGCACTAATGAATGATATATCGTTGGAAAGGTGCATCAATTACCTGTCCAGTGGTATACATACCATTCTAGGTTTATATTTGCGATGTTCGAATTTTTTCATTCAAAGTTAGTACCTTTTGCCTACACTTCAATACTTTTTCAAAAATTTCCTTTGGCCAAAATCTTGAGTGTGCACTTATGAATGATATATCATTGGAAAGGTGCATTAATTACCTGTCCAGTGGTATACATACCATTCTAGGTTTATATTTCCGATGTTAGAATTTTTTCATTCAAAGTTAGTACCTTTTGCCTACACTTCAATACTTTTTCAAAAATTTCCTTTGGCCAAAATCTTGAGTGTGCACTTATGAATGATATATCGTTGGAAAGGTGCATCAATTACCTGTCCAGTGGTATACATACCATTCTAGGTTTATATTTCCGATGTTAGAATTTTTTCATTCAAAGTTAGTACCTTTTGCCTACACTTCAATACTTTTTCAAAAATTTCCTTTGGCGAAAATATTGAGTGTGCACTTATGAATGATATATCGTTGGAAAGGTGCATCAATTACCTGTCCAGTGGTATACATACCATTCTAGGTTTATATTTCCGATGTTAGAATTTTTTCATTCAAAGTTAGTACCTTTTGCCTACACTTCAATACTTTTTCAAAAATTTCCTTTGGCCAAAATCTTGAGTGTGCACTTATGAATGATATATCGTTGGAAAGGTGCGTCAATTACCTGTCCAGTGGTATACATACCATTCTAGGTTTATATTTCCGATGTTAGAATTTTTTCATTCAAAGTTAGTACCTTTTGCCTACACTTCAATACTTTTTCAAAAATTTCCTTTGGCCAAAATCTTGAGTGTGCACTTATGAATGATATATTGTTGGAAAGGTGCATCAATTACCTGTCCAGTGGTATACATACCATTCTAGGCTTATATTTCCGATGTTAGAATTTTTTCATTCAAAGTTAGTACCTTTTGCCTACACTTCAATACTTTTTCAAAAATTTCCTTTGGCCAAAATCTTGAGTGTGCACTTATGAATGATATATCGTTGGAAAGGTGCATCAATTACCTGTCCAGTGGTATACATACCATTCTAGGTTTATATTTCCGATGTTAGAATTTTTTCATTCAAAGTTAGTACCTTTTGCCTACACTTCAATACTTTTTCAAAAATTTCCTTTGGCCAAAATCTTGAGTGTGCACTTATGAATGATATATCGTTGGAAAGGTGCATCAATTACCTGTCCAGTGGTATACATACCATTCTAGGTTTATATTTCCGATGTTAGAATTTTTTCATTCAAAGTTAGTACCTTTTGCCTACACTTCAATACTTTTTCAAAAATTTCTTTTGGCCAAAATCTTGAGTGTGCACTTATGAATGATATATCGTTGGAAAGGTGCATTAATTACCTGTCCAGTGGTATACATACCATTCTAGGTTTATATTTCCGATGTTAGAATTTTTTCATTCAAAGTTAGTACCTTTTGCCTACACTTCAATACTTTTTCAAAAATTTCCTTTGTCCAAATTCTTGAGTGTGCACTAATGAATGATATATCGTTGGAAAGGTGCATCAATTACCTGTCCAGTGGTATACATACCATTCTAGGTTTATATTTCCGATGTTAGAATTTTTTCATTCAAAGTTAGTACCTTTTGCCTACACTTCAATACTTTTTCAAAAATTTCCTTTGTCCAAATTCTTGAGTGTGCACTAATGAATGATATATCGTTGGAAAGGTGCATCAATTACCTGTCCAGTGGTATACATACCATTCTAGGTTTATATTTCCGATGTTAGAATTTTTTCATTCAAAGTTAGTACCTTTTGCCTACACTTCAATACTTTTTCAAAAATTTCCTTTGTCCAAATTCTTGAGTGTGCACTAATGAATGATATATCGTTGGAAAGGTGCATCAATTACCTGTCCAGTGGTATACATACCATTCTAGGTTTATATTTTCGATGTTCGAATTTTTTCATTCAAAGTTAGTACCTTTTGCCTACACTTCAATACTTTTTCAAAAATTTCCTTTGGCCAAAATCTTGAGTGTGCACTTATGAATGATATATCATTGGAAAGGTGCATTAATTACCTGTCCAGTGGTATACATACCATTCTAGGTTTATATTTCCGATGTTAGAATTTTTTCATTCAAAGTTAGTACCTTTTGCCTACACTTCAATACTTTTTCAAAAATTTCCTTTGGCCAAAATCTTGAGTGTGCACTTATGAATGATATATCGTTGGAAAGGTGCATCAATTACCTGTCCAGTGGTATACATACCATTCTAGGTTTATATTTGCGATGTTCGAATTTTTTCATTCAAAGTTAGTACCTTTTGCCTACACTTCAATACTTTTTCAAAAATTTCCTTTGGCCAAAATCTTGAGTGTGCACTTATGAATGATATATCATTGGAAAGGTGCATTAATTACCTGTCCAGTGGTATACATACCATTCTAGGTTTATATTTCCGATGTTAGAATTTTTTCATTCAAAGTTAGTACCTTTTGCCTACACTTCAATACTTTTTCAAAAATTTCCTTTGGCCAAAATCTTGAGTGTGCACTTATGAATGATATATCGTTGGAAAGGTGCATCAATTACCTGTCCAGTGGTATACATACCATTCTAGGTTTATATTTCCGATGTTAGAATTTTTTCATTCAAAGTTAGTACCTTTTGCCTACACTTCAATACTTTTTCAAAAATTTCCTTTGTCCAAATTCTTGAGTGTGCACTAATGAATGATATATCGTTGGAAAGGTGCATCAATTACCTGTCCAGTGGTATACATACCATTCTAGGTTTATATTTCCGATGTTAGAATTTTTTCATTCAAAGTTAGTACCTTTTGCCTACACTTCAATACTTTTTCAAAAATTTCCTTTGGCCAAAATCTTGAGTGTGCACTTATGAATGATATATTGTTGGAAAGGTGCATCAATTACCTGTCCAGTGGTATACATACCATTCTAGGCTTATATTTCCGATGTTAGAATTTTTTCATTCAAAGTTAGTACCTTTTGCCTACACTTCAATACTTTTTCAAAAATTTCCTTTGGCCAAAATCTTGAGTGTGCACTTATGAATGATATATCGTTGGAAAGGTGCATCAATTACCTGTCCAGTGGTATACATACCATTCTAGGTTTATATTTCCGATGTTAGAATTTTTTCATTCAAAGTTAGTACCTTTTGCCTACACTTCAATACTTTTTCAAAAATTTCCTTTGGCCAAAATCTTGAGTGTGCACTTATGAATGATATATCGTTGGAAAGGTGCATCAATTACCTGTCCAGTGGTATACATACCATTCTAGGTTTATATTTCCGATGTTAGAATTTTTTCATTCAAAGTTAGTACCTTTTGCCTACACTTCAATACTTTTTCAAAAATTTCCTTTGTCCAAATTCTTGAGTGTGCACTAATGAATGATATATCGTTGGAAAGGTGCATCAATTACCTGTCCAGTGGTATACATACCATTCTAGGTTTATATTTCCGATGTTAGAATTTTTTCATTCAAAGTTAGTACCTTTTGCCTACACTTCAATACTTTTTCAAAAATGTCCTTTGGCCAAAATCTTGAGTGTGCACTTATGAATGATATATCGTTGGAAAGGTGCATCAATTATCTGTCCAGTGGTATACATACCATTCTAGGTTTATATTTCCGATGTTAGAATTTTTTCATTCAAAGTTAGTACTTTTTGCCTACACTTCAATACTTTTTCAAAAATGTCCTTTGGCCAAAATCTTAAGTGTGCACTTATGAATGATATATCGTTGGAAAGGTGCATCAATTACCTGTCCAGTGGTATACATACCATTCTAGGTTTATATTTCCGATGTTAGAATTTTTTCATTCAAAGTTAGTACCTTTTGCCTACACTTCAATACTTTTTCAAAAATTTCCTTTGGCCAAAATCTTGAGTGTGCACTTATGAATGATATATCGTTGGAAAGGTGCATCAATTACCTGTCCAGTGGTATACATACCATTCTAGGTTTATATTTCCGATGTTAGAATTTTTTCATTCAAAGTTAGTACCTTTTGCCTACACTTCAATACTTTTTCAAAAATTTCCTTTGTCCAAATTCTTGAGTGTGCACTAATGAATGATATATCATTGGAAAGGTGCATCAATTACCTGTCCAGTGGTATACATACCATTCTAGGTTTATATTTCCGATGTTAGAATTTTTTCATTCAAAGTTAGTACCTTTTGACTACACTTCAATACTTTTTCAAAAATTTCCTTTGGCCAAAATCTTGAGTGTGCACTTATGAATGATATATCGTTGGAAAGGTGCATCAATTACCTGTCCAGTGGTATACATACCATTCTAGGTTTATATTTCCGATGTTAGAATTTTTTCATTCAAAGTTAGTACCTTTTGCCTACACTTCAATACTTTTTCAAAAATTTCCTTTGGCCAAAATCTTGAGTGTGCACTTATGAATGATATATCGTTGGAAAGGTGCATCAATTACCTGTCCAGTGGTATACATACCATTCTAGGTTTATATTTCCGATGTTAGAATTTTTTCATTCAAAGTTAGTACCTTTTGCCTACACTTCAATACTTTTTCAAAAATTTCCTTTGGCCAAAATCTTGAGTGTGCACTTATGAATGATATATCGCTGGAAAGGTGCATCAATTACCTGTCCAGTGGTATACATACCATTCTAGGTTTATATTTCCGATGTTAGAATTTTTTCATTCAAAGTTAGTACCTTTTGCCTACACTTCAATACTTTTTCAAAAATTTCCTTTGGCCAAAATCTTGAGTGTGCACTTATGAATGATATATCGTTGGAAAGGTGCATCAATTACCTGCCCAGTGGTATACATACCATTCTAGGTTTATATTTCCGATGTTAGAATTTTTTCATTCAAAGTTAGTACCTTTTGCCTACACTTCAATACTTTTTCAAAAATTTCCTTTGTCCAAAATCTTCAGTGTGCACTTATGAATGATATATCGTTGGAAAGGTGCATCAATTACCTGTCCAGTGGTATACATACCATTCTAGGTTTATATTTCCGATGTTAGAATTTTTTCATTCAAAGTGAGTACCTTTTGCCTACACTTCAATACTTTTTCAAAAATTTCCTTTGGCCAAAATCTTGAGTGTGCACTTATGAATGATATATCGTTGGAAAGGTGCATCAATTACCTGTCCAGTGGTATACATACCATTCTAGGTTTATATTTCCGATGTTAGAATTTTTTCATTCAAAGTTAGTACCTTTTGCCTACACTTCAATACTTTTTCAAAAATTTCCTTTGTCCAAATTCTTGAGTGTGCACTAATGAATGATATATCGTTGGAAAGGTGCATCAATTACCTGTCCAGTGGTATACATACCATTCTAGGTTTATATTTCCGATGTTAGAATTTTTTCATTCAAAGTTAGTACCTTTTGCCTACACTTCAATACTTTTTCAAAAATTTCCTTTGTCCAAATTCTTGAGTGTGCACTAATGAATGATATATCGTTGGAAAGGTGCATCAATTACCTGTCCAGTGGTATACATACCATTCTAGGTTTATATTTCCGATGTTAGAATTTTTTCATTCAAAGTTAGTACCTTTTGCCTACACTTCAATACTTTTTCAAAAATTTCCTTTGTCCAAATTCTTGAGTGTGCACTAATGAATGATATATCGTTGGAAAGGTGCATCAATTACCTGTCCAGTGGTATACATACCATTCTAGGTTTATATTTCCGATGTTAGAATTTTTTCATTCAAAGTTAGTACCTTTTGCCTACACTTCAATACTTTTTCAAAAATTTCCTTTGTCCAAATTCTTGAGTGTGCACTAATGAATGATATATCGTTGGAAAGGTGCATCAATTACCTGTCCAGTGGTATACATACCATTCTAGGTTTATATTTGCGATGTTCGAATTTTTTCATTCAAAGTTAGTACCTTTTGCCTACACTTCAATACTTTTTCAAAAATTTCCTTTGGCCAAAATCTTGAGTGTGCACTTATGAATGATATATCATTGGAAAGGTGCATTAATTACCTGTCCAGTGGTATACATACCATTCTAGGTTTATATTTCCGATGTTAGAATTTTTTCATTCAAAGTTAGTACCTTTTGCCTACACTTCAATACTTTTTCAAAAATTTCCTTTGGCCAAAATCTTGAGTGTGCACTTATGAATGATATATCGTTGGAAAGGTGCATCAATTACCTGTCCAGTGGTATACATACCATTCTAGGTTTATATTTCCGATGTTAGAATTTTTTCATTCAAAGTTAGTACCTTTTGCCTACACTTCAATACTTTTTCAAAAATTTCCTTTGGCGAAAATCTTGAGTGTGCACTTATGAATGATATATCGTTGGAAAGGTGCATCAATTACCTGTCCAGTGGTATACATACCATTCTAGGTTTATATTTCCGATGTTAGAATTTTTTCATTCAAAGTTAGTACCTTTTGCCTACACTTCAATACTTTTTCAAAAATTTCCTTTGGCCAAAATCTTGAGTGTGCACTTATGAATGATATATCGTTGGAAAGGTGCGTCAATTACCTGTCCAGTGGTATACATACCATTCTAGGTTTATATTTCCGATGTTAGAATTTTTTCATTCAAAGTTAGTACCTTTTGCCTACACTTCAATACTTTTTCAAAAATTTCCTTTGGCCAAAATCTTGAGTGTGCACTTATGAATGATATATTGTTGGAAAGGTGCATCAATTACCTGTCCAGTGGTATACATACCATTCTAGGCTTATATTTCCGATGTTAGAATTTTTTCATTCAAAGTTAGTACCTTTTGCCTACACTTCAATACTTTTTCAAAAATTTCCTTTGGCCAAAATCTTGAGTGTGCACTTATGAATGATATATCGTTGGAAAGGTGCATCAATTACCTGTCCAGTGGTATACATACCATTCTAGGTTTATATTTCCGATGTTAGAATTTTTTCATTCAAAGTTAGTACCTTTTGCCTACACTTCAATACTTTTTCAAAAATTTCCTTTGGCCAAAATCTTGAGTGTGCACTTATGAATGATATATCGTTGGAAAGGTGCATCAATTACCTGTCCAGTGGTATACATACCATTCTAGGTTTATATTTCCGATGTTAGAATTTTTTCATTCAAAGTTAGTACCTTTTGCCTACACTTCAATACTTTTTCAAAAATTTCCTTTGGCCAAAATCTTGAGTGTGCACTTATGAATGATATATCGTTGGAAAGGTGCATTAATTACCTGTCCAGTGGTATACATACCATTCTAGGTTTATATTTCCGATGTTAGAATTTTTTCATTCAAAGTTAGTACCTTTTGCCTACACTTCAATACTTTTTCAAAAATTTCCTTTGTCCAAATTCTTGAGTGTGCACTAATGAATGATATATCGTTGGAAAGGTGCATCAATTACCTGTCCAGTGGTATACATACCATTCTAGGTTTATATTTCCGATGTTAGAATTTTTTCATTCAAAGTTAGTACCTTTTGCCTACACTTCAATACTTTTTCAAAAATTTCCTTTGTCCAAATTCTTGAGTGTGCACTAATGAATGATATATCGTTGGAAAGGTGCATCAATTACCTGTCCAGTGGTATACATACCATTCTAGGTTTATATTTGCGATGTTCGAATTTTTTCATTCAAAGTTAGTACCTTTTGCCTACACTTCAATACTTTTTCAAAAATTTCCTTTGGCCAAAATCTTGAGTGTGCACTTATGAATGATATATCATTGGAAAGGTGCATTAATTACCTGTCCAGTGGTATACATACCATTCTAGGTTTATATTTCCGATGTTAGAATTTTTTCATTCAAAGTTAGTACCTTTTGCCTACACTTCAATACTTTTTCAAAAATTTCCTTTGGCCAAAATCTTGAGTGTGCACTTATGAATGATATATCGTTGGAAAGGTGCATCAATTACCTGTCCAGTGGTATACATACCATTCTAGGTTTATATTTCCGATGTTAGAATTTTTTCATTCAAAGTTAGTACCTTTTGCCTACACTTCAATACTTTTTCAAAAATTTCCTTTGTCCAAATTCTTGAGTGTGCACTAATGAATGATATATCGTTGGAAAGGTGCATCAATTACCTGTCCAGTGGTATACATACCATTCTAGGTTTATATTTCCGATGTTAGAATTTTTTCATTCAAAGTTAGTACCTTTTGCCTACACTTCAATACTTTTTCAAAAATTTCCTTTGGCCAAAATCTTGAGTGTGCACTTATGAATGATATATTGTTGGAAAGGTGCATCAATTACCTGTCCAGTGGTATACATACCATTCTAGGCTTATATTTCCGATGTTAGAATTTTTTCATTCAAAGTTAGTACCTTTTGCCTACACTTCAATACTTTTTCAAAAATTTCCTTTGGCCAAAATCTTGAGTGTGCACTTATGAATGATATATCGTTGGAAAGGTGCATCAATTACCTGTCCAGTGGTATACATACCATTCTAGGTTTATATTTCCGATGTTAGAATTTTTTCATTCAAAGTTAGTACCTTTTGCCTACACTTCAATACTTTTTCAAAAATTTCCTTTGGCCAAAATCTTGAGTGTGCACTTATGAATGATATATCGTTGGAAAGGTGCATCAATTACCTGTCCAGTGGTATACATACCATTCTAGGTTTATATTTCCGATGTTAGAATTTTTTCATTCAAAGTTAGTACCTTTTGCCTACACTTCAATACTTTTTCAAAAATTTCCTTTGGCCAAAATCTTGAGTGTGCACTTATGAATGATATATCGTTGGAAAGGTGCATCAATTACCTGTCCAGTGGTATACATACCATTCTAGGTTTATATTTCCGATGTTAGAATTTTTTCATTCAAAGTTAGTACCTTTTGCCTACACTTCAATACTTTTTCAAAAATTTCCTTTGTCCAAATTCTTGAGTGTGCACTAATGAATGATATATCGTTGGAAAGGTGCATCAATTACCTGTCCAGTGGTATACATACCATTCTAGGTTTATATTTCCGATGTTAGAATTTTTTCATTCAAAGTTAGTACCTTTTGCCTACACTTCAATACTTTTTCAAAAATTTCCTTTGTCCAAATTCTTGAGTGTGCACTAATGAATGATATATCGTTGGAAAGGTGCATCAATTACCTGTCCAGTGGTATACATACCATTCTAGGTTTATATTTCCGATGTTAGAATTTTTTCATTCAAAGTTAGTACCTTTTGCCTACACTTCAATACTTTTTCAAAAATTTCCTTTGTCCAAATTCTTGAGTGTGCACTAATGAATGATATATCGTTGGAAAGGTGCATCAATTACCTGTCCAGTGGTATACATACCATTCTAGGTTTATATTTGCGATGTTCGAATTTTTTCATTCAAAGTTAGTACCTTTTGCCTACACTTCAATACTTTTTCAAAAATTTCCTTTGGCCAAAATCTTGAGTGTGCACTTATGAATGATATATCATTGGAAAGGTGCATTAATTACCTGTCCAGTGGTATACATACCATTCTAGGTTTATATTTCCGATGTTAGAATTTTTTCATTCAAAGTTAGTACCTTTTGCCTACACTTCACACTTCAATACTTTTTCAAAAATTTCCTTTGGCCAAAATCTTGAGTGTGCACTTATGAATGATATATCGTTGGAAAGGTGCATCAATTACCTGTCCAGTGGTATACATACCATTCTAGGTTTATATTTCCGATGTTAGAATTTTTTCATTCAAAGTTAGTACCTTTTGCCTACACTTCAATACTTTTTCAAAAATTTCCTTTGGCGAAAATCTTGAGTGTGCACTTATGAATGATATATCGTTGGAAAGGTGCATCAATTACCTGTCCAGTGGTATACATACCATTCTAGGTTTATATTTCCGATGTTAGAATTTTTTCATTCAAAGTTAGTACCTTTTGCCTACACTTCAATACTTTTTCAAAAATTTCCTTTGGCCAAAATCTTGAGTGTGCACTTATGAATGATATATCGTTGGAAAGGTGCGTCAATTACCTGTCCAGTGGTATACATACCATTCTAGGTTTATATTTCCGATGTTAGAATTTTTTCATTCAAAGTTAGTACCTTTTGCCTACACTTCAATACTTTTTCAAAAATTTCCTTTGGCCAAAATCTTGAGTGTGCACTTATGAATGATATATTGTTGGAAAGGTGCATCAATTACCTGTCCAGTGGTATACATACCATTCTAGGCTTATATTTCCGATGTTAGAATTTTTTCATTCAAAGTTAGTACCTTTTGCCTACACTTCAATACTTTTTCAAAAATTTCCTTTGGCCAAAATCTTGAGTGTGCACTTATGAATGATATATCGTTGGAAAGGTGCATCAATTACCTGTCCAGTGGTATACATACCATTCTAGGTTTATATTTCCGATGTTAGAATTTTTTCATTCAAAGTTAGTACCTTTTGCCTACACTTCAATACTTTTTCAAAAATTTCCTTTGGCCAAAATCTTGAGTGTGCACTTATGAATGATATATCGTTGGAAAGGTGCATCAATTACCTGTCCAGTGGTATACATACCATTCTAGGTTTATATTTCCGATGTTAGAATTTTTTCATTCAAAGTTAGTACCTTTTGCCTACACTTCAATACTTTTTCAAAAATTTCCTTTGGCCAAAATCTTGAGTGTGCACTTATGAATGATATATCGTTGGAAAGGTGCATTAATTACCTGTCCAGTGGTATACATACCATTCTAGGTTTATATTTCCGATGTTAGAATTTTTTCATTCAAAGTTAGTACCTTTTGCCTACACTTCAATACTTTTTCAAAAATTTCCTTTGTCCAAATTCTTGAGTGTGCACTAATGAATGATATATCGTTGGAAAGGTGCATCAATTACCTGTCCAGTGGTATACATACCATTCTAGGTTTATATTTCCGATGTTAGAATTTTTTCATTCAAAGTTAGTACCTTTTGCCTACACTTCAATACTTTTTCAAAAATTTCCTTTGTCCAAATTCTTGAGTGTGCACTAATGAATGATATATCGTTGGAAAGGTGCATCAATTACCTGTCCAGTGGTATACATACCATTCTAGGTTTATATTTCCGATGTTAGAATTTTTTCATTCAAAGTTAGTACCTTTTGCCTACACTTCAATACTTTTTCAAAAATTTCCTTTGTCCAAATTCTTGAGTGTGCACTAATGAATGATATATCGTTGGAAAGGTGCATCAATTACCTGTCCAGTGGTATACATACCATTCTAGGTTTATATTTGCGATGTTCGAATTTTTTCATTCAAAGTTAGTACCTTTTGCCTACACTTCAATACTTTTTCAAAAATTTCCTTTGGCCAAAATCTTGAGTGTGCACTTATGAATGATATATCATTGGAAAGGTGCATTAATTACCTGTCCAGTGGTATACATACCATTCTAGGTTTATATTTCCGATGTTAGAATTTTTTCATTCAAAGTTAGTACCTTTTGCCTACACTTCAATACTTTTTCAAAAATTTCCTTTGGCCAAAATCTTGAGTGTGCACTTATGAATGATATATCGTTGGAAAGGTGCATCAATTACCTGTCCAGTGGTATACATACCATTCTAGGTTTATATTTCCGATGTTAGAATTTTTTCATTCAAAGTTAGTACCTTTTGCCTACACTTCAATACTTTTTCAAAAATTTCCTTTGTCCAAATTCTTGAGTGTGCACTAATGAATGATATATCGTTGGAAAGGTGCATCAATTACCTGTCCAGTGGTATACATACCATTCTAGGTTTATATTTCCGATGTTAGAATTTTTTCATTCAAAGTTAGTACCTTTTGCCTACACTTCAATACTTTTTCAAAAATTTCCTTTGGCCAAAATCTTGAGTGTGCACTTATGAATGATATATTGTTGGAAAGGTGCATCAATTACCTGTCCAGTGGTATACATACCATTCTAGGCTTATATTTCCGATGTTAGAATTTTTTCATTCAAAGTTAGTACCTTTTGCCTACACTTCAATACTTTTTCAAAAATTTCCTTTGGCCAAAATCTTGAGTGTGCACTTATGAATGATATATCGTTGGAAAGGTGCATCAATTACCTGTCCAGTGGTATACATACCATTCTAGGTTTATATTTCCGATGTTAGAATTTTTTCATTCAAAGTTAGTACCTTTTGCCTACACTTCAATACTTTTTCAAAAATTTCCTTTGGCCAAAATCTTGAGTGTGCACTTATGAATGATATATCGTTGGAAAGGTGCATCAATTACCTGTCCAGTGGTATACATACCATTCTAGGTTTATATTTCCGATGTTAGAATTTTTTCATTCAAAGTTAGTACCTTTTGCCTACACTTCAATACTTTTTCAAAAATTTCCTTTGGCCAAAATCTTGAGTGTGCACTTATGAATGATATATCGTTGGAAAGGTGCATTAATTACCTGTCCATTGATATGAATCATATTCTAGGTTTATATTTCGAAATTTAAAGTGGCTAAAATGTTTCTACAACATTTCACTACATTTCAATATCTGTTGATGAATTTCTATAATTTTCTCGTTTAATAATTTCTATGCATATTTTTTAATTTCATAATATATTTTAAAATGTTTCATAAACTTTTCAACTTTTCTGTGTTTCCAAGTCGATGTCAAAGTTATTTCCTTACAAATGAAGTTAAATTCGTATTGTCGTTCGTTATATTCGTACTTAAAGTTAAATTCGTACTCAAAGTTAAATTCGTACTTTGCATAGAAGTACGAATTTAACTTTTTTGTGTCGTTAGTTAAATTCGTACTAAAAGTTAAATTCGTACTTTGCAAAAAAGTACGAATTTAACTTTTTACAGAGAAGAAATATTGGTTTGTGTCTTTGCTAAGTTAGCGTCGGATTTACGAATTTAACTTCACGCAGTTAATTTTTTATACCTTTTTATTCTTAAGGTATTTTTTATATAGTTTTTTTTATATAGTGTTTTTTATATAGTTTTTTTTATAAATTTTTATATATATATTGTTGTATTATAATTAATACACTTTTATGTATATATATTGTTGTTTTATAATTTATACATTTTTATATATACATATATGATAAATTATACAATTTAATTTTTTATAGTTGTTTATTGTACCTTCTGATCAAAATAAATACTCAGGAAACCTTTTTCCTTGATTCCAATGGTTTGATCTACCTTGAATTTTTTCCGCCATGCCAGACAGTAAATAAGAAGTATTAGGTGAGTATATTAAAGCGTTTTATGGAAAATGTGTTTCGCAAGAGGCCAACAACTCGTGGTTTCTTCAACACGACAACGCACCGACTCAGACATCCCATCTTGTACACGACTATTTGACCAAAAACAACGTTAATACCGTTCCGCAAGCTCCGTAATCTTGCTCTTGTAGCTTTTTTATATTCCCACGGCTCAAGTTACCACTTCGCGGAAAACGTTTTGAAACGATTGAGGAAATAAAGGAGAATTCGCAGGAGCTGAAAGCAATTTCAAAATCAGCCTATAAGTATTTTCAAGATTGGAGAAATTGCTTGTGATGGAGATTGCTTTGAAGGAAGTAAATTGAATATTAATGAATATTTGAGCCGTTTTCCGGTAATTCCGGGTATTTTTTTTTTACCCTAAAGTATATTTTTTTACATCACTTTAAATTGTATATAATTTTAAAATGTATTAGGAAAAGTTAAATTTAAAATGTAAAAGGTTGTATTTGAAGTTAAATCCCTTTTTTATATGATATTTTAAAGATGTTATATTTTTAAGGGGGTATTCAGGGTTTTTTTCCAAATTCGATTTTCGGAAAACATAATTTTCATGTACTATTACGAACTATATATTTCATATACTATATCTATATATAAATAGGCGTAGGCGAACCATTTTCTCCCGTGTTTTCTCAACCGATTTTGCTAATTGGTTTTTTTAAATCAATAAGCATAGGAGAAGGAGTGCACCTAATATTTATGGTGGGCATGGCACATCGCATGCAACCCAAAATTTGCGATATCGAATTGCTTTAGTATTCGACCTCAAATCACACGTACCACACACTGGTTACATTTAACAAGGGGACGTGACACCACCTATACAATTCAAAGTTTTTATATCGAATAGCTTTGTATAGAAAATGCCGTATAACAATGAAACTCAATATGGAGTTCCAAGGATATTACCAAGTAATATCCTTCTACTAGAAAGTAGAATATGGGAAGTAGGGTACTGGAACGGGCATTGGACAAGGCCAAATTGAACAAGGCCAAATTGAATTTGATATCGAATAGCTTTGAAAGTAAAAGTAACAGAATATGGAAACTCAGAATGGAGTTATAATTTTGTATGAGTTCGGTTACTAAAAAATAAAAAAAAAAAAATCAGAAATCGAATTTCGACCAAAGGCAATACTAGTACCTATAAAAATAGTGTACAAACACTTGTTTTAGTTAGATTGCATCATATCGCGATACATTAGGTTGAACATTAATAAAAAACCGATCGGGCTGAAATTCTGAGGGATTACTAGAATGCGTTTTTTGGTACGCATTAACGACGCAACTTGAGGCTCTAGTGTATTTATTATTATTTAACCACATTTTCAAACAGTTTAAGGCTTGAAAAGGGGTTAAAAAATGCACAAGTCTGCCATTGTGTTTTTTTTTTAAATCGTACAATTGTACTACCAGCCATAACGGCTTATTTATATTTTAATATACTATCGAAAATACTTGTTTCAGACATTCCAGAGGGAAAAAACCCCGCTACCACTTTTTTGGAGGGCTCTCTTCAGGCGACCATTTTGACGACACATTTCATCAAAAAAATCGAAAATGCACATGAGTTAAGGCTATGCCTAAAAGTATGTCACGATCAAGGTTAACCTTGACACCGGATGCATCATCGGTAGATAAGAACTCAGTTACTAATGTAAAAGCGTTCTCTCTGTCAAAATAAACTTCCGGGTAACTTTGTCGGTATATTAGCAGTATAAGTAGGACCTAGGTAGCTTGAGTGGATCACAATGAAAAGTCATGTAAGACTACTGATGAGTTGGTGTAGCGGCCAACGAAACAATCTGTCTAGTCTGCTGTGTGATTTGTTCTCCGTTGTTGTTGTTATTGGTTGTTGCCTTCATTGTCTTAATGTTGTCTTATTGTCAATATACTTGGCCTAAAGCTCAAATTTGTTTTCAATATAAATAATGAAAGGTCACATTAAAATTTAAAAAAATAAAAGTTGAAATAAATATAACTAAAAAACCAATGACAAAGTAGTCAATTAACCCAGAATGCCCCTTAATATTTACGTCATTTAAATTTTAATTATGATATTTTTGTAAATAATTTTTGATTTTTTTTTAATTTGTTTTATTTTTTTTTTGTGTTTTTTTAATTTTGTTTTTTAATTTGTTTTAATTTTTTTAAATTTTGAAATTTTTTAATTTTTTAATTTTTTTTTTAAATTTTTTAATTTTTTTTTTTAATTTTTTTTTTTAATTTTTTTTTTTAATTTTTTATTTATTTTTTATTTTTTTAATGTGTTTCATCTTGTAATTTTTTTTTTATTTTTTTATTGTTTTAATTTTTTTTTTTATTTTTTAACTTTGTTTTTTTAACAATTTGATTTGAATTTGATTTGAACCAAGTATTTAAGGTTTCAAACCTTATTAGTCAAGTCTGTCATGGTCCGAAATGAGATATTTTAATCATAAAAAAAGAAAATCAAGAGAAACACGGAATGTGAGATGTAATTTCTTTCATTAAAATTGGTTTTAAATTTAAGTTTGGTTTTTAATTGAAAAACATTTAAATTTTTTTTTCTGTTTATTGTGTTTTTAGTTTTCTTTTTTTTTAATTTTAAGTACATAAATTTGATTATTTCGTTTTTATATTAAATTTTTCATTTTTAAATTATTGAACTTATTGAACAGTTTAGATTATAAATTATTAATTTATTTTAAAAAAACAATTTTTAGTATTTAATTTAATTTTATTTTGCATATTTTTAATATTTTTATTCAGTCTTATATACCCACCCCACTTCCAAAATCTCTGCCTGGTGACATAAAATTATTTTTTGGTAAAAGACGAATAACACGTCTTATTTTTATAACAAACTGATTATTTAATGATTTTAAGCTTATAATAAAAAATGACATAATTAGACATTTCCGCTTATTTATCCTCAATATCTTCTAATGTATACCTATTATGCAAATATTTGCTAAACTTAATACATTCAATTTAAAAATGAAGGAGGAACGTTTAATTACCATATAGAGCAGAATAAACGAATAGATTTGGAAATTCCAATAATTTGACGCAATTAAACTGAAACATTAAATGGAATGATTTTCAAATTGGTATGGATTGTGCTGTGTACAATTACGACCCAAATATTCCATAAAGACAAATTCAGTTCCACATGATTTCATCCGGTTTTGAAATATTTATTTTTTTTTTTCACAATAGCCACGGATCATTAACGACTTCACAGAGTCAGAGAAAAGCAAAGACGGCACGACATGGCTGGGTATGACATGCAGTAACAGCCAGCACGCAAGACACAACAACAATAACTATAAAAACAACAACAACAGCAGTAACAATAACAACATAAGCAGCTACAAGAAGTTATCTCAAGTGTAAGTAGCGCTCAGATTACAAGAGTCTCGAGCTAAGCAACAGAATGAATGATTATGAACGGCGATCATGATGTTCATCATGGATCAAGCCAGCCAGACCGGAGCACATGGTTGAAAAAGAAAAAAACAACAAAAAAACACTGGCACACAAGCAGATGTGTTAAGAGCAATCACGCAAGCGTCATGAAGTAAAATTGGTAAATGATGGCAAGGGGGACGAAGAGATGGTTGGGGAAGCGAAGCGATCAAGTGAAGTGCAAGTGTGTAAATAAACAGATCTGTAGATAATAAATATGAGATAAAAATAAAAATTGAAGTTGTTGGTGTTAGTTGCATAAAAGTAACTGTTGTTGTTGTTGTACTTATTGTTGCTGTTGCAGTTGCAATCGCGCAGTTCCTTGAGAAAACAAACTCAGGACTGACTGACTGAACTGATCAACAAAAGCAGGTGTTAAGTAAGAAAATTGAAGAGAACGAATGAGGCTGAAAAGAAAAAACAAAAGAAAAATATTTTTTTTAATATTTAGTAATGAATAAAAACGAAGAAGAAGCTGCACGCAGCAATTATGTTTTTATCGAACGTGTGTATGTGGTTGTGTATTTGTAAGTAAGTAGCTATGTGTTTCGATAGCCAAGTCCAGGTGCCTAAAATTTAAGGGCAATGATCTCAGAATCATATAAATTTTCAAATGATTGTCATCATCGTGTTAAAATTTTCACTTAATAACCATTTTTATCGGCAGATAATTGTATTGAATTTTAAGCAAAGCAAATGAGTTAAGGCCATTAGTTAAGAGAATTTGTTTTTAGTGAATGAAAAACCCAGAAAATCAATACTAGAACTAAATACATTTTATACCGAGCTATCACAGCTATTTCCAATGAGGAAATTTAATAAATTTTGAAAATAATTAACGTGTTTTAAGAATACCACGTGATTTTTGAACTTTGCGAGCGCCCCATTGAATTAGCCGGGTAATACCAAAACATATACAAATATATAACAACACGGAGGACACAATTTGATGATCAGCTTGGTCAGTCTTTCGATGGCTGAAATCTTAAATTTACTATATTACATATAGTTTATTTTGCTTAATCTATTTTTTACTTTTTTTTTATTTTCTTAATTTTTCAATTAATTATTTGTTTTTTTTTTAATTTCTTTTTTATTTATTTTTTATTTATTTTTTCATTTATTTTTTATTTATTTTTTATTAATTTTTAATTTTTTATTTTGTTTTTTATTTTTTTTTTATGTTATTTTATTTTTTTGTTTTATTGTTTTATTTTTTGTTTTTTTTATTTTGTTTTTTATTTTATTTTTTATTTTTTTTTATTTTTTTTAATTTATTTTTTTATTTTATTTTTTTATTTTATTTTTTTATTTTATTTTTTATTTTATTTTTTATTTTATGTTTTATTTTATTTTATTTTTTTTTCTTTTTCTGTTTTTTTTAAATTTTGCTTTTTTAATTATTACTTCATTTTTTTATTTCTTCGTTTTATGCTTTTACTTTATTTTTCTGTTTTATTTCTTTATGACATTTCTTTCTTTTATTTCTTTAATTTGGTTACTTATTTTCTGTATTTCTTTACTTTATTTCTTTGTTTTTTTGTTTTTTTTTTTTGCTTTTATTATTATATTTTTAAATTTTTAAGTTTTTATTTTTATTGTTTTTGTTTTATTTAAATGTTTTTAGTTCTGTTTATATTATTTATTTTTTTATTTTTATTTAAATAACAAAATAAAAATAAATAACTGGTCATTTCAGCCCTTAAAAGGACTTTGCCTTAGCTTCTTATGATCAATTGTGTTATGCGTGTTATTAAGTTTGTACACAATTGACCGAGAACCAAACCTACGTGCATAACGCCGACTCCGAACGGCGATGAACGGAATGTTCTAGTTCTCATGAAGCTTTACATGGCATTTTGATTACTCTCTGAGGTTTGCCATTGTCTGCAGAGAGGTGGCGGCCGTTTAGAAAAATTATTTTAATTGAAATAATTTTCTGTTTCTGCTGGCATTCGAACCCGGGTCTCCAGGTTCGTTGACATAGAGGCCACGCACTTTAACCAACTATGCCACGGACGCTACAATTTTTTTTTTTTTTGTTCTTTTAAATTTTTTTTAGGTTTTTTATTTGTTTTTTATATGTTTTTTATTTTTTTCTTATTTTAGTTTTGACTTTTTTATTTTTATATTTTTACATTATTTATTATATTTTTTTTTTTTGAGTTTTTCATTTTTTTCTTATTTTTTTTTTTTTTGTTTTTCTTAGGTTTTTTATTTGTTTTTGTTAGGTTTTTATTTGTTTTTTTATATCTGTTTTTTAGTTTTCGTTGCAAAAACAAACTTTTTTATTTGTGTCTCAATTCCACCCAAAATTCCCTATTTAATTCTTCATGCATAGAAAACTCCTGGTATTTCGATACCCAAGCGTTGGTAGTTCGCCAAATGTACACCTTTTAAAAAAAAAATATGATTGAAATAAATATACAAAAAAAAACTAAAAGACTATTATAAGGTACTAAGAAGTTTTTCCGATCTAGATTTTCCCAATTTTCCAGAGCTTATATTTTTCGACTTTGTGACCAATTACTGCCCTTAAGGAAGACTTTACTATTCCAAAATTTTTCTATGAAGGGATTTTTTTAAAACTGTTTGATTTCAGTACTTGGACTGAGCAGAATTATGAGATAGGGCCGATCCGGAGAGAAATGAAGTAGAAAGTAGAGAAAAGTGAACTAGTTGTCAAAATCAGCTGTTCATCTCGAGTTTCATTTTGTTCATGTTTCGAAGTTGATTTTAGGTTAAACTTGTTAAAAACCTTTTTGCAAACTTACCACTTCTTCCACGTTATGTGATTTTTATTAGAAAGTTTTTATAATATTTACACTCAAATGAACACAAACTTAACACACGTGTCCGCACTGTTTACAACTTGAAAACATAATATTTTTATTTCATTTGACGTTTCTACGAACTTCGTCATTTTGACAACTAGTCAACTTTTTCATTTTTTCACTCTTCGTTGGCGCCTAACGGCACTAAGCGTGTCGGCCCTACCTTATAACTGAAAGGGGAGAATAGGGTCCAAAGAAGGCGAGGACTGTTCCATCTGCAGGCAAGGTCATGTCGTCAGTTTTTTTGGGATGCGCGCGGTATAATTTTTATTGATTATCATCAGAAAAGCAAAACAATTAACGGCGAGTATTATGCGAACTAATTGCAGCGTTTGAGTGTTGAAGTCAAGAAAAAACGATCGCATTTGGCACAAAAAAGTTTTGTTTCATCAAGACAATGCACGAAGTCACACATCCGTTTTCGCTATAACCTAATCAATGGGTTAAGTTTTAATTTCCAGATTTAGCTACCTCGGATTATTTTTTTGTTGGTTTTCTGTCTTCAAACTTAAAAAAAATGGCTCGGTGGTAAAAAATTTGCCAACAATGAAGAGGTGAAGTCTGCGGTTGATGGATATTTTGAGGAGCTCGACGTTCTAATTATAAACAGAGTATCGAAGCTATTGAACATCGCTGGGAAAAGTGTAACGAGCTAAAAGGAGACTATGTAGAGTATTTAGAGATATAAATACATTTTTTCCCAAATTTCTTATGTTTTCTTTGTTAGGACGGGAAATTCTGACACTGACAATACAAAAGGAGGGGGGGAGAGAGCATTTCAGAATTTGTTTATTTTAAATTGCTGTTTGCTTTGATAATTCCACAAAAAAAAACGTTTTTTTTTTCTCTTCTTTTTTTTAAATCAAAATTTTTAGTCAAAATCGATGTTGAAATAAAAATTATTCCGTAGAACAGTGGCCAAGACTTCATTGATTCTAAAGGAAATTAATAAATGAAAATAAAAAACTTAAACATTTAAAAGTTCATTTTTACTTTATTTTCAGAGATTTTACAACGAGACAATTTATTTGCAATATAACTTAAATTTAAATTTATGAAATTTTGAAAAATAGGTTGGTCGATTAGTACTCAATAAAAGAATGAAAGTATTAACACATAATTTCAGAATTCGGAAAGGCTCGTATAAAAATTGATAAGTGGTTAAAGGTTTTATAAAGTAATTTTACGATAATAAAGCCAAAATTCACTTTTTGAATGAAAATTATGCAATAACCCAGCGGGGTTTGAAGCGCTCTTTAAGGGCTTTTTGGAAGCTACTTTTGCAATATGAAGTGCTCCATCTATATTCCCATCTACATTGTAATTTTAACATAACATGTCATTGGAAGGGAGCACTACTGCTCCATTGGTGCTTCAAGCTACAGTGAAAGCAAAGCACTCAATACTGTTCTCCGTTTGTGCTCCGAACTACAGTGAAAGTATAGCACTCCATCGTTCGTTCTATTTCTTTTTAATCGTTCGTTCTCCTAAGCATAGAGTAGCAGGATTAGTTGTACTTCAGTCGTTCGTTCGAATTTCGTTCGTTCTATTTAGTTGTTCTTCTGCAGTGCTCTTAAGGCTCTCCAAAGCGCAATGTAGCGGAATCACTTGGACTTCTTCTTTTCCTGGCTTCACACAAAAAGTGCTCAGAAAAGAGTACTCTTCGAGCGCTCGTGTTGAAAGCACTCTGATTTCGGCCCGTTGGAGAGAACAATATATAAGATAGTATCATTGATTCTGATATAAATTTTAATTTAAAAATAATTTTCAACTGAACTTTATTTAAAATTTACTTGAAAATCTCTTCTAAACATGATACAATTATACAGGTAGGTTTGACAACAGGCTATTTTCTCACGAGATCATTCATGGATTGTCAAACTCGTCTGTTTTTTGTTTTTTTTTTGTTTTTTTTTTTTTTTTTTGCTTTGTCTTGTATGATTTTTGACAATTCATGTTCATGTTCGCTGTCACACCTACCTGATTAATTATACCATGTCTTCTAAAGTTCAAATTTCAGTTGCTTCTTCTGTCAAAAGCTATTTCTATATGAAAATATTTTCGTGTAAACAAGGTACCTAATTCAATGATTGGAAGAAATTAATAGCAATGTTAATAATTATTTTAAAAGTTAAATTCACAAACGTAAATTAACTTAGAAGTTGATTTTTTTTCCTAAATAACTGGAATGTAAAGGTGAGTTTAAAGCAATTTTCTTATGTTTTTCACAGAAAAGAAAACTAAAGACCGATTTTTTTATTGAAATATCTGAAAGGCCATAATTTGATTTTCCGCCAAAATGGATTTTTTAATGAAAATTATTTAGACTTCATTAAAATTAAATCGAAAAAAAAACAGGCTTCCGAGAAGGAATCGTCGATATAGTCCCTTATCGATATTAAGTACGATGCAATTCTTAAAAATTTGTTACCCACCGATATTCTAGTCAATGTTTTGAGAGCGTGATAAATGCGGAAAATTTTGACCCCCGCCTGTTTTGAACAGTCTGTTTTTAAATGCAATTTATTTTCTTAAATAAATCTCCAATGAAATTCTTGATAAATTAATTGCAAATGTTCAGGGAAATAACAGAATAAATAAAAACCAATAATTTGCAAAAATAAAAAAAAAACAATAGGCACAAAAGAACAAAAAATTGAGTCGATCCGATCGTATTTTCCCAACGAAGAAGCAGCAGCAGATTGACATACGCAGCACTGCCAATGTCGCCAGATGAAATTACCACCAAAATTCTCTTTTTCTCACACTTAATTCCCATAAATTACCACAGTCGCAAAATACCTCAAAATACCTCAAAATACCTCAAAATTACCACAAAATACCATAATACCTCAAAATACCTCAAAATACCTCAAAATACCACAAATTACCTCAAAATACCTCAAATTACCAAAACATACCAAAATGCAGCAAACTAAATTGATTCTGACAACATCATAACATAATTACCAAGAATTGACCATATTCAATAAAAAAAATGATTTTAAATATTATTCAGTTCTTTATTTATTAAAAACATAATAAGCATATTAATTCAGTTCTTTTTCTAAATATTAATTAAATAAAAATATATACACGTAATAAATTACTTTAAATTGATATGTTCATAGCTTAAATAAATTAATTTTTATACATTACGCTATTATAAAGTTCATAGTAGATTTCATTAAAGTGAACTTCTGTTGTGTAGTTTGATTTCGATAAGCTCTTAGCGTATAAAATGCTTGAAAGGTATTTTGTGGTAATTTGAGGTATTTTGTAGTATTTTGAGGTATTTTGAGGTATTATGGTATTTTGTGGTAATTTGAGGTATTTTATGGTATTTTGAGGTATTTTTTTTTCCCACGCGTGGTAAATATCCCACATGTGGTATTTTTATTCCCACGCGAGAGATTTTTACCACAAAATACCATGGGAATTCCCACATCCCACAATCGTTGAAAAATACCATAAACACTATTTATCGTGCTTTTCTGGCAACATAGAGCACTGCCCACACCAGCCTACCTACATACCTCCCTCCAACTCCTTACCCCTGCTCACATCCTCTTCTTCCTACCTTCCTACCACCCTCTCTATCTCCCTTCCTCTCTATCTCCCTTCCTCCCTCCCTACCTCCCTCACTTCACACTCTTTCTGACTATATCGCTCGCTCATCCACCACCCAAACAACCCACTTTTCTTTGTGGAGCATTCACATTTATTTCATAGCGAAGATAACAAAAACAAAAAAAAAACAAGAACACATTCGTTCGATTCGGTTTTCGCGCACGAATTGTAAGGGCGCGTTTATAGTAACGACTTATTGCCGAACCGAACCGAACTGAAAACGCGTCATGCTGAAAGAAACTGGTAGTGCGTATAGTGCGCGCTTTCCGCGGCCGACTTATTGTAGCTGGTTTTTAACTATTTTGGGTTTGTTTCTTTATGTAACGTTTTTTTTTTTTTTTATTATTGCAATTTGAGCAGCAAAAAAGTCGCGTGATTTTTTGTCTGCTTTTTTCTTTACTCAAATCAGCGAAAAACAAGTGAATAGACAAAAAAGCGAAACAACGCTGCTGAAACGCACTTTCAGAAACTGAAAGCTGCGTTAAGCCGCGTAAAGCCACACTTGTTCGACTTTTTTCCAATTGTTTTCTACTGTTTTTCGTTGTCTTGTTTTTTTAGATAAACTTTTCGCTGTTTGTTTTGTTTTTGATTTTTTTATTTTTACAATCGAAGCATCAAAACAGCCACATGATTTCGTGATTGTTGTAATTCGCCGAATCGTTCACAGGCGCAGCTGCACAACGTGTGTTTGTTGTTGTTTATTCTTGTCGTTGTTGGTAAATTAGCGCATGCGACTGCGTACAACTCATGCTACGCTGAAGGTTTCTTGTTGGTAATTTTGTGTGTGGTTTCGTCACCGACTGCTTTTTGTTTGTGTTTTTTATGCTACTAATTCCTGATTGCACTACATATCCAACGATTTGTTGTTGTAAAAAAACAACAAATAAAAAAGAAAAAAACAACAAAAAAATAAAGAACTACGTGTACGTATGTATGTATTTTATTTGATTTTTTCTTGCTCCTCTTTTTTTTGTTATTTAATGCATATAATAAGTACGCCATGTGTAAAATAAGACAAAACACATGCAAACCGTGCGAGCGAGCGAGAAAGCATCAATCGGCACGCCGAATAACGCTGCACAAGCTTCTTTAAGCTGCTTATTCAGCTGGCACTATACGCAGTTTGAACTTATTTCATATGATTGTATGTGCAGCGTTTTTCAGCTTTTCTTCTCGGTTCGGTTCGGTTCGGCAATAAGTCGTTACTATAAACGCACCCTAATTCGTCTTCGTTGCTCGTCGAAGTCTTCGCCGCTGTCGTCGTCGACGGCTCAGTAATTTTTATTTTTTTTTTTTACTTTTTTCATTACATTTTTTTCATTCTTCATGAGAAAGAGAAATTTTTTTAGTCGTCGCACCTTTATTCTTTTATTTTTATGATTTCATGAAAATTCATATATATTTTCATAAATTTCACTTGCATTTTCTGCAAACATGCTCATATTGCAATTATTTTAATTTTATCAATTTTTTTTTAATTATTTTCATTTTTTATCTTATAAAATTTTTTAGATCGCGTAGACGAGCAACTTTTCTGACTACTTTACGGCTGAAGTCTATTGAAAATTTCTTTCTTTTTCGTTTTGACTTGTCTTCGTGTTTTTTTTTTTTTTTTTGTTGTTGGATGTGCTTCTTTTTTGTTTTCTTCTGTCAATTTTGAGAAATGTAATGTGAAGGTGAGCACAGTGTTGCTTTGCAATGGATGATACACATTGCGCAAAAAGTAGTAGAATTTTTTGCAACGAGACCAAAGAGTCAAATTTTAAGATACGCTTGTCGCATGACACGCAACAATTTTTTACGTCAGGTCGCTTGATAGTGCACAGACTGACTAAGGATTTGTGAGGAGATGAAATTTATGTTAAATGCATTGCCATTTACAAAATTTCAATTGAAATTTTTGAAAAATTTATTAAGCAAGTTGGTCTTAAGCCCCGAAAGGAAAAATACAAAACGCTTTTGTCATTTGTCATTTTGTCATTGTCATATTTTTACTTTTAAATATTAGTTATTGCTTTTTTAAATATAAATATCCACTCATAAATTTCGAAAGTAAAAATATCTAAGAAGAACAATACATAACGCATATATAATCAACTCCAAATTTTACTTTCTGGACAATTTTTTAAATTTTATACAATTATATATCGTTCCAATACTCAATCAAAGTACTCTTTGGACAACTTCAAGTCAAAAAGAAATGGTAAAAGATCCAAACTACACACAGGAAAAGATTATGATATTAAGCATTTTTAACTTCTAGAAAAAATTCGAAATTTTGACAGAATTTAATCCTTAAAAACAAAAAACTTAGCTTTCCTTATATGTGATATCACCTTCTCAAATTTATGTTTTATTCGTGTTTCTTGTGTTTCCGAAAAATTAACAAAACGAATTAAAATAAAAATTGGGTGGTTCTTTTCTGTTAAAAAGTACGATATCCGTAAAATTCTCCGATATGTATTTCTAAAAACATTGTCGAACTCGATAATCCAGGTCCATGGTCCTAAACTCTAACCTTTCTAAATTTTGTTCATAATTTTTAATTAATTGAAAAATTCATTAATATTTACGACTAGAAGTTATGGCAGAGAAGTTTCTGGATTATATTGCCTTATAACTAGAATTAACTGAGGTAAAAGCATGGCATGGTGTTATGGTTCAAATTCACATGTTGTAAGCCTTTCAGACATGCTTAAAACATCCTGCACTTGTTTCACATCCTACACCTATTTCTAACCAACGCAGACTTGACCGTACAGGAATAACACCCAATATTCTTGGTTCAAATTTAAAAAAAAATAGCATTTTAAGAGTTTGTATTATCTTGCTACCTGGCAGAGAAAGCTAGAATCACACAAAACTTGAACGGAGGGGAACGACATCAGATACAGAATGAAAAATCTGGAATATCGGAACCCATAACGAAACACAGGAAAATTTACCATCATGAAAACAAATACTTTATTTAACTGAAAATATTAGATTCTTGAGTAATTCATGACTGCATTACAAGATAATTCATAATTCTATAGTTACGAAGTAATTAATACCAATACAAATCTACCAAGTGAAAATACTTAACATTGTTGACTATTTGACAATCAAAATCTAGGGGCTATGAATATATTAGACCTTAAAAATTACTTAATCAATAAAAGCGTTCAAACGATGTTATTTTTTCAAGTAAACTCAAGCCTACTACATCAAGTAATTGTGTCAAAATTTGCATGGTTATTAAATTTTTCCACTACTAATTTTAGATTTTTGATAGAAATAGAAGATAGATAGAAATAATTAAGCAAAATTTAAAAACTTCAGTTGAGATTTATTTTTGTGAAATAATTATATATTTTTCAAAATTCCAACATAACTTTTCATAAATGGGTACAATATGTCATCAGTTATTGGGTTTGATTTCATGAAAACTACATATCAGGATATACATAACTATTTTCATTTTTATGGAAAGTGAACGTAGGGAAAATATTCAATGTCCACAGAATTTACAACTCAGTTAAACTTTCTGTTACTTTTACAATACAATTGTAACTTTTTTTAAATTTGTTCTAAACCCACAATCCGTTAAATTAATCTCACAACCATTTTAATATAATCTTATTCTTCTTATAAGTAAAGTTTAACAGCTTGCCACACCCCTTTGTATACTTTCACATAGCTAATTACTATTTACAAACTCAAGAGTAAAAAAGTAGCATAAAATTGTGAAAAGGGCTACTTGCAACGTCAACCCTCGTAGCAGAAACTTCCAACGAATTGAACAAAAATTTCGAAAGAATGAATGAGTCAATATGCAACACATGTGACATACAGCTGTTGCATTCACACTCCCTTAATAGTCGTAATAATTTTGCTAAACAGACAAATTCCAACGATTTTAAGAGTACAAGTTCACAATAGGCAATAAATTCGCTTTACAAAGCGGAATTTGCAAAATCGAAATATTAATCAACGTTTTTGGGTGGGAAAATTATTTCCAAATGCATTTGACACAATTCTGAAAGATATCATTCAATCAAAATTAATTCTGTAAATTGTGCAAAACGCATGCTTATTCGTATTCCTTACCTTTTTCACAAATCTACATTAATTCGCTGCATACAAAATTTCCAAGTGGACAGCAGACAAGTAAACATCCGAAATATGCACTAAAAATTTTGCATCTATTTGTTGTAAAATGTATTTTACAATTTTCACTATTATGCTTTGTGCTGCACGTTCATTTCCTTTCGGTGTGAGATTTTTTTCTCCACTACTTTATGTATTTTTTATACACACAACCGAAGGAACGGCGAGGAGCGAAAAAAAGACGAAAACACTTTTTTGACGAGTGCAAAAAAATAATTTTGACTTGTGTGGAAAGAAAAATTTTTTCAAATCCTTTTTGCTTTCAAATTTTTCAGATAATGTATGCACCACACCAAACTTTCAAAAAGTATTTAAATCATTTAATTTACTTCAATTTTGCACTTTCAAATTTGTTGCTTTATTCGAAGTGAAGAGGTCGATAAATTGCAGCAGCGAAAAAAACCAACATTTGGAGAAATTTTTTTCATTAGCAAAAATATCGAGATTCTTAACGCAACTTTGTGTCAATTCCACCAACACTTAATTTCATCTTCTGAATTGAACACTAGAAAATAGTTAAAGTTAATTTTTTCAAGTTTTTGCCACTTTTTTAACAAAAAATTAATGTCAAATTCCGAAATGAAAATCAACCGAACACGCAAAGTTCGCCATTTTCTATTTTTTCTATGTCTCTTTTTGGGCTCCTTTTTCGTCCAATATGTGTGAACACGAAAATGTGTGCGTGCAGCTTCGGAAATAGTTATATCTCATTCTGGTAGAATTCGCCGAGCCGCAGTTGCATATGCGTAAGAGTGAGGACACTAGAGGATTTCTTAGCCATCTGATCAAACTATAGAGTAGAGACGCAGTATATTGCGTTCTGCAAAGATAAAATGTCAAACGACAAGAAGCGACAGAATAGTTATTTTCGTAAACTGTCAAAATGCCAGCGTTGCCATCAAAAACTGTAGAATATATTCAAACATAATTTTTTTTTGTCGTGGTTTCGGCTCTGCAATTTTACGTGAGCAATTTTTTACCTTCATGCAAGCTTACCCTTAAAAGCAAGCAGGCTGAAGACAGATGCAGCTAGGAGAAAATTTTCTGGAACAAATGAAGATGTGGCGAAATGGACTATTTTATTTTTTTTTATTTCAAATTGTGTATTTGGAGCTAAAAAAGTTAATGATAAAAAAATTTCACGACGCTCTTAATTTAATTTTCCTACAAAACCTAGCATTATGGGCAAGAAACTTTCTTCTGTTACTTAAATCAACGAGCTATTTACCATTAAAATCCATGCTTTTCATACATTTACGATCATATATAATGATCATACATAATATAAAGATCAAATTAGAAAATTCATATGAGCTAAATGCGATTAAAGTAGGCAATACCCATAATCCTAGGTGTTGTAAGAAAATTAAAAAATAAATCACAAGGTTTTCAGTTCCATTTCGAATCCTCGATAGCGTAAAAGTTTCCGGAATTGGACATAGGGTTTGAAACATTTATTTCACAAAAAAAAAATTAAAATTTTGAGTTTCCGTAAATTTTCAATTATCGCAATTTTCTTAAACTACCGTCAAGTTAAATATTTCTCTATGTTGTATCATTCGATCTCGAAACATGGTTTCTCGAGTTGATAGGCTAAAATTTTTAATTAATATATTTACAGACATAACAATTGTCAGTAACAATCATATCTTTGATATAACTTGTCTTAAGTTTTATTGCATAATATTAGGTCTGTTTCCGTTCTCACACTGTGTAACTTGTGGGACACTATTTTCTGTTTCCGTACTTTCTGTGCTTAAAATGGGAGAAGAAGACCAAGCATAAAATCACTCTCTCGAGCACACAAAGTGCACAGAGAGTGCTAGAACTCAAGACTTCGAGTAAAGTAAGAACAAGCATCAAGAAGAATAAGCATCAACAAGAAGAAGCAAACGTCAAATTACATTTCATAATTGTTTATGTTTTACGATATATAAATTCACAAATTGTGTGCCTTAAAAGAAATTTACGTACAATAAATAACTAATAAAAATTAAGTAATTTTTCAGTTTTTCATTAAAAAAATGCTTTTAATGATTTGAGTGAAGGTGTATTAATTGGCGCAAGTTACGTTTGACACGTCTGCAGTCAAAATCAGCTGTTTTGTGCTTGAAACTTATTAGAAGCTGTTTCCGTACTTTTGCAACTATTCTCACATTTCATTTTTACTCTACAAATCTAACACAGTGCAGAGTACGGAAACAGACCTATTGTTTTTTAGTTTTATAACATTTAAAAGGTATTCATAAAATCTAAATCACTGATGCTAAGTATCCAGTAATTATTGTTTCTTACAGTAATTTCATTGTGAAGACAGTATAAATGGAAAAATCAAGTTATTTCAATTTATCAAGTTTTTTATTTGGTTTCATTCAAGAAATAAGGAAATTTTATTAAAACCTTAATAATTTGTAGGTTAGACGATACTTCTATACAAAAAAAAAAAATATTTTTTTACATATTATGAAACGTTTTTTTTATAGATGCTTGAAGAAGGTATTATTCGAAATATTCGGAACTTTTTATTTACAAGTTAAATTATACTAATTCAGGAGTAAAACTATCTTTTTTTATTCACATTTTCTACAGCACGAATATTATGTTAATTTTAAAATTTAAATTTTTTTAACGACCCAAAATGACCCACCAATATTTTTTTCAAAAATCATGCTCAAATATATATTGACAAATAAAGATAAAATAAATATTAAATATTTATTTTTTTATACATATTATTGTGTATTTGTTACAAAATGGCGGCAAAATTTAGCTTTTCAACTCAGGTTGCACCTTAATTCAAACAATTTTAATCCTATCGTCTTCAAATTTTAACTGCTGCTGTTGTATTAGATTTTAAAGGGATATAAGATATATTTAATAAAAGAAATGTCTGTAATTATATAGGGTGTTTTTTAGAGGTGAAAAAAACATTGAATTGAAATAAAATACTTAGATTATACAATTTAATATTACAAATTGGCTTCATTAGAAAGATAATTTTATTCCATAAGTGTTTAAATACTATTTCGGGCATGTGGCCGCCATGGTTAGCTCGGATTTGACGCATTCTGGATTCAATTTTCTACATAAAATTTCGGATACTCATTTGGGTCCTCCTCAATACTACGCTCTACAGCAACAATTGCTTCTTCGGTGCGCACTGTACGACATCTTTGCGAATGGGTATGATCATTTAGACTATGCTTGGCTTAGAAACGATCCATGGTTAATCCAATTAGTAGCTCGTATGGACGATCATGTCAACCGTAAAATGGTCGTAGCGCTCGTTAGCATTAAAGAACTGAACCACGATTTTCAAAACAAATTTGCACAATTCGGAACCGTTGTTCAGGCGATTATCTATTCATTATAAATTGGGCACACCAATCCGAGCATAATAAAAAAGCTGCCAAATATGACTACCGTTCAATCCTTATCGAAAAATGGAACCTCTTAAAAAAAACACCCTTAGTTAATAAAATTGGTATTTTTAGACGTGAGTTTGAAATGACTATGGGTAACCATATGGTTAATATGTTGAATATGGAATGTTGAATGTTCCAAGCTTTAACAAAAATGTTCAATAATTGAAGTTACTAACGATTCGAGCACATATTAGCAAGGTTAAAAATGGAGAAGTACTAAAAGTCCAAGATTCTGCCACATCGGATACGATACAATAAGTGAGAGCCAAAGTTCTCGTCGACTAACAAGGAAGAGGATTCCGCTTCTGGAATCTGGGGTTGATGAAGTCAGACTCTATTCTTGAAATGGACTAGAACTTTTGCAACTACTGCCGAGATCTGCAATATAATTGAAAATTCACACCTTGTTTAAATCTCTTTTGTTATTGCTTGAGAAGAGTTCCTTTCCGATTTTAACTCCGGTATCAGAGTTGCTCAGTTTAATTTTGCAAAGTTGGATTATGCAGGTATACCAAATTCAAAAATTCTAGTATATGGTACTGACTTGTCGAAAGCGGTTTGAAAAAAAAAAAAAAATTATTGAACGGTAGGTGTTCAGCAATAATGACTAATATTTTGAACTCAAGATATATTTCAAGACAATAGGTCTGTTTCAAGTAACTTGAAAGCGTTTCCATACACATTTTTCAAGAGAGAAGAACAAGCAAAATGTCATCCTCTATTACTCCAACTTTACTTGAAAAAATTACTTCGACCACGAATCTCGAGCTTCAAACAGCTAATTGTTTAAGTGATAAAATTAAAATGTTGTGAATAAAAGTATGGGTTAGAAAATTAATAAAAATAAAGTTAAAATAAGCAAAATGAACCCCGAGGTTCCTGGAGAACTATTCCCTTGCAACTTTGAATTTTCCATTCTTTTACATTAACCAACTAGCTAATTATTATTACTTACTTGTAGTCGTTTCCGTACTTTTTGACAAATTTTCTCATTTTGATAGATGATCAAATTACTCTTTATTACTCGAACTTTACTTGAAACGAGTACGGAAACAGACTTTATATAAAATTCAGGGAGCGAAACGTAAACAATACCATTCATGAGTTTTTCTCTAGGATATTGGGAAAAACTTGAGAAGATACAACTCAAATGTGATCACAATAATTTTTGGATTTAAAACGTGCTGTAGAAACGAGTATTTGTAGTTTACCAAGTTGCAACGTAGAAGTTGATATGAATCCAGCAAAAACTTACTAGAGTGAACTATAGATTTAAATAGAAATAATTATAAGAAAATATAAAAACAAATCAGTTTTCGTAAAAAAAAAAAACATTCAATAATTTATTAACATGTTTTACTACAACTCAAAGTCGCTAATTATTGGAAAGTTTTTTCACCATTTTTTTTTTTTTATTTCAATAGTTTACTGTTAAACTATATCTAAAATTAATTGCCAACCGAATGCATAAATTTTTTGTTATATTTTTAAACTAGATATATTAAAAATAGCATTTATTTCCTTGTACAACATTGAGTCTAAAATTTTTTGTTTTAAGGATAGAAAACACAAAATAGCAATGAAGATGTGGCAGAGAACAATTTTTTTTTTTTTTTTTTGTTTTAAATTTAATGTTTGATATTTTATACACTTTAAAAAATATGCAATAAATAACACGCTTAAAATTTTTTATGTAAAATTAAAATTTTCGTCATTTATTTGCACAAATTTCTAATGTTTTTGTGTTTTAACTGATTTCACAAAGTTTTACAATCAAAAGATTTTTCATTTTAATATACTCATATTTATATAATATGTACGTGTTCATTAATGGGAAATTATTTTGGTATAAAATGTGTGTGTTTTGCGTGTTCTGGTAAATTTTTGTTAGAGCTACACGTAAATCTGTGTATTTATTTGTTGTTGTATTTAGTAGTACTGTAGTTTTTATATAAAACTAATTGCGTTAATTGCGTGCACACGCACACACTTATTTAAATATGATTGAATAAATGATAAAATTAAAAATTATGTTTCGCGTTTTAAAGTGAGTTCAAAAGAGTTTCTTCTTCAATTTCCTCTTTTCTAACTGCACAATTTTTTCATTTTCTTTTTCTTCTTTAACTTGAAGTTCATCCACTTCTAGGACTTTTTCAAAATCCTCCCCCTTAGGGGTTTCAGTGTTGGATTCCCCGTGTAATTTCCGAAAGTTGTTGTAAACTTTGTCAACTACTATTTGCTTATACTTAGACACGTTTGCTTCTTGATCTTGATAACGCTTCTTTTTTCATTTGATTATGTTTTTGTTTTGTTTTTGATTAAGGAAAGATAGTTTTGTTTTTTGTAATAGGAAAGAGGGAAAAGAATAAAAGAAAAACGTAAGAAAATAAAACAAAGATTTGCAAAGTGAAGCGCAATAATATAACATAGATACATATACATAAAACATATAAATTATGCATAATTCTAGTCTCAATTTGTTGTCCTTTTGTTCAAATATACAAATAAATATATATATAAATATATAAAATTATATATATTTAAAGATATATCTATGTATGCGTATAGAGGCTGTGTGTGTGTATATATGTGCATGCCGTTCATGTCCTTATACAAAACTTTCTTATATAATCTACATATACGCAATTGTTGAAGGTGTCATTTTGTTTTGTTCACTCGTTTACAAAACAAAAAAGAAAAGATTGTTGTTTTAAAAAAATTAAAAATTTGCCGAATTAACTAAATGTTAAAATCTGGATCTTACAAAAACGGCGCTAGAGTCGTGATCGCTATAGCCAAGCCGTTTGGTATGTTTGAAGACTTCATTGGTTATCGCGGTAACAGGCATAGATTGATCCAAGTTTTCAGCCATACTGAGAACAAGACGCAAATCTTTTTGCATGTGACTCAGCGGTTGTTGCGGATTGAAGTCACCTTTAGCCATTTCTGCAAAGGAAAATAAAATAGAAATAAAAAATAGCCATACAGGAATATATAACGATGTGCAGGACGTACCCTTGCCCTTCGCCAGCAGCAGTTGTGATTTCATTGAAGTCAGTTCAAATATGTCAAGTATGTCCTTCAGTGAAATTGAGAAACGATCAGCTGAAAAATTGTTAACTCTTTTTTAATACCGCTGAAATAAAAATTTATCTCTTAACCTACCCAATGCCAAGGCTTCTGCTAGGCCCACCAGACTAACGCCAACGATCGTCTGCAAAATCAGATTGACTTTACATGCATTACCAACTTCTGCTAAAAAATAAAAAGCCAGAGAAAGAAACACGTTAAAATAAAATATACTCTAGTGCAGCCGTCTTTAAAGTAACTTTTTTTCAGCAAAAATTGTTAAAATTGCGGAATTTCAAAAACTTACCTCCCAAGAAGAATGTATTCTTGGCAATTGTTTTAAAGCAGGAATGACATTCTTCGAAGACTGTGCGATCACCACCGGCCAAAATTATAAGCATACCGTCTTCTGCTTCTTGTCGAGTACCGTGTATCTGAAGAGAAACCAACAGCGGCACAATATTAAATCCTCTAATATTACCTCTAAAAAATACAGAAAATAAATGCATACCTGCACTTCCAAATAACGTCCATTAGCATGTGTTATACCCTCTGCAATATCCTGAGAGGTCTCTGGGTCTATTGTTGACATTTCAACGTATGCTTTGTTGCACAAGTCTTTGTATTGCAAAACGCCGCAGTTACCAAAGACGAGCTGGGTTCAAAGTTAATAAGTTCAAATTAAAGAAACAAAAAACGATATTAACGTGTAAAACTTACATCTTTGGAGGCCTTTGGATCAGAGACACAACAGAAAATGATATCAGCTACTTCGACAACATCCATTGGTGTGTCTTTGACATCAGCACCTGCTTCCTCAAATGGTTTGCATTTCGACATGGTACGATTCCAGACGACAACCTTGTGTCCGGTACATATCAAGTCCTTAACAATGGTCGAGCCCATTATGCCTAAGCCAAGGAAACCGAAAGTTAAATTTGACGGCGTTATATCACGCTCGGCCAAGGTCTGTGAGCGTACCGTCATATCGATAGCCATCGTTTCGGGACGTGAGACAACCGGACGATCAAGCAGTGCTATTGAATTCATATTGCGTCGAGACGAAGTGCCAATGTGTGACAGAGCGTCAGTATTGATCTTGCGACGTGTTGGCGTACTCGTCGTTGTTTTGACATAATCATTGAGATCTTCCAGTGCTACTGAAGCATTACGTTTGCGTTTTGCCACCACACCTCCACTCGAACGACGACGTTTGTTCGCCGATTTACCAACCGTTGCTGATTTGGCCTTAAGCGCAGCAGTTGACTTGGCTTTTGGCGTACGTTTGGGTGTTTTATTAGCTGGTAGCAGGATTTCTTCTGCAGCCGGCGCTGCTGCTTCGTTTGCTTCATTATCCTCATCGGAGTGATCAAGACCATCGCGTATTTTGTCAAAGTCGGCTTCGGTGGAATGATTTGTAGCCGTACTTTTACTTATTTCATTATCGATCTCAGTGGAATCCTCAATGTAGTTATTTATATCTTGTAAAGCTTGTTTGAACGAGTTTGGCTTACTTGCTTTGGCCATATCCGCCTTCCAAGGACCCTCAAAAGGTTTTATATTATTTATTTCAATCCAGGCGCTATATTGTAGCAATGAAAAAAAAAGAATAACAAAAAGTGTATTTATATGTTTACATAATATTTCAACGACTGAACTGTTTCTGGGAAAACTTATAAAATGTAGCTTTAGAAATAAAATGGTGTGAAAGATCAAACTGAGTATATTTTTTGACTTACAAATTACGTGATCCAAAGAAAAATACACATTTCGAAAGGGCTTTACGTGGTTGATTTAACAAATCAATTGGAGGGTCCACAATCTGTAATAGAAAAAAAAAAAAAAATAAAATATGACAGCAGGCATAAAAAATTTAATGATAATTGATAGAAATCTTTAAAGTTTATTATTCCCACTAAATTTCCGCAAAATAATTACTTCGAATTTTTCTTCAGACCTGGACGTTAAGTGTTATTAGCATTTGACTTTATTTTTAAGCAAATTATATTCAACTATTTTCGAATTTTAATCTTCTAAAAGAAAAACTAACAATAAATTTTCTAACTTGACTAAAATTTTCTAAATTAAGTTTTCGAATATTTAAAGCAACACTAGACTTATCAAAGTAAAGAGAGCAGAGCATTAATTATTAAATAGGCGAGTGTATCCTTCGTTCACGGTCAGCACGAGTAGGAGAGATTGATATAATTAAAAATATTATTATTAACGCTGACATATGGATCTTTGAGCATTAAGTTTAAACATAGAATCTGGCTCAAGGATCGATGAATTAAGTTGACCACTCAAACCTTAAAATTAAAAAAGTTGATAAAAATTAAAAAATTTAAATAAATATTTTGGAAAAATATGGTTAGTGGTAAGGAGATATCTAACAGAATTTGTTTTATCAGAATACATTTTTTTTAACATATCTTAATCAGTAACTAAAAATCTGTCGGAAATAGGCGTACTCAATTGACTGAATTACATCATTTTAGAATTAGCTAAATATAGCTTAATTTTACTTCCGAAATCAAAAAATTTTTGATAGAAAGAACAAATAAACCAAAAAGGAAATATAAATATTGAAGTTGGTTTTTCTAAAAGGGTTGTCATAATATTACTTTTTAACCTCTTGAAACTCAAGCCTAGTGAATACTAAATTTCAACATTTAATGGTTTTTATTTCGGTTTATTCACAATGGACTTTTTGTTGCAAACATTAAACACCCTTTTTTTTAAGGTACATAAACTTCGACGACCTCTGGTAGTAAGTGAATTTAGAAAATAAAAACATTTATAATGATTAAAACTTCAATAAATGCGCAACAATAACCAATTATCTTGTTTAACAGGTGAGAAAAAAATTAAAAAATATACCAATTTTTTATGTATAAATCTGAACAGACCCCTTAATTATTACTATAAAATAATTTATAATGTTTAAGCATATTTTCGAGGCATTCCATTCGTATATAACAATTCTTTACCACAATGGTAAAAAATTAACACACTCGTTAAAAATTTTAACAAGTCTAGATTATTTCATATTTTGCTTAAATTGCTCGAGTTATTTTTTTATAATATAGCTTTGGAAAAGAAAATAATGCTTTCCGTCGGTTTCTTTACTGAGTTTCAAATTGAGTTTGGCCGAGGTCTGCTTGGAACTTGGTTTTCAATTGATTCTCGATTTAACAAAAAGTTAGTATTCAGTCATTTCTCCACTTTGTGCAACTCTGAGCATTTTGGTAAGAGGATTAGGATGTAATACTCGGATTGAGTTTATACTATCTTTACATCACATATTACGACAGCCGCTTGTCTAAACTAGTTTTTAATTTATAAAATTTAATGAAAAAAAAAATGCAGAAAACTATATCAAAAGCTGCACGCTTCAGCCTTAGTGCTTTATATGCCAGAAACCGTTCAACACTCTGTAATAGGCCGTTAAACAAGTTACGTCTTAATTATTTCGTTGAAGTTATCAAAGCCAACAGTGGCTCCTGGAAACCCTCGTAAACCATGCCGTTATTTTAATAATTTTCTACCTTTTAAATACCTTATAAAATTCACCACGAACATAATTATTGTTCTTAACAAAACACAGTCATGTTACCTCTTCTTACCGTTTTTTCTATATGCTCTCAAAAATGTATTTTAATTCTATTAAATATATATACATAAAAGTTGCCTATTTCTCAATATAATTTGCTTGCATGAAATTGAATACCAAACTCGCAATCATAAAAATTCAAAATACAATATCAACATTTTTTCAACCAATACTTATCAAAATACCCAGGATATCACATAGTTTGGCTTGGATTTCTTATCTTAAAACCAAAACAGTGAAATATTTTCCTGAACGTATTTCTCTTGCTTGCTACAATAGGGATGGAATGTTGAATGGACGAAAACGTTTCTATAAATACATAGGAATTTATTGAGGAATCTGTAAACTTTGGCAGTCTGTCGAGACTTCAACCTTAGCTTATTTTTTAACAAACTGAAAAGAACATTTATTTTGTCTTTAAAATAAACCCAGTCAAATCAAATCTACGTTAATTTCGAGCCGGATAGCCAGCGCATAAATATATAGAAATTTAAGAGGCCAAAAGTACAGTCAATGTATTTGTGTTATAATCAAAGTGAATATCTTACCATAGCGGGCCAAGGTGTGAAACCCTTCATTTTTGCCCTGAAATCATAAAAAATATTAATCAATTAATTAATAAAATATCAAATAATTTCAAGTTTCTTTTTTATTAAAAAATTTAATGGATTTGGTTAAATTTACTAAAAATCAAAACGCGCGGGAAATTTTTTCTATGCACTGCACACAAACACGAGCCAACGCAGCGAATAAGAAAAAAAAAAAGAAAATTTTAAGCCAATAAGAACAATGCAGAGGCGGCAATGGACTTCAAGGAGCGCTAGCGCTCCATATTATACAGCAGTCCACGCCTCACGCAACTTAAGGAATTTCACTCACTTAAATTTTAATGTTTTACGATTGTTTTACTGTGCATTAAATTGCTTTTCTTCACAGCAGGCATCGCTTGCTTTTGATTGTGCATTTTCACCTATTTCACTGTTGAGGTTATGAGAGCCTTTTTCAGTATATAATTTTGTTCAACAAATCTATTCAACGAAATCCATTTAATTTTGTTTTCGCACAAAACTTTTTATATTTGAAAGCCCGTAGCTCACCATATCAAATCCTTGGGTTTGTAATCGACCATATCCATCGGATCATTGCCTGACAACGACAACTTCTTCGCTTTCGATGACATTTGCACGAAATTATTTATCCTCAGGTGGAATTTTATCTTGAATTTGTTTAGCACAATAATTCAAATTTTATAAAGTCTCGAATTTTACACTTTTTCATGCAGTTTAACTTTCTTATTTCTTATTTGCCACCTTAATTTTACACTTTTAGCTGCTGGCGGCCGTTCGCTTCATACAAATATTACGAAAAAAAATTCTGACAAACGAACGCACGAAGGCGAAAAAACCTTTTGACGCGCATTTCGCCGTCAAGTTGGGAAAACAAAAATGGCGTCCTGGTTGTTTTGTCAAAATTCAAGTGTTGTTGTTGTAAGCGTTAAAGAATTTTGATGAAAAAGTTGAAGCGAGAGCAGGGCAGACAACATAAAGATGTTACATGATATTAATTGAATGGTTTGTGTACTGGGTGCATGTGATTTCACACAGTTTGCAAGATACTGAATTTTCATTCAATTTCTGAAGAGATTTGTGGAAAAAAACACAGAAAAGAACTGGGGCCGAATCGCCGCATCCGTGACGTAACGGCTTTCGTATGAGAAAAAATTAATCGTATGAGAATCTCATGAGATTAATTTCGTATCTGAGATGAGATTAATTTTTTCTCATACGAAAGCCGTTACGTCACGGATGCGGTGATTCGGCCCCTGATTTTAAGCCGCTGTTCGATCATTAAAGCCCAGTCCGGCTTCAAAAGATATTTGAACATATCCCATTTCTAGCATTTCGGCAGCCGCAACGATATATCGCACAATTAGAGCCCGAACAGAATCAAAGCGGCTGTCGGTTGTCAGGTGCTCTGTGCAACAAAATACATGAAAATGTATGCAGCCTCCAAAAATTAAATGGCCGTAGAAATCCGAGACGGAAAAACGCCAGAAAAGAATCAATTCTATTTGTTCTCCAACCGCTGGCGGATCTCTCTTTGAGTGGGGTAAGTGTTGCCATATTTTATCTAAGAATTTGCTGTGTTCAGTGCTATTTTCTTAGTTTTTACCATAAGCTGAGTGTGTGTGTGTTGCATTTCATGAGCTGACGTTTCGTTTTGTGTGTGTGTGTGTGTGTTGCATTTGTACCATTCACACAACGAAAAGCAACGCTGATCCGAGAACCGATAACCGCTCCTATTCTGGACGTGTTCTCAGCGGATTTCTCCGAGAGAGGACCGCCAACCGACAGCCGCGTTGGTTCTGTTCGGGCTCTTAGAATCTATTCTATTTTTTCTCTTGCGACCGACGATTGACTCTCTGAGTGTTATTAGCGTTGACATATTTTTACAAGAAATGGGATATGTTCAAAGCCATTTCATAAGTTTTTATTATGTGTTGACGTTGTATTCACACAATTGAAGAGACCAATACATTGAAATTAAATAGAAAAAATAAATAAAAAATGCTAAATAAACGAAACCTAGAATCGTTAGTCCCAATCGTTTCATTCTGGACGTGTTCTCTGCGATCGACGACCAGAGAGGATCGTCGGTCGCAACGATATTTGATTCTGTTCGGGCTCATAAGCACTAAATGAAGCCATGTTGCAGTAGATCACAATGATATATTAAAAGGATTGTATATTGGCTATCCTTCTACCCTAAAATATCTATTAAAAGGATTGTGTATTGGCTATCTAAACAACAAAAGTATAAAAAAACCATTACATTATAAAATCTATGCAATTGAGAATAAGCTTCGCTTCTATCGTGTGTCCAATGACGCACCTGTGTTTTTTTATAGAATTTGTTTTATATCATGTAATTTCTTGAAATGTATAAAGTTGCTGATGCCTGACTTACAAATAAGAAGCTATGCTTGATTCATAGTTTACGTTAGAGTATTTTGGAAGCTCTTAAGGTCCAAGTCATATGTGACGGCTTTGAAATGCAGTTATAAAAAAAAGTGCTTTATTTTTAGCGTGAAGGGTAAATTGTGCAAATACTAATGTCACCTTATTTAGTCTTCATTGCTGTGGTAAATACACAAAAGTAGAGTTCTTTTCAAGTTTGCTATGACATCAGCAAACAGATCAAAGTTTTTTCTGCGTTTACATTCTCTCTTCCAATGTGTTTATTTGCAAGCAAAAGCTTACATACAATACGATTTGATACAGGAGTATTTTATTATACTCATCGGCATCTTCTGTACAAGCTGGCAACACTATCAGAGCACCAATCAGAGCTAAGTTCAATTGAAAATTCAGTGCTGTCAATTTGTGCTCGGTTGAAATAAAATTTTCTGGCACTTCGTGTGTGAAAAATTACGAAATTTTTTAGTTTTATCAATTTGATTCTGTAAGCAGTGAAAAAATAAAAATAACAGAAAAATACGAATAATGGCTTCGATTTGTGGACGCATGGCCTTCCGTGCTTCAGCACGACACAATGTCGCCATCACTCCAGTGCGATTCTGCAAAGGTAAGTTGCTACCAAATCAATTTTATCCACCAACTTGGTTATGAAAACGAGGCTGAGATTGATTTGACACCATCAGACCGTCGTCCGTCCGGTTGACAGTTGACTGCGCTATGATGCCTAAATGCAAGTTACGTAATGTTGGTTAAAAAACATTTTTTCCAGCATAAAGTGCAATAAATACTCAATGAAAATTATGATGAAAGCTGCAAAATACAATTTGCTCAACTTTTATGTAATAATGTTGTTCTGTTTGGTTGTGGGCTGTGGGGCGGTAGGTCGCAGCAATGGGTACTGCTGCAGCAGAAGATTAGATAGAAGTCATTGCTATAATGCTGTTTTTAATAGAATTATTTAATGATGGGTAAATAATAGTCATTCCTATTTTTATTAACTATTGGTTAAGAAAGCTTTGCTGCGTTACTTGCTTTTAAACATCAAGTTAACGCTTGCCTAATGGTTTATGTAACCTTGCAGTGTGTAGACAGTTTGTTTCTTTTTTGTTCTTTTTCTAATTTTGTTTTTGGAAAAACCCTTAATTCCGTTTGTCAAATTTTTTTATACACACTTGAAAGATTTTTATATGGCCCAATGGTTGGAACAGGTAACTTGAATTCGATGTTAATCTATTCATCATAAAATTGATTTTTTCCCACATACATATATGCATTCGATTGCTATCTCTACAAAAATTGTTTGCTTTTAGTGATGAACGACTCAATGGAACATGCTACCGGCATTGAAAAGCGTGAATTGTTAGCCAAGGCTGCTGGCAACGACAACCCCTTCGACATGAAAGTCTTTAAACGTGGTGCTGGCACAAAAGATATCCCCAATCTAATTCCATCAGCATTTGATGCTCGTATTGTTGGTTGTATCTGTGAGTAAATGTAAAATCTTAAAAAAAAATCTATTTTAATGAACCTTTATTTCACTTCCCACAACAGGCGAAGAAGACCAAACCTATGTGCAGTGGATGTGGCTTCAAAAAGGTACACCAAAACGTTGCGAATGCGGTCATTGGTTCAAATTGGTTGAGAAGGCTCCAGTTTAAGTAAAATTAGCGAAAACCAAATTAATAAAACCAACAACAATAAAAACACACTTAAAAACAAAAACTTAACTGTTCATGCAATAAACACATAATTGAAATGATGTGAAACAACAACACCTAAACTAGGAAATAAAGTTTACAATTTAAATGAAATTTTGAACTTGTTTCCAATTTATTAAAATACGTGTTTAAAGTTGTTAATGGTGTTCATTAAATCACATTCATGTCTTATGAAATGCAAAAATTTTAAAATAAATTTAATTTTAATTTAAATAAATATTTTTGCTCTTGGTATAAATTATGAACATAATGAAGAAAATGTTGGTGATTCAGTAATGCTGGGAATAAAAATACACCTATTTGGCTTTTGAAATGTTTTTATTTTTTTGTTAGAATAACAATGTTTAGTTATAAATATTGCACGTTTACTATCTAACCGTGTAACCACTTAATAAATAACCGCTATTGGCGCTCATGTTCACTTCTGGATGAGTACGATTAGGTAGAATTTGGTAGTATCGTAAAAAGTTTGAAGTCAAATGCAAATTGGTCACCTCGGAGCTGCTTTTCATGGACACGTAAAGTTCCATAAGCAATTCTTTGCAATGACTGAAAATCACTACGGGTCTTGAGGGTTTAACAAGCGGCAGCAAAGCTTTAACAATGTTGGCGGGATGTTCCTTTGCAGCTATAACAAGAGAATCGAATTGAGTGCGCATCAAAGCACACGCGCGTTCATTTTCGAGCTGCCATTTTTGTAGAGGTTCGCCAGGTGTTGCAGATGCTTCTATATTTGAAATACAAAGTGGTAAGGAATTTTTTTAAGAGCTATACCTTCATATATTTACCAGTTTTATCCGCTTTATTTTCCTCTTCTTCCAATTTTGGTTTTTTACTGCATGGCTCCGTCGAATCCGTTTCCACTTCTTTTTCAATCGTTAAGCTTTCATCGACAGCTTTCGTGCCCTGATAGAATTCTCTTAGAACCGAGTAAATGTTAACTGATATGCAACGTTGTGTCTGTTCTGTTGGCAAATTTAAAGCCACAATTGCTTGCTTTTGTGGAACATTTCCCGGATGCATGTGCACGAGATTTGATTCTGTATTCGCACCCATGGCATTCAGAAAACTAGCTGGCAGCAGCCCATTTGTACCACTTTCATATAGAAGATAGTTACCAAAACCACAGACTCCAGCATAGGATAATAGCTGCGACAGAGTATCCACACGAAGCCCCATTATTTTATCCGCATCTTGGCGATAGTAGATTTCCGCAATAAGCCGTATTGTGGGCTTACGTATCTGTACGTATTCGAAATATTTTTTCTCTTTTTTCTTCAGGTACTTTTCCTGTGAATACTCAGTCTTTGCATGGAATGTCTTTGAGTTTTCGACAATTTTCTCAATGATTTTCGTCGACTCACCGCATTCTTCACGCAGCTGTTCTATGTCCTCCGGTCGCAGGCTTTGCGACTCGCCGTTGTCGACTACGTTGCGGTTATCGATGCCGCTTGTTGAAATGCCCAAAACTTCTCGCATGCTACGCATTTCAGTCTCGCTGCACAATTCCAAAGTGTTGAGTCGTGGGCCACGTCTTTGGTGACCTTCTTTGGGACACATTTTGAAGGTGGTGCAATAGGGTTGATCGTATATGGCCCGCAGCTCTAGCTGTTCCTTGCCCATCATTGTTGTGGCATCGATACTGCCAAATTTTTGTAATTTCGTATATTTCTGACGCTGAATTACTATGTAATCACCCAACTGTATAGTTGGCGTAGTGAGAGTCATATTTTCTTTAAAAAAAATTAAATTGTTTTATTAAAATCCACAAAATATATAAAATGTAAATTGACTAAAAATATTATAATTTGTTTTGACAGTTTGGGCTGACAAATCCACACGTGCAGTTGTACTTGTTCGTAAATCGAAGTAATTGTAATAATTTTCATAATGGTATTTATTTATGACTTTCAAGGAATAAGTTTATATATTAGGGGTATTCACAATGTGATGTATTTGTGATAAATATGTTAAAAATTTACAACACTTAGAATAAGATCGTGAACATACCTTTTGTTAATTTGTTAATTATTTACAATCACCTGATTTTGCTTACGTTTGTTATAAAACCAACAAGATGCCGAAAAATTTCGGGTGCTCCAAAAGAAATTGAAGGATCATTTTGACTTCTTCTGGTCCACTTCTTATTGGGTTTCTCTCTTTCTTTTTATTATTTTCCTTGTTCAATTCATCCTATAAAATTGTTAAAATAAGTCAATGTAGAAAATAAACTTATTTTCATCAATAACTTTACTTACAAGCGCGCACTAAATTTTCTATTTTATGTTTTTGACAAGCAATTACCACAAATACATCATAAATACAACGATTTACAGTGTTGCATTTGCGGTAAGTATGGTATTTTTTAGTTGCTTACATTTTGTTTGTGTAATTAACCACAGAAACCACATTTACCATAGATACAGAATACAAGACTAAATACATCACATTGTGAATACCCCTATTGCTAATATGTTGACTAGGCAATATTGCTGGATTTGTTTCTAAGTTTTTCCTATGACCAAAGCTTACCGGCAAGTTATATCTAATACTATAGTAGACCATCTTTTCGAACCTCACATTAATGATGGAGAAATTAGTGCTAGTACGAGTATTTTTGTCTTTTCCTAACTGGGACTAAGAATGATAAGACAAGCTTAAAATTGAAAAAATTTTATATGAAAATGTGGTATATACAACCAAGAACTTGTGAACCTTATTATTCAATTTAAAATCTTGACAACGTTCCCTATTGTAAACACTCCAATAGTCGTAATAATTTAAATTTCTAAAATCTAAACATACACAATTTTTTTTACTGTCATAAAATTTCACCAGACAACAAGATTTGAAATGAAAAAATCTCATGATTTTATGACAGCAAAAAACAAACAAATGACAATTTCGATGCGAATGAAACAATTGATCAGCTGATAGCAATTTCGCAAATCTAAATCGACATATAGAGTTCACTGTGAACATAGCTTTAGACGCTAAGCATGAATTTCATATTTTTCCGATTTCCGAACGCAACTTTTTAACACAAGCAATTCAGCTATCAGCTGGTTCGTAATTATTTTGCATTTCTTTCGTTTATTTATTTTTTATTTAAATCAATTTTAAGAAATAGTTGTACAATAATTTTAAATATACACTAAATAAATAAAAATATGGCCAAGCATCATCCGGATTTAATTTTCTGTCGAAAGCAACCTGGTGTTGGTAAGAACTTGATTAATTCATTGGACCAATCAATTTTGTAACCATAAATTATATTCCTCTGCATAGCTATTGGTCGCCTTTGCGAGAAATGTGATGGCAAGTGTGTGATTTGCGACTCTCTCGTACGTCCTTGTACCCTTGTGCGGATCTGTGATGAATGCAACTACGGATCGTATCAGGGGCGCTGTTGTATCTGTGGTGGGCCAGGCCTATCTGATGCTTACTATTGCAAGGAATGCACCGTTCAGGAAAAAGATGTGAACTTATTTTTTCTTGCACATTTATCCTATGTATATTTATTTACAATTTGTTTTATTTTTAAAATTCCAGCGCGATGGTTGTCCAAAAATTGTCAATTTGGGTAGCTCCAAAACGGATTTATTCTATGAGCGAAAAAAATACGGTTTCAAACAGAAGTATGTTTAATTTTATGAACCTAAATTGTTTATTTTAATTTTATTATCTTTTCAGCTATTAAATGATGCATTTAATGTTATATTTGGCTCTGACATGAATATCTTAAGATTTAATTGTTAATTGCTTGTGTTCAAAATGTGTCTCAGGTGAATAATTTGTAAGAAAATCTTGTAATTAAATGGTTTACGATTGTCTAGTAAAAATTTTCTATAATTCTATATTATTTAATTATCTGTTTTTATAAATATAAAGGAGCTTTTATATTCTTGTTTCTGGACAGTATCAAAAGTTTTTTTAAATTTTCAGTTATTTTCAGTTCTTAATTTAAAACTTCGGGTTGAAATTTTTTAACCGGGCCTTAGGTTGAGAATTGTTACCGCAATTATGTTAGAGCGAAAAATTACGTATTCAATAATATATATAAAAGATTTAAATAAAGGCTTTTTTATTTTAATCTTTTTTCAGTCATAATTTTATCTAAATATTGAAAGCTGAAATAATTTGATATGTCAACGGGTAAAATTAAGGTTCTCAGCATGATTCAATCATATAAGGTAAATATTCACAGCTGAAATAATTTGATATGTCAACGGGTAAAATTAAGGTTCTCAGCATGATTCAATCATATAAGGTTATCTTCTCAAAAAAAAAAACGAAAATCGATACACTTGATTTAAGATGAGATCAAAAGAGTAATTTTTTAGTAGCGCAACAAGTACTCAGTTGTCACAAATTGATACTATTTCGTAGTACAATATATCTAAAAATATTTTAAACTAAAGGCCTTTTTCCACATATGCATATATGGCTAAACTTGGAAAAATCCAAACGGTAATTATGGCGGTGTATTGATCACCAAGTAGTAGTGAAACAGAATTCTGCGCAGTTTTTGAACAAATAATCGAAGATATATTAGAAACGAGCAGTGATATAATAATTGCTGGTGATTTCAACATAGACTGGAGCAAAGAACATACATACAAAACCAGATTAGAAGGTATTTTACATGATAATGGATTAAAACAAATAGTAAACGAATATACTAGACACGCGCAAAACTCGAGAACTATAATAGACTATGTAGTAACAAAAAATGGTAATATATCTACGAACAACAATAGTGACAGTCAAATAGCAGATCATGAAGCAATAGATATAAAAATCAAATATATAAATGAAAATCAAAACCAAATCACTAAAAAAGAAATTGAAATATTTAAATACAATAAAGATCTTTTGGCGTCCGTGGCGTAGTTGGTTAAAGTGCGTGGCCGCTATGTCAAAGAACCTTGGAGACCCAGGTTTGAACCCCAGCCAGCGACAGAAAATTATTTGAATTAAAATAATTTTTCTGTACGGCCGCCACCTCTCTGCAGACAATGGCAAACCTCAGAGAGTAATCAAAATGCCATGTAAAGCTTCTTGAGAATAAGAACATTCCGTTCATCGCCGTTCGGAGTCGGCGTTAAGCATGTAGGTCCATTTCTCGGTCAATTGTGTACAAACTTAATAACACGCACAACACAATTGATCATAAGAAGCTAGGTCAAAGTCCTTTCAAGGGCTGAAATGGCCAGTTATTTATTTTTTTTTTTTTTAAAGATCTTTTCAATAAAGAACTCGGTGCAATAATAAAATATAACAGACATGATAACGTAAATAATAGCGTTAATATAATGGTCAATTGCCTTGAAAATACAATTAAGAAATTTACGCGCAAAAAAACAATCAATTCAAGAAATGATATAAACAAATGGTTCAATGAAAACTTAAAAATACTTAAAAGTGAAAAAATTAATAAATACCAAATTGCTAAATCTGAAAACACAGAAAATGCACGGAATGATTATAAAGTAGTAAGAAATATATACAAAAATAAAATTGAAATCGAAAAAAATAAATATGTTAATAGCAAAATCAATAATGCCAAAGACCAAAAACAAAGGTGGAAAGAAATAAAAGACTTAGTATTAAAAAAGAACTCAAATGTGATAAAAAATGTAATATTTAATGATAAGGAATACACGAATAAATATCAAATCACCACCCAATTTAATAAATATTTTGTCGATAGTATTAAAGTAATAAGAGATACAATAGAAAACTTTCAATATACAAACAAAATACCTGTGATAACAACAAGATTTAAATTTAGTGCAATATCTTTATTAGAGCTAAAAAAATATGTAAGTGTTTAAAAGACAAACCGGACTTCAACAAAGTATCAATCAAGATAATATTAGATAACTGGAACACTATCGGTAAGAATATACTTAACATTGTGAATAAATCTTTCGAAACTGGTGTATTCCCTGAAAATTGGAAGTATTCAATGGTAACACCGATAGAGAAAATAGTTAAAACAAACAGATGTGAGGAGTTCCGCCCAATAAACACTTTGGAAACATGCGAAAAAATTATAGAAAACATTGCTAAAGAACAGTTGAAAAATTATATGGAAGAAAATAATATATTTTGAAGCACCTCTAGTACTATTTTACCCTGTGTGTTCACCCTTATAAGCTTTGTCAAACTACAACCCTGCTAAAATCTGCAACCCTGTCTAAAAACTACATCACTGTCAAAACTACAATGCTGTAATAATTTAACTATGTTACAAATGCAACCCTGTATGAATTTTTGTATAAAAGGAGCTCAAGCTCGCATAGATTGATCATTCACTCTTAGTGCTTAAACTTGATTGCATATGAGTACGACTAGTTCGGACCGGATCAATACAACTTAAGAACTAAGAATTGTGAAGGCAAAATTAACCATAATTGGCAAGTTTGTGTTTTTAAGTTTTATTGAATAAATAAAAACCTCACTTCTGCTGAAAACTACCTGCATTTTCAATGCGCAAATATAATTTGCGCAGTAAAGATAAAAACAACATTTCATTGGCGCCCAACATAGTGGCCAGCGGCAGCGAGTTTCACACAGCTTAAAACGCAACTTCATCGAGCAACGTCAACGTCACGTCAGCTGAAAATGCAGCTTCATTGAGCAACGTCAACGTTACGTCAGCTAACAACGCTTCAGCAGAACGCGGCGAAACGTCAACAAGCAGTGCTCAAATCAGTTGCATCCACGTACGAAATTCGGACCGGATCTCTGATTTGACAATTGCCAGCGACGCATCATCGGCCAGCAACGCGCATTCAGGAAAAGGCAACGCGTTAATAAGTAGTGTTCAAACCAGCTGCATCCACGTACGAAATTCGGACTGGATCTCTGATTTAACACATGCAAGCAACGCATCTTCAGCCAGCAAAGTGCAATCAGCAAGAGCCATCGCATCTATAAGCAGTTTTCAAACCAACAGCATCCACGTACGAAAGTCGGACTGGATCTCTGATTTCACACTGGAAAACGTCACATCTTCAACCAACAGCATCCACGTACGAAATTCGGACTGGATCTCTGATTTAACACATGCAAGCAACGCATCTTCAGCCAGCAAAGCGCAATCAGCAAAAGCCATCGCATATAAGCAGTTTTCAAACCAACAGCATCCACGTACGAAAGTCGGACTGGATCTCTGATTTCACACTGGAAAACGTCACATCTTCAACCAACAGCGTCCATGTACGAAATTCGGACTGGATCTCTGATTTAACACATGCAAGCAACGCATCTTCAGCCAGCAAAGCACAATCAGCAAGAGCCATCGCATCTATAAGCAGTTTTGAACCAACAGCATCCACGTACGAAAGTCGGACTGGATCTCTGATTTCACATTGGAAAACGTCACATCTTCAACCAACAGCATCAACGCATCAGCGGCCACCGGCCCAACATCAGCTAGCATCACTCAAAGCATCCACGTGCCAGCATACCTGGTTTTGGAGGTTATAAACAAGAACTGTTCATCTGATCCTAACAACAACACATCTAGCAGCAGTGACGTCACTCCTTTTGGCAGCGCTAGCTCTACAGATTTTAACTATATAAACAGAACATCAACTATGGCAACCTTTTCCACAGAACAGTTTCAACAAATAATGGCAGTCATCGCTGATAACACTAAAGCAGGTACTTTTACACGTTGCACAGCGCGTTTCAAAGAACAACAAATAGCTTTTGACACACTAAAAGAGCTTCTTACGACCACACCGATCTTAAAGCAAGCTGAGGATGGCTTGCCATTTATATTGAAAACAAATGCCAGTAGATATGCACTCGGAGCAGTTTTACTCCAGGGGGAGGGCCCTGAGGAACATCCCATTGAGTATGCTAGCAGGCTTCTGACCGATGCAGAACGAAACTATTCAACCATTAAAAGAGAAGCCTTGGCAATTGTTTGGGCAGAACATAAGTTTCGAGGCTATCTTGAGGGAGCTGAAGTAAAACTTATCACTGATCATCAATCTTGGGAAGAGAAGATACCAGCCATACGATTTGCGATGAATTCATCCTACTATCAAAGCACTGGTTACACAGTGGCTTATCTAACATTTGGGAGAGAAATGCGCACTCTTGATGACGTTCAACATGATTTGAGATCAATAGTACAGTCCGAAAATTTCATTGCAGAGATAACCCCATATTTAAAAACTATAGCCGACATATATAGAAACGTTCGAGAATCAAAGGAGAAGATGCAGGACCGAAACAAGGAAAATAGTAACAACCATAGACGAAATCAATCAAATTTTGACATCGGCTCCAAAGTACTAGTTACCACCCATGTTCTAAGCAACGCCACTAAAGGAAGAACTTCAAAATTCATTCCGAAAAGAGATGGCCCTTATACAATCATCAAAAAGACTGGATCAACAAGCTACGTTATTGCACATGAAGACGATTTGAATTTAGCACTCGGTACATACCACGCCTCAGCATTAACACCATTTCGAAGCTCAACAGACAACGAAGAAAGACCAGTCAACATGATACGACGTCGAGGACGTCCAAAGAAAGCATAATTTCTGATACTTCATCGGGACGATCAAAGTATCAGAGGGGGAGACTGAAGCACCTCTAGTACTATTTTACCCTGTGTGTTCACCCTTATAAGCTTTGTCAAACTACAACCCTGCTAAAATCTGCAACCCTGTCTAAAAACTACATCACTGTCAAAACTACAATGCTGTAATAATTTAACTATGTTACAAATGCAACCCTGTATGAATTTTTGTATAAAAGGAGCTCAAGCTCGCATAGATTGATCATTCACTCTTAGTGCTTAAACTTGATTGCATATGAGTACGACTAGTTCGGACCGGATCAATACAACTTAAGAACTAAGAATTGTGAAGGCAAAATTAACCATAATTGGCAAGTTTGTGTTTTTAAGTTTTATTGAATAAATAAAAACCTCACTTCTGCTGAAAACTACCTGCATTTTCAATGCGCAAATATAATTTGCGCAGTAAAGATAAAAACAACATTTCAATTTTCAAAATATCAATCGGGTTTCAGAAAAAAATACTCGTGTGAAACAACAGTTAATCATGTAATAAATAGATGGAAATATAGAGATAGGAAAACTTAGATAATGGCAATTTTCTTGGACCTTAAAAGAGCATTCGAGACAATTGATAGAGAGTTGTTGATTCAAAAACTTTATATGTATGGTATTAGAGAAAATGAATTAACGTGGTTTAAATCGTATCTAACAAACATAAAACAAATAACAAAAGTTAACGGCTTTAAATCGGATAAAATTGATAATGAATATGGGGTCCCACAAGGACCAATATTAGGGGCACTATTGTTTATAATATACATAAATGATATGCCAAATATTTTAAATAAATGTGAAATAGTTTTATATGCTGATGACACATTAATTTATGCGAAAGGAGATACAGAGGAACAATGTAAAGAACATTTAATACATGATATCAACAACGTAAACAATTGGCTTAAAATGAACAAATTAAAACTAAAGGAATGTAAAACTAAAATAATGGAAATAAACATGAATAGTAATGTAATTTTTAAAATTAATAATAAAGCAATTGAAAAAGTTTAATCAGATAAAATATATAGGTTTCATAATCGATAAAGACTTTAAATTTAAACAACACGTTGAATACATATGTAAAAAAATTGGCAAAACAATTGGTTTTTTAAAACGGGTGCGTAATAAAATATCGGTAAAAACGGCAATAAATATGTACAACACAATAATAAAACCACATTTTGAATTTGGCTAAATGATTCTAAAGGGTGTCCCAACAAGAACGCAATTTTTAAATGTGGCAACACTGGAAGTGTCATTGTTTGACATTTGAACAATTGTTACTATTTGCTAGTAGAAGGTACGAGGTTAGTAAAAATGGAGCGCTACACGAATGAACAACGCATTCTCATTGTGAAATTCTTTTTCCAAAATGGTGAAAGTTTTGCGGCTACAGTTCGCCGTACCTCATTCTGTCTACTTTACGATACAATAAAGTCTCACGATTTTTTTTTAAATATCTGTGTTTTATAAAAAATTTAAAAATTGCGTTCTTGTTGGGACACCCTTTATATACTTGCTGCACAACAACACAATTAGAAAGACTTCAAAAACTACAAAATAAAGCTATGCGTTCAATACTAAAGTGTAACAGATATACTCCGATACAAATAACGCTTGATACATTAAAATAGTTTAATATAAAACAAAGACTGGAAATAAATACTCTAAATTTTATTCAAAAAATGAAGATGGGAAAGAAAGGCTCCGGAATATTAAATCGATCAATTAAACTACGTGGGAGAAATACAGCCATAAAACCTAAGAAATACAGAAAAATTTCAGACTGCAAAGGGTGACAACAACAGCAATGCAAATATCGCTTTTTTTCAAAGGACTTAAAGTTTACAATGCTCTACCTAGTTATGTCAAGTTAGAAAGAAATACTAACGTTTTTGAGAGAAATATTGCATGAATTGTAAAAAATAATGAAAATAACACCATTCTAGAGATTGTATAAATGATTGTTAACGATAATCTTAAGTCAAATTAAAAGTATTAAATAAATACTACTACTTCTACTCAAAAAAAAAAAAAAAAAAAAATTTTCCACGTAACGAAAAAACTATAAAACGGCGACGAAAAGGCAACGTAGAATTCAATGCACACTTAGCGTAACGGCCGCGAAAATTTATACAAATGGCTGCAATAAGAAATGAAATAAATTTGAACAAAGTTAGTTGCTATTTCCTCCGTTCATGCGGCATGTAAAAGATTAATCTTATGTATGTCAAATATCTGGATATCTTGTATTATTGAATCATGCTTGTATACTAATAGAGATATGGTAGACGCATGGTATAATAATACAAGGTAGCATTGACAACTGCTTATTTTCTCTTCTAAGAGAAAACATCTCCTGTCAAAAACAGCTTTTTGTGTATATGCATCTGCAGCTGCTATGGTTGTTGTTTTTTTCACTTCAACGTTTTCAACATTGTTTGTGTTTTCAATGGCGGATTGTAAGCGCTCTTTTTTTGAGTACATTTTTTGACAGGGGATGTTTTCCCAAGAAACTGTCAATGCTACCTTGTATTATTATATCATGTGGTAGATGCAGCGTTGACTGTGCTCTCTTCTTCCTTACTGCCGATATTGTCAAAATCAGCTGGGTGGCAAATATGTACTTACTGCTGTGCTAACTACTTACTGCCGTTGCGCTCCCTGCTTGTAGTTAATAGTTTTTTATTTAATTTTCCTTGATGTTTGCCTTGAAGCAATCTTCAATTATTTCTATATCAATGAAAACACGATAAATACGGGGGTGTTAATCTGGAGCACAAAATTTTGAGAAAATGTTTGTCACTTTCATTATAAGTTTTTAATACTTTATGCATGCATTGAAGAAAATTCAAGTTTGGTCGTAACATATTTAATATGTCTTCTTTTGATTTGTATTTAAATAATAATATTGCTACATATAATTTTTTTGATTCTATAAGTAAATCAAAATTTAACTCCTTTAAATTTTGTATTAATTTTCATATGCTTTGTATTTTTTGTATTATAACATCATGTGTAAGAGCAGTACGACTATCTGTGTGTTCATCACAGAACCAGTGTGAGAAAGAGAAGAAGTATAATGACCAAGTAGCGAACGATTTGTACATACACAACATTGATAAGCGAAGCAGAGAAACAAAATTGTGCTTACCCAGTCGGCCACGTCTTTAAGACATCCTCAATGTCTTACAGCCTTATTCATAAACACAAGAGGCAGCGTAACTTTAAACGGGCTTTAAACAAAAAAACGTTATTCATAAACATTTTTCGCAGTTGTTTAAGAGCTGCGTAACTTAAACGCCGAAATTGGCGTTTAAAGGTTATGTAAATACAACCATGATTTTTGTTTGTCTTTTCTTTTAATATCAAAGACATGCTCCATATGCGCCCTTAGCAGCATTTTTTATGCGGCGGCCATTGTAAATCCATAGGAATTCTTAATTTTTGTAGAGATTTTCTATAGTTCAGACACAAACCTTACAATCATAAGCAGAAAATGAAAAAATGTTTATGAATAACAATGTTAGCAAGGTTGCATAGAAGCTGCGTAAAGCCTTAAACAGTGCGTAACTAAACAAGCGTTTAAAGGTTGTTTAAGGAAATCTATTGAATAAGGCTGTTAATGACTAACGTATTCTACGTCTGACCTATGCGCCCGTGTTATCTAACACAGGTTTGAGCTCTTTTTTTAATTAACACAACACAACAGCTTCAACTGTTTCCCTTTGTTTACATTTCTAGCTTTCTCATAGCTTTGAGATTTTATATGAGTTATAGCATGTTTCCACGGCACCCTGAACAACGTAATTCGGCTCTCATTCGTAATTCGAGGCTGAATTATGTTCCGAATTAACTAATTCGCCATACAACATTTGACAAGCTGAATTACCTCATTCGAAGTTGATTCAGTTTGAATTAACATCCGAATCAAGTAGAAATCGGTTTCATCTCTAAATTTTATCGAAAATTAATCGAAAACAGCAATGGAAGAAAGACAAACAAAACAAAAAGTCAAAGACCGCTGTCAAAGTGAGTATTGCTTTCAGCTCTACCATGGTTGAATAAATAAGGTTGTTGCATGGGTGAGAGCGAGTTCCCATAAATGTCAAATCGAAGTTGACAGCTCATACAAAATCTGTAAACGAAAATTGATAACATGAAAAGCCGATGAAGTTGTTGTTGTTGCTTTGCATTGATTTTGACAATTATGGGTACTGAGAAGAGAGTACGATCAGCCACGAGACAACCTTATTTATTCAACTATGAGCTCTACATAGTTTCAGCCGTCAAACTGAATTAAGATTTCTTCGTGGGAACAGGCTATTTCACATTCTTAATTCGTAAGTCAAAATACTTGATTCAGAGTGCCGTGGAAACATGCTATTATCAACTTCGTTTTGACATTCACGGCAGTACGCCCTCATCTAGTGCATATACTTCTATGATTATACCATGGTTCTGGTAGTTTTACCGGTCTCCATCATGCATTAAATATTGCAACCCTGCATTATCGCTGAAATGGTAAGGGAAGTGTTCAGAAAATGTTTCTTATTTTTGTTGATATTTGGCATTCGTTTTGCAAAATTATAAATGCTAACAAATTTTATTGTATGGAAGTGAAGAGTGGTTAAGCCATGGCAAAACATCATCCGGATTTGATCTTCTGTCGCAAACAACCAGGAGTTGGTAAGTAGAGTATTTCTGCCATTTCAAATTGAGTGCAATAAATTTGTTTACCACGGCTTTTTTCAACCAAATAGCTATTGGACGTCTCTGTGAAAAGTGTGATGGCAAGTGTGTTATATGCGATTCGTATGTGCGTCCTTGTACTCTGGTTAGAATATGTGATGAATGTAATTATGGATCATATCAGGGTCGTTGTGTCATTTGCGGTGGTCCCGGCGTGTCCGATGCCTATTACTGCAAGGAGTGCACTATTCAAGAAAAGGATGTATGTGCTAAGTAATAAATATATACAATTGTAAATGCTTATACATCCTTTTTTAACAGCGTGACGGTTGTCCAAAAATTGTGAATCTGGGTAGCTCCAAAACGGATTTATTCTACGAACGCAAGAAATACGGATTTAAGCAAAAGTAAGTATTTAACTTTTATCCGTTGATGATAGTTTTTCATTTTGATTTTTGAAAGCCTCATATTAAAAATCCATGTTTATTTTTTTGTCTTTCAGCTACTAGCGCTCCGTTTAGAAGTTAGATTTATTCATAACTTTTTGGCAAATATCTGTAACCTGTTATTTTTAAGCTAATAATAAGCTATTTTTAAAAACAAGAAACATTTCAATTTTATTTCAGTTTATTAGTTATTTTTAAAACATTTATAGTTTATCTTTGAAAATGGATTTAAAACAATATCTCAAAAAGAAAAAATACATTCAAGCTTCTCCAACAAGTCCATCCGCAGCTCCACCTAATGAATATTGCAAGCAAAGCTTATCAAACTCGGTCGACTTCTTTTCCAGTTCAGTGACAAATTCACTTTTTGGATAGAACTGTTTCAGCTGCTCCCAGTAACGCGTTATAACCTCGTTGGATTTGCCGGTCAAATGTGATAAAACCATCATATTTATCAGTGTGTCATAATCGTTATGCTTTTTGGTCAATGATTCACGAAGCACTGCTTCTGCTTCTTCATAGCGTTCCAATCCTAGATGAACAACAGCCTGTCCATTGAGCAGCAGAGGTGTTGGTTTGTATTTCTCGCAAAACTCTTGGAAAATATGAAAAGCATCTTGCATTTGCTCATTACCTAAACTGATTGCCACCCAGGCTTGTGCCAACTGAGTTAATGTGGCATCATCGGAGATTTCCTGCATTTTAGTCACCAGCTGTTTGGCCAAATCAATGCGGTGCAAACGCAACAAACACTGCACCGATAAGGCCATCGATTCCAAGTTGTTTGAGCCATGCAACAATTTTAATGCATTTTCAAATTGTCCATCGTAGCAGTAAACGATGGCGGTTGCAATATGCCACAAGTTGGATTCATCGTCATCGCTAGCCACCTTATCGGTGAGCAGTGTCAGTATGTCCTCCGTCTTGGCTGGTTGTTCAAATGCATCATATACATAACGTAACGCTAGCAGTGCAGTGTTGTTGTTTTCCTTAATATCACTAGCGATAAGACGACCAGAGTCAATGGCCAGATAGGATAGATACATGTACGACAATAACTCGGTACTTGCCGTGCCTTGTTCAGGCAACACAAAGTTGATAGAGCCCATGAAATTACCGATATAGTATTCATTACGTGTGTAGAATAAAGTGGAGTTGGTGTCTTCGTCAGTGGTTTGCATTGATTTGCTCATTTTGGAAATGGTGATTAGCGTTTTAAATTGGAATAAGTAACACTTAAATACTGTTTACAAGCTTAATATTAACGAAAGAAATGAAAATAATTAAAATATTTCTATGATGTGTTCTTCGAAGTTGGAAATATTTTGACAGCTGAAATATGAAGTGACAACGTCAACAAATAGAACGGGCTGTGTTTGGTTGAATTTTAAAATAGACGATTGGATACGTTCGCGCATGGTTGAATAAATAAGGTTGACGCACAGGTGAGAGCGAGTTCCCATAAATGTCAAATCGAAGTTGACAGCTCATACAAAATCTGAAAGCGAAAATTGATAACATGTAAAGCCGATGCAATTTTTGTTGTTGTTTTTCATTGATTTTGAAAATTGTGGGTACTAAGAAGAGAGTCCGATCAGCCCCGATACAACTTTATTTATACAACCATGCGTTCGCGTAATGTATTTGTTCGTCTTAGGCCGTGTGCTATTCGGAAACTTTTCACTCGGATGATGAAATTTTGATAGTCTGATACTACGTTTACATTGAGCCAAATGACTCATTTCAGCTCATTCAGCCAAATGAGAACCGAAATCATCTCATTTCTCATACGAATTCTCATTTGCAAATCATCTCATTTGAAATAAATGAATGAGATTGGATGCGTTCTTAAAACTAATTACAAACTATTTCGAACGCATTCAATGCAGAATGGATAAAAACACAACGAACGCACTAAAAAGAAAAGAAAATGTCAAACATATTGTGAATTTAATTCGAAAAAAAGAACAAGCTGTCAAACTAAATGCGATACGTTTGCAAAAAAAATCAGTGTAAACACATTTTAATGACTCATTTCAAATGGCTCATTTGCTCTAATGTAAACGTAGTATGAAAGAGAATATTTGGCACTTGTGAGGTGAATATGACTGTCAAAAATTCATGTAGCCCCAGGGGCTAGTATAAATTTTGACAATTGGAAAGAGAATTTTTGACACAAGCAAAAATGGAAAAAAAACACTTGTGAGTCGTAAAGAAGTTAAAAATTTTGTGTTTCCGACAGCATAGCAACCAGAATTGCTAATTTTCAATATATATTAACAATTTCGCAAATTAAACTTAATTCTTGTGCTAATGCTCTACCAAAATCTAAAATGTCAAAATGTCTAGTTTTCAAAATTTCATTGTCCTTTTGACACAGCAAAAATTACAATTTTATTTCAACAGACAGAAATTTTATTCAACTCAATAAATTCTCTCCTACCACGAGTGAAAAGTTTCCGAATAGCACACGGCCTTAAATAAAATTATTTGGAAGTTATTTTTATATCTGCTATCTTAGTTGAATTATGTACGTAATACAGTGCCTTCCACCCTGGGCTCATTTGAGATCTCTCGTTTCAAACGTATTCTTATGCTCTTTCGCTCATTCAACAAGCAAACAGTGGCGAAGCATTTGAGATCTCTCGTTTCAAACGTATTCTTATGCTCTTTCGCTCATTCAACAAGCAATCAGTGGCGAAGCAGCATTGTTTCGAATGATACGCAAATGTTTTGTCTCACGTTCACTTTTCAATTCTGACGATCACTGACGTTATATTACGTACGCTCATACCTAAGCCAAATTAGCAAACTTTAATATCTCATTAATATCACTATTTCATTTTCATGAATTTTCTTTGCCGGTTGTTTTTGTTTCGTCATATTTTTTGAAGTGAAACTTCTTAGGCGGCGCTTCGAAATTTGAATGAGAATATTGAGAAGTGAAATTTCAAGGTCAATTTACTTCATTTCGTTACACGATAGAGAAGAAAGATATGATGTAGAGTAGATAGAATGAGAGAGATATACATTGTATAAAAGACTGAAAAAAATTTATTTGTCAGCGCTGAGTATCGAACCTGCAATCTTAGTTTTATAAAACCAACGTGCTATATGCTGGGCTAAGGTCTTCATATATAAATGTAGTCTACATACCAATTAATCAAACTACTTTTGCTGTAGATCCCCAGCGGGAAAATAAACAGCGCTCCTAGCGGGAAAATATAACAGCCTTATTCATAAACACATTTTAGAGGCAGTGTAACTTTAAACAAGAAAACGCTATTCATAAACATTTTCGCAACCATGTTTTTTGTTTGTCTTTTCGTTTAATATCAAAGACATGCTCCATATGCGCCCTTTGCAGCATTTTTTTTATGTGGCGGCCATTGCAAATCCATTGGAATTCTTAATTTTTGTAGAGATTTTCTTTAGTTCAGACACAAACCTTACAGACTTGAGCAGCGAATGAAAAAATGTTTATGAATAAAGCCCAAGAATGATAGAAAAATAGATTGCGCAGATAGTAAAAATAATTTTCTACGATCTGCGCATCTACGTTACGATAGACTTACGATATGAGCTTACGATATGGCTTTCTGTCAAGTCTTGTTAAAAATGTGAACAAATATGAAACAATGGCAAAAGATTCAAGAAACAAACTTGGTCTAGCGTGACGTCATGATCGTAAAAAATACTTTGTTCGTAGCTAGAAATGTCAAAATGAAAAGTAAACAACATAACGGACCTGCGCAATTCGTAATCTATTTTTCTATCATGCAACTAATAGAAATTCGGGCAATTGACATAGTTAACGTTGAAGAAACGCAATTAAACTTCTAAACATAAAGCTTTATGTCTCTGAATCTTAGATATTGTGGGTTAATGCACTTTGTATCCTTAAATATTGTTTGAATAGATTTTTCATTAAAAATGTATTTTACAAGCAAAGAAGAACTGAAAGAATATAAGATAAAAGTTTATGCAAGTTTACGCAAATGCAAGTTGCGATAATTGTGCAATTCCATGACGCCAACTTGACACTGTGCGCAAGAAAAGTTGGAATAAGTTCTTTCAATAGATAACTATTTTATACATATCTTAGTTATATAATTTTATATCGAACTATTTACTATTAATAATAGTAAGTATAATGTGTGTGTGAAAGTTTTAGTTATCTTTTCACATTTAAAGTTTTGAACAAAAAAGTATTTATAAGGCTTAATTTTTTTTAAAGCAAAAATAATAACTAAAATTTGTTCCATAGTTTTTGAGTACAAAATAACCGGTAATTTTTGATTTTTAGTTTTTAAGGCAGAAATAAAAATGAAAGTTAAGATCAAGTTTTCAGTTGAGGTAGATTTATTGTTGTGACATTGTTCTGTGAAACTCCTTATTAATATGCCAAAAAAAATTTTTGAAAAACAAATTTATAAATGCACCTGAAGCTCCCATTGGCAAAAAAATCGCTCATTGTAGTTATGTAAAATAAAAAAAATCCCTTTTTAAGAAATTATTCTCTTAATATGCGGAATATGCAACACTTGATTTTCTCACGATCATACTCTCGCTCTCAAACTTTCAATAAAGCTACGCTCTGAGTTTTCTCCCTAGTGCAGCGATGGGTTCTATTCCAGATAGAACTCTACGCCACGTTACGTTGCGTAGCTTTACGATTGCATAATCGAGCCTTTACACTAAAATCGTTCTTATTCTAGAAAAGAAAGAGTGTATACAAAGAAGAAGTTTCACTTCTTTACTGTATACACGGTATACTGTATCTTTTTTTTTTTTATTACATTTTTCTGTACCCAAAATTTTTTTGACAGCAACCGAAACCAAAATTTATTTCTGAGCTCAAATTAGTTGCAAAATATTAGCTGTTTATCTTATGTACCGATTTTGCAGGGCGAAAGACCCTCTCCCCTTCCACCTCCCTCTCCTGTGAATTACCTTGGTTGGAAGTGTCGTGGACATATCTGTAGGTTTTGACGTGACAGCGTTTCTTTATCTGTGTCTCTATCCTTTCCTTTGTTCCATCTTTCCGTTATTTTTTTATTTGTACTAATAATTTTTCAACTTTATATCCCAAGTTTTTATCCATGAACAAATTCTTGACCCAATCCTTGTCCGAATTCCTTTCCTAGTTTGAAAGGTTTGTCTAAATCTTTGTCCTAATCCATGTCTTAGTTCTTATCATAGTCCTTCTCCGGTTACATAGTCCGATTTCATTGTTTAGCCTTAGCTGCCTTCAACTAATCCCACAATGCAACAATGAAGCATATAAGTTACATTGGCTATGTTCAGCAGTCACAACTGTTGTGCAACTGTTGTGCTCAACATGTTGAGTAAATGTATCAGAAAAATAAAATGATATAAAAAACTGACAGTTTTCACAACATGTTGAGCTGATCAGAAACTGATACTTATGCGTTCAGCAGGCACATACTCAACAGTTGCACAACAGCTGTGACTGCTGAACGTAGCCAATAAACAGACCTCACTTTAATTTTCGTTCCACAAAATTTACCGTTAAGCCAGTAGTCACAGAGTTAAAATTCCATGCAACGTTTTTTTCATTGTTGTACCATTTTTACTGCATTATACCGTGAAGTCATGATGAAAAGAATTTTTCTAATATTTTCGTTGTGAAGGTTAATAGCACATCTATACTGTTGTAAAATAAAATTAAAACAAAAATTAAAATTTTTCAAAACTGCGAATCGACCAGCTATTAAATTCTACCTCTTGCTGATACATTCTTCATTATAAACACCGATTGTCGTCCCCGCACTCGAGTGACTGAAGCGATTAAGATGGAAGTAAACAAGTCTTTCTGTTTTTCGTCACTTTCTTCCCATTTCCCGCGAAGAAAAAATCGTTGAAAGAAATATTTGAAAAATCGAAATGTCTTAAATGGGAGATTGTATACATCTAAAGCATGCATTTTAATTTACACGCAAATAAATGGAATTTTAAATGTATTGTATTAAAACTAATTAGATTTATTAAACTACCAGAAACCATTTAGGAACATTTTTCTTCTCATGTTTTTTCAATGCCACTTAAAAGCCAGTCGACAATTTCATGTTAAGAAAAAGACTTTTTCCTTGTATTGAAATACACTTGATAGGAACTATAGAGTTCAAAATATGTTATGTTTACCTCAAGCCTTTAAAATTAATTTCATTTTATACATAAAAAATTACAATTAAATGATAACTTTTATGAGTAAATAACTGTTTTATGAGAAATAAGGTTGTAGGTTTCAGTTGAAATAATGTTAAAAAAAACCGATTTACATACTATTTTTCATTAATATATATTTTAAAACTACTTAACTATATAAACATTTCTCTTAACAAATATTGTTTAATACAAATTGACTAATTGGACTTTTTTCCAATGCTGCATCCTCAAGTAAGTCAAAATGATCGTTATTGTCAAATACCTTGTAATTAGTTTCAAAACCAAATCTTTTTAAGATCTCAGAAAACTTAAGAGACTGTCCAATAAACGTTGAGCTTTCGTGCTCACCGACCAATACAAAAATTTTTATATTGTGTTTCTTAAAGAAATCAATAACTTCATCACTAAAATTCCAGAGCATAGGTGATAATTTTGTTGCTTTTGCAAGATCTAACGATAGTATATTATTCGGATTTGTGCAAGTCAAATTCCACAATTCACGCAAATCATACACACCACCCATGAGAAAAAATGACCGAGTTCTTGCAGCTGCGGGTAGTTTGGTCAGCTTCTCCGATTTAAATAAAAGCGCAGCCAAATGTGCTCCAGCGGAATGACCACAAAACGAAATGGAGCTAGAAGAATAAATTCAAAAGAAGTTATGTAATGTTTATACACATTAAGCCAAAGAATTGCTAATTTATCGAATTTGGTATCGTTTAAAACTCAATAGATACCAAATACATACATGTTTACCTTGCACTTGTAGCTTCAGCATATTCAAAAATCCATTCGAATAAATTTAATGTTTGTTCCATCAGTTGCTCCAATGTAACATTTGGACATAAATTGTAGTCCACAACTACTACGCGATGACCCCTTTCTACAAGTGGTGCAACAAATGAACCAGAAGTATTTTTATCCAATTCTTGCCAGTATCCACCGTGTATAAAAACAAATATGGGCGAATCTGGGGGAATATAGTAATAAAAATTAATAACATTTTTATAAATTCTTTATGTACTTATTATATAAATTATTATAATCTTAAGTAATAATGCATTGTGGAGAAAATCTATTATTTCTTCAACCTTCTGATTGACTGAATTATACACTGTGACCATCACAATTTGTTGACCGTTAGGAAAAGTACATATCGCGGCCCATACTATTTCCCCAAAAGTAGATTTAGTTTGACTAACTTGTTCAAAATTTTTTCTGAAGTAAGCTTTAACACAGAGTAACATCATATTGCGAATAGCCAATATTTTGATAAATGCCCACGCGCCCCCTGTGCTTACTGCTGGGTCACCTGTATTGTGTTATGTAATTAAAATATTCAATTTCAACCTGTTTCTCGTTGTGAAGCCAAGTGTCTGATAACATTAATACATGCGATTTCTGTAGTATATTACCACGGACATCACGCGCGGAGACTTTGCTTATTAAGAGTAAATATTGTTATATTCCCTCTTCTGATTTTTTCGAGTATAATCCGATAAATTGTATTAAAATGGACATTAGAAGCCGGGTAAACTCGTTTCGTAATACAAGCATGGTTTCATTTTCTCGTCTACCATGGTAAAAACTTTGACACCCATCTGTAGGTACAATATGAAGTCCTTACTGCAAATGTGTCTTACTGTATTTGTAAAGAATTTCATCAAATGTAACTCCATGCGATTTGTGAGTTGCCAAAGAGTAGGCTGGTTTAAGTAGAGATTGGTTTCTTATAACTTGAATCATTTTATTTCGAATTAGATAAAACGTTTTAATATATAATATACATTATGACATTATAATAACTGGGACAAGGCGTTAAAAATGTGACAACTTTCAATTAACTCATTATTTTCTATGATAGCACTACTGAAAAGTTTCGTTATGGCACAAGATAAGTCTCGCTACGTAAGAGTAATTCACCACGACTTCTCGTTCAGCAAATTCATAAACCAATGCTAATAATTGATGACTCCCCATATTTCTTTCGTACCACGGGTCTTTTTCTTTAAAATTGTCAAAACCAAGATCAATATCGTTTCGCGAAACAAGTGTTTTTACAAAAAGTGTCTCAAAACATTAAAATTATGGTTGTGTTGTAAAACTAAGTAAACAAAATAAAAAAATAATGGTAGGATAGTTATTTAAAAAAAAAAACTTAAAAAAGGTGTTTAGTTTGTCCAACCGCTAACCAATGTTGCCAATAGATAACATCCTGTAACGAACGAACTAGGACACCAAGGACTTTAATATTACACAGTGTGACGAAATCGACCAAAAAAAAGCACAACCAAACTTTATAGAAATTCTTAAAGAGGGACATGTTGTGAGTCCATCGCACTTGGTCTGACCTCTCAATGTTGTCACAATTTTTTTTAATTCGATTTTACAGTTGAAGGGTTCGATTTTCGTTGCGCCGACGTTCATTGAATTTTTACAGCTATTTGCCTTGTTGGAAATTAAAAACAAATTACACTTCTTTTCAGTAGAATTTCACGTAGAGCAAGGCTGTATAAAAATAAATAAAATACAAAATGAAGCGTGTAGCGAACCAAATTCTTTAATTTTTCTTTAATTTCATAAAAAAATAAGTGTTTCTATGAATTAAAATGATATAGTGCAGCATGAATGACATCTTTTTTTCACAAAAATTCATTGCACGTTAAAATAACTTTTCATTGAATCCAAAACCACCAATATCGGTTGAGAATTGGCAAAATGGCGGCAGTTTTAACTTTTTTTTTCGTCATAAAACACTGATTGCCATGTATATGTTTGCTATCATACAAAGTGCTCTCATTTTGTCAAATCTCAACCGATTTTGGACATTTTTAGCTCATTGGAAAAAAATATGATGAGAAACATACATATAGAACATTGTAATATAGATCTTTGAAAAATATAAAAGTTACTATGGAACGAATAACATATTTTTATTTTCAATAGAATTTTTATATGAAAGAATGTGTACGAGTGTAAAAAAAGTACGCTGCACACCATCTAATCTGAAACATTTTTGTAAGAAAATTTCGAAAAAAAATTGTCGAATTTCGAAAAACAGCCAATTAGCCTAGGCCACAATTAGCCTACAAACTCCAAAAATTACTTTCAATTCTTGACCAATGTAAAAGAGGTCTTACAGTTTGTATTTCTTGCTGGGTTAATTGTTTTTTTTTTGTTTGCTCACAGTGGAATTTTGAATTTTTGCGTTAGAAATTTGGTTGAATTTTGTTATTTCTCAGAAGTTCATACTATTTACGCTTCACAGGCTATCCCACATAGAAAAGTGAGACAACTACAACAAACAACCTGCACAATGCGTATTGTATTTTTAACCGACTTCAAAAAGGAGGAGGTTCTCAAGTTCGTTGTTTGTCCGCTTTTTTTTTTTTTTAAATGTATGTACATCGATAACTCCTAAAGCACTTGCCCGATTTCCGTAAACAGATAGATACCATGAACGCGGAGGTCCTTTTTTAAAAAAGTGGGCGATATTCGACAAAGGGGCGTGTCAATATAAGAAAAACACTGTATTTCAGTTAAAATTGACACAAGGGTACTGAAACTTACAGTAAAAATACTGGGGTAGACACAATTATTACAAATTACGATCAATAAAGTGGGCGTTATTTGACAAAGGGGTGTGGTCATATTAAAAAACACTGTATCTCAAATAGTATTGACACTAGGGTACTGAAATTTAGTACAGGGGTAGACACAATTTTAAAAAATTACTGTAAAGAAAGTGGGCGTTATTCTACAATGGGGTGTGGCAATATTATAAACATACTATATATCGAATAATATTGACACTAGGGTGCTGAAATTTAGTACATGGGTAGGTACAGTCACTGTATGGGTGGGCGTTTTTCAAGAAAGGGGCGTGTCAATATTATAAAAATACTATATCTTAGTTAATATTGACACTAACGTACTAATATTTGGTATGCAGGTAGGTGGGTAGGTAGAATCAATAAAAAAGTGAGCGGGATTGTACACAGAGTGTGGCACTTTAATGAAAGTACTATATTACGTCTAATATTGATAATTGGACACTGAAATTTGGCACAGGGCTAGGTAGAACCATTATAAGGTAGGGTAAATAAAGTGTGCGGGATTAGAGAAAGGGCGTGGCACTAAAAACTGTAAAGAAACAGAAATGGAAAGTACCCAACAAACTTTCAGGAATTAATAAAACAAATTTTTTAAGAACAAAGTTTTATGTTTGAAAATTTTCCTCAAGAATACGATTACATAATATATTTCATATTCTCTAAAAAGGAAGAAATAAGAACTTTTTAACAAAAAAAAAACCGACTTCAAAATCACTACAAAGTAAAAAATAATTTTAAATAACTTTTCCCATTAATTTCTTGGTCATATTTTATGTACAGCTTTTATGTACATAAAGCAATTAATATATTGATGATAATAAATCAAAATAGAAAAATGAAAATGATAAGAATTCCAATATTATAATACATATTGAATAAATACATACTTTAAAAATATGACCAAGAAATTAATGGGAAAAGTTATTTTTTACTTTGTAGTTAATTTGAAGTCGGTTTTTTTTTAAAAAAAAGTTTTTATTATTATTTTTACACTTATTTTATGGATGTAAAATTATAAGGCCGCATATGAGTGCTTTTGCCCACCGTGCTATGTTGTTGAATACAAATACACACACGCGTTACTTTGTTTTTGTTTTATGTGAAGAGCCGCTGGTAGCTCTACCAGCAAGTGAGCTGATGAGTTGGGCATCACTAGGTCAATTAATTAAGGGAGAAGATGTACTAAGTCAAGTTAGTTCAAAATAATTTGTAAGTTTGATAAGGGTATCTCGTAATTTTGCAATCAATGAAAATATTGTGAAATTGGTGCTTTTTTAAAATAGATAATAATTTCTCAAAAATAATTTCGTTGTATGGTGGACACACGCGTAAGTTTTTGCCGTGACAGGGTATCTTGTCCTTGTCCTTATTCTTACCCCTAACCTTTCTTTTGCGCCCAAACTTGTCGTAAATATTGTTTGAAAAATGTTTAAATCTTTTTCCTAATCCTTGTCGTATTCATTTTCCCAATCCTTTATTGCCCTAATCCTTGTCCAATTCATATTCCTATCCTACTCCTATCGTATTCCTGCTCCTAATATTTCTTTATTTATGAGAATTGTTTCTTAACTGACCTTGAACTTGAGCGTGAAAGAGTATTAAATGTTCTAATTTAAAAAAAAATGTTTCAAAACGAACTAAGTTATATCAAAGAACTTTTAATTAGAGAAGGATTTTTCAGACACTGATTATTTTGGTTTGCCGTTATCTTTACTGACCTTGAACTTGAGCGTGAAAGTGTATTAAAATGTCAAAATACAATACATAGCGATACAAATAAATTGGTCATTGAACAATCAAACTAAATAGTCGAATGAAAATTATATTAAAAGTTAACTTTTATTTGCTTTGTTGAAAGCTAACATACAATGCTGTTATTTAAATCATAAAAAATGGCTAATTTTATAAAACTTTAAAATTTAGATTTTAAATTTACTAAAGATTTTTGTTTACTTCTCTTACTGGGTACTCAATATTTATACCGTTGAAAGTAAATTATACATCCCTATAGCTGAACGAGTAAACGTGGATTCCCAAAAGTGACACTATACGACGCCAATGTTTTGATTGGCTTTGCTTTTTCTTTTTTGACGTAGAATACGTCGTTCTCGGAGGTAAGTAGGGTGGTTGATAGTGATCAGGTGTCGGTATTTACCTTACTTTTTGAGCCTTTGGTGGGCCTAAAGTACTAATCGTACAATGTTGATCTTAGCACTTGTTGGTCTGCTTGATCCTCAATGCGACAAAAATTCATGTTAGAACTGTCTAACTTATATCAATTTTACACAATTACATGAAATATAAATCCAACATTTGATGTTTTTGTTTGCTTAAACTTGCTACCCATTATCGACAGCTTCCGGTTCGACGGCGAAGACAGCGCCATCTAGCGTGAAGACATAAATCTTATAATTAAAAAAAAGCATACTTTTGGGGGCATGTTGTTTTTAACAGACTCGCGTAGCCCAGTAATAATGAGTAATTTTGAGGGGCATGCTTTTTTAACAGAATCTGTTATTGAAATGTCAAACGCAGCCAATTAAATATCCGGGCATATTATCGACAGTGAAATTTTGACACATGGGTTGTTGAACTTGATAGCATTGAACAAATTTTGTTTGCTTGTTTAAGTTTTCTACCTATTTATGGACAGTTTCCGGTTTTATCGACAAAAGCATAAAATTTGTATGGGAGCGCCCCTAAGGAGTGGTCGGAGGGAATAGGTGTCAAAGGCAAAAATGTTCCTTTTGCAAAAGTAATGGGGGTTGGTGATACATATTAACCCTCTCCGGCACTCTCTTAAAGGTCATATCCTCAGGTGTATGGAATAAATATTTTTAAAAAAGATGTCATCAAAAGCGAATTGAATAATTCTACGTCTTGTGTTACGACATAGTCGAAACTACTGTATCTTTTTTTTATGTCTCCGAATTGGGCCTGCCTTTTAATTGTATCTTGGTTAGCACAAAATTCTTATAAATTTTACGTTGATAATTTAAAAAGTCACCTCATTAAGCATACTTGAAAAATCAATTTCTATTGCCTCCTAACCACGTACGAGGGCTGCCTTTTAAATCTTGCGTCTCGTCAACATTAAGTATTACAAGATCAATTTTGACAGTTCCATTCGAAAATTTGACATTTTTTAGCATAAAAGTATTTACAACGTTTTGACTTATTGTGTTTTTTACAGTCGTTTGAAAATTGTTTTTCAGCAAAAAATATAATTAACACGTAAACATTTTGGGGTGATGACTTTTTACGATTTTTGACTTGGATTGACAGGAAAAGAATGGAATCGATCAACTCAGTTCAACTTTGGATGATTAAGCACCATACCCAGCGACTGTAAAACGCTGGTTCAATGAGTTCGAGCGTAGTAGTAGTTCTCTCCAAGACGAATTTTGTGAAGGTCGTCCAAGAATGGCGCACGTTGGGAAAAATATGATAAAAACGCTCATATCGCTTAAAAAAAGCTGTAACGTCTAAACGGTTAGACGTAGAAGAACCTATTTTTGATATTTTATTTAGAAAGCATTAAAGAATAGTTGTCAGTACCTTTTCACTTTTTTTCGCTTTTAAATTTAATTACCCTACACTTGGAAGTTTAGACTTTTACAAGCCTTATAGCATATATAGAAATACTTTTTTTTTAAGAAACTAATTTTGAATCCTCAAAATATGTTTTAAGGAATTATTTTCAACTTAATAAAAATTCATCATTAACCCTTTAACATGTTGTTAATTTTTATGCAATTTTCTTATTTAGCAAAAAGAAAGAAAAGATGACTTGAACTATTAGAACTATGAACTATGAGATTACTTTTGTTCATTTTCGACTCAAGCTGAAATGTGTAAAAATTGTTCTCACCTAAAGAAAATTTGTTTAACTCTTTAACGACCAAATAACATAATCTCAGAATGTATATTCTAGGTATTAGCTTAAAAATTAATTCACAGTCATAAGCTAATAAATATGGAAATAAAATTGTACCCAGTTGAAAAAATCATGTTTTAACCCTTATATTCCTAATAAATCCTGAAAATTAATTTCAGCCATTTATAAAGGTATTCAGAAACCATTATATAAATTTTGATATTTAAAATTTCTTTTAACTATCCATTTACCTGCTTTTAACCCTTTTTACCCAACTCTAACAATTTAGACACCACATTTTTCTAATACCTTTTTTAGTCGGTATTAGACGAGTAGATGTCTACACCACTTACCTAATTTTATAGATCTAGGTCAAGTGTTTTAGGCTGGGGATCGATCGGTGAGTGAGTGAATGAGTCAGTACAAAGTATTTTATGTTTTAAGATGTAGATAATTTATGCTTTTATTTTTATAAATTTTCTTTCAGCAATTTTTTAAAATCTGCATGGTAACCTTTTGGTTTTTTTCCAATTTATTATTTTTCCCCAAATGCGATATCTTCGGGTCAGACATTACCAAAAAGTTGTTGAACACATCTGTTAAAGTCGTTATCCTGGAGTTGCGCCTTGCATTAAGGCTTCTATAGCTTTTGAAATCTTTATTGGAGTGTTCCATAGCTTGCTCTGATAACATTGAACACCATGAACTAGAACCTTGTGCACTGTGGGGGACATGGACCACCATCCGTATATTTTCACGTATAGCTCCGCAGTTTCTTTGGTATATTTAGCAAATTTGTGCGGATATCTCATAAATCGCCGGTCTTATGACTAACTCACGTTACTTTCTAGTGTTACTTTGGGAATAAATTTGGTAAAACAATTAATTGTTCTAACATCATGACCTAAAACTCAAAACTGATTTAAACTATCAAATAATTAGAATTCGTATTTAACAATCCCAACAAGTTTTTCTTAAAAAAGGAAGCACTCTAAATTTTTATGAATACGTCCGTTAGTTTTTTAATTTTTTGTATGTAGCCTTTGTATAAGTTATAATCTTGAATGAGTGACTCCCACTTTTTCACACGAAATAGTATTAATGTTTTGACGTAGAATACGTCATTCTCGGAGGTAAGTAGGGTGGTTGATAGTGATCAGGTGTCGGTATTTATATAACTTTTTGAGCCTTTGGTGGGCCTAAAGTACTGATCGTACAATGTTGATGTTAGCACTTGTTGGTTTGCTTGAATTATTTAAATTTTACACAATTACATGAAATATAAAGCCAACATTTGATGTTTTTGTTTGCTTAAACTTGCTACCTTGTTTTATCGACAAAACCATAAAATTTGTATGGGAGCCCCCCTAAGGAGTGGTCGGAGAGAATAGGTGTCAAAGGCAAAAATATTCCTTTTGCAAAAGTAATGGGGGTCAGTTATACCTATAAACCCTTTCCGGCACTCTCTTAACCCTGGAAGGACATGCTTATTTTTTATACGTAAAGGTCATGCTTCGTCGAATCGACGACAACATGTTTTAAAATAGCCCTACTGACTTCCTATCCGACAAAATCTTTAAAAATTTCTTGTTCTTGATTATTACGTTTATTAAGAGTAAAGGAAAACTACAATGCATTTTATTTATAAAAGTTTTTGATAAAAAAATTCATTTTCACAATTTGAGTTTTTTGGTATGTTTTACAAATGGTACACCGTCATGGACGAAGAATGTCCTTCCAGGGTTAAAGGTCATATGCTCAGGTGTATGGAATAAATATTTTGCTAAATAGTTTTTAAAAAAGATGTCATCAAAAGCGAATTGACTAATTCTACGTCTTGTGTTACGACATAGTCGAAACTACTGTATCGTTTTTTTTTACCATGTATCAAATATTTTTCTTCATGTTGAATAAAATTCATTTTATAGCTTGCTCACTGAAATGGGCTTTTAAGTGGATGGACCACTCCCCTTTATTGACAAACATTTTGTTATCAGGTCTTATAACTATATGGCAAAATTTGTTGTAGCTTAAACACAAGCCATGTATACTGTTTTAACTATAGCGGGTAATAGTTTCAGCTACAGTGCGTACTCGGCAGTATAGTTATAGTTTAAAACTCAAATACTCGAAAAGGCGCAAGTAGTGGCAAAAAATGTTGGTACCATCAGAAAGAAGAAAGTTTGAAATGTTGGCTCTGAAGATTTTTCGTGGATTTCAGTGGAATTAAAAAAATTACAGCTTATTAAAAATTACAAATTTTTAGGAAAAAAAACACAAAAAACGCACAAATTCAAACATGCGTCACTGTCCCAAGAACAAAAACTTAAAAAAATACACAGAACTAACCTTCCATTAATAAGCTTTTATTGTGTAAAGTTTCATTAAATATGTTTTATAATTAAAGATGTTATAGGCAATTTTATTGAGTGGTGTTATATAAAAATAAAATAAACAAAAATTTTTCAAAAAAGCTCCATCTTTAATTGACCGTGGATCTACATCATACGATATTTTAACAAACAAAACTGATTTTCTGCATAAGGAATGTATCTAGATTACAAAAAGAATTGAAAAAATGTAAACCCCGTTACTTTCCAACAACCCCTAATGCGAGCGTTTTGCCTCTATTTTGCCCAACGTGTGGCGGTTGTGGCAGAAAACATCGATGCTGTGCGTGAACTGTTGAAAGCTGATCGCCATGTGACATACCGTGAGATGGAGTCATGCTTGGGCATTAGTAGAACTAGCATACATTCAATTTTACATGTGCATTTAGGCGTCCGAAAGATTTGTTCCCGTTGTATACCTCATAATTTGACGGTTGCTCAAAAGAAAAGCCTCGTGTTGGTCGATTGGTGCAAGGAAATTCTGAAAAATACAGCTGCGGAGGTTCGAAACACGTCTACGACATCACCACAGGTGACGAACCATGAATCAACGATTATGAGCCCGAAACAAAGCAGCAATGGACTGTTTGGGTCTTTAAAACCCGACAAAAGTTATTCGCGGACGGAGCATATCCAAGCAAATGGTTACCAGTTTTTTCTGAAAAACTCGTCATATTGCCACAGACCACTTGAGCAACGGAAAACTGTTAAGGCTGAATGGTACACAACCGTTGGTTTGTTGGAAGTCTTCGGAGAATTAAGTAAAACCAACCAACGAAGGAAGATGGTTCATTACGACAATGCGAGTTCCCCTCAATTACTTAATGCTTAGTAAACATGACAGTGAAAATCATTTGAGCTCGTTTACTCAATATTGTTAGATGAACGAGCCATGCTGAAGAACACCGGACACACTATTCGACAATTTTTCAAGTAATTCAAGTAATTTTCAATTAATTCCAATCAATGCTTAATGCTCAAACAAAAGAGTGTTTTGAATTGATGTGTCATCCCCCTTAAAGTCCCGAATTGGTACCCAATGACTTCTTATTGTTCGCTCAAATTAAGAAACAAATGCATGCAGTGCGTTTATCTACGCCTGAAAAGTCGTTGAGGCCTTCAAAAACCTCGGAGGTACCAACTTAAGAGTGACAAAGCTGATTCGAAAATTGGTTCAAACGAATGCAGAAGTGTATTGATCAATAAAAACAATAAAAGCATTTTCAGTGATAAACCACTGTTTTTCATTCATTAAAAGGCAACCCTCGTATAATCTCTAAAACAAACTATAGGAATTCTCACGCTTATGCAGTAAAAAGATAAGAATTATTCTCATAAATAACATTTTGTATTAGGTGGATTTTATCAAGATCATTTAAAGATTACAGTCTCAGTGCCATAATGATAATTGTAATAAGAAAATCTTCTAGTTTTAATAAAAAATCTTATTAAATCAATCAAAGATACTATACTATAATTATTTGAAAGTCATTCATGAGCTTGTTTTAATCTATATATAGCTTATACTTATTTATCTCATAGTGAAATAATAATATATATTGGAAACTCACCACTTATAAAAGAAGTTTGATTTAAGTTCGACAAAAGTAAACTAAATTTATATATGACGTAATTTATGTTGGTTAACTTAATCTTTAACTCAAGTAAACAGTCATTAATACAATTTTAAAAGTTGTAATTACCTTGTTCAACTCCTTTGTAATAAATATCGAGTAGCTGGTTGTCAATGCCATTTTTGCCATAGTGTACATTTTGACGATTTTGATATATTGAACGCACTCTTTCAGTTTCTTTAATATTGAAGTGATCGGTTAAATTAGATACAAGCAAATGTATAGAAAATAATCATGGTAGAATAACCATTGGCCACTGACCATGGTTATTACATCATGGAATTTTACTATTTCTTACCTCTCTTTGTAACTTCTATGAAATTCTCAATAACTTTATTTTGTGGATTTGAGTATTCCTGGAAACGTTTGGAATTCCGACTAGGCGAATATTCAACATCCATATTAATTGTTCCATTGATTGATTTTTTTGAAACATACATTTTGGGTGCAATACAATTTGTTAAAATATTTAATGCGAGCTGTGCTGTTTTAACGTTATGTGCTTATTCGCGACTGAATGCTGTTTGAAAGTTAACTAAATCTGTAACATACCGATGTAATGCAGTTGTTCAAACCTGTATTATGAGGAAACTTTAATATACTCGCTTATAGCACAATAACTCAATTCAACACTTTGCTCTAAAGTATTTTTTTATAGTTTATTAATAACTTTGCTCAATCACTCTGCAGTGAAGCGATCGTTGATCGCGGAAGAATACGAACAGTCTGGCTGTGTACTTATCTCTTCCTCGATCATTGAGCAAAGCGGTCTTATCAGTTTGAATCGAGTTTTCTGTAGCGTTTTTTAAATAAGTTTGAATTTTGAAATGTAGTAGTAACTTCGTTTCTTTAATGTTTTTTTTTAAGGATAAATTTTTTTTTTTAATTATACTACACAAAGGAAAATTACACAATGCACTCTATTCGTTGAGCAACAGACAACAAAATTCAAAAAGAATTCTATTTTTAAAATTGGTTCAGTTCTTTGCGATTCTTTTTTTGCGACAATTCTTGTAAAATAAATTTGCTTTTTCAATTTTTTCGAGTATTTTCTCTGTACCTGACATATTTATAAATAAGAACATTATAAAAAACTTTTTAACAAAAAAAAAAAACCCGACTTCAAAATCACTACAAAGTAAAAAATAAGTTTAAATAACTTTTCCCATTCATTTCTTGGTCATATTTTAAAAGCTATTTATACGTGTTATAATATTGGAAATCTTATCATTTTCATTTTTTTTATTTTTTATTATCATCAATATACTAATAGCTTTATGTACATAAAAGCTTTGAAGTCGGCGCTTATCTTACTATGTCGAAATCTTTTTATTTTAATTTTTTCTAATTTGTTTTATTATAAAAATACTAGCCTTTTCCCGGCGCGCGTTGCTGCACCCTGCAACTATATGGGAACATAATAGGTGTATTCAAAACTTTTCTCAGACTCATAGTTTGACACCACTGTTATTTTCCACTGCCCGTTACAGTTTCCCAGTAGCAGGAGATCACCAAATAGTAACTCCATTTTGAGTTTGTATGTAAGTATTGCTACTTTTACTTTCAAAGCTATTCGATAATACAAATTTTAACTGTATGGGCGGAGCCACACCCTCTTATATAATGCTCATCCCAGTTTTCTAGTAGATGGACATTACCCTGTTTTAGTACAGTTGCCGACAGTAAGCATACAGACTAAATTACCAAAATGTAGCCCAATCGACGAAAACCGTAGGAAATATAGCATTTTTATTGATTTGTGGGCGGTAAAAGGGGGTGTGACAGAAATTTAAACCATCTCGTACTTGAAAAAAATGTACTGCCAAAATTTCAGCTCTATCGGCTAAGTAATTTTGAAGTTTCCAGCCATCACACACAGCGTTTTGTATATATATTTTGGATAAACATTATTGGCTATAACTTTCGATTGGCAAGAGATACTTAGATAATTTTTTCTAATAAATTAATTTTTTAGCTTGTATATTTTTTCAAAAATATGAAAACACAATATTGGAAAAAAACTTATTGTTCGAAAAAATCAAGGGGTAGGCCTTGCTTTTTGAATCACAAAAATGGTTTTTAATTTTTGTGTAAAATTGAAATAACTTTTGCCTAAAAATGTTAAAATTTTTAAATAGAGTTAAAAATTTGCGAATTTGAATTTAAATTATTTTTTCAACAAAAACAAATTTTGAGCCTTTTTGTGAGGAAAACTCCAATATTTCAGACCTTTTTTGAAAAAAATATTTAAAATATATTTACTCAACTAACGGTATTTTTGCAATAAGGTTTTCATAGTACTTTGATGAAGCTTTAAGACAAAAAAAAATTTAACAAAATGAATACAAAAGCAGCGGAGATATATGACTCGAAAGTCGCAAAATTAAATTTCTGATTGTTTTTTTCTCGTTTTTGAGCAACGATGTTGCTTTAAATATATCGTTGTAGTAAAATTTTTCATAGTTTTCAAGATATGTTCATGTTTTTGATATCAAAATAACGGAAATTTTTTTAGTTTTACTAAATTTAAGAAATATTTTATATTTTGTATATATTTGCACATGTTACCTAAGAAAACAACTAAAAATATGCGATTTTGTAAAAAATTTGTACTACAGCACCATCTGGTGTCCAAGGTGGGTCAAAGAAGATAGTGCTAAAAAACTCATCGTACCTAAAAACTACTATATACCAACTTTTATTCTAATCGCATTAGCGGTTTGGGAGTTTTAGGTGGTTTTGTAAAAAATTTGTACTATAGCGCCCTCTGGTGTTCAAGATAGGTCAAAAACGATAGCAGCAGAACACTCAACGTACATAAAACCCACTGTATACCACTTTTCATTCTAATCGCATTAGCAGCTTATGAGTTTTAGGCAGTTTTGAAAAAAATTTGTACTACAGCGCCCTCTGGTGTTCAAGGTGGATCAAAATTGATAGCCCACGAACACGCACCGTACCAAAAAACTTCTATACACAAATTTTCATGCTAATCGGATGAGTAGTTTAGGAGTCTATTGCGGCCTTACAAACATAAACTCCTTTTTTATATATATAGATATAGATTATTAACTTAATGAATATAAAAGATTCTTAGCGATTTTTTTTCTTTCAATTGGCAATTTTTGAGTACGCTGAATGTAGCCAATGTGTTCCATGCATTATTTGTGCAGCTGTTATACACTATGTCATATTCAATATGAGCTTTACAAGCTCACCCAAACCAGTTTAGTGAGAATTTTAATGTGTACAAAGCTTTTAAAACTACTACAGTGTCACCAAGGCACCAAATAGTGCACGGATGGTAAAAGGTCATGATTGTGTGTCAAAGATGAGCGCCGACTTCAAAGCTTTTATGTTTATAAAGCAATTAATATATTGATAATAAAACAAAATAAAAAAAATGAAAATGATAAGATTTCCAATATTATAACACGTATAAATAGCTTTTAAAATATGACCAAGAAATGAATGGGAAAAGTTATTTAAAATTATTTTTTACTTTGTAGTGATTTTGAAGTCGGGTTTTTTTTTTTTGTTAAAAAGTTTTTATTTCTTCCTTTTTAGATAATATGAAATATTTTATGCAATAGTATTTATTCTTGAGGAAAATTTTAAACATGAAAATTTGTTCTTAACAAATTTGATTTATTAATTCCTGAAAGTTTGTTGGGTATTTTCCATTTCTGCTTCTTTACAATTTGTAGTGCCACGCCCTTTCTCTAATCCCGCCTAATTTATTTACCGTACCATATAATGATTCTACCTACCCCTATGCCAAATTTCAGATTCCAAGTATCAATATTAAGTAATATAGTACTTTCCTTAAAATGACACATCCTGTGTACAGTCTCGCTCACTTTTTTAATGATTCTACCTACTTATCTACCTGCATACCAAATATTAATACGCTAGTGTCAATATTAACTAAGATATAGTATTTTTATAATATTGACACGCCCCTTTGTTGAATAACGTCCACTTTTTTAGCCGTAATTTGCAGTAACTGTACCTACCCATGTACTACATTTCAACACCCTAGTGTCAATATTATTCGATATATAGTGTGTTTCTAATATGGCCACACCCATTTGTTGAATAACGCCCACTTTATTTACAGTGATTTTTAAAAATTGTGTCTACCCCTGTACTAAATTTCAGTACCCTAGTGTCAATACTATTCGAGATACAGTGTTTTTCCAATATTGCCACACCCCTTTGTCAAACAACGCCCACTTTATTGACTGTAATTTGTAATAGCTATGCCTACCCACGCACTAAATTTCAGCGCCCTAGTGTCAATATTATTCGATATATAGTGTGTTTCTAATATTGCCACACCCCTTTGTCGAATAACGCCCACTTTCTTTACAGTAGTTTTTTAAAATTGTGTCTCCCCCTGTACTAAATTTCAGTACCCTAGTGTGAATACTATTTGAGATACAGTGTTTTTTTAATATGACCACACCCCTTTGTCAAATAACGCCCACTTTATTGATCGTAATTTGTAATAATTGTGTCTACCCCAGTGTTTTTACTGTCAATTTCAGTACCCTAGTGTCAATATTAACTGAAATACAGTGTTTTTCTTATATTGACACGCCCCTTTGTCGAATATCGCCCACTTTTTTAAAAAAGGACCTCCGCGTTCATGGTATCTATCTGTTGACAAAAAATTACGGAAATCGGGCAAGTGCTTTAGGAGTTATCGATGTACATACATTTAAAAAAAAAAAAAAAAAAAAAAAAAAAAAAACCGCGGACAAACCAACGAAATTGAGAACCTCCTCCTTTTTGAAGTCGGTTAAAAATGAAAGCTCCTATATAAAACTGGGCATACCTACTGTATCAATTATTAAATAAAAAAAATATGAAATGAATCTTCTTATCACTTGGTTGGACAATTTTGCTTGGGTAGGAACATTTAAACAATATTTTTAAAAAGTAGAAAAAAGATAAAAAAATTGGAACTTAACTAAGTCAAACGTACCTATAATCATGTACAACAATTTTAATGATAACTAAAATAAACTCGAAGAAATCTGAATAATCGAAAAAAGAGGGCAAAAATATCAAACCATATATGGGTCATTCTTTATTTTCGTTAATATTTTCAACAAGTCCAAAAAATAATTTTTGTTTTAAATATTTAATTTTTTTCAAGTATTTATTTGAATATTAATAATTGAAATTAAATTGGGGGTGTGGGACAGATCAAACACTTTTAATTTAGGAATTATACCACTTTTATTTAAATTATCTCCATGGAGGTGATTTTATGCTCCACGGAGGTGATTGTATGTTCATGGAGGTGACTTCAAGTTCCATGGCGGTGCAGATTGCATACAAATTTCGAAAATGTTGTGATTGTATCAGGGCTGCGGAGTCGGTTCGAAAAATCACGACTCCGACTCCGACTCCGACTCCGCCAAATATTGAAGCACCGACTCCGACTCCGACTCCAACTCCGACTCCAACTCCGACTCTGACTCCGACCATAAAATTAAAAATCATTTATTTTTTTCATGCATAGAATTTGTATGTATGTATCTTTTAAATGAGGAAGTTAAAAATATGAGGAAAGTAATTCAAATTCATTTAAATTTAAATAAATCCTGCTATATCGGGCAGTATCAATGAAGATCACGATATGTCAATTCGTCGCCATTCTCAACAATTATGCTTGTGTTATTTGACCACCTAGGACATTTTACGTAAGAACCTCGATATGAAACCATACAAAATACAGCTGGTGCAAGGATTGAAGTCGGGTGACTTACCCTAACGTCGTTTGTGTGTGTGGTGAATGGGCCTTAGAAAAGTTTGATGAAGATCGACTTTTTTATCAAAAAATTGTCTTTAGTGACGAAGCTCATTCTTGGCTCAATGTATACGTTAACAAACAGAATTGCCGAATTTGGTCTGGAAAGCAGCCAGAGGCAATTCAAGAGCTGCCAATGTATTCTAACCGTCATTGGACCTTTCTTTTTTAAAAATAATGAAAATCACAACGTTATAGTCAAAATAGATGAATTGGACGGTTTCACATGCTACATGGCACGCGATACCATGGACCTATTAAGAGGCGAGTTTGGTGAGCAATTAATCTAACGTTTTGGAGTAGTCCAATGGCTGCCAAGATCATTCAATTTGACCTCACTTAACTCTTTTTTGTGGGGCTAAGTGAAGTCTCTTATGTACAGGGACAAGCCAGCCACAATTGCAGCCCTGGAAGAAAACATTACAGATGCCATTGGTGAGATACTGGTCGAAATGCTGGAAAAAGGATGCCAAAATGTAAGCTTACGGATGGACCTCCTCAGGCGTAGCCGCGGGCAACATTAACATTAAATAACCCTTAAAAAGTAAATGACAGATATTGATGTATCGCTCCAAATAAATATTTCATTCACTATAGCAAATTTTGTTTTTTTTTTTAATTTTCAAAAAGTAAACGCTAAAAATCACCTTTTATATCTATTAAACTTATAGATATTTTTTTATCTATAAGAAAACTAATAAGAAAAACTGGCCAGAAAACTTATTTGAAATATTTTGTAATGTTCACTCATGAAACTCATCGTACGAATTGATTTTACAATGAACATTTTTCGTTTGGTTGCTAATTTTGCTACTAACACATCAACTAGATGAACAACTGGTTAATGTAAAACCGAAAAAATTAAAACTTTTTGATATTTGGCAACTGATTGATTAACTGATTAAAAAATTAGAAATGACACCTGAAATACCAATAGACGACTTTTTTTAAACAACCAGCCACCAGCTTATCAACCAGTTTTGCTACTAGTTGTTCGTCTATAGGGCCCTTTACATATTAATATAATTTTAAAAATTAATAATTTTTCTATAAGATTTTGTTCTATGGCGATATTCGTTAAAAATTGGTAATGATTTTTTTTTTATTGGAGTCGGAGTCGGAGCCGGTGAATTTTCTAAGACTCCGACTCCGACTCTTTCACCCAAAAATCCTTACAGACTCCGACTCCGACTCCTCGACTCTGACTCCGACTCCGACTCCGCAGCCTTGGATTGTATTAACTTAGAAAAAGGAAAAAATATATGCTTGAAGGACAAGCAAAATCACCTCCGTGTACATATATAAAAATCACCTCCGTGGTTGTAAGCTCACCTCCATGGTGCCATTCGCCTCCATGGCACCATGGAGGTGAACAGCATGGAGGTGAATTTTTTTACAAATTATCTTATAAAAACCATACAATGATTGCTACGAAAACGACGTTCTGGATTTAAAGTAATGATCCAAAATATATATAATCACTGAAATAAATATAGTGCAATATTGCTTATAAACAATTTGTGACGTACCACGGAGGTGAGCAAACCAAATAGTACTCACCAGTAATTATCTACAAAAATGCAAAAAAACACTAGAAAGTTGCTCTTGAACTGATCACTTTCACATGTAATATGGAACTAATTTGATTTCAATTTAAAATTTTATTTCATGCCACTGGATCCGGGTACAGATATAGAGAATAAGAACTTATTCTAAATGACGCATTACTCTAAACTGGAAACAAGAACACAAATTTGACAAGCAAAATTCTGTTGAAAATGCGATATTTTTTTGTCGGTCCACATGCATCAACAGTACCGTTATATTTGCTTTGCAAATGTGTTTATCGCATTCTTATTAGAACAATCTTTTTTGCTGGATAAATTTTGTAGCTTAAGAACCTCGAAGCGGGAACAGCCATGGAGGTGAATTTTTATATGCAATTATCAATTTTTCGATGACAAAACAGTTTTTAACTAAATTAATTTTTTAAGCATTTATTAAGCTATAATCAACATGATCAAAATAAGGTGGTTGCATTAAATAATTTTAAATTTTTACTCAAAAATATGCCTCGGAACTTAGATATTAAAGAAAAAAAAGAATGACCCATATATATAAAACCATATTCTTTTGAGGTATTCCCGTGAGTTACAAATGTCAAGTTTTGACAGTGACTTGAAATTGATTCTGTAAAAGTTGCTTAAAAATTCTAAACTCAAAAGTTGTATAAAAATTATAAAATTATATCATGGTTGAATTAATAAGGTTGTCTCGGAACTGATCGTACTCTCTTCTCAGTACTTACAATTGTCAAAATCAATGGAAAGTAACTTATCCATTTTCGCTTTTAGATTTTGTATGAGCTGTCAATTTTGACAATTCTGACTCTTAGCTCTCAGCCATGCAGTCAGTTTGTTTATTATACTATTGGGTCTGTTTCCGTACTCGTTTCAAGTAACTTGAAGTCATGGTATAATAATTACAAGGTATCATAGACAGTTGCTTGGGAAACCATCTCCTGTCAAAAAATATAATCAAAAAGAGAGTGCTCACAATCTGCCATTGAAAACACAATGTTGAAAACGTTGAAGTGAAATAAACAACAACTTCAGCAGCTGCATGCAACAGCTGTTTTTGACAGGAGGTGGTTTCTTTTAGAAGAGAACTTTCATTGATTTTTATTTAAAAAAGGTACGAAAACCTGATTTTTATCGATTTCATAAGATAAATTGTATGGGCGAAAGGGCAACCACTATTTTTACAATGTCTCGAGAACCGCTCATCCGATGTTGTACAAATAAGTTTAAATCCCGTACCATGACTGGCCGAACACACTAAAATTTGAACAACACCGTTCCAATGGTGATGGAGTAACATACGGACAGTAACATCCAATGGTTCAGGAGTGATGGAGTAACATACGGACACCATTAGATTTTTATATATATATATATGTAGATTTTTGAAGATTTGTAATGTTTGAAATAAGAAAGTTTGGATTTTATTTTTAAAATTGGAAATAAAAAATTGTTCTTCGGAAATAAAAAACCTACAGATGTTTGGATTTCTAAATGTTTGCGCAGAAGTAATATTTGCCCCTAAAATAATATTTATTTCATCTCATAGATTTCTTGTTTCTGGCTCGGTTATATTTTTTACAATATCGTAACTTGCAAATTTGTATCATAGTGCACACAACAGCAAAGTTTTGTGATGTTTAGTATTTCATTTGAGGAAAATATTTAAATTTTTAATTTTTAAATCAAAGATAATGTTATTGAGTAAAAATTAAAGATTCTCTGTGCGATTGAAATAAAAAAGTTTAGTTATTAGTATTTCTGATTTTAAAAATAAAAATGATTAACTGTTTATATTTCTGATTTAAGAAAAAAAAATTATGTAACTATTTTTTTAATTCCTGTTGAATTTTTTGAAAAAATTATAAAATACGAGTACATACTTCATAGCTATGTTAAATTAAAATACGTAAATTAGCTTAATTTTTGTTTATAAGTTACGTGTTCCATTAGGTTCACAATTTCAAGACGTGCCGATGATAAAAGTCAGCTTTTAACATTCAGAATGAGTTATTTATTGTTTTTTTTTTATCAACATTTTATAGTGATTATCTTTGATATTTGCTTAAAGCTAAAGATTTTTGAAAAAATATATAAATATTACTTAATATTTGCATATGTACATATTTATATTGAAAGTATAATTTGTTTTATACATTCACGTTAGTTGATGATATTTTGTTATTACTATCATAAAATCAAAATAACCTTTACTGGGTTACATTTAATTGCTACACATTATTTCTCAACATTCAAGGAACAACAATAAATTTATTCCTGTTAAATTAATGAAAAAAAAAATTTTAATTCATGCTTATAGTAGAGCTTATGTCAAAATAATCTGAGACTTTTTAATAAAAAATGCCCTATTTAAAATTGGAGAACACTAATATTTATTGTTTTTAAACAAGAAACAAATAAAGAATCTGTGAAAAGCTGAAGTAATAAATATTTAAAAAATTTTCCTTCATAAGAAATACCTTGGATTACTAGCAAGAATTTTACTTAAAAATATTTATTTTAATTAATGTGTATGAATCAAAGTGAGATTTTTAACTTTCAAGAAATTACGAAAAACCTTTTGAAGTTATGTAAAAATATGTGTCAACCTAGATTTTGTATTTAAATTTTGAAATTTAGCATGAAATATTTCATGATTTGGTTAACTTTGTGTTAATAATTTATACTAAGAATATGTTAGGAAAATAATAAATATATATATCTATAAACTTTGTTAAATCTAAGAAAATCTAAAAAAAAAAACAGCCCCATCTTAGGAAATTCGTTTCTCTAATGGCAAGCGTTCTTTTTAGAGAATTCAAGCACTGCAAAAACAAGCTTATTAAGCATCAACACTTTTCGAATTTAAACAATTTTAATATGAAAATTAAGGAAAAATTAATCTATAATAGTTTCAGTTTTTTATGGACAATACGCTTGGCTTTTGTCGAAGCATTTTATATTAAAATATAACAATGTACTTTTTGGATAGTACTTTAAAAAACTTTATAACAATTTTCATATAATACGAGAGAGACTATACATCCAAAATGGCATGATATTTATATTAATCAAAAATATAAACAAAAAATAAATTATATATTTAATTTAATTGGGTAAAAGCTATGACTCCTCATCAGAAATGACAATCTCGGCCGCAGAACATTGTCGCTTTCCCATAACTATCGTTGGCGTTGGTGTTGTCGCAGGCGTTTTGTTAAATACTGTCTTTTCAGCTGGAGCTTTATTGATGCTTTCATTCAAGCTGGAAACTGACATAACTTTAAGAGCAGGCGAAGCAAGTGGCTTTATGGTTGATGCACGCTTCAAGTTATTTGCCGATGATGACACATTCCATGTTATTGTTACCACACGATTTGTAGATCCACTTTGTTGTTGAGATGTGGCAATGAAAGTTTTTGGGGTTCCATTCCCTACAAGGGTTGCACCACCAGTCTTACTTCTCGCAAAAATGTTTTTCACTAAAGTGTTAAATGCCTGATTTTTATTAATGTTATTGTTATTGTTATTGTTGTTGTTGTTGCTGATGCTGTTGTTTTTATTTTCAAACGGCTTTTTCGTTTTTTCATTAATTTTAATGTTCATATCACAAGGCTTTACTGTTTGCTTCTCCTCAATTATTGCCTGTTTTGTTGTCACTGATGACTGAGATGATGCCCGTAGATCACTTTTATTTGTTGCTGAATTTGTTGCTGCATTTGTTGGCGGTTTTTTCTGCTTTGTTGAAATATCAGTTTCTACATCTGATTCTTGACCAGCAGTAGAGTTGGTTGACAACTTGTCAACATCATTATCAATTTCAATAGTTTCCACATCATCATCTTCTTCTTCTTCTTCATCTTCATTGTCCTCGTTGTCGTTGTTCTCTTCTTCCTCAAAGTCTTCATCATCATCATCATCATCGCTGTCTTCAAATGCAGCATGGTATACGTTTTTCTTTGACTTCTTGACTTTGGTAGAATTTGCTGCTTCTGCGTTGTTGGCGACGGTAGCAGCTCTTTTTAATCTTGTTTCTTCTGCGGTTAAATCTTGCTTGCGAGCAAATCTGAGAAGGGTTTATAAATTGTCTTAGAATGACTTAAAAATTTAAAAATTTTTTTACTAACTTTTCAAAAATGTCGTTGATGTTCTTTTTCAATTTTTGATTCTCACTTAATTTTGCAAGCAACGTGGGGTCCGTTGCTGCTGGATCCTTCTTATTTGCTGTATAGTGTGAAACGGTCTCGAAGAGATCAGTTTTTCGGCGGGATTGCAGCAGTTTTCCAACTTTAATAAAGGCATCTTGTGCTATTAAAATGAGAACAATCGTTGAGATGAAAAAAATAAAAACATAGTTTCAAAAGATCTTTATGTGAATACAACTTTGTATTCGACCGACCTACCGATGTGTTTAATTTCGAATTGGGCCAATCCCAATGAATATTTAGTATTGCAATGCTCCAGCATGCGAACAACATCGAAATAGTCGGGAAATTCTGTGGTTTTATTTATAAATGACTGCAGCTTTCGATTGAATTGAGTTAATTTTGTGCCTTTGAATTGTATGGGTTTGCGCAGAAGACGGGCCACACTTTTATTCTCGCCTGTCAGCTCACAGATGTTTTCATAAATCTAGGAAAGAACAATTTATATTAATCGTAAAGAACAAGTATTTTTTTTTATTTATTTAATCGATATCACACTTACCTGACAAGCTCGTTTTTTGTACCGCTCCACTTTCAAATAACTCGAATCATCATCGTCCCAATCCACTTCAGATTCCTCCAGTTGCTGTATCTCTTTTGTTATAAGATATAGCTCTTTGTTTAACTTTTTGATTTGTTCGTCAGTGAGTCTGTTCTCTGTCGAACAAAGAGATTCTTGTTCTACAGGTTTATCATGGTTAGTATCCATGGTTTGTGATACTTTCACGGTGGCGGTTTTTTTACGACGCATCTTCAACTCGTCGATTATAGTCTTTAAATTATAGTAAATAAGATCTGGATTCTCTTTAATCCGGTCGATGGTGGTGCGCAGCAGTTTAAGAAAATCTTTCGAACGTACAAAATCTGGATTTACTGAGTAATAGTATCGTATGAGTTTTATTTTTATTAGTTTCTCCATATCCTCGGAAGGATCAGTTTCGCGACAGATGTTTAAAAGTTCCGCATAGGCGGGTATAACTGGCTCGAGTGGATCTTGTGGCTCCTCTTCTCTTAAGGCAACGGAATCAGTTTTCGTATTTACTGTTGTTGTTGTTGTAAAAGTTGGGGTAACTGACGAGACTTTATTTGGAAACTTTCCATTAACAGCACGAAATATGGGTGCAAAGGATTTTGTTTTAAATGATGATACTGCTGCTGACGAGGAAGGTGGCGAACGTCTACTTGACTGATTGAAATTTTCCGACCGTTTTTCCGGTGATTCAGTTAAGTCCAAAATAGGTGTTTCAAAACGCTGACCACTCGGCGAATATGCGCCTTTTGCACTGGATAGGTTAGGCTGTACAATTAAACGCTGTACATTCGGATTGTGTGTCGCCTTCAGAGGACGTACGAAGACCTCAACCGGTTTTTGTATTTGCGTTGTTTGTGGTGGTGCAATGACTTTTGGACCAACTTCTTTTGGTGTTACCGCTATCGGAGCGGCTGGTTTTGGTGCTACTGCGTTCGAAGCTACAGCTTTTGGAGTTACCGCTTTTGGCAAAGGTGCTGTCGGGAATATTGTTTTAGGAACTTTCCCTGTTGGAACTACTGGTGTTGAAAGAGATGATGGAACTACTCTTTTTATGACAACAACTTTTGGTACTGGTGTTTTTTGTATTTGTGCCTGTGGTGTGGATGTAGCGGGCTTTAATTGTTGTTGAGTGGGTCTTACTTGACTCGTTGACTTTTTTATGTGATGAGTTCCAACTCCATACGGTCGTTGTAAGGGGTAGGGAGTAGAGATTGGTGTTGAAGCTGATGCGATTGATGTAGGAAACACTTCCATGCCATTATTATATTTAAAAGGTAGTGAAAAACATGTTGGAGACGATGAAGATGTCTTTTGTAGTCGGTTCAGCCAAGCTTCGTCGTTATTATTCAACAAAGTTATAGGCTTAATGCGTTTAATGCTGCGAAGTATGCTCGCCGTGCTACTAGGTGTCGTAATTGTTGTTGATGCTGTTGTTGTTGCTGTTGTTATTGCTGTTGTTGTTGGCGTTGGTGCAATTTGAGGAGCCATTGATTTTGGTTGTTGTTGTGGTTTAGGTGGTTGGGTTAGTTGGGTTGGTTGGGTTGTGTTGGGCTTCTTTAGCGGCAAATAGATTTTGAAATTATCTCTGTTGTATTGTTGCATCGATTGCATAGGTTGTTTTGTTGGTTGATAAATGCTACCAAAAGATGCTGTTGGTGCGGTTGTTGTCGTGGCGGGTGTAGCAAGTAATTGTTGTGGAGGAATGGAACTTGGCGCCATCGAGTAGTGCATTGAATTAAACATAGACATCATAGGTGCGCTTGCATTATTCATCATCATCATCATTGGTAACAGCGGACTGGTTTGTGGTGCAACCGATATCGTTTTTGGCGTTGGTGGTGTAGGTATCTTTCTCTTACGGTGTTGCTGTTGAACGTTGTTTAATGCTGAATTTGTTGTTGTTGTTGTTATTGCTGTTGTCGTTGTTATTGTTGTAGGCGTTATTATTCTTTTAGGCGCTATTATTCTTGGAGGTGTTATTATTCTTGTGGGCGTATTTATCCTCATAGGCGGAATTACTTTTTTGGGCGGTGTGGGTGTGTGTCTTTCACACCGGATGGGATTAAGCGTAAATGCAGCATTGATTTTGGGTAACGTTGAAGGTTTTGGTTTTGATAAAGCTGCTTTTGGTATTGGTGATAGCAGAGTATTGCTGATGACTGTTTTACTGTTACTCATTGTAACGTTGTTATTGTTGTTGCTTGTTATGCTAAAACTGCCACGAGCTGTTACAAAGCTGGGTACTGAGCTCGGTTTGTTTTTTGTTGCTGCTGGTTTTTTGACAATTGTAATTGTAGTAGCTGGATTCAAACGAGGTATAGATATCTTTTTTGCTGGGACCTAAAAGTATGCAATATTAATATACAGTAAGCTCTTTTAAAGTGAAGTTTATAAAACTACAGGTATTTCATCAAAATGGTTTGTAATGGGGAAAATTGGAAGAAGTTATCAGGATCCAAAAGTTTAAAACATTTAAAATGTTGAAAATTTGCTGAAAAGAGAGGGTTTATAGTCGAAAGTCTTTTACCGTTTTACTCTTTGCCCATATTTTTGAGACTTCTGGAAATTGAAATTTTCATAACAATACGTACAACTAAATTTATTTTGTCTCAAAATTTTCATTATATTTGTTTTTATAAAATTTATTTATTGTAAAAAATTAAATTTTTTTAACAAAAAGTTTTTTCATAAATTTTTTAATAAAAAGAAACAAGTTGGTAAGTCTGATTTAGCACGAGAAAAAACAACAAAAGCAAAAGGCGGGAAGCAAAATTGTAGACTTTATTTATTGAAGTGGAGAGTTATTGTTTATCAACAATAAAAACATAGAATATATGTGTAAGTGTTGCCACTTCACTGAAATTCGAGGTTTTGCCCGATGAGTGATGTGATGCAATTTAGTGAAGTCAGTTATGCCCGAGCATTCAGAAATCGTCTCAACATTAATGTCAGATATATCAGGGTTTAAATTGCTTTTAGCACACCATCAAAAGCACTTTCGCTGCGTAGTGCTACCTTAAAATTTTCAAAACAAGCATATGCCGCTAAATTTGATCTGCTTTGTGAATCTTGAAAAGGTACTTTGAAAGCATAAGAAATTATTTTAGTTCTTTGTATAATTCAATTAAAAGGAATGCTAATATTGGAGAAAAAGGAGAGCTAAATGCTAAAAAAGTTTTTCTAATGTTGTTGTTGCTTTTGTCGCTTGAGGCTTGCAGCTTTGTTGTTGCAAAATTTCTCATTTGAGCAGCAATATAAAAATGAGCTAAGTTTGTTATTGTATTATGGTGCTTTGACCCCTTTTACATTGGTCAAGAAATTAAAGCAATTTTTCGAGTTAGTACGCTAATTGCGACGAATTGGCTGAGAAGAAAGGGGGAAAACTTTTACGGTACGCTTACCGTCAACTTTTTGAGACGCAAAAAAAAGGAAAGAGAACGTAAAAAAAATTGCTTTCAAGTTTGGACGTCTCTTGCAGCAACTATCAAAAATAGCATAAATTAGAGAACGAAAGAAGAAGAAAAGAAAATAGAAAGCAAACTATACAGCAAAATGACAGTCGGTGCAAGACACTGGTGAGAAAATAGCCAGTTGTCACTCCTACCTTGTATAACTGTATAATGTATTGGACCAATGTTAAAAGGGGAATTTGCTTTAGATTTTGCTTCTGTGCTTTGCGCAGCAATATGCGGTTTGCTTCATTTTGCTTTCGGAAGGTTTTTATTTTCATTCGTTTGGCTTTCGTGATTTTATTTCAATCGCGACTACGCTCAATGTGCATATTATTCAAAAAACAACGTGCAGACATAAGTTTCTAAAATGCAGCATAGAAACGAATAAAAATCAACAAATTTAAAGAAATTCACAACAGATAAAAAAATATCATGTTGTCCGATTGTGGCATGACGGTGATGTTTTTTTTTCTGTTCTATTTCCTCACTTAAAAATTATTACAAAAACATTTTTCTAATCGTAATAGTAAGTTCAAAATGTCTGTTTTTCTAATTTAGCTACTTAAGCTCTCAAGTAATGAGTATTAAGATCTCAGTTCTTGAACTGTTTTATATTAACATCAATTTAACTATTTACATTACTGATTTTTTTTTAGATAAAAAATAACCCGGAACCATCTATAAATGCACATTTAATAGCGAGTTAATTTTTTTTAACAGAAATATTTTAAGTACATTCAATTGAATTCGGTTTATTTTATCCATTTTTATTAATTTCGAGCAAGCAAGAAAAAACAAGGAGAGTGAAAGGAACAATTAAAAAATTGCCAGACAGCAAAATGAAATTGCTAATTCATATGAAATTTAAAGACAAATAATTCATGGACTGAATTTTGTTAAGCACTGTTTATTAGGACTTATCATATCGAATTGTTATTTTACACAATTTCTATATTAACTGAGATGATATAATTTCACTATCAAGAAGAAACATATTTGTTGAATTTTCTTTTAATATTTTACTAATATTCATTTATTTTTAATTTATTATTTAATAATTCAAAGCACCACAAATCCACTCAATTCACTTTATTACGAATTCATGCAAGTATCTCACGAATGCCCATTATGTCACAACGATCCCCTAAAATTGACACACATTTTGTCCTACAATTACCAATGCTCAATTACAGCTATGTAATAAAATTTATATTGGAGATTTTTTATCTGATATTACTTCCAAAAAATATAAATAATGTCATAAGAATACTTCTTATTTGTAATATTATTATTATTGGTGATATATACTATATTGTAATTTATCTAATCTACCTAAGTACCTAATTTAATCCTGTTTTATTAATTTTTCAGTTTACCAATTATTAGCCTAAAAACCTTAGTTGTTATGGCTTTTTTATTATTATTTTGTAATTTATTATAATATTATCTCTTCAATAAATAAATAAATAAATAAATAAATAAATAAATAAATAAATAAATAAATATTTGTGCTCAGATGAGAACTAAACAAAATTAAAAATGCTTTATCGGGGGTTTATTGAAGTTTTCAACCATTTTTAAAACTCTCATTTATGAAGCATTTAAGCGATTTTTAAAGCTATTGGCCGCTTATGAATGTTTATAAATTTTTTTCGATATTTTTCTTATGAAGGCTTTATAAGAGGTTCATAATTTTTTATGAATACAGCCGCATATTTTAAATTTAATGAAAAAGATGCTCCATGCTTCTACATAGCAAAAAACCGAATATTCGTACTCGATTTACACATTAATAAAAAGTCGCAAATTATAGCTGATGATTTGATGAATTTTCTTTCAATATTTTAATTATATTGATGTCTATGTTATATCATTAATTTAATTAAAAGTGGCACGATGAAAGAAGTCCACAATTCGAAAATATTGACAAAAAATTCACTCATTTCATTCCAATGCATTTTCGTACGTTCCACTATAACACAAAAACCGGTTATTCGAATTCCATTTACACATCAATAAACCGCGGCAAATTCTAGCTGTCGGTGCCAGTGACGAACGTCACTGTGTGTGTTTTAAGTCTACACTCGATTTCGCTGTGGCCGAATCTTGGAATAATAAGTAATAATGTCTGCTAGCAATAGTTGGTGTGGTCTTAGGCAATTAATAAATGATAAAAAAAACAGCGCACATCATGAATTTTTTTTACCTCATCCTCATCCGAAGAATCTAACACAATTACCGAGCTCATTTTGACACTTCTTCGTTTTACTTTTTAGCACAAATATCACTGCTTCGCACAGTTTGCAAAAGGAAAAAAAAATAGATGCAAATTCTTTTCACTTAAATTTTTACACAAAAATTCTACTTTTTCGCAGCTTTTTTCTTCATTTACTTGCGTATCCGTATTCGACGGCGAATAATCAACGACTTGTGCGATATTTCACAATGTCGCCAGTTAAAAGCACTTTTTCGCCGCATTTGGGAGAAATGAATTGCTTCTATTTGATTTTTTATGATTTTCTTCAAGTTTTCCCGCATAAAATGAACAAAATTCGATGTTTTTGTGACTGAAATGGTATTTTGTTTGACATCTTTGTTTTGTTTTCATTCTTCGTTGCGGCGAAATGGCAACCGTGATGAGAGCGAAATAAAAAGTGGAGAGTATAAGTAGCTGTCATAATTGAGTTGTTGTTGTATAGGTGTAGAGATGCACTGCATTCAGTAGTCGAAAATGAAGTCCGAAGTTGGCTACAATTGCTTAGTTTTGGTCACATGGGAATTTTAAGAAATGTCAAATATGTTCAGGGCGCTCGTTGACAATGTCATGACATAGTTTTGTTATTGTTTTGCTACATGCTACTAAAAATTGTGCTGTTTTATATGACAGGTTGAGTCATAAGCACGAGCCAACATGCACGTATGAGCAAATAAGCGTAGGCAACATGCAAAGATCTGCAAAAAACGCACTCAACGAAAAACTACGTAATTGGTCTTTACTTTTAAATTTTTTTAAATACAAGATTATTTAAATTTTTTTTATATTTCTTTGTATAAGTGTTATTAGTTTTGCATATTTCTTCCGATTGCTATTAATAGGTTATAAATCTACAGAATTTTAAAATTTTGCTGTAGAGTTGCAACAAATTCGGAAGTTCGCCAACATAATTTTACAATTCTATTACACGTATGTGGGACCGATAAGAGATAATAAGAATTCAATTATTGCTTTCTGCATAAAACAAAGGCTCATTTAAAAGTTATGATACAGAAAAAATACCTAGAATAGGTTAAATAATCGACTAAGGGAATTAGCTGCTGATTTGAGACGCAGTGGCACGATATTCTACAAAAGTATTATGCTGCTGGCGTAAGCTGATGATATCGATATCATTGGCCATAATACGCGCGAAGTCAGCATTCTCCAGGTTAGCGAAAGAGTCGAGTCGAATGGGTCTTGTAGTGAACGCAGATTAGACGAAATACCTAGGTCAACAAATAAACAGTCCCAGCGTCTTGGAAACCACGTTACTGTTGACAACATCTCCTTCGAGTTTGTTAAAGACTTCGTCTACCTGGGATCCAGCGTAAACTCTTTCAACGATGTCAGTATTGAGATAACGAGAAGGATAACTCTTGCCTACAGGTGTTACTTTGGGCTGAGTAGGCAATTGAGAAGCAGAGACCTCTCTCGACGAACAAAACTCACGCTCTATAAGTCACTAATCATGCCCCTCCTATTATATGCAGCACAAACCTAGACGTTGAGCAGTTCTGATGAAAAGACTTTGGGAGCCTTCGAGAGAAAGTCCCTTCGTAAGATCTTCGGTCCAATCTGCGTCAATGGCGAGTACCGAATTCGATGGAACCACGAGCTGTATGAGCTGTACGCTGACATGGACATATTTAAGCGCATTAAAATCGAGCGGCTCCGCTGGCTAGGTCATGTAGAGCGAATGGAAAACGACGCTCCAGCGAAAAAAATATTCGATTCGGTGCCCGGTGGTGGTCAACGCAGAAGAGGACCCCCACATCTTCGTTGGAAGGATCAGGTGTTGGATAACCTGACTACACTTGGTGTTTCCAACTGGCGCCAGCAAGTACAAAACAGAAATGGCTGGCGCAATTTCTTATACGAAGCCAAAACCGACCGTCGGTTGTAATCGCCAGATAAGTAAGTAAGTAAGGGAATTAGCGTAAGCTAATATGGTGTAACTGCTTTTTTATTTTTTACATTGTCAAGTCAAAACTCAAACGTAATGCTGAGTTCGACAAGTCAGTTTAGAAAATTTTACAATCCTTTGGTGCTATATTTTGATTTTTTTTTTACTTGATAAAGACTATTAAAACATGAGCAGAACAAAAAAAATTTTCGCGAGATCATCATATTTATCATATTTTCCCCTTTAAATTTATAGTGATTTATGTAAAAATATGAACACATGAAATGAATGTGAATGCATTTCAGCATTTGATTTTTACTGCCCTCGTCCTCGTGCCACTGTAAATGGAAATTGAAGAGGGCTTTTTGCGAAAACGTACTGAAGCAAGATTTTCAATTCAATTTCATTTTTATCGTAAACTAGCGGATCCGGTAAATTTCGTTCCACCCAAAATTGATTTTTATGTATATAGATGAGCGGTTAAGTTTTTAGCGACCGCCACTTAAACTCATAGCACCTACATACCAAGTTTTACTATCAAAATATATACAACTCAGGAATTATTATAATTTCTAAACAGCGGCCGTAGATATAGTGCGACCACATCCATTTTTTTTCAGTTACTTACAGTCTAATACGACCAAAACCATCTGAAATATAGTATTTTCATCGATTTGTGGGTGGTAAAAGTGTGTATTTCAACATTTTTGCCAAGCATTTCGTACTCGAAAAAAATCGTCTATCAAAATTACAGCTCAATCAACCCAGCAGTTTTGGAGTCTATAGCCATCAGGCAGATATTGCTATGCTTTGTATATACATAAAATCAAACTTTTACGGAAGTTTTTTTGGAGTTTCAGGAGAATCTTGACACCAAATTTCATCAAAATTGGTTCAGTTGTTTAGTTAAAACCTATCGGGCTCAAAACTATCCTATTCACTGAAATCTGTTGGGTGGTTTCGGAGATTAGCGAACACAAATATAGTGACACGAGATTTTTATATAAAGTATTTAGATAAAGTAAACAGGAATACTTGTCAAACAAATAAAAGTGTTGGCTGTGAAGTGGACACATCCATAGAGTTTGACGTGACAGCGTATCCTTTGTTCCCAAACTTGTGCTCATCCTTATCCTTGCTCTTATATTTGTCCTTATCCTTATCAAAATTTTTGTATTAACCCATGTCCTAATTCCTGACACATTCCTTGTCAGAATTCCTTTCTTTATCCTTGTCCCACTTATTTTTTCATTGTGTGTCCTCAATCTTGTCTGAAGCGTGTCCAAATTCTTGTTCTATTCCTTCTCCCAATCCTTGTTCTCATACTTTTTTCAATCTTGCCTTAAATACGACTTTAAATTTTTCTAAGGCTTTGCCCTTATCCTGTCCAATTCCATGCTCTACTCTGTGTCCAAATCTTTTTCCTAATCCTTATGTTATTCTTGGTTCTAATTTTTGTCTAAGTCCTTGCCCTCATCCCTTTTCTTACCAATATCCCAATTCGTGTGCTAATACTTGTCCTAATTTTAATTTACTTTTTTTTAATATTTTTGTTTTTGCTAAAAAACAGAATAAATTTATATTTGCAATACATCCATACACAATATATGCAATATGCAATATATCCATGCAACGATGTCGAATTTGGGTTACTTTACGAGTTTCTCTAAAAGGCCTCATGAGGCCATTAATTTTTGTTTTATTTTTATCATGTGGTCACAAACCTCGGCCTTACTCTCGTTTCATAAAATTCAACCGTAGCGCTTATAGTGTCGGAGTTATAATTCCATGCAACGCTTTTTCATTCTTGTTGCATTTTTACGGTTGCTACCATAGTGTCGTAACTCCAAATTTTTAATTTTCGCTATGAGGCCAAATAACTAATATTTGCTGTTGTTCAATAAAATGTTCCATAGCACTTTTCTATTCAGCGAGTAATAATTCCATGCAGCAATGTTGCATTTTTGTTGCATAAACTGCTACCACCTGACTTGGCGACGTGGTATTTTTTATTTTTATCGTAAGGCATGTTGTAAGGCTAATTTAATTTCTATAAAATAAACCGTAGCGCATATGCTCGCCGAGTAATAATTTAAAACAAAGCTACATTTTAAATCTTGGAGCGGCTTTATCTGCAGCCCTATGACGTCAGGAATTTTTCATCTATTTTTGTCATAAAGGCAACAAGTTTTCATCTATTTTTGTCGTAAGGGCTAAGAAGGAGCCTTTACTGGCGTATAATAATTTGTAATTTAGCACCTACATATTCTACATATTAGCACCAAAAATTCAGTTGCGTTGCATAAGCAGCTCCCTCTCGTGTCGAAGACGTCTTAATTTTTGTTTAATATTTTTTCTTTGCTTAGTATTTTTCTTAATATTAATATTTTAATCTTTATTGTCGTACCATTATTTTTATCAAAGAACATTGATTCAGCGAGTAATAATTCCATGCAACGCCGATGCATTTTGAAAAAAAGGCCTTTTTCACCTTTTTGCAGTAAAACATAACGTTGTCACGCCAAAAGCATAAATACAAGGGTCACTCCAAATATTTCGCGAATAAATATAAGACCGAATTTGTTTTCATTAAAAAAAAAATGCAAATATTTTTTTCCACGGTACCACTTCAGATACGTAGAAAAAGAAGAAATATTCAGTGATATGTGGCGTAGTTGGTTAAAGTGCGTGGTCGCTATGTCAACGAACTTGGAGACCCAGGTTCGAACCCCAGCAGCGACAGAAAATTATTTGAATTAAAATAATTTTTCTGTACGGCCGCTACCTCTCTGCAGACGATGGCAAACCTCTGAGAGTAATCAAAACGCCATGTAAAGCTTCTTGAGAACAAGAACATTTCGTTCATCGCCATTCGGAGTCGGCGTTAAGCCTGTAGGTCCGGTTCTCGGTCAATTGTGTACAAAACTTAATAACACGCACAACACAATTGATCATAAGAAGCTAGGTCAAAGTCATTTCAAGGGCTGAAATGGCCAGTTATTTATTTATTTTTTTTTTATTCAGTAAAATAAGAAAAACAAATATTCTTCATCAAGATTGAGACGTTTTTGAGTATCCAAAACCATTAATTCGGTGTTTGGGTCATCCGCCATATACTCCTGATTTGACATTCAATGAGTTCTTTTTGTTACTTCACATTAAGGGCAAACTACGTGGACAACGATTAAAGCTTCTTGAGAACATGCACATTATCCGTTCGGAACCGGCATAAAACTCCAGTTCCAGTTCCAGGTCCAGTTCTCGATCAATTGTGTACAAACATTTAATAACACGCACAACACAATTTGATCATAAGAAGTTCGGTCAAAGTCCTTTTAAAGGCTGAAATGGCCAGTTTATTTTTATTTTATACTAGCCTTTTCCCGGCGCGCGTTGCTGCACCCTGCAACTATATGGGAACATAATAGGTGTATTCAAAACTTTTCTCAGACTCATAGTTTGACACCACTGTTATTTTCCACTGCCCGTTACAGTTTCCCAGTAGCAGGAGATCACCAAATAGTAACTCCATTTTGAGTTTGTATGTAAGTATTGCTACTTTTACTTTCAAAGCTATTCGATAATACAAATTTTAACTGTATGGGCGGAGCCACACCCTCTTATATAATGCTCATCCCAGTTTTCTAGTAGATGGACATTACCCTGTTTTAGTACAGTTGCCGACAGTAAGCATACAGACTAAATTACCAAAATGTAGCCCAATCGACGAAAACCGTCGGAAATATAGCATTTTTATTGATTTGTGGGCGGTAAAAGGTGGTGGGAGGTAAAAGGGGGGAAAATTTTGAGCCTTTTTGTGAGGAAAACTCCAATATTTCAGACCTTTTTTGAAAAAAATATTTAAAATATATTTACTCAACTAACGGTATTTTTGCAATAAGGTTTTCATAGTATTTTGATGAAGCTTTAAGACAAAAAAAAATTTAACAAAATTAATACAAAAGCAGCGGAGATATTTGACTCGAAAGTCGCAAAATTAAATTTCTGATTGTTTTTTTCTCATTTTTGAGCAACGATGTTGCATTAAATATATCGTTGTAGTAAAATTTTTCATAGTTTTCAAGATATGTTCATGTTTTTGATGTCAAAATAACGGAAATTATTTTTATTTTACTAAATTTAAGAAATATTTTATATTTTGTAAATATTTGCACATGTTACATAAGAAAACAACTAAAAATATGCGATTTTGTAAAAAATTTGTACTACAGCACCATCTGGTGTCCAAGGTGGGTCAAAGAAGATAGTGCTAAAAAACTTATCGTACCTAAAAACTACTATATACCAATTTTTATTCTAATCGCATTAGCAGTTTAGGAGTTTTAGGCAGTTTTGTAAAATATTTGTACTACAGCGCCCTCTGGTGTTCAAGGTGGATCAAAATTGATAGCCCACGAACACGCACCGTACCAAAAAACTTCTATACACAAATTTTCATGCTAATCGGATGGGTAGTTTAGGAGTCTATTGCGGCCTTACAAACATAAACTCCTTTTTTATATATATAGATGAATAATAGGAAACAAGTCAATTGAAATGAAATGGCAGACTTTATAAAACAAAAAAAAAAAAGAAGAAACTAACAACTGTTAATACATAGAAGGTTAGAAGGGAGAATTAACATTCCCTTACTCTTCTAAATTAAAGCTGCAATATATTCCTATCCGGTTCTAAAGATATTATCCAATTTTAAGCTTAGCTTTAATGTCAATCTTGAAGAAAACAACCTAAAAACTTTTTCGTGTTGAAGCAAAAATAAACTGTGAGCAAAAAAAAAATGATTAGAAACATTATTATTCATTGATTTTTCTGTAAAAATATTTTTGGAAAAATTCAAAATAAAAAAAAAAATAAATATTACAGATAAAACTTCCATAAATCGTGAATAGTTCTTTTGGTTCTTGACTTAAATTTACAATGTCTAAACGAACTCGAATAATAACTCTCTGTGGCTTTATTTTATGGTCTACTTTTATGTTTTATTTAATACTTTTTCACATAACAATGAAGGACGCCATCGCCAGACAACGCGTTAAAATTGCAGAAGAAATGAAAAATTTCAAGTATCTTACTAAAGGACAAACTTCGCCGAATTTGGCCTCTTATACCATTGAAACTGGAGGCGTTCCGATACGGAGTGTTGTAGTTTCTTCATATGCATCTGGCTCAAATTATTTGGGAGATATAATCAATACAATGCCTGGGAACTATTACCATTTTACTCCTCTTGTGAATTTGGCACACAAGCAAATACGAAATCCACCAGAAGCCACAACTGCATTGAGGAACTTACAAAACTTGTTAAATTGTAATTATTCCGATGCACGAGAGTTTTTGGAAATAGGGCAACATAGTTTTGAATTTTATAATCGCTATGGACGACTTAAGGATACATGTAGAAAGTATCCACATTATTGTTGGACCACAGATTTTCTATCAGAAGTCTGTAAGCTGTTTCCCTTTCATTCCATGACGGTGGTTAATTCTAGATTGGCGTTGGTTGGAAAGTTACTTGAAGATAACAGGTAGGCGATAGTCATTATTAACATTATATATGTTGTATAAAAATTGGGATTAATGAGATTGACTGGACACTTTTATGGAAAAAGTACAAAAGATGCTTTTCCTATTAACTTTATTTATTAACAACCAGAGTAAGAAATTACCCGTTCGCGTGCCTTTGCTAGCGTTTGATTTAAAAAGTGCTACACTTAATACACGCTCGTAGACGCGTACCCTATTATAAATTTTATCGCTCTCGTCCACGAGCGCATACCTTTTGTTGAGCCTGAGAAATAGATTTCATTCCACGTACCTACCAAAAAGGTACGCGTTCATGAACGAGAACGCAGATGAAATTTTTGATGCTCTTAAGATGCACATGTAATACGTGAATTATTTCCAAGTTTTATGGATTCTATTGAATCTTAAAGAAAATATCGATGATTGTTTGGCCAAATGTTTCGATAAAATTGCGTTATTGAAACTTTTCAAGGCTCTCTTGTCTCTTAATAATATCATGCATGGTATTATAATACAAGGTAGCATTGACAGTTGCTTGGGAAACCATCTTCTGTAAAAAAATATACTCAAAAAGAGAGCGCTCACAATCCGCCATTGAAAACACAAACAATGTTGAAAACAAGGTATATTAAGGAAGGTAGAGTTAGTAGTTGAAATTCTCTCTTGTGGTGGGTACAGCACCTGTCAAAATCGGCTATTGAACGAATAAAAGCAAAACAAATAACAAAATTTTCAATTAGACTTGTGTTGATGAAAATTATTTAAGCGATTTAATGCCCAGAAGTTGAGCAATTTGCTAGAAGCCTTTTCAAAAAGAAAATGGCTCGTCTTTTAGTGTGCCTCTTAATGAAGCAAGACGCAATCGCTGGAATGTTGCTTGTTCCACAACATTTTCCCAATCAGCGCGGGTCTGCGAAAAGCATTTTTATATAATGGATTTTATAAATGCTCCGGGGAATAATTGCGGTCCACTCCGGTTGAAGCCAGGAGCAGTGCCTTCCTTAGTGTTATTTTACCTTCACGATAAATACTAAAGATAAACATTCAGCACGACAAAAATTAAAACTATGAATTTTAACACATTTGACAGTTTTCTATTCACTGTTTGTTTTGTTTTTTTTACGCTCTTCTTATGTTTGACAGCTACTGTACCCACCACTCCGAGACGAGACTACCTTGTTGAATATACCTTGGTTGAAAACGTTCAAGTGAAAAAAAAAACAACAACCACAGCAGCTGCAGATGCATTTACACAAACAGCTGTTTTTGACAGGAGATGTTTTCTTGTAAAAAAAAAAGCAATAACTGGCCATTTCAGCCCTTGAAACGACTTTGACCTAGCTTCTTAGGATCAATTGTGTTGTGCGTGTTATAAAGTTTGTACACAATTGACCGAGAAATGGACCTACAGGCTTAACACCGACTCCGAACGGCGATGAACGAAATGTTCTTATTCTCAAGAAGCTTTACATGGCATTTTGATTACTCTCAGAGGTTTGCCATTGTCTGCAGAGAGGTGGCGGCCGTACAGAAAAACTATTTTAATTCAAATAATTTTCTGTCGCTGCTGGGGTTCGAACCTGGGTCTCCGGGTTCATTGACATAGTGGCCACGCACTTTAACCAACTACACCACGGACGCCACATTTTCTCTTGTAAAAGAGAAAATAAGCAGTTGTCAATGCTACCTCGTATAATTATACCATGAATAGTATGTTTCCACGGTACTCTGAATCAAGTATTTTGGCTTTCGATTTAAGAATGTGAAAAACCCTGTTCCCACAAAGAAATCTTAATTCAGTTTGACAGCTAAAACAATGTAGTAGCTTTTTTCCACGGCACCCCGAGCAACGTAATTCGGCTCTCATTCGTAATTCGAGGCTGAATTATGTTCCGAATTAACTAATTCGCCATACAACATTTGACAAGCTGAATTACCTCATTCGAAGTTGATTCAGTTTGAATTAACATCCGAATCAAGTAGAAATCGGTTTTATCTCTAATTTTTATCGAAAATTAATCGAAAACAGCAATAGAAGAAAGACGAACAAAACAAAAAGTCAAATTCAGCTATCAAAGTGAGTTGATTCAGCTTGTCAAAATTTGTATGGCGATACAATTGATTCGCAACTTGTGTCAGCTTCGGATAAAGAATGAGAGCCGAATTAGGTGTCGTGGAAACATGCTATAATAATAATAAATAAACTGGCCAAAATTGATCGAGAGCTGACCTACTAGTTTTATACCGACTCCGAAGGGCTAATGTGTATGTTCTCAAGAAGCTATACATATTTTTGCTATTCATTTCAATTTTCTTTTCATGCATGATACAATTATACAAGGTAGAAGTGATAGTTCTTTTATCTTGCACCAACTGTCAAAAATAGTATTAGTTAGAGAACGAAAAAAATAAAAAAGAAAATAGAAAGTAAATTATGCATGCAAATGACAGTCGGTGTAAGACACTCGTGAAAAAATAGCCAGTTGTCACTCCTACCTTGTATAATTGTATCATGGTTTCATAAACTATCTCATGAGACTCAATCGTCTCAATTGCGCACACGCTCGCATGTTCTCGTATATGCGCAGGTACGATTGCTTTTAAAATTTGGCTATCGTACTTAGGTATGGCTAGATTAATAAGGTTGTCTCGGGGCTAATCGTACTCTCTTCTCAGTACCCACAGTTGTCAAAATCAATGAAATGCAACAACAACTTCATCGGTTTTACATGTTATCAATTATTGCTTTCAGATTTTGTATGAGCTGTCAACATCGATTTGACATTTATGGGAACTCGCTCTCCATGTACGTAGGCGTAAGCGGAACTTCTCGTATCCTATAAAGAATTTATATTTCCTTAAAATAAAAGGTTTTTACATTTTAAAAATCGTTTGTTAAAAATCTAAGTATTTTCAATATTTCAGAAATGATACTTATAAAATAGTTGGAAAATAGTTGAACATATCCAATTTACATTTCTCAAATTTTTCTTGATAGTCTTGATGGACTTATAATCATTGCATCATATTTTATATATTTTTAAAAACCAGGTAATAGCTTATGCTAAGCAATAAGCCATCGAAGAGAATTGCCTATGTTTGTCCCCTGTGGAATCACTGACCAATATTAATTTAAAAATTTGACCATTCATTGCGCCATTTACCTAGTAAAAATGTATCTAATATATTTTAAATTTTGCATATAAGTCGTTTGAATTCTTTGCAAAATCGAATGAAAACCACGCCTACCGCTTACAAAGTGACTTCATCAAAACTGTAAAATCTCTTGAAATTCTGAAAAATGTAATTATAAATAAGCTTTAATTTTAAATATGCACTCTAAGTTTGAGATTTTTCAGAATCGAATAAAAATTTCACCTGTCTCCAATAAAAAGTGACGGCATCATAATAGTTAATTCCATAAAACCTCATCTATTTGAGATATCAATTTCTATTAAAAAAAATGTGCATTTATTTTAATTAGCTCAGGCCTGGGAACTAATTTTCGAAGTTGAACTTCTTTAAATTTAGCCTATACTCTGACATGAGGAAAATTTTCGATACGAAATCAATCGAAATTCGATACAATTGCAAGGTGGAATCATATTTTTCAGCTTATCCACGTGTCAAAACTAATACGAATACATAAGTGCCAAAGTTGTCAAAACGACAAATTTCGAAGAAATGTCAAAACATAGAAATGTCAACATAAACAATTGATTGCCATCCCTTTCACTCAGGAATCGGCTTCAAGACGTCACGTTCCTCAGAGAAAAACTCACGTTCCTCAGCTAATTTTGACATATAATGCACTTTTTCTTCAATATGAGCTTACCACGATATTCTATCATATTCTACCATGGAATAATTTATTTAATTCTTTTAAGTAAAACTTCAAAAAATTTATAAAACTTTCAAAAATGTTAAAAATTCAAAAATAAAACCAAATGATACTTTTAAGAACATTGACCTTTTACCGTACCTTAAAACAATTCCGATACACTGCAATGATAGTTTGATGCTTCGAACCGTTTTTTTTTGAGACAACACTATGTTTGAAATTAATCTTCTTGTTAATCTCCTCAAACAAGGTTTGTAACCGTGTAAATATGGATAATTTCTAAAAAATGCAACGCTGTAAAGAAGTAATAAAATGAAATGTCACATAATTGTCTGGTGAAGGAACATGGCTGCAACAAATACTAAGTTTCCATGGCGAGTTAACTCGGGGTTTACTCGGGGTTAACTCGCTATGGAAACGCGAGTTGAGTTGAGTTTCGTTAAATCCATGAAACTTGTAAGATTTAACTGGGTTCTATCTGTCAAAGTGAATGCTGCCATTTAGTATCTATTTCGCTAGTAAAACAATAACAAAAATGCAAATGAAATTGACAAGTTCGACTCAACTCGATGCTGTGCATGGAAACACTATCGAGTTAGCGACGCCATTTTCTTAACTCGACGAAAACCCTAACCCCGAGTTAACTCGCCATGGAAACATAGTAAAAGAACTAAGATATAACGCTGCGGCCACACGTGCAAGTAATCACTTGCAAGTAGAGAATACATATTAACTTCGAAAAAACTCGAAAATTGCTGCAAGTTGTTTCAGCGACCACATGTGCAAGTGCAAGTTCATTTAAAAAATGTCATCGAATGCAAAGGTTCTCGCTACAATTTTAGTATTGCGAGAGCTGGAAAAGCTACAAAATGAATAAAATGAAGAAAACAAGTTACCAGTGTGCTTGTTGTATTAAATTGTGAAAAATCTGGGTAAAATCTCAAAAAGATTAGCAAAAACAACACTCTTGTCCCCTTTTTTGACATTTACTTGCAGCAAGTGTCAAAATCCACTGTCTCTGAAAATTCGTTGATAGTAGCGCTGCAAGTCGGCTGCAAGTGCGAAATTGCGAGTGTGTTAGTAAAATTATTTGAATGTATATAGTTTTTCGAACTTGCACTTGCAGTTGTGGCCGCGGTGTAAGAAAGCGGTGAAGTTGAACAGAAATGAAGTATTTTACAAATACAATGAAGTTAATGCAAATACATAAACATTCAAACAGGGCCGCATTAGGATATATCGTAAATAAAGGCGAAAACTTTTTAACTTAATTTTTATTGTATTTGAAATCATAGATATTTTACAAAAAATGCCAAAAATACGGGACAAATTTTTTCCCGGCAGGACACTTAAAAAAATCTTGCAAAATACGGCACGTCCCATGAAATACGGCACATATGGTACGACTAGTCGTTCGGCTCATTAGCATATTTTCGGGTGCAAAAATTGTGTACCGGGTAAGCTAGTATTTAATATAGGATATCACTGTCATATATAAATTTTTGACCGAAAAAATGAGTCTTATTAACTTCTATTTTTAACCGAAAAATAAACATATTTTAACGGGTATTTTTGACCGAATAAATAAAAGTAAATAATAAAAAAAAAACAAAACAAAAGAATCGCTAAAAATAACCATTATTTATTGACTTTTTTGAAGAAATTTATAACAGTTACGGTCCCTGATTAAAACTTATGGCTAAAACGCAATACTGCGTTAGGTCGGTCGGCCTTTGACAGCTAGACTAGAAACAATGGGTTCTTATGAAGCAACACTAAATTCGACCTCATACTTTGCGTCGACCTCATCCCGTAAAAAACTATTGTAGTTGTAAAGTACGATCAACGCAATGAGTAGAGACATGTTCGACTAGCTCGTGCGTTTGACATTCCATATTAACGCTGGGTTGCATTTTCGTTGAGAAATGCTAAAATGTGGGTATTCTTGGATTCCGATGGAAAACTAAGATTTTCATAGGATTTTCGTGGGAATTTATATTTTGTTGCGAGTTTTTTTTTAAATTGATAAAATGTTTAAGTTAACATGCTGCTTAAGTAGTATAATAATGATTTTGATGATATTAATATTATTCAATTGTATATTCTATTAAAATTTATGCATTTTTTAGTATATTATAAATAATATGATTAGGGTATTCATGCAAAATGGCAAACTTATATATTGGGCAATTTTATATTTTAATGAGGTTGGTTGAGGACGAATACCCTTAATATCAGTGTTTGAATAATATAACACACAAAGGAATGTTGTATTTTTACTTTGAAAAAATAATAGTATATGCAAATTTATTGCTGCAAGCAAGATTTGCAATTGCCCACAAAATGTTAAATGATAAATATATAAAAGCATAATAAGAATGAAATGATAAATATTAGACATGTGTATGAATGTGTTTGAAAAAAATTTTTAACTGTGAACACTTGTGCAGTTAATTTTGTTTTAGTAAAGTTGTACCCAAGTACTCACTAATTACCAGTGATTCAGCGAGCATTGTACAAGGGGGCGTGGCAGCTCGAATCTGCAATATCGAATAACTTTTGAATTATAGGTCGCACAACATTGGAATTAGGTGTTCGGCCTCGATTTACATGTGCCATTCCACTAGTAAAATTTTATGGGCGTTGGGCAAAGGGCGTGTCACTTTTTCGGCTGCCCAAATTGTGGGTATAACTTTCGAACTATTAGTCACACATCATTGAAACTCGGTAAGAATGTACTATTTAGTCTTGTCCTTTGACTGGAAAAATTGAATGAGCATTGGACAAGGGGGCATGGCACCGCCCATATAAGTCAAACTTATGGTATCAAATAGTTTTGGAGTTAAATCCTTGACGGTTTCGAAGTCCATGTTTATAAAAATTTTTCTCACGAATAAGAAATTAATAATTTATAAGTTCATATTAGATGTTGCCACCTTTACTAATGGATATAGTGTCATATGAAAGGGAATTAAGAAAAGCAATTTTGTGTTTATATCAATTCTGCACCAAGAACTAAGTTGGGTAAATTTTTTAATAAAAGAACAGTAATAATAATAATAATAAATGGCAATAATTTTGACAAAAGCAAGAAAAATAATGACATCAAGCAATAACATTTTATAAAAAAAAACGATATACATATATATAGGTATATATGTAAATCGATATACATGTATATATATATATGCCATAAAAACGGAAATTGTGTTTTCAGAAATTTCATTTTAATTTAATTTCACATTTTATCATTAAATTGGAAAACGTTCATTTATTTTGAAGCTTCTAGTCTGAATTTTCACATTAATAAGTGACATTTTTCATTATTTCGCAGATAAAATAATTTAAAAAAAAAGATCTTACAAGGAAAGGTTCCCAAGTGTCAGACGCCGATTTTAATGATTTTCGGATTATGTGTTAGAGGATGAAATTCTAAGGTTGACGTATTTTTTTATATGTGCTCAATTGAATGTTAAGGGTTTCAAAATGGCGTTTCAAAATCAGCAAAAATTTGGTTTTTTTACCATAACTCTGTAAATGTATGCAAAAGCGTTTGCTCATTGTGTTAATATATAGTATTTTTCATTTATAAAAATTGGGTTTAACTGTGGCATGGGGCAAACAAGTAAAAGCACAAATTTTTTATCGAAACCTTACTAATTATGAGCTTTTATGATAATTTATCTATATATTCGAAAAGATCGTGAAAAACCAAAAATTTTGATACCCATATTGTGTACTTTATCTGTAAAAACAAACAATATGCTAAGTTATTAGTACATTTTGAGAAAAAAAAACCCATTACAAAAGCTTAAAAATTTAAAAAAGGGTAACTTTTAAAATTGTTTGCGCTCAAATACAAATTAATATGAAATAATTTCGTTTAGGTGATACCATGATATCGACTAAAAACTGTTGAAAATTGCAACAACGAAATTGCAATAACTATTAAATCAACAAATTGGATGCCGTTATTTGCGTCTTTTTAATACCTTTCGTTTGATACCAAATTTGTATGTGTTTTTATGGTAAATAGCAGAGTTATGGTAAAAAAACCAAAGTCAACCTTGGAATTTCATCCTCTAACACATATCCGAAAATCATTCAAATCGGCGTCTGACACTTGGGAACCTTTCCTTGTTAGCTTTATAAAGTAGGGTTTATGGTTCTTAATGATTTTATGACAATATCTTTTAATTTTTCATTGATTAAAATTATAATTGCATGATTTCGGGAAAACAGGACGTTTTGTGGGATTTTTAGTATAGCTGCTTTTATTGGCATCACCAAAATGACAGACGCACGATCTGTCAACGCAAAATTGAGTTTTGCAAAGTTTGAGGTCGTCCGTTTTGACAGCTTATATCGTAAAGTTTTTACAACGCACACCAAAGTACGGTCAAAGGCCGACCGACCTAACGCAGTATTGCGTTTTAGCTATATCTTCAATCAAAAAAAAATTAGGGCCCTTATGTTTGCCACCCTAAGGAATAAATGCGCTCATGAAGCTGAACTTGTGTTTTGACAGAAGCTCTTGCACATGACTCATGCGCACAAATGGCGGGAAACCAACAAACTATAAAGCAAGATTACCTGCGAAACTAAACCTCCTTATTATGTGTTTTTGTGAACTTTCACAACTTTTCACGGCACAACGCATGCTTATTTAATTTTTTATTTTATTTATGTTCGTTTTAAAACAATTTATAGCGATGACAATCGCTAATTATTTAATATTTTAATGTTTTTTCACCAGTCATTTTCTTTGTTTTTATGTGCAAGAGCTTATGTCAAAAATCATGCTCTATCTCGCTTGAAAAATTCTTCAACACACGCATAGAATGTGTGAGTAGAACACCAGTTCCTTATATTTTATTTCTATGGGCTGCAATGGCCAACTCACACGGGATTGCTTGATTGGCAATCGATGAACTTTTCTTACTCTCTTTCACATTCTGATTGTTGGTAGCTCACACGACACGCCAATCATAATTTGACATTTCCTTGAACATTTTATTTCGCCACCTAGCAACACTATTCAGATTGCTGATTGCTGACATGCACAGCAATCTGAAAATGAACAAATTTAGATTGCTGCAATCTGTGTTCATCCGCTCTGGCTCTCAGAGTTTTTGACAGTTTCACATTGAAAGCAACAATAAAACAACTAGATTGTTTGATTGGCAATCACCGTGTGAGTTGGGGACAACAACAAATACATAAAAACATGGCTGAAGGTAAATACATAAAAACATACATAAAACGAAACAAAGCAACGAAATGTTAAAGTTAAACTCGATCAAACAAGTGTAAACAGTTGAGATTACAGAAGCAGATTAGGCTTATCTTCTTCCTCTTAATCTTCATATGTAAACGTACTATAACTCCAACGACAAGTCTACGGCCCCTATTAGGTACGACAACTCAACTTAAGTTGACGTGACTTAAGACACCTCAACTGAACTTTTTTGATATATTACGCATAACATACATTTTCAGTTGAGCTGTGGTGTAAAATTGCTGTTTCTATTGGAGCATGATTACACCGAAATTTTGACACTTTCGTTGAAATGAATCAGCTGTTCGCATTAATTTCAATTTTTGTATATATGTATTTTGTTCACAAGTAATAAAGCAAGGAAATAATAATATAGAGTAATAGAGTGGCAAGACATTTTGCTGTAATACCAGCAGTCTGAGTTTAATCCTCGCATGTGACAAAGAATAAAATTTTCTAGCTTTGCTTTTATCTATTTTTTTTTTTTTTTTTAACACAGCGCTCCTTGGACTAACACATGAAAGAACTTTTTTAACTATTTGTTGAAGTGTTTTTTAAACGATTTTTTCGTTGCATTTAAGAATCGCATAGCAAAATGTGTATAAAAATATGAGCTCCACAACTCTGCACTCTGAAAAGCGTATTCTCAAAGTAAGCGCATAAAATGCGCTATTTCTACTAAAATAATATATACATGATATGGATAATAATATATGCATATACATAACATATGTATTTATACTTTATTTTTCTTACGTATTTTTATCCATTTTCACTCAATTAACAAAAAATAATAAACAAATAAAAAGTTTGTATGAAAAAGACGCTATACAACTAGCTCAAAGCAGATGTAAGTTTTTACACTCGACACATAGTTGCATTGTTAAAGCTAATACCACAAAAAATACATACACATCTCTGAGATACATACTTGTCAGTCGATAGACACATATGTGTAATAGACAATACAAATTTACAAATTACACACTCAACTTAAGTTGAGTTGTCGTACCTAATAGGGGCCTACATAAACTGTGGTAAAAAGTTCTAAAGTCGATAATAGTACCATACGACTGCGATTAATGTATGCGCGATGTACTTTAAAGGTATGCTGAATTCATGCAACCCTGACTGTGCTCATCTGATTGGAATGGAAACTTCAAAGTTAGTTTGACATTTGGAAGGGAATTAAATTGTTAGTGCTGGTTGGTGGTGATTATTCGGTGTTGTGTTATTTTCCTTCGTTGTAGCGTTTTATTATTGTAAAAATGTGAAAGACAAATGCACGCAAATAATCAACATGCATTAAATAAAAAGTTCACTATTTAAAAAATAATTATTTATTTATCATAAGATGAACGATGTGCAATTATTAGTACTGCAAATGAGTTAAAAGATTAAAGAAGGTAAAAGTTAAGTGAAAAAGATTAAAGTGATTGTTGACGCAGATTACGAAAGAGAAAAAGCAAACATGAAATCAACAAATTAAAAGGAAAATAAAAAAAAAATTTATAGTAACTAAACAAAATCCCAGTGAAACAAAGAAAATTAAATTTCAAAGTGCACAAGTTAAAAATCAATAAATACAAATATAATTGTTAACTAGCTGCTAAACAAATTAGCCCTTGACCATAGACAACCTTTCGTTAAGGTAACACAAAAGAGTGCTACGACCTATCATTACCCACAAATGTCCGATCGCTTCTCCGACGCGGATACAGTATCACTACTCGCCGGTGCTCCAAACACCGACGAAACATCATCACCATTAACTTCCACGACTCCAGTTTCTAGGACGCGTGCCCAACAACGTTTATCATTCATTACTAAGAGGCGCAAAATGTCACGACGCGCCAACCTAATTGGTATTTGTGGCGTCAGCAGCCTGTGCATACTGCTGCTTATTGCCACCGCACAACATCGTCCATTGCCAGCTTCAATGGCAGGCTCGTCTGCCTCTTCAGCAGCACTTGGCAGCGGTTCAGCTTCTTACGCATCTGGGCAAGCTGGAGGGCAGGATCTTCATCGTCTCGAGCTTAGTTTAAATATGGCGCTGCAGCAGCCTGCAATAGTCTATAATCTGACAGCGACCGTCGATGATATTCTTACCGCTCAACGTACCAAGATCGCTTTTGAAATGGAAAATTTTGAATATCCATCCGGACGTTTTGGTGTTGATGCTGATAAACTTTCGGATATGACGCCCGAAACTTTAGGTACGCCTGTTCGCAGCGTTGTGATTACTACATGGCGCTCGGGTTCAACTTTTCTGGGTGATATACTAAATGCCATGCCTGGTAACTATTATCACTACGAGCCGTTGCTGGACTTCGGCATAAAGCAGATACGTGATGCAGAGGAATCTGATAAAGCGGTTGAAAATTTGAGAAACTTACTCAACTGCGACTACTCGGACATGGATGAGTATCTGGATTATGGACGTTCCCATAAATTTTTATTCGAGCACAATGAACGTCTTTGGGCGGTATGCAAAGAGTTTCCACATCACTGCTGGAATCCCAAGTTTTTAACAGCGTTCTGTAAACTTTTTCCCATGCAGAGCATGAAGGCAGTGCGTCTGCGTCTGTCGCTAGCCGAACAACTGCTGATTGATGAAAGGTGAATAGCATTAAAAACAAATATTTGCTTTTGGTAATAATAAATAAAGAATCAGTTGGTGTAAACAATTGATAGATGGATTAATGTATGAGCTCGAAAGTGTTTTCGATGCCAGATGCCAGATGATAGATAGTTATTGAGAGTTTTTCAAATTAAAGTTTAAAATTTGTGAGTAGTTAAGAGATTGTTTGCTCACCTGTTTTTAGTTTTTCCGAAGAAAATTTGCGTTTCTTAACTTTGGGCAAAATATATTTGTTTATTATCCACTAATACACTCAGCTAAGGTCACAATAAGTTTTTTAGAGCTTTTTTTTAACAATAATCAAATAAATTATAAAACAATTATTTCGTAGATAAAAGTAGAAATACGAAATCATTATGTACCTATAAAAAAAAAATATAAACAGAATCTTCGTTTCTGACTTACTTCATCATTTTATACTGAAATGTTGCTGTTGTTGTACCTCGATACGCGAATTTCAAATAATTATTTTTTGCGGTATTGTAATTATTGAAACTTGTTTACTTATTTATTATTTATGTGTACGAAGACAGCTCATATGGCTTGTCTAAATGTAAGTTTTTTTTATAGAAACTGTTTTTAACGAAGAGCGATCGTTAAGTGAAATTAATTTTGTTTCATTTTATTCATAGTTTGCGAAGAAATAATGTCTAAGTACATAAGAATATAATTGTTACAATAGGACATATTCAAAAGTTGTTTGGCTTGTCTATAAAATAGCCTAAACTTTTCCAAGAAAGCTTAACGGTTATATTTAAATTGCTTAGCGTGGGTACCAGAGAACTGCAACGAATACTTAAAAATAAGTAGTACTCGAGTACTATTCGTTCGCAGCTCAGTGATTCGAATCAAAAATTTTCAATGAATCACGTTATTGAGTAATGAGCCGCTCACTCAAAACTAAGTATGAATAAGTATAAGTAGTTTCCAAATCATAACTCGGATGTGATTGATTCAAAACAAAGTGAATCAAATTTTTAAATCATGAACCGCTCACTCAAAAATGAGTATGAATAAGTATAAGTAGTTTAAAAAGTAGTATTCATATTTGATTCATTCAAAATAGCTCAAAGCTCATTTACTATTCGATTTTTTTTATATTTCGATTTCGAGTATTCATAATATGTTCAAGTACTTAGAGTATTGGAATCATCGTTGAATCTAATTGATTTCGAATCTGATATCAGAATTTTAAAATTTATGCTGGTTGATAGGGTTGCCAACTAATTTTTTCTAATTTTTACGAATTTGGTGCTGGGGTGAACACTAGGAAAAATAGGTCGCTGAATCCGAATCCGTTGTCAGAATTTCGAAATTGTGAAATTTTTAAAAAAAAAAGGGTTGCCACCTAAAAATTTGTCTTTTTACGAGTTTTAAACATTGTCTTACAGTTTTGGGGGGTTGCTGATTTCGAATCTGATGTCAGAATTTTAAAATTCAAGTCGGTTCATAGAGTTGCCACCTCGTTTTTTTTTATTTTTACGAATTTGATGCTGGGGCGAACACTAGGTACAAATGGGTCGCTGAATCCGAATCCATTGTTAGAATTTCAAAATTGTGAAATTTTTTAAAAAAAAGGGTTGCCACCTAAAAATTTGTCTTTTTACGAGTTTTAAACATTGTCTTACAGTTTTGGGGGGTTGCTGATTTCGAATCTGATGTCAGAATTTTAAAATTCAAGTCGGTTCATAGAGTTGCCACCTCGTTTTTTTTTATTTTTACGAATTTGATGCTGGGGCGAACACTAGGTACAAATGGGTCGCTGAATCCGAATCCATTGTTAGAATTTCAAAATTGTGAAATTTTTAAAAAAAAGGGTTGCCACCTAAAAATTTGTCTTTTTACGAGTTTTAAACATTGTCTTACAGTTTTGGGGGGTTGCTGATTTCGAATCTGATGTCAGAATTTTAAAATTCAAGTCGGTTCATAGAGTTGCCACCTCGTTTTTTTTTATTTTTACGAATTTGATGCTGGGGCGAACACTAGGTACAAATGGGTCGCTGAATCCGAATCCATTGTTAGAATTTCAAAATTGTGAAATTTTTTAAAAAAAAGGGTTGCCACCTAAAAATTTGTCTTTTTACGAGTTTTAAACATTGTCTTACAGTTTTGGAGGGTCGCTGATTTCGAATCTGATGTCAGAATTTTAAAATTCAAGTCGGTTGATAGGGTTGCCACATGATTTTTTTTTTATTTTTACGAATTCGATGCTGGGGCGAACACCCCATTTGTACCTAGTGTTCGCCCCAGCATCAAATTCGTAAAAATAAAAAAAAACGAGGTGGCAACTCTATGAACCGACTTGAATTTTAAAATTCTGACATCAGATTCGAAATCAGCAACCCCCCAAAACTGTAAGACAATGTTTAAAACTCGTAAAAAGACAAATTTTTAGGTGGCAACCCTTTTTTTTAAAAAATTTCACAATTTTGAAATTCTAACAATGGATTCGGATTCAGCGACCCATTTGTACCTAGTGTTCGCCCCAGCATCAAATTCGTAAAAATAAAAAAAAACGAGGTGGCAACTCTATGAACCGACTTGAATTTTAAAATTCTGACATCAGATTCGAAATCAGCAACCCCCCAAAACTGTAAGACAATGTTTAAAACTCGTAAAAAGACAAATTTTTAGGTGGCAACCCTTTTTTTTAAAAAATTTCACAATTTTGAAATTCTAACAATGGATTCGGATTCAGCGACCCATTTGTACCTAGTGTTCGCCCCAGCATCAAATTCGTAAAAATAAAAAAAAACGAGGTGGCAACTCTATGAACCGACTTGAATTTTAAAATTCTGACATCAGATTCGAAATCAGCAACCCCCCAAAACTGTAAGACAATGTTTAAAACTCGTAAAAAGACAAATTTTTAGGTGGCAACCCTTTTTTTTAAAAAATTTCACAATTTTGAAATTCTAACAATGGATTCGGATTCAGCGACCCATTTGTACCTAGTGTTCGCCCCAGCATCAAATTCGTAAAAATAAAAAAAAACGAGGTGGCAACTCTATGAACCGACTTGAATTTTAAAATTCTGACATCAGATTCGAAATCAGCAACCCCCCAAAACTGTAAGACAATGTTTAAAACTCGTAAAAAGACAAATTTTTAGGTGGCAACCCTTTTTTTTAAAAAATTTCACAATTTTGAAATTCTAACAATGGATTCGGATTCAGCGACCCATTTGTACCTAGTGTTCGCCCCAGCATCAAATTCGTAAAAATAAAAAAAAACGAGGTGGCAACTCTATGAACCGACTTGAATTTTAAAATTCTGACATCAGATTCGAAATCAGCAACCCCCCAAAACTGTAAGACAATGTTTAAAACTCGTAAAAAGACAAATTTTTAGGTGGCAACCCTTTTTTTTAAAAAATTTCACAATTTTGAAATTCTAACAATGGATTCGGATTCAGCGACCCATTTGTACCTAGTGTTCGCCCCAGCATCAAATTCGTAAAAATAAAAAAAAACGAGGTGGCAACTCTATGAACCGACTTGAATTTTAAAATTCTGACATCAGATTCGAAATCAGCAACCCCCCAAAACTGTAAGACAATGTTTAAAACTCGTAAAAAGACAAATTTTTAGGTGGCAACCCTTTTTTTTAAAAAATTTCACAATTTTGAAATTCTAACAATGGATTCGGATTCAGCGACCCATTTGTACCTAGTGTTCGCCCCAGCATCAAATTCGTAAAAATAAAAAAAAACGAGGTGGCAACTCTATGAACCGACTTGAATTTTAAAATTCTGACATCAGATTCGAAATCAGCAACCCCCCAAAACTGTAAGACAATGTTTAAAACTCGTAAAAAGACAAATTTTTAGGTGGCAACCCTTTTTTTTTTAAAAATTTCACAATTTCGAAATTCTGACAACGGATTCGGATTCAGCGACCTATTTTTCCTAGTGTTCACCCCAGCACCAAATTCGTAAAAATTAGAAAAAATTAGTTGGCAACCCTATCAACCAGCATAAATTTTAAAATTCTGATATCAGATTCGAAATCAATTAGATTCAACGATGATTCCAATACTCTAAGTACTTGAACATATTATGAATACTCGAAATCGAAATATAAAAAAAATCGAATAGTAAATGAGCTTTGAGCTATTTTGAATGAATCAAATATGAATACTACTTTTTAAACTACTTATACTTATTCATACTCATTTTTGAGTGAGCGGTTCATGATTTAAAAATTTGATTCACTTTGTTTTGAATCAATCACATCCGAGTTATGATTTGGAAACTACTTATACTTATTCATACTTAGTTTTGAGTGAGCGGCTCATGATTCAAAAATTTGATTCACTTTGTTTTGAATCAATAACATCCGAGCTCTGATTTGGAAACTACTTATACTTATTCATACTTAGTTTTGAGTGAGCGGCTCATTGATGCAAAAATGCGATTCGTTGCAGATCTCTGGTGGGTACCTTTTCTAAAGTGCGATACCATTTCACTGATTATAGAGCAAAATAAGGTTTTTTGGTAACAAGTTTTTTTTTTTTTTAATGTAGTTGGTAGTGATACAATTTTAAGGGGTACATCCAGATCTTTTAAGAACTTTTTATATTTCAGAATTTTCAAGTGTTGAAGCAACATTTATTTCGTTTATTGATGGTTGATTAGAAATTTTAGATGTTTCTAAATATAATTAAGATATTCAAAACGCATTCACGTGTCATAATTATCATCCCTCGAATGATGAGGCTGATTATATTCTACAAGCGTTCATAATTCATACTAATCGCCTCTTGTATATCAAGGCTTTAACATGGATTAAGAGTAAATTTTTCTTCACGCAAATAGAAAAAAAAATGCCTTAAGGGGGAAGATAGGTTTAGGAATCACTTTACAAATTAAATTTTTGCATAAATTAAGCTTAAGAAAAAAATTATGCGAACAGTTATCTCCGTGCAAATGAAATAAGGTATTTCCTCGAAAATCAGAAGTTATCAGCTGCCATGCATCGTGGGTCACCATCAGACTTAGCTGTTTGGTACATTCTGGCGTTCACAGTTTTTATCTGAAATCAATAAGGCTTTAAAGTTTCTTTTAGGACATGTTTTCTATATGAAATTGAAAACAACATTTTTAAGAGGTGTTTAAATAAAAAAGGTATAATTTTTGCCTTTTTGTTGACTTTTTTTATAATAAAAAATATTTCAAACAATTATATTATTTCTATTTTACATAGAGCGTAAAGAAACTAACTGTCAGTTTTAAAAATAATTGGTTAAAAAAAAATTAAATGAAAAATAATGATTTCAAGTAAAACGCTTTTAAGAAAAAATTAACCAAAAAGAAATTCATGGCAATAATGAATCTATTTAGATATTTAAACTACTCACTAAACTACTCACTAAGGATTCACCTTCTTCTTCTTCATATTCTTCGTTTTGAGATTGTAACTCTTTATGTTTTTCGGGCTTCCTTAGTGTCCAAGGGGCTGCGCCGATGATCTATTTTTTTTGCTTTTTGTGCTTTCTATCGAAGGTCTCTATTGCAAAATTAAATAAAATAACATTTTTAAACGTTCCCCCAATCTTCTAAATACATTAATGACTGCCTTTTAAGTACATAAATGACCACCAAAGTGTCCGCTCCGTTTTACATACCACGCGCTGTGGCACTTATCGAGAAACGCTCACTCAATCCTTCATAACATTAGAACGAATTGAAATTTTTATTAAAAACTTTGGGAACATATTTTTGAAAGGACAAAACATCTATTTTGCAAGTTTCGCCCCTTAATGGGCAGTTACACATATTTTTTTGACCGTTGCTATTTAATTTTTCTGCCATATTTCATTCAACTTCATTATTAATTAGCATTAATGGAAAATTTTAAATACTGATAACAGCAACCACCGGCTGAAATAGAAATGCATTAAAAACTAAACAAATTTAATTCTAAATAGTTTTTGATCGGTCGTCACCTCTCTGCAGATAATGGCAAACCTCAGAGAGTAAATAATGCCATGGAAAGCTTCTTGAGAACATGCACATTAGCCGCTCGAAGTCGGCATAAAACTAATAGTACCCTTACTACACCTGCACTAGTGTTATTTTCCTGGTATCAATTCATAAATGATTACTATAAAAAAATCTTATAAATAAATCTTCTGTCTCTGATGGAATACCACGAATTGCGGAAAATCAGTTTGGTTCTACACTGGTGCGACCTTTGCTTAACCTTTTCAACATTCTCCTACAGAAAAGGAGTATTTGAAACTTGTTGGAAAGTTGCGAATCTTCAGTTGGTACATAACTCAGAGTGATTATGTACCAACGAACTCAGAGTTGGTACATAAAAGGACATTACCACGAACCTAATGCGTTCTCTAGACCCTATTGGCCATGGTAGAATAAAGAAGGTAGTTTAGCGGCTGAAAATCCTCTCTCGTTCTGAGTCGAAACTGTCGAAATCAAAACAAATAATATGATCATTCTTTTTGGAGTTCGTTGTTTCATGTTTTTTAACAAATCTGACTCTTGGCTATCAGCCGAGAATCTTCTTATTTTTTTAGATTTGAACCAATAATTTTAGATATAATACCTATTCAGTAAAGTCTGACTTGGTTCGAAATGAGATGATAGAATAGTGGGAAGGAAAGGACAATCAAGTGAAATATGTGTAGGATGTTCTCTAAGCGTAGTGGAAATAAAAATTTATATACATATTGTAGTAACTTTATACTTTAATATACTATACTATACTTTACTATACTATACTATACTATTCTATACTATACTAGTATGCTATACTATACTATACTTTACTATTCTATATTATACTAGTATACTATACTAGTATACTATACTAGTATACTATACTATAGTATACTATACTATACTATTTTATACTATTCTATACTTTACTATACTATACTGTTTTATACTATTCTATACTTAACTTTACTATACTATACTATACTATACTTAACTTTACTATACTATATTATACTATTCTATACTATACTGTATACTATACTATACTATACTATTCTATACTATACTATAGTATACTACACTATACTATACTGTACTAGTATACTATACTATATTATACTATACTATAAAAAATCCTACCTCCCCTTATTCAATTAACTTCTTTAGGTTAATATTATCATTCAGTATCGTAAAACAAGGTACGAACGTTTCAAGAAAGGATCAGCAAAACGTTCTTCGCTACAAAAACCTATCTATTTCTTCCTGTGTCTTGCTTATCATTCGTCCTCTTTTTCGTGCTACAGAATGATGCGGTAGCTATAGATTTTAATATATGCAATACTTTTTCCTATTTCTGCTCCGTTTTTTCCTAATATCTTAACAAATGGCATTTTTACAGAATGACGAAAACTTTTTCCAATGCCTACCTAATTAACTACATAGTATATAATTTTTATTTACATATTATTTTTGATTATTTTGTTTTGTATTGTATTTTGTATTTGATTATTGAAAATTATGAAGTCTTAATGGCTTGAATATTTGCTAAATAAGATTAAAGATTTGACCTTCTATCAGAAATTTTTTCGTAGTCAACAAAAAATTCGTATTAAATCTTGTATAAATTTCTCGCCATAAATCTAATACCGGCGCATTATAGTTACGCAATCAATGCTCTCCATGGCATTTTTGTCGCATTTTGTTTCTCGATTTAAAGCGCATGTTTCTCTCATTAAAAAATTAACTATAACTAATGGTTTTGTTAAAACCACACATCAATCTTAAAATTAAGGTTAGTGAAATGTATGGGCGGACCGAACTGAAAGCGCTAATTTTATATAACTTTACTCAGAAGGAAGTGAAATTACAATCTCATAAATTTAGTACATCAAATAATATTTCAAGTCAGAAAACACTCAAATGAAAGTATCTGCAGAAAATTTTGTGTACCTCACTATCAGCACTTTCAATTGTCTACAAACGCCTAGCAACCGTGTAGCTGATGCAGCATCATAAGATATGATATGCTGCCCTCTTACACCGCCCACCAAACTTTTCTTGTGCTTCTTCTTCTCCATTAACCCCACTCATACGCGTCTTTTGTATTTAATTTGCTTTCATTATCATATTTCTGCTGTGTAAATATATACGTATATCGTGAGGTAGGTCGTTGTTTGTTTGTTTAGACAACTGAATGAAAGACGCTCTTCAGGCTTTGGAAAGTTTCAAAACAAGCTCTCACCACTTTAACGTTACTTTAAACTCTCAGCACACACACACACTCAAACACTTCACGCTTAAAATTTCCCATCAAATTTTGACTCTTACCTGTTTCGTCGTTATACCCACTTCATAATCATAACCTGGCGTGCGTTTTCTTATTGTTATTATTTATACTCTATCAGATATTCGAGCTAAGAAATTTAATAAAAGTTACGCATAAAGAGACGAAATATGACATGTTAAAATCGGTATAATTTGATCGTTATGAATCAACACGCTTGTTTTGCCAACTTTTTTGATCCAGTGTTAATTATACTGTAGCATTTATTAAAAGCTTGAATATGATTAAGGAGAAGGCCCTCCCTTCACCATTGGGAAATCTTTAAAGCACTTTTAATATAATAGGCATTCATGTTAAAGCTTGGCACGTGACGACTTTTACATTTTCAAAAGATAATTCTCTAAAAATCAAAATGCCTATCAAAAGTCATGTTTGTTCAGTTTGTTGAATATAATTGCGAAAATAAAACAAAACTAACAAAACTAAGACTCAATAAAGTTTATAACATGTTTTGGTTTAAAAATATTGTATCTGTCAATTATGTAAATAACAGATGAATACAATAAAAAGGTAATTAATTTTGCCTTGTGGTCTGTAACTGAGAATATATTTATAATTTATAGAATTGTAATGAACATGTATTCAAATTAAAAGAAACCTTTTTCAAGTTGACCTTTTAACATAGGTATTTCAAGCCTACTACGACAAACACCGGGAGAAGTCCAATTTATATCCGGTAAAATTTACATCTTTGAAGTTTAATATTTAATTTCATAATTCATTCCTAAATAGAACCTGCCGACTAAAAATTCCCTTTTCTTTATTATACAGCAGATAAAATGTTTCTATCTAGATAAATTCGAATGTTGTTGAAACGTTTAAGAAGTACTGCAGAGTAAAGTCAGAAGAAATAAAAGTGTCATATAATTCAATCATATAAATAATCGAAACCATACAATTGAAGTACCCTAATATAGAACCCATTATACCATATCCATCAATCTGTTTCCATCTTACCAATCCATTGTCATACCATTTCCACTTTATTCACCATAGCCATAGCCTTTATCATATCAAACCATTCATACTGCACCCATCCTACCCAACATATTATGCTATACCCATCATACCATAACCATCTTACCATCCCATCATACTACACTATACCCATCATGCAATACCCACACGCAAAGAAATTTTTCGTTTACCGCAACTGAACTACACTTCATTTGCGAGTTGTTTTTGCTCCAAACGAATATTCAGTTGTCATCAACTTAAAAATATATTTTTTATATATTTATTGCAAGCTATTTCGGTCATTATTAATTATTATATTGAATTTCTTTCTCCCCAAGATGTATTTAAGAAGGTGGAAGAAGTAGGTTGATGTTTATTAAATCGACACCGTTGTGCTGTCAAATTTCGTTGTAGTGATGCCACTTTCTTTATTTTTCTTTTGTGTGGGACAAATACTTTGAGAGGGAGTTTTGCAATCGGGTAAGGGGATAAAGTTTAGAAACATCACAAGCAGCCAAATTTTAGGGTTATTTTTGAGTTGTAAAGTTAAGCAAGCATGTTCAACTCCAAGCCGCAACAGTCGATCCACTTTCTTCTTCGAAAGCCGTCCTTTGGAACTTTAAAGAATGATATACTCTCCTTATTCTAGGTACTATGACAGATAGCACAACTTTTCGGCACATTTTTCTATAAAAGGTAATCCACAAGTCACTAGAAAATGAAAAAATATATCACACTAGACGCGTTTTTGTTTAATCAAAGCAATAAGAACAAATAGGAAAACATTGGATTTTTCATTGGATTATCGTACAAAATATGGCATCACTTCATTTCTATTGATTTTGACAGCGCAACGGTGTTGATTTTATAGACGTCATCTACTTCTTCCACCTTCTTTAATACATTTTGTTTCTCCCTAAGTTCGTTCGTATTCTTATGGATTGCACACATGGCACCTTTGTTGCTTCCTCCGTCCGCGTATTAAGCAAATTACCAATTTGCTTATATAACAAGCATTAGTCCAGATAGTAACTCTGAACTATAAGCGTAGTGTTTATGCAACGAAGGGAAAAACAAACGAAGTTTTTAGTTGGGAAAAACAAATTTTTAAATTGCTACAATTTAAAAATCCTCGCGTTTATGACAAATGAAATTAATTCCTTGCAACTAAATGACGCGTTTCTCGCAACTGACTATTGTTATGACAACTGTTGAAACGTTTGCAAATAACGATTTCAAGCACGACAAACGAAGTTCGTTTGTGGCAAACTGGCGATAAACGTTTTTTTTCTTTGCGTGCATCATACCATAACCATTATACCATACCCATCATACCATTTCCATTATATCATACCCAACATAACATATTCATCATCCAATTCTTATCTTACCATACTCCTCATATCATATCTCTAATGATATACCCATAATTCTATAGCCATAATACTACACATATGGTCATGAAAATAGGTACTTCGACTTCGGTATAAAAATACTAGTTTTTTGGCTTAAATATTGTCATGTGTTCAATTTTATGCTATTTTTATTCAGTAAGCAGGTAAAGTAAACATAAATAATATTCCAAAGGTCTTATAGTTCAAAGGTTAGTAATAATACGAACAAAAATTAAAAATTCCTGTGGTCATTAAAATAGGTACGAAGTTAAAAAAGCTATAAAATAACAAAATTATATGGTTTCATGACAAAAAATACACACAATTTTTAAAACTCCTTCAATAACCGCTGTGTCCACCGTTATTATCAACAACTGTTTGAATTCTATTTGGCATGGAATTAATAAGCTTGCGGCAGGATTCTACAGGAGTGCCATACCATATTTCTTGAATTTTTTGCCATAAATCCTTTTTGTTTTTGAAATTTTGTTTTCCAATTCTCTGTTTTAAATCTCCCCAAAGATTTTCTATTGGGTTCAGGTCGGGCGACTGGCTTGGCCAATCTAAAACTTTCACATTGTTTTGTTGAAACCACGTGCTCACTAACTTTGAAGAGTGTTTTGGGTCATTATCTTGCATAAAGACCCAATGAAGCGGCATGTTCTCTTCAGTAAATGGCAACATAACGTCTTGGAGAATATCCTTGTAAATAAATTTGGTCATTTTGTCCGTAATAAGGTGAATAGGCCCAACTCCATACCACGAAAAGCAGCCCCAAACCATTATATTACCGCCACCATGCTTAATTGTTTTTTTTGTGTATTGGGGTGCAAATTCTTGTCCTTTAGGGCGTCTGACATTTCGTCCGGCATCATTCCCAAATAAATTTATTTTTGTCTCATCACTCCAGAGTATGTTATACCACTTTTTGATGTTCTCTGTTCCACACCAAGACTTGTGGGCTTTGGCGAACTCTTTCCTCTTCCGTAAACTTGCCTTTCTAAGCAGAGGAACTTTACGAGCTATTCTTCCCGGTAGGTTCCTTGTGCACAATCGACGCCGTACAGTTCGCGCTGAAACTACGTTATTAATTTCAGCTGCAATCGCTTTCGATGACATTAAAGGATCCCTCTTAGCAAGTATTACGATTAAATTTTCGGTAGTAGGAGTTGTTTTTTTCTTGCCACCACGTCGTTCTGTTGATTTTGTGGGCTTAAGGGCATTAACAACAAAATTTTTGGACCGACCCAGTGATTCCGCGATAAATTTGTAAGATTTATTCTGCTGTCGAAGGTTGAGAACTATCCTGCGTTCCTCAGCTGTGCAGTGTTGCGCGCGACCCATCTTCTAGTAATATTCGTATTAATTTTTATTTACTAAATTTTCTTCAGCTTCACAACTTACTTCACGACCAATATTTTCAACAGATTCAGTAAAACACAAAATATAAGCTCAAAGTACCTATTTCAATGGCCAACAAAATTTACTTTTTCGAAAAACAAAGTGATCTGTTTAACTAACAACGCAACTTAAAATAACGGTTTTTGTAATTTCACAATGAAGAAGTGTTGCCACTTACAAAAAATAATACCATTCCATTATTCCCTTTAATTTTTCAGGGCGGCACAACGAATTGAATTATCAAGAATAAAGTACCTATTTTAATGACCATATGTGTATATCCATCATACTACATCCATTATATTATACATATCATTTCGCACTTATGATACCACACTGATTTTACCATTACCATCATTCCATATCCATGCTACCCAATTTCATGCGTATCTTAAAAAAAAAAAAAACAAAGTGAAGCTTATATTCGAAAAAGTGTAGTTCTATGATTCATTATTCTCTATTAAATAGAGTCCGACGACTAAAAATTTCTATATCGTATATTTTTTAAGGGGTGATAAATTGATTTTCAATACAATACCGTTAAATCTAAATCTTGTTGAAACATTTAAGAAGTACTACAGTAGAGACATAAGTTAAAAAATAAAAATGTCATATGATTCAATCATATAAACAGTTGTAATCATACGATTAAAGTACCCCCATACCTAACCCATCATATCATATTCATCATACGTATCCATTGTACCAATCCCATCATACCAGATCCACTTTACCTGTACTATTATACTGATACCATAACTTTCATATCAAGTCCATTACACCACACAAATCATACCAAACAAATCATACCAAACAAATCATGCTTTATTCATCATAACATGCCTAATATACCATCATTATACCCATCATACCATGTGTATACTCATTATACCCATTATAAATTTCATCCAATAAGGCTTAGACCAAAGTTAAATAGATTTTTATAAAAAACGCCCCAAAAGTAGGCTGGTCGAGCCCATTTTTACAAAGTCAAATGTCATAATGTTTAAAAAAAGTCGTATAGGCTGAATGTGACCCATTAAATAAAAAAGTATGGTATTATCCAAAAGGTTTTGGGAGCTTCAATTTAATTTCGCTTCTTACTACCAGGTTCGAATGTGTCCCAACATAAAACGCCGTATGTACCCCGAAGTCACTTCTTTAAATTTTTTTATTGAACCATAATTGCCAATTATTTCGTGCCCCAATTAAATGGGCTGTGTATTGAAAACATATTTTTCCAACAGGACGAAAAATCCTGCAATAGTTTTGTCTGCTGAACGCAAACTTTTTTGGCTTCATGGGCATATCAATGAGCAAAGTTGCTGCATTTGGAGTGCAGAAAATCCACAAGTGATTATCAAGGCTCCATAATGTTCACATTATATCAATGTTTGATATAATGTTTGATGCGCTTTATGGTCCGTTGGAATTATTGGTCCTTACTTTTTAAAAATGAGGCCAGCGAGAGAGTTACCGTCAACGACGAGCGCTATAAAGCCATGATTTTAAATGAAAACATATTTTTCCCACAGGATACCTACAGCGCGTCTAACAATCGACCTACTGAAGGAAACATTTGGCGAACTTGTTATTTCTCGAAATGGACGATCCAATTGGCCACCACAATAGTGCGCTTTAATGCCTTTGGACTATTTCTTCTGTGGTAATGTGTAGTCAGCAATTAAGGACGCCTTAGAAGACAACATTGGGCAAATCATTGTCGAGATACGGCCGCAAATGCTTGAAAAAGTTTGTCGAAAATGGGGCTTCCAGAATTCACGAAATCATATTTTAACACAATAGCATAAAATTGTCTTCACAATAAAGTAAACTTTCAGTTTGAAATTTTTTAATCTCCGTATTTTATGTCTTGTTCTAAATGTCTAAAAAAACGCCCTATACCTGCACATGTTATATTGCGCTCATGATTGTGTAAGTAGGCGGGGAACTCACATTGAATGATATAACTTTTGTAGGACTTAGGATTTAAGCCTTACGCACCTAGTGGAGCGGTTTAAGTGCACTTCCGTTTCAAATTTAGAACTTCCACCCGACCTATATGAAGTTTCAATTCTAAAACAAAAACCCCGTTTTTATAAAATCTAAGAAAAAATATTACTATTAGGGTCCATGAAGAGTTTCGAAACTTTTTTCTATCGTTTGTATTCTACTAGATAGATGAACGAGTCTGCTAAGATAAAGAAGTGACGCATTGTCACCTTTGCCTTTCACTTTCTTAAGTATTACAGTTATCAAACTTCCCTTAATTCAGTCATTTTGAAGCGAATTACTCCTTAGCCATCATTTTCAAATTTTATCAGATTTTATCTTATCTCATTAACTTGTCGTAAATATTACGTGTTGGCGTTGCCAGTTTATGAAATACATTTTTTGAGCGCTTGAATGCTTATCGAGCAATGCGGATACTACACACATACATTTGTGAATAGTTTCTCTTCTTATACAGCTATCTAATGACAGAATCATAGTGTCGAGGAGTCTTGTTTCACAAGGAATTTGCTTGTTTTGTGCACCCTCTGAAAAATGATATCGAAATTTTGAGATTTCAAAGCGTATCGAAACATCACGATATTCATGTGTTGATGTCATGTGGACGCTCACAGCGACTTAAGCTTCAGAGATTTGCTTGTTCACAGTAGTTATGTTGTTTCTTTACTTATGTTCTCAAATGATTTTGCTTTTAATGTTTTCGCAAAGTTTGTTTGACATTTTCTCTGTGCAAATATTTCAAAGATTTATTTCAAACTTGATCCGCTTAGTTTGTTTTCTCGCATTACTTATAGCGAGAAATCAGTGCAGAATGAAATAGTACGTTAAATGCTAGTGAGGAAAGGCAAAAACAAAAATGCCAACATTAAATAATTTTTTTCGAATTCGCTTGATAAGCGAAACGCATTGGATAACATTAAAAGTCTGAGAAATAGGAGAGAAAAAACAAAAACCAAAAAAAAAAAAACGAAAAAAATTGTAAGAGTTCCATATAAGAAATAAAGGCTTATCTGGAGGAAATGTCAACTTTTATATAAAAATGTGTATTGTTCGACTTGTGAATAATGGTGTGTAGATGAGATAAACTTAGTTTAGCGTCTGGTTGGACGTTTTACGCTAGAGATAAGCTTCAAAACTGAGTAATGCAACAAATTGAAGGCACTCTGAAAGAAAGACTTAAAAGTACACAAAGGGTGTTTACGAACTTTTGTACCAGTTTGCTCCTATATGGTGTATTTGTGATTCACATGGTATATGTAGTTCATTTCTTTTTAATTCCCCAGTGGGAAAAACCAGCCTTTTATAACTTTCTTTTCATTCGCGGTGTATGCAAACATACCTTACGAATTTCTACTACTTTTACAAAGGCTCGGCTGCCTCTAGTAAGCTTCCTTGTCATTGAGGCGAAACATTCCTCTCCGCTTTCCCGAAAATTAATGTGGAAACAACAACAAATAAATAACAACTAAAAATGGTAAGTCTCCCCGGGATTCGAACCCGGTACCTCTAGGATGGCAGTCAAGCACGCTACCTACTCGACTGCTGAGGCCGTCTTATTATTCGAGATTATATTAATCGAAATTAATTGAAATTTCCCCAAAGCAAGCAAAAGTTTTCACATGCATTCCTTAAGAAGCGGTTTGGAAACAACATCAATTTAAAACTACCCAAAAGTTTCCAAAAGATACGATGAGAAATGTTTCCCAATCACTTCTAATGCTACTGTTTCTACACATATTCTTAAGAAAGCGGTTTGGAAACAATATCAATTTAAAACGTCCCAAATCTCTTCAATATTGAAACCTTCCAATTTTACCCAGAAGGAAGCATCATACGTACTTATGTACGTATTCCAAAATTTAAAACATCCCAAAGTTTCCAAAAGATACGACTAGGAATGTTTCCAAATCGCTTCCATATGAAAGTGATTTGGAAACCTTCCAATTTCTTCCACTTTTTCCCAGAAAGAAGTATCATACGTACTTACATATTCCTTAACTAAAATAAAGTGCAGGAAGGGAATGTACTCACGACGATCGGAATCGTTCAGGTTCCCATGCTAATGCACTGTAATTAGTAAGCTGGATGTATCAAGGAAAATGTAAGGTAAACGTAAGGTGCATTATATGTTACGAGCACATAATCGATTTCAACCTTCCCCTCGATGCAAGATGTAAGCACTGCTTACGTTTTCACTTAAGAAATAAAGTGAACGTAAGGCGACGGATCACGCTTGCTATTATTTGTTCACTTTTCATTTTCTTTTATGTTTTATTAGTTTTTTGTATATCATTTACGTTTGCATTTTGAAAAGGAGATAATAAAAAGGCATTTAAAAATATCGGTGTTATTTGTAAAATAAAATTTAATGCAACGCACAATTTGATGTCACTGCACCGGCCGACGTTTGTGTTTTAGACGTATTTTGTTTGTTTTTTTGGTAGATTTCATGGTTGGTACAATTGATAAGATTGTCGCATGAGTGAGTGCCCATAAATGTCAAATCGCAGTTGACAGCTCATACAAAATCTGAAAGCAAAAATTGATAACATATAAAGCGGATGAAGTTCTTGTTGTTGCTTTTCGTTGATTTTGACAATTGTGGGTAATGAGAAGAGAGTACGATCAGCCCCGAGACAACCTTATTAACTCAACCATAGTACACTTCATCTCATTGAAACAGTCGTTAAACACAGGTCGCATTGTTTTTGTATTTGAAATCATAAGTGAAGCCGTAAGGTGTTCCTAACAAATATCTAACAAATCTAACATATATAATGCTCACTTCCAGATGATTCTATATCAGTGTCTTCCATCCTGGGCTCATTTCAGCTCTCTCGTTTCAAACGTATTGTTATGCTCTTTCGTTTATTCACCAAGCAACCAGTGGCCAAGCAACAATGTTTAGGATGATAAGCAAATGTTTTGCCTCACTTTCACTTTTCTCTTCTGACGACCACTGTTCTATATCCACTAAATCATTAGCTAAAGTAAAACATGAATTATTTAGCAAGCACATTACGATTTTTCCCACTGGGTACATACGAAAACACACAAAAATACTATCTATATTTGAATTGACAATAACCCAGCAAACATTATGACTCCTAAAGACTCCTTTAAGACTCATATAAATGAGGTTTTATCGTCATAATGTGCTCAAAAAAGACTTTTAAGAGTACATTTTCGTAAGTTATGGGCTTCAAAATATGATTCATAATAATGACTGCATTATGTCTCACTTTGGACTCAAAATCAAGACTCTTAAGACTCATATTTAATATTCTTTTCAGACTTATAATAAAGAATCTTTTGGAACTTATATAAATTAGTCTCTTTGGACTCAAAATGAAGACTCTTTAAAGAGCCATATTTAATACTCTTTTTTAAGAATCATTTAATGGAATCTTTAAAGTGTCTTATGAAGACTATTTCAGAACTCATAGAAGTTATTATATTAAGAGCCATAAGTCTCATGTTAAAGGCTCATGTTAATGGTTTAAACACTCTTTGAAACACTGGCATTGATATGATGTTAATAAACCTCAGAAACCTCTTTCCGCGAAATTATCGTGTGTAATGGATTTTTTCCATTTATTTAATAATATTAATAATAAAAATAAAAATATTTCCATATTTTGCCATTTATCGCACTCATAAAACACGCATAAAAATACTCTTTTTAGGGTCTTATTTCTGAGCAATAATTTTAGAATCATATCAAAGAATTCTTTAGGATTCTTTTTATTGCGTTCTCATAAAACATGCATAAAAATACTCTTTTTAGAGTCTTACTTCTGAGCAATAATTTGACAATCATATGAAATACTCCTTTATGAGTCTTTTTATTGCGTTCTCATAAAACACGCATAAAAAAACTTTTTTGGAGTCTTATTTCTGAGCAATCATTTTACAATCATATCAAAGACCCCTTTCTGAGTCTTTTTATTGCGTACTCATAAAACACGCATAAGAAATACTCTTTTTAGAGTAATTTTTTTTGAGGCACTCAGAAAATGTTTGCAGGGATATCAAATGTGATTGTATTGTCGTAAATTAGTTTTATATGGAAGGCAACAACAAAAATTTTACAACTGTTGTGAAAAAATAGCACTATACGAGAATACTACCAAATACGACAGCTTGTGAACCCCCTAAATGTATATTTATAACAAAAAAACAGTCATGAATATACCCAACAGTTTAATCCTTTAGACACCATGATCTTCACACAAAACAAAAGTGAACAATTACAGCTGATCTAGAATTGCTTTCCGATATAATTAGCCACCTTGAATAATTAGCCAGAAAATTATTTTTTTCGTTCATTCAACTCAAAACCACTTTCACTGACTTGACAAAAATTAAAAATGACAAGTGTACATTCATCATTATTTTCTGTTTTTCTGTTGAAAGTTTTTAATTTACACTTTTATCAAATAGCAAATAACAACCCACAATTTTGTCACCGCACAATTTGTTAAGATTGTTTTTTTTTGTTTTTTGTTATGATGTTATATCAAATTTCTTTACATTTTTGACATGAATTATTTGAAAACAAAAATAAACGGCTGCAAAGACCCGTGTAAATGAGGGTTTAAATTAAAAATGAGGAATGCCATTTTTTTTAATCTATTTATATATTATTTTTATCGCATAGCTAGTACGACGCATACATTCAAATGTAAACAAAAATGTCTTCATACGATATATTTGACAGATTGTGTTGTAAAAGAATAAGAAGAAGAAGACGATACATTTTATGATTATGAATAACAAAAGCTAGAAGCGTTTTTTTCGAAATTAAAAATTGTTCCATGCAAGCCAACAGTTGATCGAATGGATTTTTAAATCAAATGTCAGGTTTTTCACTTTAAATTCAAGCCTTAATACTTCAAACTCAACTTTTTACCAAAAAAAGGGTGTTTTTTAGAGCTAGTTATACCCCTTTTCTTTCAAATAAAACACAGACAAATTAATAAAATTACTATTACTTTGGCTTTATTAGTTTGGAAAAAATGTTATGACATTTAGTGTTTGAACACAAATTCGGGCATATGGTCACCACGACTGGGTCTTATGAAGACCATGCTATCGGTCCAATTTTGCACCACTTTTTCCAGCATTACCGGCCTTATCTCGCCAATAACGTGCCGAATGTAGTTTTCAACTGGTCAGTAGTAGAGGTTTATGAGCATAGGCCAGTAAATTGACGTACCCCCATCAAAAGTAGTCTTACGAAATCAAAATGCATCACCTAGGTGGCCAATTGACAGGCCCATTTCTTGATATGATTCGGTTACCAAAAGTTCAGTCGAAGTCCATGGTTTCTTGCTGGAACCATTTAGCACTTAGACGATTGGTATTGACGTAGGGAACCAAAAAGTCGCAAATCGTTTCCCTGTAGGGCTCACCATTAACGGCAACATTGATTCCATCTTCAGTTTTGAAAAAGTATGGACCAATACGGACCAATAATGGCTTCGGCATGCAAACCATACCAGACAGTAACTTTTTCTGGATGTAAGGGAGCCTGTCACTTTTATATAAATGTAACGTCAGTCACTTTTATATAAGACAGATGACGCATAGGTCAGTAGGTGTGACGTATTTCTTATACCGTTTTAAAAAACCTAGGCACTTGGCCGCTTCTTTCGACACATCGAAAATGTGATCGTTTCAACGAAGATCAGATCTGATTGATATGCTTAGAACGTCAAGAGCATCTGACTCCGCGAGATCCACACCGTTCATATTGAGGGGTGCTAAAGGGCAATACACTCGTTTGTGGCAGCACTGAGTCTTGCTAGCATTAAACCCAACTTTATTAGCAAGACCCACTTTTAGATTTTTTTCCAAGTCATTAAGTAGTGGCTCATTCATATTAAGCCTCTTTCTCTCAATCTCCAAAGAGCTTGGGCGTTTTTTAAAAGAATATGATTGGCAAATTCTGCTGTTATCCACCCAATGCAATTCAAATACTTAAATTTTACTTTTTACATAACAAATTCGACTGTTTACAAATCAAATTCAACTATTGACACTTTAATTTCTTTTTTTTACATGTCAAAACATGAGTTAAAAAAATCGAGTTTGAAGTTGAATTGGAACTTGAATTTGAAAATTGAGATTGATTGAGATTGAATGCTGAAAATTAAAAAAAAAAATGGCTATGTTTGGGATCTGGCAACGCTTATGTTATTCCAGTCAAACTGACGTTTCCATTGGAAATTTTGACATTTCTAAGCTTACAGCTACAACGTTTTGGTGAACGTGGGCTTATTGTGTTGTTTACTGTGCATGTAAAATTGTATTTCAGCAAAAAAATGGAATTAACCCGTGAACATTTTCGTGCGATTATTTTTTACAACTTTCAACGTGAATTATTTCAACAAAAGAGCATCGATGACCGATGACCGAATTCGACTTTGAATGAATGAATGACATCAAAAACCTCTGTATATCATCGATCGTACACAGAATTTAAGCGGAGCCGTACTTCACTCACTGTTGGTGAGCAAATCTGTTGGTGAGCTACAAAACGTTGATTCGCTGTGCGCGAACTGACATTGCTTGATCTATATGTCACATACCTTAAGATTGAGGCATCCCTGGGCATTATTACCACCAGCATACATAGCATTTTAAAAATTATATTAATGCTGCCGTATTTGGTGCCGTATTTGGTGTTTGGCAAAATTGCCGTATTTGGTGTGAAGGATTATGGATTATTGGCCGGTTACATCATTGGACCGTTACTTTTTCAAAGACGACGAAGGCAGGAACGTTACTGTGAATGGTTTCAACAAGACGGTGACACAGCTCGCAAAACAATGGCCCAATTGAGAGTCGAGTTCGGTGAACAGTTTATTTCACGTTCGGGACCGGTCAATTGGCCGCCTAGATCGTGCGATTTAACTCCTTTAGACTATTTTTGGTGGGACCATGTTTATAGGGACAAGCCCGCAACGGATGACACACCGCAAGACAATATTGAAGAATTTATTCGTGAGGCGTAGCCGCGGTCAACATTTACATGAAATCATCTTTAAACATTTAATTGTATAGATCGTTCTATCGACTCAAATAAAGATTTCATACATTTCTCTAAATTTATTGTGTTTTTGTTTTTAAATCAAATCCGAAAACTCTTAAAAAAATCACTCTTTATATGAACACAGTTGTAAAAAAGATTTGTTCACGTTGAATTCCACATAATTTGACATTCCTTCAATAAAAGCCATATGTCGGTGCAAAAAAGGTCACGAGCTCAAAGCGCTGTGAAGCAAATGGTCGCCTATTTCTTCAAAAAAACTGGTCATATGGCCATGTTACCACTCGGTCAATTGGGAATGGTATACAATCATTTGTTTGTTTGCCATGAAAAAAGGAAAACAAATAAGCGCCTAAGAATTAATCTTCATCAAGACAATGCGAGCTCCCACACATTTGCTCAAACAAAGACATTTTTGAGAACTAAAAACATTGAATTAATGGTTTATCCGCCGTACAGTCCTGATTTAGCACCCAATGACTTCTCTTTGTTTCCGCACATCAAGGACAAACTGCATGGACAACGATTTTCGATGCCAGAAGAAGCCGTTGATCCGTTCAATAACTATGTTTTGGAGGTGTCTCAAGCGGAATGGGATAAATGTTATGACAAATGATTCGAGCGCATATATTAATCATGAAGGAGAATATTTCGAAAAACGATTAAGCTAATGTTCAACAAAAAAAAAAAAAAAAAAATTCTGTCTTTATATTTATTTCCGAAATATATGTAGCAACCTCCTTACCATTAATCAAAATCCGTTGTTGCTCCCTGCGTCGATAAAACTTCTATTTTGCGTCATAAGTTGACATATTATTTGCTCTTGGTAACTGACTCCAGTAATCAACCAAAAAAAAAAAAAAATATACAAGGCCTTAATATCATAACTAAGCCAATTATATTAACTGAATTCTTATTAAGGCACACTTGATAAAAGAAGAGCATTTAAATTGCTTTGCAAATTGATATTTGTTTCAATAAAAATTCGATAAAATACTTTGACCTTTTCTTTATTACCTACTATTCCATACAAGCAATAAAAACATACAGGTAACACATGAAATTCCCAGTGATAAAATATCAATTTAATCATAAAACCATTAAATGTTACATTCAAGAAGAGTCTGAACGTCTCATAGCCAACTTAACTCTCCTAACGCTTTATGTTCTTCGGATGTTTTTCTTGTTTTTCTATCTATTTCCACCCAACTGGCTATTTTCTTTTTATGCTTCGGTTTTTCCCTTTATTGATCTTTTCTAATTTATTCTACTTTCCCAACACTTTATACGCTCTAAGAACCCAGTCGGTAAAAAGGGTATCACATTCCGGAAGCTCTTACACTTCACTTCTTTTGCTTATTTTTACACATTTATTAATTTATTTTTTTACTTTGTTTCTTTGAATTGTTTCGGTTCTAAGCACAAAAAAGAAAAAAAAAACAGGTCACTGAACAGCTAAAGTGTTAATTTAATATCTACTTACCAACCTAAATAATAAATATGTATAATGTAAGTAAGTATAAACAATATTTTATAGTTTATTGACTGCAGCAAAAATAGCAGCTTTGTTGTTGCTGTTGTTGCTTTCGTTGTTGTTACTCGATACTGACGAACTAATAAGCCATCGAAGCGTTCAGGAAGCCTTTATTAAGTTTAAATGGATTCTCTTTGGCTGCGTTTTTCTTTTTTTTTTCTTTTTTATGTTGGTGAAAGGCTTTTGACTTTAAAAATAAATAATAAGTATCTAATTCATTTGTTAAATCTAAAAGATAAAGACATTTATTAACTTAAACTTTAATGCTCTTACTGAGCTTAAAAATGGCTAACTCTCGACAATAATGCACTTTAATGTTGATTCTTTTAACAGGCAGGTTTTAAAAGCTAATTGCATTTTGGTCAAAATTGCAGATGAAACGTGTTCATTATTTACATATTGCTTCTTATTTCAAAATGAAAGTTTTTCTCCAAATGAGTTCTAATGGTTTTTTAAGCTGTTAAAAGTTAAAGCACATTAAATATTTCAAACTGCTAATTACTTATGTCGATTTCGAAAGAAATTATGAGGAACATTAACAAGTTTTATTTGAACTATAAACGATGTTTGTATCGGTTCCAAAATGGTTTGACAGATTTGTGGAAAATTAAGGGAAATTTACTCAAAAAACAAACAGGAAGTAAGACCGTTAATGATTGTACTTTCCCTCATTATATGGCTTATTTTATCTTTTATTTGCTTGACAAAAATTTCATTACGAGGAAATTTTTGCATAATGGCTTAAAAAAAAATATGTGTGTGGCCACCATGCACGGTAGAAGTGAAACTTTAATTGATTTACTCTTTAATAAAGTCTTACTAAAAAAGTCCCATTTCATATAATGGCAAAAGCAAATTAAATCTGTTTTAATCAGGGATCGTAATTATTATAGAAAAACTGTTTTCAATTTTTCGCTCAGAAATTTTTTTAAATTTTTATTTTACGCTCAAATATAAAAATCATGTGCCCAGTTTTATTTTTTTTTCTTAAACATAAAACTCAAAACAGCACACACCACACAGCTTTGTTGTACACCTGAAAAGGGGGCCTTAAGGGAGGGTTGGGGGGTTAATATGTATGACAGACCCCCATTACTTTTGCAAAAGGAACATTTTTCCCTTGGGGACCTATTTGCTCCGACCACTTCTTATGGGGGCTCCCATACAAATTTTATGATTTTTTGTATATTTCTTCCCTACATCTTAACAGGGGGCTTTAAGTGTGGGATGGGCAGGGTTAATATTTGTGACCGACCCCCATTAGTTTTGCAAAAGAAAGCAAATTTTATGATTTTTTGTATATTTATACCCTACACCTAAACGGGGGGCTGTAAAGGAGAGCTAAAGAAGGTTAATATGTATCATAAAACTATGTGATATGTAGAATTTTGCATCAAAAACATAATGATATAATGAAAAATGAAATAAATACAATACAGGAATATACTCTGTGTACTCTTTTGTTACTCTCAAAAGTTTGAAATATACTTTAAAATGTTGTACATTACAACTCTGTTATGTTACTTAGCATCAGTCAGTGTTTGTCTTTTTGTTTGAGGTTGATGTTTTCAATATGAATATCAAAGACATGCTCCCTATGCTTGGAATTTTTATGGCAATATTAGCCGCGTTCTTTTGTAAGCGAGTGACAAAAGAATGCTGCAACTCGCTTAAAATTTGCTTTTAGTTGCTTAACAACACTGGCAACAACTGTCAAAAAACTTATGATCAGTTCGTTGTAATAAACATGAGAAAATTAAAATAAAAAAAATGAGTTTGACGTTTGCATGAAATTTCCTAAGAATATGTTCAGAGCTCATTCACAATGGAGCAGTTTTCTTACATTTCAACACTGCATATCAAGTCGGATATTAGTATACCGAGTCGGCTGAACTCGTATAAATAACCGAGTTTGTGTTGTTGTTTTGCATGTATTTAGTTATCCTACCTAGTGTTCTTTTGTAAGTCGGTAGCAAAATAATGGGGCTATTATAATAACCTGATGTATGAACCATGCAGGACACAAAGCTACTGTGTCCATACTATATTATAATTATTTAATTTTGCTTAACACTATGTTAAAAACACGCCAAAGAGTTTCACGGCGAAGTGTTTTATCGGCGAATTGATTAATCGGTTTTACTCCCCATTGCTAAAGAAGTTTCACTTAAAACAAAAATATAAGAAAAAAATGGTATTCGTGATGTGGTGCATTTGGTCTTAAATGGCTTAATTTGTTTGGTGTCCAGAAAGGTGTTATACAGTTACTCGCAAAATTAAGTGTACAGTCAAAATGAACAGCCATATAATACAGCCATAATAATAATAATCATAATTAAAGTGCAAACAGTTTATTTCGATTCTTTATCTTGATTTTTATTAAAACAACTCACATAAGTTAATTAATTTTGAAAGAGAAAATAAAATTTCTTCAAACAAAAAAAAAAAATACTTTTTCTTATTTTTATTGGAACACAACCCCCATAAATTTATTATTTTTAAAAGAGAAAGTAAAAATTATTTAAAAAAAAAATAATTAAATTGGCTCAATCGTGGACACACCATAGGTTTTGTATTGACTACGTATTGTTACAAAACTTATCCTCATCCTTATATTTATATTGTTCCTAAAATTATCTTACTTGTTGCCCACACTCTTAGTTTAATCCATGCACAAATTTCTGATCCCACATCTTTTCCCAATCTTTGTCCTTTATCTTATCCTTAGTTATCCCATTGCTTGTCCTTATCCCTTTCCCATTTTTACACTAAATATTTTTTTAGGTGTGTTGAAATATTTGTTCTTATCCTTGCCCCAATCCTTGTCATATTCCTTTTCCCAATCCTTAAGTTTAAGTTTAAATTTAAGTTTAAGTTTAAGTTTAAGTTTAAGTTTAAGTTTAAGTTTAATTTTAAGTTTAAGTTTAAGTTTAAGTTTAAGTTTAAGTTTAAGTTTAAGTTTAAGTTTAAGTTTAAGTTTAAGTTTAAGTTTAAGTTTAAGTTTAAGTTTAAGTTTAAGTTTAAGTTTAAGTTTAAGTTTAAGTTTAAGTTTAAGTTTAAGTTTAAGTTTAAGTTTAAGTTTAAGTTTAAGTTTAAGTTTAAGTTTAAGTTTAAGTTTAAGTTTAAGTTTAAGTTTAAGTTTAAGTTTAAGTTTAAGTTTAAGTTTAAGTTTAAGTTTAAGTTTAAGTTTAAGTTTAAGTTTAAGTTTAAGTTTAAGTTTAAGTTTAAGTTTAAGTTTAAGTTTAAGTTTAAGTTTAAGTTTAAGTTTAAGTTTAAGTTTAAGTTTAGGTTTAAGTTTAAGTTTAAGTTTAAGTTTAAGTTTAAGTTTAAGTTTAAGTTTAAGTTTAAGTTTAAGTTTAAGTTTAAGTTTAAGTTTTAGTTTAAGTTTAAGTTTAAGTTTAAGTTTAAGTTTAAGTTTGAGTTTAAGTTTAAGTTTAAGTTTAAGTTTAAGTTTTAGTTTTAGTTTTAGTTTAAGTTTAAGTTTAAGTTTAAGTTTAAGCTTGAGTTTAAGTTTAAGTCTATTTTGATTTTGATTTTGATTTTGATTTTGATTTTGATTTTGATTTTGATTTTGATTTTGATTTTGATTTTGATTTTGATTTTGATTTTGATTTTGATTTTGATTTTGATTTTGATTTTGATTTTGATTTTGATTTTGATTTTGATTTTGATTTTGATTTTGATTTTGATTTTGATTTTGATTTTGATTTTGATTTTGATTTTGATTTTGATTTTGATTTTGATTTTGATTTTGATTTTGATTTTGATTTTGATTTTGATTTTGATTTTGATTTTGATTTTGATTTTGATTATGATTTTGATTTTTATTTTGATTTATATTTTGATTTATATTTTTATTTATATTTTGATCTATATTTTGATTTATGTTTTGATTTATATTTTGATTTATATATTGATTTATATTTAGATTTATATTTTGATTTATATTTTATTTATATTTTTATTTATATTTTTATTTTCATTTTTGGTTTTGCTATTGCATTTGGTGTATTTTGACTTAAGTCAAAAAATTACTGAGTGAACTCATGAAGCCACTCATTTTTATTTTTTTCATTCACGTCAGCTTTACTGTAGTTCAATAAAATTTACCGTAGCGCCAATATTCACGAAATTATAGTTCTATGCGACGTTTCGTCATTGTTGTTGCATTTTTACTGAATTAAGCGGTAAACCTTCGTTTTATTGCATGGCTCGAAAAATTATTATTTTTATTTTCGTTGTGAGATCAAAAAACCATTTTTTGTTGTATAGTTTATTAAAAATTAAATGTAAAATAAAATTTACCGTAGCACTTCTACTCAGCGAGTAATAATTCCGTGCAACTTTTTATTGCATTTTAGTTGCATAAATTGCTACCTGCACAACATGATGACGTCATCATTTATTTTTTTATTTTATTGTAAGGCCAAGTACTTACTTCTGTTTTAAAACATTTACTGTGCCGCATTTACTCACCAAATAATAATTCCATGCAACGTTTTACTTCATTTTTGTTGCATAAACTACTGCATACATGACCTGATGACGGCATCATTTATTTTTTTTATTTTGTCGTAAGGCCAAGTACTTACTTCTGTTTTAAAACATTTACTGTGCCGCATTTACTCACCAAATAATAATTCCATGCAACGTTTTACTGCATTTTTGTTGCATAAACTACTGCATACATGACCTGATGACGGCATCATTTATTTTTTTTATTTTGTCGTAAGGCCAAGTATTAATCCTTTACTTCGGTTTTAAAACATTTATCGTGCCGTATTTACTCACCAAGTAATAATTCCATGCAACACCGTTGCATGATTGGTGCATTTTCGATGTTGTAGCGGCTCTCTCGCTGGGTCATAACGTCATAATATTTTTTTCTATTTCTGTCATGAAGGCTAAGAACCACCTTTTACTGGCGTGTTATTTTTTACCATAGCACCTATAGATAGCCCGTTATAATTCCGTGTAACAAATTTGAAGATTCGGTGCTTAAGCAGTTTCGTCCAGGTCTCGATAAAGTCTTTAGTTTTTTTTTTTATTTTTGTCATAAAGTCATATAATTAACCTTTACTGTCGTGTTACTACTTTCATTACAACACGTATACTCATTGAGATACAATTCCATGTAACGCCGATGTATTTTGGTAAAATAATTTTTTAACATTTTTGAAAACCTACTCCATAAAATATTGTATTAAAGCAATTTTTTCATATAATAACCATTCACAAATTTATTGAGAATATTTTGCTACGATTTTCAATCTCAAATATTCCGCTACTATTTTTCAAATCAAAGCAACAAATATGCTGCCAACTTCATCAGATTAGGTTTCCTTAACTTTGAGTTAAACTAACTCTAACGGTGTTGCCACAACTGTAGCCGCTTTTTTTTTGTCCGCTGCAATCTATCTACATTACTTTTCTTTTATTTTGCTTTTCTTCATTTTCCTCACATTCTTGCGTTATTTATATATATAATAAATAAATTTATGTATGTGTCTTTTAAGTATTTTGCACGAGTTTGTCGCACGATTTATTGTGTAAAGAAGTAACAAATATCTTCTTTGTCTTTGTGACTTGAAACAACTTTTTTATTTATACGTCATTTTTGCTAATAGATTTTTTCACTTTTCCTTCTGTCGTCTGTCTACAGAGCAGTGGGGAAATTTTCACTCTTTCGTGTGAATCCGGTTTGCGTAACCATTCTTCTCAATGGTTTTGGAAAATGTGCATGAAAAAAACAAAGCGGACTGTTTGAAGCAGTAGAAAAATAATTGTTTCGTTGTTGTTTTTGCTGTTGTTGTTGTTGTTGTTGTTGTGTGCTTTTCTTTAATGGTCAGCAAAAGTTTCTTTAATTACTTCAAATGGTAAGAAACTTTTGTGGCTGGTTACTTTTTAATTGGAAGAAAGATTTTTATTTTGAACTCGGGCAGCTTTAAAGTTTGTGATAACGGATGTATAAATAATTTTTAATGGTAAAACCAAAGTGAATGATGCAGCCTTCCAATATTTTACTGTTAAGTGTTCACTACCGAAACCGTTATTTATTTGGTTTGAAAGTTCCGGTTCGAAAGTATTTCTATTATAACCCATTGTAAAGGGTGTATCAACAAAAGACATAGGTTTTGTTTTTTGAATAAAATGAAAAATTCTTTGAATGTGACTTTTATTTTTTATTGAACTATAGAGAAGACACTTAAAGATTATATATGAAATACAATATTTTTCAAATTTTTCACCTCTTGTTGATATGTCACTTAGTTTAGTAAAAAAATTAATTTTTTTCTTCAGTTTTGTTTTAGTCAAAATTTTTCTAGGCTGCAAAATTTTATTTCCTTCTCATGCTGACAATAGAAATAATTATATTTTTCACTTAAGTGCGATTGTTTCCAAGCTGCATATAATTAAAAATTAACATTACACGATTATGCATTTACTTAGAATGCATTAATAACGTGACATTGCTTTACGAAAAAAAACTATTTTGTGCATACACGAGAGTACAAATAAATTAAAGTAGAAAATCCAAGTTTGAAGTGAATATCCGCAATTAAAATGCATTTTTTTTTTACGCCATCAGATGTGTTGACTTTACTCAACAGTTAAACAAAACTTGAAGTGGGCAACTGAAAATGCAAAAAGGCAAAGAAGACAACTGAGTATTAAGGTTAAAATTTGCATAATAATAGCAGTCATTATTCCACTTGCTAGCAGACATTAAGAGCTACAATGAAGTTACTCTATGAAATAAATATAAACTGCATTATCGACCTGTTCTAAAATCAGTAGGATAGAAATAATCTTAGTCTGAGAACCTTTATATTATATAAATGGAATAAAAGTTTTAAAATAAGTTTAAACCTTTATTGGACAGGGTTGAGTAGGTATAGGTATACGCCGCTGTTTATAAAATGTCGCTCATGAACACACGTCTACACTAAGGGAAAAAATATTAAATTTATCCAAAAACTTTTTTAATTTATCCAAAAAGCGAGTCATTTTTGCACCAATAACGCATTTGCATAAATCGACTACGTAAATATTTAAAATTCATTTAAAAACTTTTTTAATTAAATAAAGTATTAAAATATTTAAACAGAAATAATAAAAAAATATATTAAAATTATGCACGAATTTTTTTAATATCTTTTAAAAATTTTCTTTTTGAAAATAAAACTATCACATCTAAAGGAAATTTATATAAAAAATATTGAAATTAAAAAACAATATATTCAAATATTTCTCACAAGCTGCGTCCATTAATGCCATTAGCATGGTTTTTTTATTTTCTTTTTTCGTTCCTTAATATTATATTATTTTTATGACACCATATGTCAAAAATAGTATAAAAACTAAAGAACGAAAAAAGAAAATAAAGTAACCATGCTAATGGCAATAATAAAGCAAAATATGCAGGCAAATGACAATCGGTGCGACACATTCGTGGGAAAATGTCGAGTTGTCACTCCACCCTACATATAATTGCATTATTTCAGCACGCAATCGCTCATACGTACGGCCAAATATCCCTGTTATACAACTCTTGCAACAAAAACGAAATGAGAATTATAAGAACTAAGGTTGGAACTGCAAGAGAACAGAGTGCGATGCTGTTGATGCTTGTCGGAATATGTGTGTACGTGTGCGATGCTGTTGCTGCTTGCTTGAATGGAATATGTGTGTACGTGTGTGGTATAAATAAAATTCAAATACGGGAAAAAAACGAGTTGTAGGGAAAATATTTGATTTATCCACGTAAATATTTAAATAAAATTGATACTCAGGCGTGGATAATGTTAATATGCATTATTTCCCTTAGTGTACCCTAAACTTGAAAGGACTTTGCAATGATCATTAATTACAGAAATTGTAAAATCAACAGATTATTATTGCATTTCATATATTACACAGATATGTTCTCTAAACATTCTATTTTCCCTTTTTTCTAAATAGCTTTGGGCATTAATGTGTTAAGAATAAATCAAAATATTTTAAACGTGTAAACCAGGGCTATCTATTTTATGGTTTCAAAATCGTTATGTTGGCATTCCTGATGTGTCAAACATACCTGCCATTGTAGTTGCCATTTTACAAGTCTTTTGTCCGACATTAGCGAAAATAGATCTTTAAAGAATACATAGATCATTAAAGTGTACGTCCCTGAAGATGGTTAACAGATTTAACCGAAATATTGGAAAGAAGAGTTGGCTGTGTCTCGGACACATCCGTAGGTTTTGACGTGGAGGTGTTTCTTGACACTCCTATGTCCAAACTCTTGTTTTAATCCATGACCAAATTCTTGGCTTAATCAAATATACAGAATCCTTTTCCTAGCTGGGAAAGGTTTGTTTTAGGTGTGTCTTATTTTTTGTCCTTATTCATGTCATAGTCCTTTTCCGGTTTCATAGTCCGGTTTTATTGTGTTATATTGTTGTTTGTGTGCAGTGTTGGTTGCCACTAAAAAACTATTGAAATCATAATTAACTAGATTTTTGTTGGTTGTGCTTGTCCTTGGTGCATTAACTTTGTCTTAGCTGCATGCAACTAATCCAGCAAAAGTGATGCATATGAGGGGCCTCATGACGCTGTCAATTTTTTATCATGTGTCCGAAGACCTCACTTTCATCTTCGTTCCTTAAAATTGACCGCTACGCCAGTATTCACAGAGTTAAAATTCCATGCAACGTTATTTCATGGTTGTAGCATTTTGTGGTTGCCACTCTGAAATTATGAATATAAGATTTTTTTTTGGTATTTTAGTTGTGAGGCGTAATAACACATCTATGTTGTCGTAAAACAAAATTTACCATAGCATGTCTCGTGAGTGAGTAATAATTCCATGCAACGATATTACATTTCTGTTATATAAGCTGCTATCTTCACGACCTGACGACGTCAGAATTTTTTTTTTTTTTTGTCGTAAGGCGAAGTATTAATGCTTCATTTTCCTTTTTAAACATTTATCGTAGCTTATATACTCACCGAGTAAAAATTCAATCGAGCGCCGTTGCATGAATGTTGCATCGTCGATCTTTGAGAGGCTCCCTCTGTGTTCCCATGACGTCAATAATTTTTTGTTTAATTTTGTTGTGAGTAATTAGAACAGGCCTTTATTGGTATATCATATTTTTAATACTAGCACTTATTCTCAGCGAGTAATAATTCCATGTAACAAATTTTGTTAATGTTGCGTTGATTAAGCAGCTCCCACCGCATCCCGATGACGTTTTGAATTTTTTTTATTTTTATAATGAAGTGAAAAAATTAATCTTTGCGCTCGTACCATTTTTTTAATCATAGCTCTTATACCCATCGATTAACAATTTAATGCAACACCGATGAATTTTGAAAAAAAAAGGTCTTTTTCAACTTTTTTGGAAACTTGCTCGGTAAAACGTAATTTCGTCACGTCAAAAATAAAATCATTTACCATCGTCTACTGCGCAGATGGAAAGATGGTGAAGAAATTTAAAAAAACTGGAATCACCACAGATGCGCCTGTGGTGCATAATCGTTATATAGCTTTTGTGGAAAATATCGCTGCTGCTTGTGAAGAAAGAATTGAATTCTTGTCAATTATTCAACGTTCCCAGCAATTGGGCCTGTCAGACGTCTCATTAAAAGATCAAACGAACCTCCATCCGTATTAAGCCCAGCTAATGCAGCAATTGAAGCCTGCTGGAACAACACAGGAAATCCGTCCAATGAATGCTTGAGCAATAGGCTGGTTATCAACGTTAGAGTTCGTTTAACTCAAAGTAAAGGAAAACTGATCTGATGAAGTTGGTAACATTGTTGTTGCTTGAATTTAAAAAAAAGTAACAGAAAATTTGAAATTGAAAATCGTAGTAGAATATTTTCAATAAATTTGTCAATAGTTATTATATAAAAAAATTATAAAAAAACCCCAAATTTATGGACCGAAAAAAAATTAAGTCAGTCTAAGTAGTTAGCGCCCAAAATTCACTCGTGGTACTCGAAGTAAAACATCCCAGTGAACCAAAAGTACAGACGTTCTCAGTGATTGGGTCTGTCTTACGGGTTATTTTGTCGGGCTTTGCACCAAGATTTTCTCCTTCATCCGTATAAAGTTCAGCTCACGCAACAATTGCACGATTGGAATTTCGTCCAATGAGTGCTGCAGAAATACGTTGGTTGTGAACGCAATTTCTCATTTAAAATTTATTTAGCCATGAGACCCATTTCTCACACGAAAGGTACAAACAAACTAACAGAATTGTAGCATTTAGGGCTATGAAAGTCCTCAAATATTGAAGAGAGACCGTTACATTCACAAAAAGTCACTGTGTGGTATACATTATTGGCTGGAGGCGTCATTGAACCGTATTTTTTGTTTTTCTTGTTCTGCTTGATTCCCCAGAAGTTGAGACGAATTATATTGTTAAGGTCATCAGATTAAAAGTCTCGGAAATGCTTCTGAGGCAAATACTTTTGAATGCAAATTTTGGTGAATGAGTTTGTCTTCCTTGCAACGTGAGAAACTTTCACAATTTCCTTAACGAAATCAAATACAACCAAAAGTATAAAACAGATTGGCCCAGTGGATATCGTATGAGATCGAACTGCGAAGATGCCTGTGGGCTGAATTTTTCCAAATCAATGATTACCAATACAAAAATCACTTTCAATTCTTCATATAAGAAGGTTTTTGGCGTTATTGTTGGATTGTCATTGTTCATTATTTAAGGGGGATTATATACCCACAAGCCGAAAAGAGGTTTTGCTTGTGTATTTTTTTAAGGAAACCTAAGGGATATTTTTAAATGAGGGTTTTTATACCTAAAAATTCAAGAGTATGTTTGTTTTTTTTTATTAAAAAAAATTTAATAGTAATAATAATAATAATAATATTGTGAAAAAAAGGTGAACAGCGGTGACCAAGGTTGTGTTAAAATAAACGTAGTACTGTATCAAAACACTTGCTAGCGAACAAAATAAGTACGCTATAGGAGAGGGTCGAGAGCATCGAGGGTTTTGAACATTATTCACTCAGATGTGTGCGGTCCAATGAATGTGAAGTCTATTGGTGGTAGCCGATACTTCGCCACGTTTATAGACGATTATTCAAGGAAATTATATGTTTATTTCATGAAAACAAAAGATTCTGTTTTGCAAGGTGGAGCTATTTCATGGGCGGCAAAACATCAACCAACAGTAGCATTATCCACCACTGAAGCGAAATATATGGCATTATCCGCAACTACTCAAGACGTACTATGGTTCTGACGCTTAGAAGAAGAAATTAATCCCGACAAGAATAATGGAGCTCCGACAGTATATTGGTTGGATAAAATGGTTGCAGATAATCTAACAAAAGCAGTTCCAACAGAAAAGCATTTGTACTGTTGAAATATGATGGGTTTAGTTTATACATGAATTTCTGTTCGAGTGGGGGTGTTATAATAAACGTAATGTGTCTTAAAATACTTGCTACTGAATAGAATAAGTACTCTATACTTTGGAAAATATGTAAAAAGCGTTAAAAATAGTTAAAAGCGTTCCATTTGTACTCTGCTATAGGTTGCTCCTCCTAAATTCATCTAAAGCAAAAAAACGAAAAAGATTATTAAACTAGATACTTAAAACTCGTACTTGTCATAGCCGATTTTGAAAATATTGATTTTTCACAAAATGGCGGACTTCCGAACGTAAAGTAACGATTTGCGACCAAAAATTCGTTATTATTTTGCTTGTAACTTATGAACAAAGCTACGCAAAAAGCTACGAAAAAAAATCCTATTACAAGTACGAAATTATTATGAATAAAATAAACTTGAAAAAAAAAATCAGTTTGCAAAAAAAAAAAAAATTTAAAAAGTGTATTTTTTTTTCGAAAAACTCCCGAAGGCCCTTAAAACATGTGCCTGTCAAACTTTTGGCCCGAAACAAATTCATGTATTCAAAAAAAAACATTAAAACTTGGTATTGAACGATTATGTAAATCAGAAAAAATTGATTTATTTCAGAGTCACTGGTAGAGAAACTCATTCACGCTATTTTAAGACCTTGTGTATGTACAGTTGAAATACCTGGCTTGCACCTAAAAAAACTAAAAACTAAAGAAAACTAAAGAAAACCATAAAAAAGTCATTATCTTAGTAAAAACATTTGAACACGTGCTTAATGTAGACATTCGTGAATTCAATGAAAAATCAAAAGCCATAGACAGTGCCTACCTTATTTGTTCACTGATAATGATTAGACAGAAATTTGCAAAATTTATGTTGTTGAAATTTGAAATCTGAGTAATGCAATTACTCAGATTTCTAGCGAAATAGCGATGCTAACCAAAAATGGTGGTAATTTATGTTTAGCGTTGCCAACTATTGCTGTGCATGTTTTTTTTAAAGAATTTTTTTTGTTGCTGTTTAAAAGCATTCGAAACGGGCGTTTTAATGTTGACTGACATTAGCTAAATGTCAGTTGTTGGTGTTGGCCTTACAATATTAAAAAAGAAAAAAAAAATTAATTTACTTAAAATGCTTTGATTCAAGCTTGGTGCTGTTGATGTTGTTGTTGGTGACTGTGCAGTCACTACTACTTCAACACTTAAGAAAATATGCTTCATTATGAAGACACGAGTTGGATGAATATTGCCTATACAATTGTTGTTGTTGTAGTTGTTGGTGCTATTGTTGTGGTCGTTGTAATTGAATGTTGGTAATTGTGTGCGTTCGACCAGCCACAACTTTTTTTGTTTCAGTGGCGTATGTAGGTGTTTTCTCTAAAAGGGTTCGAATTCCGGAGCGAAATGGTAAAATCATATCTAATTCTAAACTTTTTTTTTTGAAAAAGAAATACCGAAAGGTTAAGGCCACCTTTTAGCTTTGAATATTGAAATGAAGAATACAGTAGGGACTTTTTTTAAACCACGTCTTCGAGCACTCTCACCTTTATTTCTCGCACGCAAAGAAAAAAAAACGTTTATCGCCAGTTTGCCGCAAACGAATTTCGTTTGTCGTGCTTGAAGTCGTTATTTGCAAACGTTTCAACAGTTGTCATAATAATAGTCAGTTGTGAGAAACGCGTCATTTAGTTGCAGGAAATTAAGTTCGTTTGTCATAAACGCGAGAGATTTTTAAATTGCAGCAACCAAAAACTTTGTTTTTTCCAAACTAAAAACTTCGTTTGTTTTTCCCTCCGTTGTATAAACACAACGCTTATAGTTCAGATTTACTTTTTGGGCAAATTTTAGCTACATAAGCAATTTGGTAATTTGCTTAATACGCGGACGAAGATAGGAACAGAGGTGCAATGAGTGCAATCCATAAGAAAACGGACGGATATAGGGAGAAAGAAATTTAATATAATAAATAATAATGACCGAAATAGCTTGCGATAAATATATAAAAAATATATTTTTAAGTTGATGACAACTGAATATTCGTTTGGGACAAAAACAACTCGCAAACGAAGTATAAAAAAATAACTGGCCATTTTAGCCCTTGAAAGGACTTTGACCTAGCTTCTTATGATCAATTGTGTTGTGCGTGTTATTAAGTTTGTACACAATTGACCGAGAAATGGACCTACAGGCTTAACGCCGACTCCGAACGGCGATGAACGAAATGTTCTTATTCTCAAGAAGCTTTAGATGGCATTTTTGATTACTCTCTGAGGTTTGCCATTGTCTGCAGAGAGGTGGCGGCCGTACAGAAAAATTCAAATAATTTTCTGTCGCTGCTGGGATTCGATCCTGGGTTTCCAAAGTTCGTTGACATAGCGGCCACGCACTTTAACCAACTACGCCACGGACGCCACCGCAAACGAAGTATAGTTGGTGAATTTTTCAGTTGTGATAAACGAAAAATTTCTTTCCGTGCGGAAACCAACCATCGGATTTGGATGAAATTTTGTTACCTGATAGTCAGCACCCAAATGTATTGGAAAAACCTCTCAAATCAATCGTAATTAAGTCTTATTATTTCGAAATAACTACCAATTTATTTGAATGCGTTTATCTCGAAATCACTTTTTCGCGATTGGTTGTGATAAAAAGTTATCGTAAAAATTGTCCGATTTGAATAAGTTTTGTTTTAAATGCCAGTTTGTCTCGTCGGTACTAAAATCATGAATGTAGCTCCAAAAACAACGGAGCTGGACCTATCTTAAGTCTTAAAAATACTTTTATTTTGAAATTTTGGCATTTGGATGCTACAGTTCCGTCAAATTTTTAACGATCCTCTTAACTCTAGTACCAATGATAACGGCATTAATTCTTAACATATTCCCTTTTTGGTTTTTATTTTCAAAATATGCACTAACATTTTTTGATAACAACCAGCGTCATACCTTTTTTTTTGTTGGTCTACCTTGACATGACATGCAACAACAATAATTTTTGAACTAAGTATGATATTTTATCTATTCAATAAAAAAAACGGTTTGTCGATATCCTTCATAATTTTTGTGTAATAT